>JANHGO010000063.1:11040956-11070049 GCA_024606505.1 Aquila spilogaster | reverse complement strand
TTTTCTCCTCTCCTCTCCTCTCCTCTCCTCTCCTCTCCTCTCCTCTCCTCTCCTCTCCTCTTTTTTTTCAATAGCAACTTCAATATCTGTCCTGAAGACTCTGGAAAAAAAAACTGTTGTGGTAATACTCCTTTTTACACACTCTTTTTATACTTTGGGAAAATCTGTATACCAAATCTTGGTCCTATACAGCTTTTACTCAGCAAAGATGACATGTCAATTGAGGTAATTTGCATTTTCACTCCTTACAAAAGAACATTAAGTTTTTCAATCCATTTCATTTCATTTCATTTCATTTCATTTCATTTCATTTCATTTCATATGCTTTTCTGAGTATCACTCTTCATTCTTTATATAATTTTTTTTACATAAATTAAAAAAGAATAAATAACATAAATAAAAATTATTAATGACTAAGATGTATGGAAAATGTCTTTTTTTTTTTCTTTTTTTTCGGAATATACACTTTTGGGCAAGCATCCCAATCTGAAGGTTTTTTTGGCAAAAGATAGGTATTTTTGAAGTGAAGTGTTCAATTGTTTTGGGAAGGAAATAACAGAGAAAACAACATCCTCCAATCAATGCTAATTTTCCCCTGTGTTTCTAATCTCTGTGAGTTATCTCTCCATTTACTTTGATATTTATATCCATGAAAGATTTAGAGTTCTTTGATTTTATCCCTAGATATGGGATTCCCAAATCGTTAGTGACAGTATAACTATAATGATTCAGCAAACCACATGAATACACACTCAGCCTTCTGGGTGCTAATCCTAAAATCATAGAATGGTTTGGGTTGGAAGAGACATTATAGATCATCTAGTTCCAAACTCCCTGCTATAGGCAAGGACACCTCCCTCCAGACCAGGTTGCTCAAAGCCCCATCCAGCCTGGCCTTGAATGCTTCCAGAGAGGAAGCATTCACAGCTTCTCTGGGCAACCTGTTTCAGTGTCTCACCACCCTTACAGCGAAGAATTTCTTCCTGATATCTAGTCTAAATCTACCCTCTTCCAGTTTATAGCCATTACCCCTCGTTACATGCCCTTGTAGGAAGTCCTTCCTCAGCTTTCCTGCCAGCTCCCTTTGAGTGTATTCAAGACCTGGATGATCTTGAAGACCTTCAGGCTCTACCACCTTGGTGCATCATAACTCTGACTGGAATGTGAGTGGATTTTCTTTGTAACAAAATGCGTGTTTCATAACCTGCAGTATCAGTGGATTTTATATACTTAGAGACTCTCAGATTTCTCTTAACTATTCATCTTGTCACCACAATAACTCCTGCCCTTCTCTATTCCCTGTCTGTAGGCAGATCTCCAGTTAATTAGTGCTACTACCTGCAACAAATCCCACAATGCAGGAGATGATTTGTGTTGTTGACAACTTGCAGGCAGTAAAATAACATTCTGTGGTCTTATGCATCAATCTATAGAACAAATCCTTAATGTTTCTTCTGTCTAGAGAGAATGAAAATCTTTTAGACCTCCATGAAAGCCTTCCAACTTGCAATCTAAACTTGTCTTGCAGTGATGTGACATATGATTATAAACTGTTTGACATCTTCTCTGCCAGAAGATTATCTAGTCTCCCCAAACTGACCTCACCAACTCAGTAAGCCCGATTTTCCAATTGTTTGTGAGCATGAGCCATTTTTCATGGAGAAAAACAGGGTATCTGAGACAGAGCGTAGGAAAGAAAACTATCCTGCTCTCAGTGAAGGTACCGAATGATAGGCAGGAAAAGGTGCTTCCAGTAGTGAACAGACGGAGTAGAAGTTTAATAGCCAGCAAAACACTGATTTGGTTTCACCTGGATTCATGTATTTTTAATTTCCCTTCTATGTATCTCTAGATAGAAGTTATAATGAGAAATGTAGTCCTAGATGCAATCTGCCAAAGAATTTGCATTGATTTAAGTTCTAAATCCAGCTGATGTTATTCAGGTGGATAAAGAACCAGACTCTCCCCTGCAGTATAGAGAAAGAAAAGCTGAGGTACGTGTTTGCCAGACACAGAATTTGATTTAAACTGGTTTGGAAGCTTGGATACTGAGGTCTGGATTTGCTCTGTAAGAAGCCTTGAAATCTCAGTATCAGCTAATGTATGCTGAAACTGTGAGATTTTTAGTACTGCTGCTGTTAGCTCAGTGTAAATAAAATCTCATTAGTTTTGTAAAACAAGTAAATCCCGCTCATGGCAGTGCAGTTGATCAAAATCCTGCATGCCTGGAGAGCAATAAGGAAAAGCAGAACAAGCCATCAGTTTTTAATATCTTTTACTGGGGAGCTAGAGAATGAACTGGATGCTAACCTCCTTACGATCATTTAGGTTGGAAAAGACCACTAAGAACAGTTATTCCAGCCATCGACCTATCCCCACCATGCCCACTAAACCAAGTCCCTCAGTGCCACATCAACACATTTCTTAAACATCTCCAGGGACTGCAACTCTACCACTTCCTTGGGCAGCCCGTTCCAGTGCCTGATCAGTCTTTCCTTACAGCATCAGGTACTGTGACTTGCTCTGTGTCTGACAGGCCAGTTGAAGAGCAATTTGCTCAGTGCTGTTGAGACTAGAAGCATTTGAAAGAATTTTTTTCAAAGCTGGCAGTGTGGCAATGAGCTATTCCATGTACTTCTAGCCTATTGCAGTCCATAGTGGTCTGGAACAGATGTTGTAGACAAATGTTACAATGGTCAGGACAAATCAGATAAGTGCTGAGTATCAAAGATCTCAAAATGCCTTTACTTGTACATTAACCTTGAATTTTTGTGGTATTCCTTATTCTTATTATAATACAACATTAAACAAGTTCAATACTAAACAGAATTTTGTGTTTTTACAAAAGACACGGCTAGTCTCTCTAGGTTGCTGTAGCAAGTAAAATAGCTGTCATTGTTCCTGCCTGCTAGTTCTAGCCTACTGTGTAAATACAGTCCCCTCCAAAATCAAAGCCAAATCCTGTGTGGTCTTTCAGATCTTTAACAAATGTCGCTGAGCAATGAATGACCATTAATAAGGCTTGTGTCTTTTGGTCTGATACTATTCAGCCATGCAGTCTGTGGTACAGCATTACTGACTGAATACTGAAAATCTTCAATTGCTCTGTCACATGACTTGCATGGGGCTTAGGGGAGACACACAACCGCTTGTGAGGGTGTACCTCAAGTATTGTGTTCAGTTTTGGGTCCCTCACCACAAAAAAGACTGAGACCTAGGAGCATTTCCAGAGAAGGGCAGTGAAGCTGTGAAGGGTCTGAGGTACAAGTCTTACGGGGAGTGGCTGAAGGAACTCGAACTGTTCAGTCTGGAGGAGACTCACGGAAGACCTTATCGCTCTCTACAACTCCCTGAAAGGAGGTTGTGATGAGGTGCGGGTCGGCCTCTTCTCCCAGGTAATAGCAGTAGGACAAGACATAATGGCCTCAAGTTGCACCAGGAGAGGTTCAAGATGAGTATTAGGAAGAATTTCTTCTCAGAAAGAGTGGTGAGGTGTTGGAACAGGCTGCCTAGGAAGGTGGTGGAGTCACCATCCCTGGAGATGTTCAAGAAACATGGAGATGTGGCACTGAAGGACATGGTTTAGTGAGTATGGTGATGATGAGCTGATGGTTGGACTACATGATCTCAGTAGTCTTTTCCAATCTTAATGATTCTGTAATTCTTTCTTGAGCTGCATTTTCCCTTCTTGTAGCAGAGAAACTAGAGATAAAAATATTTACTTCATTTATAAAGTACTTTGGACAGCATTCATCTCAGCTGTATATGTTCAGAATGTATTTGTCTACATTAAAACTCCCATTACAGTCAACAGAATTGCAGTCATTGCTGTCTTTTGTCATTGTCTTGTGTCACTGAACTGTAGACATTTGTCTGTCATTGTGAAGTTTAGGATGTGATCACATGCAAAAAGTAAAGTTGTCACAACAAAATGGGGTGAATCCCCACTGAAATTTTTGGGGTTAGAAATTATCTCTACTTACACTATAAATTGTCTAACAATCATATGTAGACATCCACATGGAAAATCCTCATGTTTAATTAAAGAAAATTATGGTTCAAGAGTTGTATGTTAATTATTATGGTATGACTGAAAACTTACCAGTTGTTCAATGCACAAGCTGGCCCTTGATTATAGCTACACAGACTCTAGCACATTGGTGGTATAAGTAGAACTCTCATTGGCTGCTACAATGCGTAATGTTTTGCTTTATGAGAAAGTGATAGATTGAGTTTTTATATAGCTTGTTCCAATTATAGCTTGAAATAAATGTATTTTCACATATTTGGATTCAAAGTCATAGAATTTTTTTTTTTTTTGCAAGAGACCTCAGAGTCCATCTAATCTAATACCCTGTACAGGCTAATACCAGCTTCAGAATTAAGTGAGGTTTCCCAGGGCCTCTTTCCAAAAGGAGACATGCCACAGCCGTACTTTCTCAGGATAACTTGCTTCAATGTTTGATCACTCTTATTTCTACTTTTTTTCTCCTTATGTCTAGTCAGGATTTCTGTCTGTGAGATCTGTGACCACTGCCTAAACTTTCTCTGAGCACTTCTGAGAAAGAGTCTGCTTTCAAATTATCCATGTCTTATCAATGAGTGCTGGGTCAATCTGTATTATTTACATCCAGTACCACTGGAAGACTGAATATTTCATTTATGGAGCAGGCATTTTCTTAATAGTGTGCAAATTAGCATGGTATTAGAACAATATGGTGTTAGATTGCAAATAAACAGACACTCTCTACTGACAAATATATCTGAAAAATTATCAATGAGTATCATCTGGCTTCTAGTGAAAAATCTTCTTCCCTCAAGCCATTTCAAAGATTATCTATAACAGATTCTACAGAAGAATTAGTAATGGTAATAATCATCTATAATTTTTCAGCATGGATACTTTGGAAATTACTGAACACATCTTAATACTTTTGTTCTTTCTGATATTTATGAAAATTAGTAAACCATGAAATGAAGTGAGAATTGGTAAAAAGGGTCATAGTGCCCTTTTCTGTGAACTGCAGAGCTGGGCTCAGATGAATCTAATAACAAAAGAATTGAACTTCGTTCATTCGTTTTCATTATGAATCCTTAGCTGTTGCAAATGAATGAAGTAATCTAAATTACTCATTCAAACTGTCCTGAAAGCATCTTCATTACAAAATGAGAGACTGATAAAATAATATAGCAAAAACCACACTTCCCCTACTATATGTAGACGTGTCATGATTCCAAAAAATATTTGCAAGGCAATTCTAATTTTTACCCAGCCTCTTGGTTGATGAGAGAGTTGTACTAACAAATAAAACAAAATGGAACCTCCTATGACTAACCTTGCCTGCAGAAAGGTGTTGGCTGTTACCAGTCTGTCTTCTGGGAATGGTCCTTTGTGTGTCCTGCTTTTCAAAGCATTCCAAACATTATCTGAGACAATGTCAATTGACCTAGGGCAAAGATAGGCCAGAGAGCACACTAGCAATTAAACAATACAAATTTCCATGGCCTAGTTCTTGAACTTGAGACCCAGTTCTGTCTGTTTGCTATTGCATATGTGCCTTTGAGTATTCAGTGAGCTGCCCTCGTCTTCAGATGTGTTAGGAGACGTTCTTTTCATTTTCAAGGCTTTCACAACATTTCACTCAGATTGACAGTCATACTACAATTAATCATTGGCTTTCTGTGGCTTTCTTTGCTATCACATAGAATCACAGAATCTTCTCCAGACTAAATAATCCCAGTTCCCTCAGCCAGTTCCCATAAAACTTCTGCTCCAGACCCCTCACCAGCTTGTTGCCCCTCTCTGGACATGTTCCACGGCCTCAATGTCTTTTCTGTAGTGAGGAGTCCAAAACTGAACACAGTACTTGAAATGCAGCCTTACCAGATCTGAGTACAGAGGGATGATTGTTTCCTTGCTCCTGCTGGCAACATCATTTCTTATACAAGCCAGAATGCCATTGGGCTCCTTGGCTACCTGAGCACACTGCTGGCTCATGTTCAGCTGAGCACTGACCAACACCTGTAGGCCCATTTCCTCAGCACAGTCTTCCAGTCATTCTTTACAAGAATGCGGTTTAATGCATATTCCCTCATTTTTTTGATGCGGCAGACAGCACAGTTTAGAAAGTCAAACTTTCTTCACAGCAATACCTATCAGATGGGTATCTCTGCAAGCCACCTAAGTAAACTTTAAAGTTTAGTAATTAGTAAACCTTACAATTTTAAGTAAAACCTTAAAATTTTCTTACAGAAAGCAATGAACATTTGCCTCATTTAGATAAAATTTGTCAGATATTTTTACTATTCTCCTTCCATGCATTTTGTGAAGTCTTTAAATAAACTTGTTGCGATGTTGAAAAAATGACAGGAGTGGATGAAAATTAATTCCATAGTTACAATAGAATGTGCAGTCAGACTTGGAACCTTACACCGTGCACTACTAGCAGCTGTGCACACTTAGACAATCAGAGAAAAAATGTGCAGCCACTGAAGATGTGTGCTATGAGTGAGAACAGGAGGTACAGTCTGCTGTTGGGATTTATTATTTAGATCTTTTCTCTCTTGGAAAATATGGCAACTTCCATTTACTTTCTATGTTATCATCCAAAAGAATTGTTTTCCTCTGAGCTTATGTGTCCCATAGAAGTCTTTTAAGAACAAATTTATTGTGTGAGGAGTTTTGCACATGGAAAAACTGAAATGAATGTAACTATTCTGAGAATTTGAGACTTGGGATTGAATTTATTTGTAGATTGAACGGCAACCTCTGGAGATCTTTAGTACTAATGCTGACCTGCATGTGACTGCATTTTATTTAAAATATCATTCTAAATGCAACATTTTCTGTGCAGTCATAGCATCACCTTAAATTCCAATTGCTTGCCAATAGCCTGGTTATTTCTTTCAGTATTTTTACTTTCAGCAATTTAAGCTTGTCTGACTGGTCTTCAATTCTCTGGTTCATTCTTTTGGCCTTTTTAAGAGACTTCTTACCTAGGAAACCAGGTTCAATTTTACTGACGTTGAGCCATAATCACATCTGTGCTGTCTGCTCCTTTGGTGTGTAGGAAGTACAGCTACAGATGGCAAGGGACATCTACAAGCAAGTTTGAAAGAACCTGAATTATGGGCACAGCTGGGTGAGTGATCTCTGCAAATGATCCTGGCTACACAAGGAGTTAACCGGAGTGATAACCTACACTGGGAAACGGGGCCGACATTTTCCTGCAAAGAAGTTTTTTGGAAAAAAATAATAAGCTAAATAATATAAAATAAAATAAAAGAGAATCAAGATAAATAAAGACTATCTGTGACAAAAAGTTGAAGTCATTGTAGAGATTCAGATTCAAGAGATAGAAATAAATGTGTTTTGAAGGTAGGATCACTCTCCTGCAGATGAATGAGCCAACCATCAAACCAAGATTTGTAATGTTCATGCCTAAATGAGCTGTGGGTAAGAGAGTGAGAGGCAGGCAGAAAAGTCAAAATGCTTCACTAAGGGCAGGAATAGACTTTTAAACCAAAACAGGTCAAAGGTCTTTACTGTATTTAAGTTTTCCAGCACCAGAGACAGTTTTATAGAGCTCTGATGGAGAATTTGTGATATCTCATTCATTTGGAAAGTCCTCTACTGCTTAAGCAGATTCAAAACTGCATTTTCCTCCATATAACCAAGATGCTTTTGCTCTGTTGATGTCATTAATGGAGTAATTGTCTTGTCACAACCTTGAGGATGGTTTTACGAGTCATTGCTGTAAAAAAACTTGTCCAGGGATGAAGTCCTCCATTATGCAACGGGATCCTTCAAGTAGGAATAGTCAAAATGAAAAAAGAAATACATCTAAACATTTGTGTGATTGTCAGATGATTAACCTTTTATTTTATGCAGTTTCTGTACCTAAAGAAATAGGGATTAGTTGGTTCACAAACAAAGGCAGAGTTCAACATGCCCCAGTGACCTAGGGTGAAATCATGCCTTCAGGATGCAAGTCAGGACTTTAACATCCTATATGCATGTGTATTTGTTATGAAATGAATGGAAAAGTGGGATCAAAAACAGTCCCCAAACTCAACAATCATTCTAAGGATTTTATTCGGCAATGTGTTAAATCAGTCCTGTTGTCAGAGAAACCCCTAATTAAGTGTACAAGACCAAGGGCAGTAGAAGATAAATTACTCATTTATTCTACACAGATGATCAAGGCAAAGGGCTAATTACACGAGTGTAGAGGGCCACCCTCACCCAGAACTTCAGCTGACTGTTTAAATGCATGTTTCTATGGCTCAGACCTTTTGGTCTTCCCTGGCACGTGCAGCAGTGCTGCTGATCTGGAGCAGGGACACCAGGTAGGCACAGGTAGCAGAGCTGAGGCAGTAATTCCCATGAAAAAATGCTACACACCCAGCTGGGATGGAGGTGAAGAGAAGGGTGAGAAAGGGTTAAGGCCTCTTAGTATTCTCATCCCTGTACAGGTATCCCTGTACAAATTTAACATCTACTTCACAACACACTAAAGACTGTCTCTCCATGGAGCCTGTGCTCCAGGTCTCCATGACCTCTAGCAGAGATGTAGGCTGCAGATCATAACCATTTAACACAAACCTGAGGCACAGGAGCCAACTTCATTGCAGTTAGGTAGCCAGAGTAAGGCTCAGAATCATAAAAACCCCTGTATTTGCTTTTCTCTGCACAATTCCTCACCTTTAAAACTGGGATAACGCTGACCTTCCTCACGTGGGGGTTAGGGAGAGAAATCCATTAATGTTTGTGCAGTGAAATGAAAGCTGGAAGGTTAAGTGGTTGTTGTTTCTGCCAATAATTCATCATACTGGGTACAAAATTAGAGTTGACAGTGACCTTTCCTTTCTCAAATTCCTCTTTTGGGCCAGACTCTGATGGCTGTTCTGCTGGCATGAATCCAGAATATATACATTAATAACAGCAGGACGGTTGTATATTTACAGTGATGGAAGCTAAGCAGAACTTCTTGCTCTCTTTTTAGCTTAACTTTTATTTTTATTCAGATATCAACATTCATGCAAATTATCTCAAGCAAATAAATATTTTTTGTTGCTATAATAAAGATTATGATAAATTAATTCTCTCTCATTTCCATACATGTATTTAATCAGGAGAAAATGTTTCCTAGTTGGCGCAATTGCTTAATAATTATTTCCTTGCCTAAGAGGGAAAAAGAAATCAGAGAGTATTATGTATACACAAGGAAATAGTGTAGAATCCCCTGAGCAGGAGGGGACATATGAAAATCATCAAGCCGGGCGCTGGACTCCACACAGGGCCACCTGGGAGTTAAATCACCTACATGGAGAACTTGTATATGCGTGATAACTTCATTTGTACCGATATAGACCTTTACATGGAGCTTCACTCTTGATTTATGCATCAGCTAAAATTTTCCAGGATCAAAACGATAATTATGACTCTTGGCTACAGCTCCTGCAATAAATGACACTTTATTTTCTGTTTACAGTTTCGCAGAGAAAACTGTTCCTAATCATAAAGTCAGCAAATTCCTGAGTTAATGAAAACTTGCTACATACATATGTATGCTTACACAGTTTTGCCATGTTGTTTTCCTGCTTTCGGTGTTGTTTTTTATTTATTTTTATTTTATTTAGAGAAGGTAGGAGGGATCCCTGAAATTCCTGCAAAAAGGTTATGAAATCTGACATGGTTCTTTACATGCTGAAGAACTGAACTGTTTTGTTTTGTTTATATGCAGAGTCAATCATTCTTTAAATAGTTTCTTTTCTCATCTTTACAGCCCAAAATGTTCTCGGAGATGTTAAATGAAAAATCTTAGTGAAGACAGGACTTGTAGTACTACTTCAGTATAGGTCCCTACACCTGAATTTTATTGCAATTAGCGAAATCAATTTTACACGAAGAGTGTTTTGTCTGTTAGTAGTACTACTAAAGATCATTAAATTTGAATGTACTTGCTTTTGCACTGGAGATAAATCTGAGACATTGCAATATAAGACGGTAAGGCTGGAAGCAGAAAAATCTGTCTTTTTAATTAAACAGTGGAAGATAAGGATGCCTCATGGTAAGAAGGCAAGATACCAGATTGTATTTTGTCCAGAATGAAACCCTCTTGCATTAAGCCAGTCATTGCCAGTATTCACCTCCCTTTTTAAAGAGAAGGAACCAATTGTCTGTATCTGAGAGGGTTTTCTTTCAACAGGCTGAGTTCTGGCCTGTCTGAAAAATATCCAGAGATTGTCAAAAGCTGAGGACAACAGTAAGAACAAGGTGCAGCACATTAACAGAGCTAGGATTGGGAGCAAAGCAGAAAATGGCATTTCCTTTCTCTTGCTTTTAGTAAAACCAGTCCTAGGAATCTGAGATAAAAACGAATTGCCATCTTTTGCTTTCTCTAGTCTTATAACCCGTTTTACCATGCAGATAAATTTTGATGCAGTTTTATTCAGTAAAGGTGACAAACAGCTAAAAATTACAGCAGCTCAGACTGAGAGAACATTCCAGATGTCCGTGCGGCTCCGCAGGCTCTGAAGTGCATGGAAGGATATTTGTCCCTGTCAGTTTTACCAGAGTTGCATCCTGTCTCCATGGTAGCAGTGGAAATGAACCTGCGCTGGAGGAAAGGTACTCCTCCAGGTTGTATATTAGGAAATTTTTTCTCAGAAAGAGTGGTGAGGCATTGGAACAGGCTTCCCAGGGAGGTGGTGGAGTCACTGTCTCTGGAGGTGTTCAAGAAAGGTGGAGATGTGGCACTTGGGGATATGGTTTAGTGAGCATGGTGGTGATGGGTTGATGGTTAGACTACATCATCTTTGAGGTCTTTTCTAACCTTAACAATTCTATAATATGCACCAAAATGGGTATCACTGCAAGTTAATTTCTATTTCTGCCTGTGGATATTTAACTGACATCACAAAAAATTGTGTTGAGACCTATAATGAGTCCCAGAAATTTCTCACCCATGTTCATCAAAATCCTTCCTAGACAACATAATCCAACTAAAATCTCTTTATGCTTGACTTGGATGAAAAGAGGTAAATGCAATGCTAATAGGATGCACGGATTACAACACTGAGGACTATGGCCGTGGGTGGTTCACCCTATCAGTACTGACATGCTACCAATACAGCTTCAGCCTATCAAGAACATGGATAACCACCTTGAAGTTTAGTCTGTTTTCTTCTTGCAATGGTCTGAAACTTGGGATTGTGACTCTACCATTACATTCAATAGTTTCAGGGAACATTTGTGGGTACTGGAAGCCAATGTCTCTACTGACAAAATGCCAGAATGGGCCTCAATGTGGCTGTGGTTGAGGTCATGTAGATCTCCCCCAGGGAATTCCCAGGCACAGCCCAGAAGATGGACTGCGTCCATTCCCTGTAGGCACTTTGGATGTCACTACCCTGATTTGTATGTTAAGAGAGTTTAATAATATCAGTGTATGTTTATACATGCTTTCATGCCAGAGAACAATCCAGACACATTTAATTCCTTAGCACAGACATAGCTTAAACTTTCCAGGGATGAAATGATAACAAGAGAGACCAAGAATCTTTTTTACATACTGTATCAACAGAGAATGTTATTCACGATCTTAAAAAACGATATGCACTTCAGTGATAGATACTATATTTCTTGGTGTAGAAATCTCACTTTCATAATTAATTTTCTCTATATTCCTGAGAGATACTGGGGGGAATATAAACCATGGATGGAATAGAGAAACCTTAATGAATCAATGTCACAGCATGCAAATGCCTGAAAAACCTTTTCTTTTTACAGCTCACTTAGAAATTAGAGTGGTAAGAATGATATAAGCCTGTTAATCCTACCACAGCCTAACAAGTCCCTGTTTGTCAGCAGATCTGAGGTAGCTGATACTCAGCCCATCCCATTTGAAATAAACCACATTTATTTAAAATCCTTTCACTGATATTGATTCACCGAAGATTATTCCACCTGTGCAGACAGTATTTTCTTGATGGAAAACCAGCTCAAGCTGTAAAAATGAAATCCTTAGCAGTGAGTCTAGCCAAAATCTTTTACACAGTATGCTAAAAGATGCCAAGTATGTTTAGTATTCTGCTGAGAAGAGGGAAATCATTAAGTTAATCCTGCTCTTTATATTTATCTGCCTATCATAGACAAGTGATCATTCTTTGCTTCACTCAACGTTTAACTGTTTAAAATGTGAAAGAGTCATTACAAAAGTGCATCTACAGCAGAGGAGCTGACTCAAAGCAGCCTGAGACCTGGCTGTGTGGAATCTGCCCTTTTGTGAGTAAAGTGATGCTGTTTCTTCTCGAATGTGAGATTGCTTAAATCTTTCTGTGAGATGAGACACAGAAGACATGAATTCCTGGATGAAGGAACCAAAAGAGGACAAACGTATGACTGAGTGGTTGTTCCAAAACTGGCGTGAGATGAATTGGCGTCCAATGGGTTACACACATCTACTGTGACAGGGAAATAGTGCTGAAGAAAGTAAGAGAAATTAGGAAGCCTGATGGAAGAAGTGGTCTGGCAGGCAGCCTGCTGGCTGTACGACACACTCAGATCACTGAATTTGTTGGTGTCTGGATGTTTGGCTTTAAGTAAAGGGAAATTTGTGGGTTTGGCTCAATAACCACTCCTGGAAAACATGCTGCTCTCCCACAGCCACAGACAAGGATGTAGATAACATGGGATGAGCACTCATGCTGTGGTTATAATTATTGAACTGCAAACCTCAGAAGAAAGTGATCATACTACTTCTGTCCATTTTCATTACAGCTCAGCTCTAAAAGCACCTTGAACCGAAGCTGTGAACAGTTTGATACTTTTAATTAAGATTTGAGTATTGTTTGAGGTTTTGGAAGTTATTTAAAAAGAAACTGACAAATCCATGTTTTCAGATACTCTAGAATTAAATACGTAGGTTGCTCTAAAAGAAATGCCTCTTATTTATTTCCGTGAAAACTACAATAGATACAAAGAGAACAATAACGCTGTTGGATAGAGGAAATTCCCAGATACAAAACACTAGTTCTCAACATAAGCACCACCATAAGCTGTGCATTTTCATCAGGAATGAACAAGAGCCTGCATGCCGTGCTCATAAAAATCTGCACCAGCAGAGATGACTCACTGTTGCTGTCACCACTGCTGAAATGCACCACCCACTGCTTTGCTGTGTTCACATCCACTGTTTGGTCTCAATAAATGTTCAGCAAGCATCAATGAATGTCAGGAGGTGCCATTTTTTCCACATGGAGAAATTCAATGACACATCTTTGCATCATACACACTTCCATGTCAGATGTCATTTTGTCAGACTGACCCTCTGCTTCTGTCTGTCATATGGCAACAAAATGTAATGGAATATTGGCAGGAAGGTTCAACCTCTACTGCCAGCCCACCAATGTCCTCCTCTGATGTTGTGGGCCAGCATAATAAAATAGGAAACACTGCTTTTGGAGCAGCCCTCATAGTATAAGGACTTAAGCTGAGTAGCCCTGCTGAAATAAGTATATGGAAAGAAGGGATGAAAGTTCACCTGTAGGATCAGTTTTCATTTTGAATTAAATGTCTTTGTTATAAAAATTTGAATGCAAGTCTGACTGATAACATTTGCCTCACTGATCCGATGTGCATTTGGGCATATCAAAGGCTGACTACTGCTAGCACTAGTGGGAAGAAGGGGGAAAGTTTGGAGTTTAATGACAATACTCATTAGAGCTATTTTCCTAGAAAAGATAATGAACTGTCACATTATTAACTTGAGGCCAAATCAGGAGTTTAGGGTGAGCTTACCATTTACTAAACGTTCAGTTGTCACCAGCTTGTGTTTCATCTACTAAATGAACTTTCTGGAAATTTGTGTCTTAAGAAAAACTTCATCATTTAAAAATCTGTTAAAGAAATTCCTGTTCATTCCTCACTGATTTACTTCCCACCCCACTTCCTTAATGCCACCCTTTATTTGCCATGATGTGGACTGGCTGTTGCAATGCTCTCAGACTTGAAGATCCCAGTCTTCTACCAAGTCACACAAAACCCTTCAGCAGTTTCAATGGAGATGAACCTCATCTGAAACCTGGAGATGAGAGTCCCTGTAAAGCGTCAGACAAACATAAAATGAGAATGAAAAAAATCACTGGTTTTCTTTGTTTCTCATTTGGAAACCACGTCTGAATGTAAGCTTAGCAACATGATTTCATACAGTATTAAGAAAGAGAGAGATATTAACATTGCTGCAGATCCAGACCTGAAGGATTAGAAGTTATTAAAATGCCATTCTATGTGGAAAATTTGGAAGGGATTTATCAACTAAATTTATCAGCTTTTCTCTTAAGAAACAAACTGTCTTATTTTATAAAGCACACACAAAACAAACAGACAAAGAAAATAGTTTAAACTTTCTCATCCCAAACCAGAAAATTTGAAAGGAAAATTGATTTTTCAAAATAAATGTTGGACTTTTACTTTCACCAGATCTTCCTTTAAAATGACCACACACTATTTTGCTATACAGCTACACGTGCCTTATAGTCATTACCTCACTCATTTGTGTTTCCAGAAGTGTTATTAGCAATAGGAAGCAGCACTTGCAAATCATCTCATCCAGCTCATCACAAAAGTCCATTGCCACAAACTGGCAGGCACCATAATGCATTCATGGGGTGCTGTGTGTATTTCTGCTTTGTGCCAGCTCAGTACTTTCCCTTGCTGTGGAGCAGAATAGCTCACTGAACATCCAACCAGCCCAGATTAAAAAACATGTAAGCCATGAGCACAAGGATGTTTATGTGTCACATTGATGCGACTCCTCTGCTTGCTAATTAAGTCTCCCTCTGATTCACCTCACCAAGTGAAATCAATGCAGATGATGTCTGGGTGGGACACATTTTGTAACTCACTTGTGAAAGAAATGCCTTGAACCCTAAAGAAATGCTTAAATGGTATTCAGTGCTAGTCATCTAAAGGGTAACTCAAATTAGAAAGAAAAAAACCTGATCCCAGAGCTGTATACACCAACTACACTCCCGACTATTTTGCATTCTACAGTCATACATTAGTGAGATACTTTTCTAGGTCAGTTACGCATTACCCAGCCCTGCTGGTCTTCCTGGCCCAGTAATAAAATATGCAGAGTTGTCTCTCACTTTACTCATTTCAAACTCATTCATGTTTCCCCCACCCCAAAAGAGAAATATCAGCCTAAAGTGCTCCCACAACATTTGCTGGATTGCAAAGCACTGTGGCACACATATTCCTGCTGAAGACCACTCCTTGTGCTTTCCTTTTATCTGCAGTAAGCCATACCTCCTTCCAAAGCCAGAATATCTCCAAATCACTTACCTCCTGATCTGGCAGGAGGATCTACTTCAGGTAATAATATAGCCAAATGAAGTATAGAAAATAAACTTAGCAGTTAATATCTTGTTTGTTTGTTTGTTTGTTTTGCCAATACATCTTCTCTAGCACTGTGCTTTGCTGTGCCTATAAAAATTGCTTGCCTGGTCCAAAATTTATTATGACATCTCTTTATTTATTTTTTTCATGCTCTTGGAAGGCTGATACCCTTAGCATTCTCTTCAGGATGTGATCCAATACCTCCAAACTCACTGGAAAGTTCAGTGGAGATTGAATTGCAGTCTTAACATATTTTTGAAAGCTTGTCTATTTAAAGAGACTCCTAAAGGAAAGTTAAGAAATCAAGCTTTTATCTTGTACTTTTTTTCTAAAATGTTCATAAAATCTACAGGCAGATACAATGAAATGTATTGTATTGATATTATTTGTAAATATTTTATCAACTATGACAAAGGATATTCACAAGGTTCCTTCTGTCCATCCTGTGACTCCAGAGAACAGTTTCTTTCCCCAAAACTAGGTGCTGGCATTAACGTTCTCTTTGAACTACACCTTTTTTTTCATATACTGCCAATTAGACTGGAGTTGAGGTCTGTTTGAGATAGAAATTCTGAATATATATGTTGTTTAAACATAAGTATCTACTTGAGACATAAGTTTCTAAATTCCTGTTATGGCTAATGGAGGTCTGAACTTAGATTCAGCTGCTGGGACAGAAGCAAATTGTTCCAGGACAAGTTGGCTTCTGCCAACCTATTCAGCTAGATCTCATGTACTGTCAGCACCATGAAGATATCTCAGAAGTCTTAAAGCTGTTGGAGTAGCTGAAGGTAAGGTGAAATACCCTAAAGATCCTAAAAGGACAACAGGCCTTTATGTTTAAGAAAATAACTGCATTGTGTACTACAGGACCTGTGTCTGGATCACATGTGATAGGACTCTACTAGTTAGTTATTGTTTCTTGTCACATCTTAGACAACTGAAATGCCTTTTCTGTCCACTTGTGCCACCAAAAAGGCATAGGTCTGCCATAAGTTCTTTGTCCAGTCCTCATGAGGCTGGAAGTACTCTATTTAAGCATCTAAAATGACCAGCGAAAAGCTGTGTGGGTTTCACATGTACATAGCATGCTGTTGAATGGTTACACTTAGGCAAATGAATCTGCCCTTTTGATTAAAAAATCTTCATTCAGAGCTGAATCCCATCACTTGGTGCTCTCTGAGTTTCAGAAGGCTAAATTAGAAGGAAATTAATTCCTACTGCTGTGACAGATTACTGCTCAGGAAATATTACTGAGCAGGGATCAAAAAAGAAATAAGTGCTTTTGTGCTGGTTTCAAGGTGACTGCAGCTGGAATCCTTACTTGCATGCTAATTTATCTCAGATCACTCCTAACAGAGGAGCCTAGATCACTACTAAGACTGTTCAGGTACCAAAATTAGGTGAGATGAACCCATTCTCACAGGTCTATTAAAAAGTCATGCCTACTTGAAGAGTATCCCCTTTACCACTGTGTGTGCACTGTCTAATAAGTATGCCTCAGCAGAGCAGAGCCCAAGTACTCTTTGCAGTGTAGTACTGCTGAATTATTTTAATTGCATTTGCAAACAAGTGTATTAGGAAATGGTTTCCTGTCAATTGACCATGTTGGGTTTAAAATATGACTTCAATTAGTTGCTCTTATAGGTGGCCTTTGCATACTACTCCATGAGCATGCCCAGTAAAGACAGGCTTAGCTTCGGAAGTAATGGTTGGTATAATGTCAGTATGATGGAATTCTGGAAAGATGAAGAGATTTTATCATGCTTTCTCTCTTTTTCTCTTCAGAAATACTTGACTATTTCAGTCTGTACAGACCCAAACTAAAAAGGCTTGCTTCTGTAGTCCCAGTTCTTGAGCCCCAAATTTTGTAACTACAATAAAAATAGTACCTGTGAGGAAAGACTTTGAATTACATGTCAGAGAGAGCAAAGAATGGAGATGCAGCTGCTTAAAGAGAGTTCAAAAACTGGCCCAAGAATGATCCTCTTGGTCAAGATGAAAAGAAATTCTTTGCCATGCTTGCTATTCTGTTCTGGTGTACTTTACATGTACTGAGATCCTACATCTAACCAGAAAATGACAGATTCATTTGAATATCATGCATCACGTTTGCCATCCTTGCAGAGCTCATTTAGGTTTATATTTAAAAATAATAATAATAATTTGGGGAGAGAAAAAGGGAGAATCAGCTACAAAAGGGCTGGTTCTAGAAAATCGACTAATTTAACCATTAAAAATTTCATATATCTCTTTTTTTGGACATCTTGTAGAAAGAACACATTGTATTTCTGCAAGTATGTTTTTGATGTTTATTACCAGGTTGCCAAAGGACTTCAAAAGCTGAAACTGCTGAGGATAAGAATTATAGCCATCATAGTTGAAGTGATCTTGTTGATTGAAATAAAGACACAAATACAGATAATTCAAACATATATTGTTTCCATTTTATGAAACAATAAAAATGTATTACTTTGCCAAGAAAACAAATAAGAACTTAAATATGCTTTCCTAATTCAAGTGTGCAAATGTATGCCAGCTGATTTTCAAAATGATAAAATATCTTCCTTTAAACCCAAATGGTGCATTTCAGGAAATAAACCAAAATGTCACTTAAATATCAATTAAAAAACAAGGATCTTGTAACAAACAAACAAACAAACAAACAAAAACCACTGCAAAATAAAGAAAACCCAAGAATATCTCCAAGTATGAATTTTTTTCCAGTTCTTATTTTCCCCCGAAGGATTACCCAGAAATATATGTTAGTATTTTTATTACAAGCACACCCTAAGTATCAAAAATAAATTTACTCTAGTTGTAGGGAAACCTTCAGAAATCTTGAAATGTTTTATGCAGAGATAGAGGACAATTTCAAGGGTACTTTTGCTAGAGAATAAAGCCATCGACTGCAACTCTTGAAGCTTTTATATCCTACGCTAGGGAGGCCCATACCATAGGACCGTGACTGTGAGTCTGCAACTTGTTAATAAGAGCTGCTGATAATTTAAACTTGTGGTGAAGTTCGTAGGGAAAGTTTAGTACTTAGCGGAGCGTGGAATGTTCATTCTAAAGTGTATTTTCTTTTAAAATGTTTTTGTTCAGAGTGATGCAAAATCATTGGAATATGTTGAAATATCCTGTAAGTCAAGACTTGGACTTGTGCTTCTGAGCTCAGGCTCAGTTAATTTTAAGAGACTAAAAGTTTAGTCTCTCTTATAAGTGGTTAACTCACAACATGAAGATGCCTATTGATACTCATTGACTAGGAAGGTAATTTAGAGAACTAATTTTGGCCTGACATCTAATCTCAGTGATTGATGCTGCCTACCTGTAGAAAGCATTTGATCTATGGCTTTCAGAATGCACAGAAGTTTCACAATTCTCCCACCTACCAGCAAATACAGATTATCGAAGTATTAGAAAACATGTACAATTGCTCAGTGGAGCAATTCCTTGGGGAATTTTTCCAGGAGGAAAATTTACAATCTTCAGAGCAACCGTAGAAATTCATATACATTTTATGAAGGAAAAATCTATTTCAAAATGTCAGTAGAGCGATGCATAGCTGGGCACAATTTTTTTTTTTCACTTTGTTCTAGTGAATTATAGCTTTGTTTATTTCTTCACAAGGAAGACCTTGCAATAAAGGTAAGTGTTGTTTTTTCAGTTAGAACTCCATGCAAAAAGGGTAAAATGTTCATTGACTGAGAAAACACATCTTCAGTACAAGTCTGGGTGTGAACAGCTGCACACACTGTTACTGTGAAGTAGAATTCCATAATCCCCCATTTCTTTCAAACAAACTGTACATTTGAATACTAAGATTTTTTATACTACAGAATCTTAATTGGTTAGGTGATCCCTTCTTATGGCCCTTCACAACTTATCTCAGGGTTGAGTTTAATAGTACAAGCAAAGCTCCTCCCTTGCTCTAGCATTTTGAACTGCAATAAAATAGAAATACCATTTAAACAAGAATAGCCATGCAGATGTCTTTACTAAGTCGGGAGTGACAATAAGAGGGCATATGTTGCACCTCTGGAACATGTGAGAACAGAGTAGCGGTTAGCTAACGTTGGATCAAGACAAATAGAAATCTTTCTTCCATTTATGAACATTTTCCTCTAATCATTAATTTAACAATCTAATATTAATTTATTATGATACTCACAAGCTCAAACCTGGCTGCCCGTTGATGCTCTGTTTTGTCACCACTGCATCCAATACTGTATCCTTTATGGATTTTCAGGCTGGAAAATCAATAGATACTTTATATGTATATATAGATCATATATACTGGTAGATAGGTAGAGATAGAAAAGTGTATGCATATATATGTATATGTAAATATATGCATCATCTAAAAAAGTTTTAATTTCTAAAACTTTAAATTTTAAGAAAACCTGTCTTTTAAAAATGTCTAAATAAGTAGTCTTATCTCTGAACAACAATACCACTTTTAAATAGTTCTCAACTGATATTAAATATAGCTCAAGGCATATGACCACACAAATACATCTGTTGCTGCAGCAGCTTTTGGGTATCATTAATTTCCCACTTATAGATTACAAAACACTGCATTACCTTTAGTACCTCATCAAAATTATGGGCAGTTGTTGTAACTGTATCTGTACTCCCAAGAGTCAAAGCACATCACAGCTTTCATAGTCACCAGGGTAACAAAACAGAACAAATGTTTTGAAGGAGAATGAGGCTGATCTCCAAATATCTGAAGAGCTCTTTATATGTAGGGAAGAAAAGCAACAGGAAAAGATGTTTGAAGTTTTTCTCCTTTGACCTGCTTGCTTATTTCATCACCTTCTTAGGCTCAGGTGTAACTTATCTGTATTTAATAAAGACAAAATATCATTCATTAATGTGATTTTCCCAAGTTCAGCTTGGTAACATGTTGTTAATGGTATCTAGGAAATACTCCTATGGAATTTGCACAAAGCCTCCCCAAATGAAGTTCACCATACACACTCGTAACGGTATCAGTCTGGTGAATCTAAAGCCCCAGTACATAAACTTTAAAAAACCTCAGTGCATAAGAAACCTTGAACAAAATATCCCTTTATCTTCTGACAAAACTCATTTACAATGATGACCATGCTTAGCCTTGCTCTTAGCTTCATGGTGAGCTATTTCACATTGACAGCAGCAACGTGTATTTGTCAACTTAGATGTATGTTGCCAGAATCTAAGTCTGCTACCTTTTTTCAAGTTTGGCTCCAACATATGTCCTCAGTGCCGGACTGCGAAATTAAGTAAAACATAAATTCAGATTTTTTAGTTAATTTCAAAGCAGAAAAAAATGCACAACACATGACAACTGTGCCTTAAGACCAATGTGATCACACAGGGACTAAGAGAAGATTACAGCTGAGATCTGTGTGGTATGGACATGAGCTAGTCTGCACCTTTTTCTTCCAGTAGGTGTTACCTACTAAACCAGAATAGACATAGCCTCTAGAAATAGACAGAACCTCCTTCTCTACACTTGAATAATTTCTAGGGCTTTTCCTTACATCCTCCATACTTCTGCCAATTCTATCTCCTCTTATCCCCAGTGCAGACAGAATGACAGCATTTCTCCAAATCTCCCCATGATCCTGTGATTGGCACAGGCTCCTCATCTAGCTTCCTACTCTGTATCCACAGCACTTCTGAGTGAGGAGGTTGTATACAGTCCACTTCTATTGTGTTCAGAGGAGCGTGCCTTTGAGAATGCTTTTGTAAGCAACCACACTGCACTGATTAAAAGAAGGGATTGCTTAGGTATGGTGTCTTATCAAAAGCAAAACTACCACCACTAACAACAAACACAAAAACATCAAAAAACCACGAATGCTAGGCTCCTGAAAATGGCAAAAATTTCAAGTGAAAATGGGAGACCTAAGCCCAGCACTGTCACTGCCTCTAGGAATCTTCCAGGGAACTCTACGCAGGGGGAAATCTGCTGCAATAAGCCCACCTGACTACAAAGTACATGCGAAAAAAAAGGGCAAATGGTTTTATTTCCTGATTTTTTTTTTTTTTTCTGACATTTCTCCCTCTTCCTCCAGAATTCTTCCTGAAGTCTGAAAGAGAACCACTTTAACCATGGCTTTTCCAAACCTACAAACTACCAGGGGAGAGAGCTCTGTGAATAAATCCTTCCTTGTGTCTACCAAGAGCTGTGGTGCCTGTTAGAAGATTAGCACGTGTTGAAGTAGGCTGAGGTTCCCAGCTGATAAGCCTCAATACTTCAAAGAAGACCTTGGTGCTTCTCACAACAGGAGTTGGATTAAATAAAAGTGTGCTCCTCTGATTCCATGGCAGCTGACCTTCTAGAGATGCAAGCATTTCAAGAATAAGTTCCTTTGCGGGAGCATGGCAAAGTCTGGTAGGTGCTGGGTTTTGTAAGCTGTAAGGGCTCAGTGGAAAAAATTAATGAAATACAGGTACTGCATTAGAAATTCTTAGAAGAATTTCTTACCACTCACTCGTAATTCTCATACTAGCCAGACAGCATGGAAGTTTACACCAGTTTAATCTTCCTTATTCCCTTTATTCCTTTTTTCTCCAAGAACTGTTTGCCTGCTTCCCACAGGTGCAGTTAACAGTGAAGACTGGTAAATTATTTCAGTTCATGCATGCCATCAAAATTACATATTTCTGTGTTGTTTTTTTTCCTTTTTCTTTTTTTTTACACTCTTCTGTGTGTATGGAGGAGAAGGGAGTTGTATTTAATGTACTGGGCTGTATCACCTTTCTGTTTATCTTGTATTTGGTTGCCTTTTTTTTTTTTGGCTGCCTGGAGAGTAGGGCTGAATGGCTTTGCCAGGAGGAAGAAAAAACTTCAGAAGTGAATTTTGACAAAATTTATCTTTAAAGATAAGTTACCATTGTGTGTTTGGGTATTTTATTTACCGAGCTAGACATAAAACTCTATGAGAAACGATTCCCTTTTTTTCAGTGTATGCACTGCAGCCACAAACAAGTACCTACACTGTTTCCCTCAGCACTGTTTTATCCAGCTGTCATCACTTCCTCCTGTTTGTTAATGCAGCAAGCAGAGTAATTGTTCACCTAAAGTACTTAGATTCTGAGTATCTTGCAGTTCAGGCTGGATTTACTTGCACGCTCCCCTGTGAAATGATGGAATGTTATTCTCTCTCCTCTTTTCTCTGTAAAAGGGAAGAGAAAGTCCACCTCACCAGAACATACTGCAGCAACTGGTTTTGAGGTCTTTGTTTCTTTCTTGACCCATGAGAGAATCTAATGGGCTAGATTAAATTAGCTAACTAACTTCTGGAAGGCTAAAATTATGTGAGATGAATCCTGTCCACTGTCACTTACATAAACTTATACAGGAAGACTCTAATAAACTCTGGTTTCCTGTGTTGTAGGTTAATGAGTTAGTCACTAAATTACCTTCATTCTTTGCTTAGCCTTGACCTTAACTGACTTCTCTGGCAATTAGCACATTGTAAATATTAAACATTAGCAATACCTTCTTTTGTATTGAAAAATCCTAAAGGACTTTTAAAAGACAGCTGACAGATACTAAAAACTGCAATAACCAAACCTATCCATACCCAGATCCCTACTCTGTTCTTGGCAACACAGCAAGGCACGTTTCTGCTTTCATAGGGTCACAGGATGTATCAGGTTGGAATAGACCTCAGGATGTCTCTAGACTCAACTACTGCTCAAAGCAGGGTGAGCAATGTTTTTGCTCAGGGATATATCCAGCTTATCCTTGAAAACCTTCAAGGCTGGAAAATTCATTATTTATTTTAGAATCATAGAACCCTTAGAGTTGGAAGGGACCTTTAAAGGCCATCTATTCCAATTTCCCTGCAATGAACAGGGACATCCACAGCTAGATCAGGTTGCCCAGGGCCTGATCCAGCCTCTCCTTGAAAGTCTCCAGGGATGGGGCATCCACCACATCTCTGGGCAAACTGTTCCAGTGCCTCGCCACCCTCACTATAAAAGACTTGTTCCTTATATCCAATCTAAATCTACCCTCTTTAAGCTTGAAGCCATTTCCCCTTGTTCTACCACTACAGACCCTGCTAAAGAGTCTGCCTGTTGTATATTCAACCAATAAAATTCACTGTTTACAGACAAAATAGACATCTCAAAAACAACAAAGAAAAAGCTGTTTCAGAAGCAACACAATGAACGAACACCATTTTCATAAAGACCTGTGTTCTCTGTCCCCTAAATTCACCTTGGTCCAATGGTCCCATCTCCAGTCCCATTTCCATGGCTGACTAGAGGTGGTCAGGTCCATACTGTGGCACATAGAGCCACAGCGGTGTGTATTGACTCTGCTTGCTCATAGCTCAGCAAACTACTTCCATCCACTACAGGTAATACCTGAATCATTTGCCTCTGTCTTTGTGAGCACTAATTCAAATCTTTCTATTCTACTCAGCTTCCAATTTCTGCACAACTTTAGGAACATAATATCTTTCTGAACTTCAGCTTTATTGAAAATTTCGTTGAAATTGGCAAGTAGATTCAAGAGTCAGGAAGAAAGTAAGAGACCGATAGAGCCTATAGAAATATATAAAGTTTCATTTCTTTAGGAAACAAGTCTGAAAAGCCTATTATTGTGTGATTTCTGTACAAGACTCCAGAAATTTGAAGCTGAGATAATGTAGACAGCAGAATGTTTCCTCCAACCAAACAGAGATTCAAATTTTTGTCATTAAATTGGCATTATTTCCATTGCAAATTTGCTTCTCAGTGGCATGGAAGTTACATCAGTTTCCACTGTTATGTGAAGACATTAATCCTGCTTTAAATGCATGTAGACTTCTTAATCCTGCATCCCCAGCGTGCTTATAATAATTAAGTATGCTATGTAGTGCTCCAGTGAGCAAAGTATGATTTGTGGTGAGAGGTAATATCTTTTGTGAGACTGATATATTTAGGGGATATATCAAATAAGCTTTCAGGCACATAAGTCTTTTTTCTCAGGTTATTCACATAGTTCGACAATGGCTGCATCTCACATCTTTTCAAAATATCTTCCATAGACTGAGCAATATGCTGGTACTGTAATGAAACTGGGAGTCATGCATATAGAATGGGAATCAGCCATCAGGTCACTTTTCATCAAATAACACATGGAATGCAGACTATGTGTTTTTTTTTTCCAACAGACTAACACAAAATTAAGGACCCTAATTATTACCCATATCCTTTCTGGTTGTTCAAGACTGTTATATGTAAAAGTAGGAAGGAAGGGCAGACTGAAAACAATGCAGCACTAAATGGCAGAAATCCTGAAAAGGATAGCTATGGTTTTCTGCAGGCTTCCCACTGCTCTGATGATTTAAAGGTAACTATTGTGGACAGTACAAAATTGCAGACAATATGTAAGAAGCTTGAGTTGGAAATTACAGGCCCACTGAAGGTAGTTAATCTGTTTAAAAAGAAGCCACAGGCGTTCCAGCTGCATTGGTCAGAAGAACTGTACTGAAAACAAAAAAGGAGGGCAAGAATAATGCAAACATTCATCTGTCGCAATTTAAAGATAAAATGAAAAGCTTTGACAATTAAGATGATTAAAAGTAATGAAACATTTTTAGACGTTTTAACTGTTTTTCAAATGTATTGTTTTAATTTTGTTTACTGTATTTTTGTCTTTAGGAAACAAAAAATAACTTAAGTGGCCTAAATTTCAAATACCAGTATTGAACACGTAAGTAAAAAAAAAAAAGTCAATTGAAAACATGTCAATATCTTGGTAATTAAAATTCAGAGGGAAGAAATTGAACAGTAACAAGTTATTTTTCACTTTTTCAAGTAAAATATTTTGTGAAAATTATTCACAGTCAGCCCCAGGGATTCATTAGCTAGACATCACTTCTTTCTGGGTGATGTGATGACAGAAGGCATCCAGTTCCAATGTCAGAAGCTCTATTTTAGGCACCTAAATCAAGCTGCCTGCCAGAGAGAAAAAACTGCACAGTTTAAGTGTAGAATGTCATCTGGGTTCTGTTCCTCATGAGCTATGGTGATGAGAAAAACCAGTAGGAACCAGTAACTTGCAGAAAGTGCATTGTTTCCTCCCAACATTATTGGATGTATCTGAGCAGATATTCAGGCCATGGGTGACCAACTGTGTCCTCATTCTTTGGAAACCCACACAGAAAAAGATGATGCAGCCTTGGGGTTTATCCTGACTTGATTTTATGGCACATAAGCAGTGGTCCAAAATGTCTACATTCCCGGCAACTGAAGAAGAGAAAAGTAACTGCTCTGCTAATTGGAGTCCTGTCGCTCTTCTACACTAATGTAAGTGCCTTGTCTCTCCCTCATGCCTATACACACAGTCCTGCCCTCATATTTTCCTTTTATCCCCTGATCTGATCTCCAGCTTATCTCACTGCTCTTAGAATCTCATGAGCCTTCATGAGTGTCAGTGGTGGTATGTAGAAAGAAGGGCAATGACATGAAGAACAGAGAAGGTAAGTCAGTGGGAGGAAGGGATTAACGGGATCTCTATCCCTGTAGATGTCCCATCCCTGGAAGTGTTCAAGGATGGGTTGGATGAGGCCCTGAGCTGCCTGATCTGGTGAGTGGCAACCCTGCCCACAGCAGGGGGTTGGAACTGGATGACCTTTAAGGTCCTTTCCAATCCCAAACATTCTATGATCCTGTGATCCCCTCTTTGTGGCCATGACAGCTGAAGAAGGTCATGGAAATATGGTGTCATTTCTAAGCAAGTGCTGTGACTCTGAACTCACAAATTCCCTAGCTGCTCTGGTGCTCACGTTGCAGTTAGCAAGCACAAACTAGCATCCAGCTTCCTGATGCTCATCACGCTCCTGGCTCCTCCATTGCACAGCTGCCTGCAGCTCCTGAAGGAGGCTGTTTGTCCTCCTGCTGATGAACAAGGGCTTGTAAGTCTAAGTCCTGCCTTCTCACAGTGAATGATATCTAGAGTTCAATGCATATATCTAACAGTGCTTACCCTCAGATAAAACACTGTGCTGGAAGAAGCCAACTCATGAACTGGACGCCACTCCACATGGACTGACACCTGACGGCAGTTAGTTCCTGTGTTAGGACTGGCTGTTAGTCTTTTCTCTCTTTTCTCATAATGCAGATCAGCATCTCCTTTCTCTCCAAGCAATCAGCACAAATCGTAGAAATCCAGTCTCAACCTTAAGGCATTGGTGCACTGCCATATGCCAGAGCCTGCAAATCCAAACTAGCTCCAAACTAAAAAGTGCCAGATCTGTGCCAACATCTAGCTCTGTCTTTGGTAATGAACATCTGAGAAGATCCTAAACGCAGTATCTAAATGCCACTTAAATGCAGCAATTGGTCTTGTTACAGTGACTAACCCACAGCTTCTATCAGGATTTTGAACTTGGCAAAGGCACCTAAATCACTTTCTCACTTAGGAAATATTTATCTTGCTGAATGACAATGATCTCTTCTGGCCTTGCTTTCTGAAAGATGTTATTAAGAAGTGCCAGTTCCAAGAAGAGAGTAAGCAGGGTGTTAGCAGTTGGCAGGAGAGGTGCCTGCCTGTCTCATTTGTTATGAACAGTTTGTGACGTGGCTTTGTGTGAATAGTCTCATTTTACAGTATTTCACAAAATGGTTTGGATTTTACCGTGAGAAAGAAGTTATTCTATGTCTCTTGGGAATGGACTGGTTGGGTTTCCTGTTACAAAAATAAGAGGTCTCTGCTGACAAATCTCCTCATCTAGATGGCTATACAGTTTACAGCTGAATGAATGGAAAGAAAGAGCTGTGCATGCTACGGTGATACAGAAACTAAATAGGTGGGTGGAGAACAAAATACTAGTAATAAAAAGAGGATAAATTTCTCAGCACTTCTTTACCATTGTGGAGTGATTTTCTGTATTATTCAAATACCCATGAGGTGTGAATATGTATTCTTCTGTACACTGACAGCTTCAGAGAAACATAACCTTCCTTTATAAACTTACATACCTTGCCACCGCAATTTGAAATTTTAATAGAAAAAAAATCCACAGTTACAATGGAAGATTGTTTCCTGTTGCAGTGAACTCCAGGCCATAACATTCCTGTATGTTACAAGTTTCCCAGCGTAGCCTTTCAGATCTCTTTTTTTTTGCTTGGGCTTTTTTTTTATTGTTTAGTTAGAGAGCAACCACATTTTTCAGACTCGGTTGTAGTCTGAAAGGACATATTGTAAAATGACGTAAGTAATTCCACGTGTCTGAATAATGCTAAACTGAATTCACTACATTTAAAGATGAAATGGGTGATTTTATACTTTAAAAGTTGAAAACTCAGTGCGGTATTTGAAAGCCAAACTACAGTTTTTCCTCTTCAAACAAAGAGGACTGAAGCAATCTTCTCCCCATGTTCATGGTTGCTGCTTCAGGAAGTAAGAGATACTATGATGAGTCTCCGGGAAACACTTTCAAAGAAGAGGACTTAAGTACACGCACAAACTGACTTAAGAGGGAGTCTCCATCAGTGTAAGGTTTTATGAATGGAGTAGTCAAGTTTTCATTGCATGGCATCCCATCTGGCACCTTTTTCTGAGATGTGGTAATTGATAATAGAAACCCTCCAGCCATAGTAAACATTGTTCCATAACAAAATCCCATAAAAAATCCAAAACCACACCCAAGGTTACAGCTGTGTCTTCAGACTTTATCATCAGTTTCAGTTTTCTCTTTGTTTACCTATGTGCCAAGTATTCAGTTCTTGTCTTGAATTGGCAATATGTTTTTCAGTGTCTCTCCATCTTATTCTACACAATTTTCTTCATTAAAAAAATGTTATTCCCCTATTGTGCTTTGATTTCTATTATACACTTGAAGAAAAACAGCCTCTATTTTGTGCTTCACCACTGTTATATGCTGAATTGCTTACATTAAGAACAAATCTTTCCAATAGAGTAATGTTGTAAGTGGAAGAATAAAAGTGAAATAACAGTTTTATAGGAACTTGCTTAGTAAAATAACAGCTGTCCAGGAATACACACCAAATTCTTTGAGTAAAACACCCACTGAATTTCATACGAAGTGATTGACAGATAACTTGTAGGGAATAGGAGTGATGCTGAGGAGGGCACAGATGTCATCTTTGATCACTGACCGCCAGAATGCTGTGAGTTAGAAGAGACCTTGCCTTACAACTGCATCTTTGTGTTACACTCACCTCCAGAGTCTCCTCATTCCTACTTGGACTAAACTGGATGAAAATTCTGGCTTAAAGCCTCTCTTCTGGTTCCCATAATCCTTAACCTCTGCATTTTCTCCCTTCCATAATTTTGTCCCACAGAGCAAAATATTTCTCATATGGTTTTCAATTTCATATGCCTTAGTCATAGTCAAAACAAAATTAAAGGAGAAATTCAGGGTCACCTCTAAGGGTTTGTTATCCAGCTCCCATGAGAAGTCATTAGAAATAGTAATGTTACTCTATTTTGTTACTGTACTTTTGACATTGGAGACATTTTCTGTCTTTCCTGGGCCCTCATAACTGTATTCACAGAATCACAGAATCACAGAATTGTAGGGACCTCCAGAGATCATCTAGTCCAACCCCCCTGCTGAAGCAGGCTCCCTGGACCAGGTTGCACAGGTAGACGTCCAGGCGGGTCTTGAATATCTCCAGACAAGGAGACTCCACCACCTCTCTGGGCAGCCTGTTCCAGTGCTCCGTC
>JANHGO010000063.1:10971596-11040856 GCA_024606505.1 Aquila spilogaster | reverse complement strand
GTTGCATTTGGCTGTAGATTAACAATGTGATTCCATATAATGAAGATGGTTGTTTGGTGCAGTGGCAATTTTCCATTACTGACATGCAATGTCAACAGTTCTGACAAAGCTGTAAGGACAATGTTTAAATGTGCTACATCTGGCTGGGACGGTTGCCAGGTTATTAACAGCCCCATTAAAATTACCTGCAGAGATCTGCTTTGGTAGAAGATAACGTAGAGCACTGTTTCCCCTGCAACTATCTACACAGGCGTAATAACAGTCCGATAGCACACACTCGGAATAATACAGTGTTATGGTAGTGGTAGCAGGTTTTTTACAGTTTTATTTTGGTGAGAGAATATTTTATAGCTTTAATTGTATTGAATCTAATTCCTGTGGCCTTACTGAGGCAAATATCCCATTGAAGTCAATGACAATTTCACCTTAGGGTGGAGTTACATCAGTAGGTCTTGATTTTATTAATGGTATTTCCAATAAAAATACTCTGAAGATGTATGCATGCATATAAACGTTTTTTAAAGCGATATATGAATGTCCTTTTAATTATCTTTTTTTTTTTTCCCTTTCCTCTTGAATGACTATGTAACACTCCCAGTGAAGTGTATATAATATGAAAGGGTTTTAAGGCATTTTTCTGAGTAAGAGTAAAGGGCCATGCTGTCCCAGAGGACACTGCAGAAGGCACAGCACGTTTTCTGGTGAGACTCCTCCATTCCTTTTGAATGCAGAGGGAGCACTTGCCAGTATAATGATAAATGGGCTTGTGATCCTAGCTGTCTATAAGCAGTTTTTAGTCCAAGCTGAAGCATTCCCTCTAAGTTCAGTACTTGAATGCTGGAGAAGATTCTTGCACCCTCACTCCTACCAATCCATATAGCATCTGCCATAATTTACTTCCAAGCTGTGTTTCTTCATGTGTGTCCAAAGGATCTCTGCGTACTGAAAAATCCACCAGCTGCCTGCTTCCCTGTGAACGCAAGTCCATGGCTTGTGGTGAGGTTACCTGGCCGTGCCTGGCGGTGCATTGCCTCACTGGGTGTGCTCGGGAGGGCTGTGCTGGGGACAACATAGAAATACCGACCACATACGCCTCAGCCTGCCTCTGAACGCTTCTTGTCTTTGTTGGCACCAAGTGTGATCTTCAGGATGACTTCAGGGTTAGTCCATAATGTGCAATGAGAAAAGGAGCCCAAATGCGGTCATCTTAGCTTATTATGGGTATGTGATCAATGGTGTCAATAAAAAACTGGGAGCATTTCACATCTGATTGTAGTTCTCTTCTCTGGGATGCTTTAGTGAGAAAATTCATTTCTGTGCAGCCTGAAGAAAAATACAAGTCTTTGAGTGCTTTTGTGTCAGGGTGCACAGGCTTTAGTCTGTGTCTCTCCTGCTTCAGCTGCCTGAAGAAGTGGAAGAATTTTCAAAAGTGTGGGGCAATGCAAGGGCTCTTGACATTTATTACACATGGAACTTTCCACATGTGGCAGAAATAGAAGACTAAGTTTAGAAAGAGCAATATGACTTAATGTCTGTTATGCCATATGTTTTTCCTGCTGCTGCTGTGCCAGAGAAAAAGAATGTGGAATAACCTGACCTCATTCTGACCATGGCTGTGTTTGTAACTCCTTGGGGCTGTCGCAGCCACATGAAGAATTCTCATTCTGTTGCACCACAGAATAGGAAGATAAAATACACATCTATGACGAGACCTGGAGCAAAGGGAGTACAGTTTTGCACCTGAATTCTGCATACAAGTCTGCCATGGATACTCTGAAGCATATATTACCTCTTACTTAAAATCTAAATTTTTTTTAATTACCTGTGTAGCTCTCAGACTACTGTGATATGAGTCACAGCAATATACTTGTCCTATCAATAATAGATTTATATTAGATATAAGGAAGAAATTCTTCACTGTGAGGGTGGTGAGGCACTGGCACAGGTTGCCCAGAGAAGCTGTGGATGCCCCATCCCTGGCAGTGTTCAAGGCCAGGTTGAATGGGGCTTTGAGCAACCTGGTCTAGTGGAAGGTGTCCCTGCCCATGGCAGGGGGGTTGGAACTAGATGATCTTTAAGGTCCCTTCCAAGCCAAACCATCCAATGATTCTATGAATATACATGTTATACATATGTTTTGCAGGTCATGAATCATACAAGTATAGAGTAGGTGACATAAGAGTTCTGTGCAAAGACGCAAAGACAAAGCGTAAAATATATATAAACTTTAATTTGACTTGGAGCTTGGTCTATGTCACGTAATGGATGTTCTGTGTATTAGAAGTAAGAAATGAAAACCTCTGAAGACTAGTAATGTCATAGTGTTCAGTGACACTCAGGTTCATGCTTTCACCCATCTTATTGTCTGGTGGTAGCGCAGAAGCAGAAACACAAGCATGCAGTCTGAACTATCAGACTTGGGAGAGGGAGGGTCAGTCCCACAACTGAGCTTTCTTAATTTGTCGTATGTTTTATTCAGATACTGAGATAGGTCTAGGTCTTTCAATCCAGCTTAGGAGAAGAAAGGGCTAAGAAAAATAATGAAGGAATGTAGTAAAAAATCTAGCTTTCCCACCTGTGGTTAGAAGTTCCGGTGACTGAACATCCAACTGTGCTCTGTGCACAGACTGTTGATTTAAAGAAGCACCATCCAGTTGAAATGATGGGCTAGTTCCATAGCGAGTATGCAAAGATCAGTTTTAACGTGACTTCGTGGGACTTGTACCTGACTATACTAGCAATTTAGCCTCATACTTTTAATGGAAATATCTTTTACTTAGACTGTGTTGGAATGAACAAATTACGTTATTTAAACTGAAAAAGTAAAGAAGAATGTTAGCTGCTATTTTTGCTATAATTACCATTAATTTTCTCATTTAAAAATGAAAATAGTCAATTATAGTGTGTTTCACTTTCAGATTCCAATATTTGGAGTAATTTTTTTTTTTTATCTTCTCTAAAACTAGAAGTAAGTACTTTACCTTCTGATGGAGAAGTAGGAATCCTCCATATCCATCTCAAGTATATTTCAATTAACTGTATTTTTATGAAACTCATTTGTATAGAAATTAATATTTGAGACAAATCTGATTAAATGGTGTCTCTAGGGACAGATACATTAATGACAGTATTGCAAACTCAGTTTGGTTTTTCTTCTAGAGAATCTGAGATTGTCTTAGAATATTCACCCTAAATTACATGGTTGAATTAGTTGCCTGGTAATGTTGCACTAGATAGATGGATACAATAGCACCTGGGTTTAGATACTACTCATAGTAATGAGTATATAAGATGAATGGTACCAGTCCTATTAGTATACTGGCTATCTACAGCCAGATAATTCCTTTCTTTTAAAATTAATACTCTATTTTTCATAGTAGGTCAGATACCATTTTCATTTCTTTCTCTATCCCTTCTCAGACACTGATGACTAATGATGGCTCTCTTACATTTCAGGGTCCTATTGTAGTTTCAGCTGTCTTTTTCTTTCTTTCTTTCTTCTTCAACGAGTTTGACTCTTCGAGCTCTCTTTGCCATTTCCCTTCACTTTTTGTTACTTAGCTTTTATTTAGCATTGCATCTTGCCTCATCTTGCTCCTCTTCATTGACATGACCATTTTTTATTTGTAGTTCTGGATCAGTTCCCTCACTTACAGTCTTGGTCATTGTCTCTTCTTGATGTGGGACTTACCTGACCCTTCTTTTTTTCATGGTCTACTAGCTGCAAATTTGTCTTCTTTAATAATCAGCTTATTTTGTCTTACATCACTCTGTCTGTTGAGCTCTGTCTTTTCTTGTACTTCTACAACCTCTAATTTATCTACCTAAGGTCTGCTCTCATCCAGTTTTCTTACCTTCCACTCTAAGATTATGTTTATATTCATGGCTAAACCAGGTAATGGGCTAAAGCCAAAGCTCACCACCGTCTGGATCCACATATGCATATGGCTGGTAGGGTGCGAGTGTCCCTGTATTTAGTAGTCACACACTGCCTAAAAATCCTTGCTTTCCTTATAGCAAGTGGTGCCTAAACCCTTTAGAACAGGTTATCTGAAGTCTCCTCAAGAGCAGATGGGATATCTAGTAGCAGCCGCTCAGGCAGAGCTGTGTTCTTCCAACCTACGGGACTGTCATCTTCTAGGTCGGCACTACAGAGTTGAGTAAGCCTGAGTTTTTGGGTTGCCTAAAGACAATGCCTTAGTATGCGTTTGTAAAATGGGCCAAGACTTTGTAGAATACTTTGTCGAAGTATTGTACCATCTGAGGTATCTTCTCTTCCCCTGAATATCGATTCTGACAGCCTTTGAGCTACAGAGAATTATAGGAGAAACCCCCTCTTTTCCAGCCCTGAAACAGAGACTAGGTAGAAATCTTGCTCAGCATGTTTTTTTAATCACGTTTGTTTGCTTTCATTCTCCCTGATTCCTCTGCCTGTTTTTCTCAGCAGCTGTTCTGACAACTTCCTTGCTTTGCTCTTGCCTTCTCTTTTCTTCCTCTCTTCCTTTTTTCCCTTCAGATCTTTTGTGGTCTCTTGTCATCCTTATAAAAAAACTCATTTCACCTTTCCAGCCACCATATGGCAAGTATCAGACTTGGATATGTAAAGTCTCTATGATGTTATTACAAGAATAAATGTTCCCAGGAGTTATGTTATTGTGTAATTTCCAGATGTTAATGGGAAGAAAAATACTACAAGTAATGGTAGGACACAGACATACTTTTGCATAGATTTCCTTACCAGTAAAGTTTGTGAAAGTAATGAGCATGTTGTAGAAGATCAGTTGTTAAAAATGCAAAACACAAAGAACTGTCAAACAACTTTGATGGCCTGATTAAGAATGCAATTAAATGGGAGGTTTAGAAACGAGTCCATTGCTTCAATTTAAAGACATGCAAAAAACCCCGTATTTAGGAAACCAGTTGGTGAAGTAAACTGAAAATACTGATTGCTTGCATACCTAGAAGTTATTTCTGTGTAAGCAGACAAGCTATTAGGATGACCCTCAGGCTTCATAGATAGATAATAACTTAAAAGACACTGTTAGGGTAATACCTGGAAGGGGAAGATAGGCTAACAGGCAAAGACGGCCACATCATGGAGGTTAGCAACTGTAGGGATTAAGTGAGAACTGTTAATGTTTAATCTGTGTTAGACTTTATAAAGGAAATTTAGATCTTAAAGGCCTTGAGGATCTCTAGGGTGGAGATTCAATGGACGTTTCTAGCAGTCAAAGATTCTGGAGTAGTCATTCAGTGATAGTAGGGAGAAACTTCTCACTGAATTTTAAGATGGGTTTTGATGAGCCTCCCTTTATACAGCATCCACTTGCCTTACTCCTTTAACACTTTTCCAGATAACCCATATCTGTCATCTGCATAGCTAGTCTTTGAAATTAAGGCCTCAGACTTGCATATCACAGTTTATGTTCACTGGACGTCAGGTACTCTTATTTTTCCTTTAACACTTGAGAAAGAACAAAGCAAAAAGTAAAACTAAACACATGGCAGGCAAGAAATGAATTCAAGTTAGGAAGGAATTTATTCTCCACGGAAAGGTACATATATTGGAACAACAATTTTCATTAACTGCTTCGTCCCCCAGTGTGATCTCAACCCTGCTGTGATTCATGTTTCCTGGGATTCCTCCTCCTTTTCTATTGTTTGTCTAGCATTAAGTCCACAGCTGAGCAGTTCTCTATCCCCAAGGTTTGTATTTGCAATGAGAGATATGGGCACCGAACCCCATGCTGCTAGAATTCCATTATTACCATCTGTATTTCAGTCACTTTTCAAAATGTAATATAGATTCAGCACCTGTCTATTTTTTCCAGATGTCCACCATAGTAAGGTTTAGACCTCCCAAGGTCAAACTCAGATTTACCTACCCAAGCCTCTGGAGCATCAGCTAAGACATCCAAGGTCAATGTCCCTAGATTGCCATGTAGAGAGCTTCTCGGTGTTAATACGTTATGATGTGTCAAGCATATTTCTGTATAGGACTTCAGTGTGGGTTACATGATATCTGGCTGTCCCAAGAGTAATTTTGACAAGAATTCGGTACACGAAAACACTACATTCTTTACCAAATACCATTATCTATAATGGATTTAACAATTCAGGACAGAAAAATATAACTCCTGCTTTTAGCACTTCTCTGAATAGATATCTAAATTTTGCTCCTACTTCTGAGTCTATTTCTGTTCCTCTCCCATGATTCCTTGGTCCCTGGAGAAGGCCTTCTTGCCTTACGTCTTAACACAGTCTTACCTTTCCCATGCTCTTGTTCTGTTTTAGCTGTATTCAATATGCTGGCTTAGATCTACCTCTTCTTCACAGGTGCATCTCTCTTTTTCCTGACATCTCCTCTTACGTGTTCATCAGAGGTTTCAGCATCTTCCCTGTCATTCAGGCTTACAACTCCTATGTCAATTTTGACACTCTCTTCCCTCTTTCCAGAGCAAGTTGTCACTCCATCATGTCACTTTTCTCTGTCTAACTCCACCTTCCCTCTTCTACTTCCATGACTGGAACTGCTGTTCAGGATTTAGTCTTCTTTTGTCTCAAGCACTGCAGGTCTAATGCCAGCTTGGATCCCCTGCATTTGTCTCAAGAGTATCCAGGAGACCCCTCTCACTCCTTGCACTGGTTGGCAACCCTACACCACACATTTTTTGTCTCCCACAGCTTTCAAATTTCTTGTGTTTCAATGGAAGTTCTGGGATTATGGGACTGAAAACTGGCGGCAGAGGTGCTGCATCTCTTTACTAAATCTGTTGTGCAGGCACAGTAAATCCAGCAAGCTTTTATCGTCCAAGAAACCCATGCAGGTTAAGTGCTCTCCCTGAATCATCTGAGTCAGTGTGCATCATTGGCCAGGTGTTTTCATCCATTCTGCGGGCAACAGGATCCTTTATGGGATCATCTGATCAGGTTCTCTGACTAGGAAGACATTTGCGTTGTTCTCTGGTCTTGACTTAGGCAGCGGATTACTTGGGTTTTTTAACTGTTTTGAGGTTTTCATGTCTTCAAGAACCTATCAGGCATAAGCACTATGTTTCATTGGGGGGGGGTTAAACGTTAGTTACCGGCACAAACAGTATTTCTGATACTCATGATGGAGAGGTTCAGCATTTATAGTATACTTGCGTAATGCTGCAGTTAGCAGTATGGGACAATGTGATGCTGTGCTGCAGTTGTGGCCTGAAAAAGTAAAGGTACCTGCTCCCTCCTAGTTATTTCTACTACTGTTACGATATTTGACCAGCAGTTGCTGTTCAGTCCAGCTAGTACTTCTCCACGTAATGCATGCATAGTCAACATGAGCCTATTTATAATCGAACTGTCTCTTCATAGTGAGATTTTATACTAGCTCCATGACTGTACTTCCCAAGCATCACAGTACCTAATGCAACATTAGCTACTATAACACAGTCCGAAACTCAGAAACAGTGAACTTCTGTTTATTGTTTATTAACATTTCAGAAACTTGCTATGGACTATAAAAGCTTTCACAAAAAGTGACTGTTCCAGTTCTGTAAGGTGCAGCCTTCCAAAATTCACTTCTTGTTGGTCTTAGAAAATATTAAATTACTGTTTATCCTTATTTGACTGATTTAAAAGGTTGAGAACTACAAGATTATGGATGTTCTATTTTTTCCCATGTCTCTTCTTTATTGCCTTTTTTCTTTGTTATCTCTCTTCTTCTTAAAGTCTTAGTGTAATCCTCACCCCCGTCTACAGGGAACTAAATACAAACAGTTCCCTTGACAATAGTTAGTACAGGGCTCCAGAAAGAACTGGCACAAAATTAAAGCAGCAGGGAAATTTCCAGTAAAAATATTGCATAAGCTATGCATATACATAGAATATGTTTGCAGCAGAATTATGACTGTGTCACTCCCTTGATACAACTTCAGTAAAGTAGCTTGAGATATTTATTATCAATAACTAAAAGTTAACTTCAGTTAAGATCCCTTTATCCTTTTATGTCCTCACTTTATTTTTCTGTTTCTCTGTGCATATGTGTGTTTCACTCTTTCCTGTCATTAATTTCTAGTGAGGGTCATCTCTCTGCTGCTAGTTGAGAGATGGTGATGCACTGATAAAAACTAATAGCAATGTTCGCAACGGTGAATCACTTGAAAATCAAGGGACTTTTTCCAAGATAAGGTGCTTCTGTGGATCCAGTTAGGTATGTGTTGGTTGTTATGAGGATCAGGGTCCAGTGGTGGAGGTGTTCCTGGACTCTGTGATACTGAGGCTCAACAGTAAAAGAATGAACGCGTGTATGTCGGGGCACCACCACCTGTATCGAAGTGTGGGCTTATAGGAATACCGTACAATTTCCTAGGTTAGGAATGAGAACGTACATGATGTATAATACTGCTGCATGACAAATGAATACACAATATGCTTAAAAATCTTGTACCTATTTTTTGCATACTTGGCCTCTTTCCGGGGGTTTACTCTGGCATTTCAAATGTAGCTGCTCGAGTAGCATCTTATATAGGAAGTCTGTGTCAGCTAGGGCTGGGAAATCTGGAAACAGGAAATCTGCTTCCTGGACATTTTAGTTGGGGATTCAGTTTATTTCTCTTCTTTAAATGTTTGTAGTTAGAAAAACATATTCATGGGGGAGAGATTCATATTAAAACTGCTACAGCCCCATTTGCTGTGGCACGTCCTAGGTACGTAGGAGACGATAGTGCAAATTCCTTCTCTCCTTGATTCCAGCCCATGGTCTTGTGGCTTATCAGCTTATCAGTTCACACATAACAGCCCCAGCTGAGTACATGTAGAGAGCCACAGCACCAGCTTCACAACAGGTTTGTAAATCTGAATTTCTCCATTTTTTTTTTCATGAGTTCCTAAGTCATCAAGATGTCAATCTCGATTTTGGATCTTCTGAACAAAGGGAATACATTCATTAACATTACACTGCATACATTCCTTCCTTCCTTTACAAAGGTGCAATAAACTAACAATAAAAGTTAAGTACATTTGAAATGCCTTCAAAAATGTCCTTACCAATTCCAGTAGCAACAAATTTTCAGATACATAAATATAAAATAAAAATTAAATATTCTTAAACTCTCTAGAATAATTTTAATACTGGTGTAATATTTATGATATATATAATATATAAAATTATATCTTTTTATGATTGCAAGGCCAGGTTAAAACCAGTTTTGACAGAATTCATAGCTTCAGAAGAAACTTACTTGTTTTGGATGTTATATATCCCACTGTTTTGCATTCAGTATATCACACTATTATGTGTATCAGTGTATAGGCATATAAGAAAACAAAGGGAAGCAGAAACTATTAATGATACTGTGATATTAATTCCCATTTCTCCGTTAGTTTCACATTGCCTGAGAGAAGATTTGTGGCTATATTTGACTATCTTTCAGCAGAAGCATGGCAAATGATAAATGTACTTCTAGCCTAGGTCTGCTTGTGTACTGGAACTAGTAGAAAACAGGATGGAACAGCAAGGACATGCTATGGCTTAATTCTGTATTCCTGCAGAGCCTTGAAATTGTTTGGCTGTGATTTCTGTGTTTCATTTTTTTTGCTGCTCCAAATGAGAGCAAAGAATTCCTTCCTGTAGTTAAAATGTGTTTTGAATGAGCAGGTGTTAATTCAGTCAAATTTGCAAGCTAATTTAACTTCCTGGGATTTCAACTGTTGAGGCACAAGGGGAAATGTTTAAAAAGTGCTGGCAACAGTAATCACCTATAGATCGTTATTTCAGATTGTTGTTGTTGGAGGAAATGTGATGCAGTGTTTGGTTCATCAGCTAAAGTTCCATTTTATGGTATCAGTCAGGCTTGGGGAGGTCAGTCTGTACCCAGAATGATCTCTTCTGAAACTCTTTTGTTCTCTAACTCCATGAAAGTGTAGTTGGAAGCAAAAAATAGACATGTCACATGAAAGTTGGTATCTTGGCATAGTTCCATTAACTTAACTGGAGTGATGCTGATTTACACAAGCTAAGTGTCTGCCCTTAAGTCTATTGTTTAGAAGTCATACAAGAATATTTTCATACCTTTCAAGGGGAAGTTCAGATGGCCTTTAAAACCTGCGACACTTTACTAACTGAAGTGTAAAGCTGCAAAGCAGTAACCAAGATACTTTCTTTTTTAAAAATTGCACTCTTAAGAAAAATCAAATGCTACAAAATAGCTTTATAGGTAAAAATAGTTCTGTCTCGGTGATTTTGAAAGTCCAGATGCTGTGAACTTAACTGTTTATGTTCAGGCTGTGCTAGGGGTTCTGCTAGTAACCATGAGAATTTCTTTCCATGATGATGATACGAAATGTATTCTTGATGCTACTTGTGATCAGGCAGCTCTAGATAATCCACACTATTTATCATGGGAGCAACAGGAAACCTTTTATTCTATTTCTGGATTAGCTGGAGTCTGAATTTTTATCTAACACCACTCTGGAGCTTCACTCTTTCTAAAAAAAGAAAGGCTGGAGTAAATAATAGAACATCATACCTATTTCTTTTCACTTGAATTGAATAACCTATTTTGGCATTTTTAATGCATGAAGTCTTTTTGATACATGAAGTGAAAGCATGGAAATTGTCTGCAAGTCTAGAAAACATTCCATACTGGGAAACTTGTACAGACAGATCTTCTATCTGTGTCTGTATGCAGCCTCTTAGATCCATTGTGGAAAAGAACTTGAAAAGCACTCATGTATGTTAAAATGTGAATAGTTTCTATGATGCTAGTAACCTTACTTCTGTCCCTAAACTAAATGTTATTCAGTTTAGTTAAGTCTGTAATTGGGATTGCCTAGGCTTTTCCTATCAAGCTATTTTTGTCAAAGAAAAGCGTAATTTTCAACTGTCCATCAGAAAAAAAAAATGTAAGAAATGAAAGTTTTGATTTTAGTTTAGATGTTTAACCAAGTGAAAATTCACCCTTTCAGTTCAGGCTGATATTAACGTACATATTAGCTACTTACCCAATGCTGTTGAGATATCTTATGGTATCTCATTTTCAGTCCCTTTCTTCTCTGTGGAGATGGCTCTTTGACTAGACTAGATGGCAGAGATCATGCTCTTCTCTTGACTGAAGTACAGAGGAGAATTGGTGAGTTGGAGTCTGTGCCATTCCAGCATCTCGGGATCCCCTGGGAGGGTTGGACCGCAAGAACAAACAAAACTTTGTAGATACCTTGATATGCTTCCCATGTGCTCCCTCCCTTCGGAGGGAAAGTAACTTTGTTCAGTTAGAATTAAAAAGCAGAGTAATTATTCCAGAATAAAATATTTTTTATCCTTGGAATAGAGTATCCACATGGGGGAGTTATATCAGCATAGCTATGGCACTGTAATTATTCTGTCAAAGCGAGGCCACTCAAATTCTTCTAGCTAAACCCCAATATGACCTGTTACCACAAGTGGGAAGAAAGGGAATAAAGAAGGTTCATTGGGCTCTTCATCACCTCCCACATAACACCTTCAAATAAAAACTGTAATTCTGGTGTGGATAAGAACAGCAATGAATGAAATAAAGTGAAACATAGAAGCTTTTTTTTTGTACATTATTGAAATGTTCTGCTAACAAAATGAGCCAGACAAAAGATAGAATATGATGATATGGCACAGTGCCATGCTCCATAGAGATGTCTAAGCAGTTCTGAACACCTGGACTAGTGTAATCAGTAGCTTATCTTATTAATACATTGAAATGAGTTTTTAAAGACAGTATTTTGCAACTTAATATCCAGAATATTTAATTTTTAAATTAAAAAGACATATGAGAGTTGAGAATAATAGATGAGATTTTTAAAAATATGTAGTTTATTTACTTTGTTAACTGAATTTGGGTGACAGAGAATAAATCAAGACTTCAAATTTGCTTATAAGGAGATTAAATACAGTGCTCTCTTAAAGGTCTGAGTCATAATTCCTGGTCAGATTCTCTCTTAAAATTCACTTCTAGTAATAAGAAATTTAAAATGCCCCCCCAATTGCATCTTATTACAGTAACCCCACAGTCATTTGTTCTCTAAGGCTTTAACACTGAATATTACGGGTGTGTGTCATATTGCCTCACTGCGCTTTAGTTTTGGTGAAATCTGGTGTCTATATGAAAGGCTGTTTGTTGTTTGTAAAGTCAGTTTCTTGGAGAAGTTGTTTCTCTTATTAGTTTACCAAAGTTGCTCTAAGTCAATCTCTTTTTCCTTGTGATACAATACTTTGTAAAAATATACAAATTGTGTAAAAAAGCCATGCTCCTTAAAGCACATCAATTGTTTGATCGAGGTAAGAGACACTCTCAAGAAGAGAGTTTATTAAAAAGGAATTGTTGATCAGTTTATCAAAGAAGGATTTGATACAAAAATCATGATGGGTGCAAGGTAAGGGTTAACAATTCAATATATGTCATTTACAAGTTCCTAAATTATAGTTTGTAAAGTCCGTTTTAAGAGTAGCTGCTTTCTTGAACTATTTCGATGAGAATGACTTCAAGCTCTTCAGGGAGGGAGCTGTTCTTTTATTCTCTCTTAAGCACCTATCAGGATGTAGATGCTCTGAGATATGAAAGTGATTAAAACAACACTAATTAGTTTGACAAAGTAAGAGATTTAAATGTGGAAAACCTCTAAGAGATCCATTAATGTTGTAAAAATTAAAAAGGGAGTGAATAAACCCATGCCCACGGAGTAAAGACTGTAACTCAGACAAAGTACTGATGGCAGCATACTCATTGTAGTGGGGATGCCAAGAAGTTACTATAGCTTTGGGGGTAGGAAGTATGCAAGAGAAAAAGCAGAGGAATGAGCTGGCTTTTCTTTTCAAATCTCACCCGTGTCAAAACCGCTCGGATGGCCTTTAGCAGCATCCCACCTGCAGAATACTTGGCCGGCTCCAAAGCCTGTAGCCTCAGCTCAGGGATGACACTGATGGAGAAGCAGGGTAGTAGAGGCTTCTTCCCCCAACCCGTTTAAGGTCTTGCCAGCAGCAGTGTGTTCCCTGAGTACCGCTAGCCAGGTAAGTCCAGTAACAGCAGCTGGTTTTACAGTAACTGAAGGAAAAAGGTTCAAACGCTTCAGCCGATTCATTATGGGATGTACATAGGTAACAAAATCTATTCCTACCTTTCCCTCTAGCAATAATCTCATGCTTAGGAGTCTCTGATCTGGGAGACTAGATTAGAAGTAGATTGTGTAGCCTGTAAAACTAGGAAGCATCAGCTTTATGATAGTCTATGCAAGCGTCATTCTTACCGTTTTATAGAACACACATAGACTTTCATTAGGTATTCAGATCACCGCTTTCCTCAGAGGGACCCTTCTTCACAAAGTGGACAAAGTCTGAAGACACAAAGGGACAGACTTCAGTTCTCACCTTCATTATAAGCCTGCTTCCCTAAGCTTTTCCTTTGTCATAAATCTCTTTCAAGAGATTGGTTTTGTCCACTAGGTATTGTTTTAATATAACACGGGTTTTCAAGGTTGGTTGTTTCTTTTTTGGGGTAGCATATCTGAAACAATGACTTTTTTTTTTTTAATGTGAGAATTCATTATTTTAATGAAGATAACCTCAAAACACATGGAATTTAGCAAGACTACATACTGTTAGACTATCTACTTGTATTTTCTAAGGTAAAAACCCCAAACCATGTTTCATGTCTCACTGTGGATGTTAATTTAATCGATCATGCTACATAAATGCATTATTTTAAGTAAGTCTTAAGAAATTATTCCTAAATTCAAGGCTTAGGTTCTGTTTGGAGTTTTTTCGTTGTTAACTGCTCTGGTAGAAAAAAGCTCAGTCCACTGTATTCACAGTGACTGTGATGGCCTCTCAGATCAGCCACCGCATGTAATCACCTGAAGACACAACAATAATAAAAACATATTTTCCAAATAGTTGTTTGGCAGCAACTGTGCTTGACTGCATTCCCAGTGGAAAAATGAAATGACTTGGATTCAGCATTTTCAAATGGATGTAAATTAGTTTAATGCAAACATAAACTTCACTGTGAAGTGAAGGCTAGTTATTAAAAAATAAATAAATCTGGAACAAACATGCTCCAGTAAAAAAGATTGACATGAGAGTAGCAGTTATATTAAGAGACATTAGATTAACATCCTCTAATTTTACAAATCACACAATTTGACAGCTCGTTCTATATATATAAGAAGTAATTTATCAGAAGGTTTCCTTTTTTAGCATCACAGAAATGTATTTTACAAACCTTTACATAAGAGTTAAGATGCAAAACAAACATGTGCGAAATAAACAGAATTAGATTTACCCAGCCTTAAAGAGCCATCATCAAAAAATGATCACATGAAATTTTAATTCCTACACATGATACCAATAATCTTTTTTGGAGAGGCAGGATGCGGCACTAGTTCTAGGTAACAATCCACTCATTTTCTTCACTGTGGATGGGCATGGTTACTTCTGAAATGCAACCACTGGCATGTGTTTGTATTTTGCATCTAATCAGCAGATTTGAATGTAATTATGTATTTTGCAGGTGAGGTGTTAATGCGGGTTATATGGCACATCAGCTGTGTGCTGCCACTTGAAATGGTCCACTGGAAAATCTTGAGACAAACAACATTCAATTAGGCGCACAGCCATGAGCAGCTGTGCTAAGTACCACTGGCATCGCCTCAGACGTAAAATTCTCAGTGTGAGCCTACTGCTAGCCGCTTTTAAAATGTGTTTATGTTGGTGACAAAAACTTTCCATCATCAATTCTTCTTAAACCTCTATGCCTCTTAGCTAAAAAATTACAGCTGCCTGCAAGGGGAGGGATGCTCAGTCCTATTAATTTTCATTGAATGAAAAGGATGTTTTTTTCCTTCAGGCTAAAGGTTTAACCTTTATGAGTTTCATGAGTAACAAAGGGCAGCCAGATTTTTATTACATGGGGTAGAGTTGTGCATTTGTTCAAAATAATCAGCACTGGGCAATCTACTGCATATCGATCCAAAACAAACATTATTACCCATGGAAGCTGTTTCCTTCTCAAGTCTACATTTGGCATAGGAAAACAAACTTGTTTAATCATCAGTTTTCAAATGCTTACCATATATGTCACAACAGTCTGTTATAATGTTTGAGATTCATGACAGCGATACTATTTGGGGAAGTGCATCAACAGATTTTGTAGGGGTTTTTTTTTTTTCCCCTCAAAAATCCCACATGTGTATTTAGAAGGTACCTTTCCAAGTACACAAGCACTTCCATGGGTACGCTGACTTGCTCACAGGTCAAAAGAGGAAAGAGCTAGTGACACCTTTACAACTGTATCCTTGCAGCTGTTATAAAAGTAAAAGCCGTACAAGTTTTTTAATTTATAGAACAGTGCTGGTTGATTTGTTCTGACTCGCTGCGGAGGGTGTGGTTTGCCAACCCTCCTGGTGTTGAAGAGTGGAAGACGTGCTAGAAGGGCTTTTTGGAAAGAAGCACTCAAGCATGCTGATCATTGAAGGGAGGAGAGGGGAAAAGGAGGAGGACAGAATGCAAGGAAGAGCATTTAGGTTTAGTTTTGGAATCCTCTTTTAGTTACAAAAACCCAAAGAGCATTGAAGCTGTCTTTTGACTTGTTATTTGTTGAGGATGAGAAAACCTTCAGCTGGGGTATAGTTACATAGACATCATGAAAGTATGATGGATGAGGGAACAGTAGTTGGAAGATGAAGAAAAAACTCATGAGGTCATTAGTATCACTTGACAATGAGAATGTTGCTGTGTTGAAGGGACTGATAAGAAATACTCACAAGCTGAAGGGCAGTTTGATCATTAATAGAGTTAGGATATGAGAATTGTATCTCTTTTTTCAGTGTGTGTGTGTCTGACTGTCAGCCTTCTCAATTCTTGAGAAGGACTTCATCTGGTCTTGACTCGGAATTGTAGTTAAATATGACGTGTCGTATCATACTTGGGAGGTGACTGGAGGTAGTGATACTTATAAGCTGATAAATGGGAACTCAAGTGTAGCAGCATTGGTGACACAGCAATGGAGGGAACTGAGGCATATGAGGACCACTGCCTTTGCAGTGTAAGGATAATCTACATATGCCAACAATCTATTTCTATGTGCTTTTAACCTCTGGTTGTTAAGGAAGTCTTTCCTTTTTTTTTTTATTTTTTTTTTTTGTGTGCACCTAGCATTTTTCTAAAGGATGAGAATACTTAGTATCTGACAGACTTGAACTGTGGGGAATGCAGTATTACCTGTCAAGACTCTAGCAATATACAAAAGAAGCCAAGTTCTATTAATTCTTCAGTGGTGCAACAGAAGTTGTGAAAGATGACAAATCTGCTGACTAACTGCTAGATATTTAAAAACTACAAAAGGAAAAATTAAGAGTTACAATACACAGAGTTACAGTCTTCCCCAATTATCTGTAATTTTAAAAATCAGAATTAATCATAATAATACAAAAATCATAATTTGTGCTTCTGGGAGACTGAATAGGCATTTGGAAGCAAACTGATCCTACTGATGAGTTAGGGAACTCAGCTAGTAAATAGGTTGTGATGATGGAGAGATTGCTAACCTCTGGGCATTTCAGATCTCTCTCATGCAGAGTTAATGCAGTAGTATGTGTTCGTATTGATAGAAATAGTGTGAGTGGCTGAATGAGAGCTTTTAGTTGTGTCTTGAAGTGAGAGCTGCCATCATACATAAGCATACAATTTATGTATTGTTTTCATTGTTTGGTGTGTAACGCTGTGCTAGGTGAAGTAGAGAACTCAGAACTGTGAATAGTCTAGAAGTCATATTCTCCTTGAATGCAATTTTAAAACTGAATTAAACTCTTCTTTTCTACACAACATTCTTCACAACAAATAACATAGTGTGGAATGCATGATTTAGTTTTGGTAAGCAAAAGTTAAGTAGAACACTCATTCTTCATCACTTGTATTTTAACCCTAACTTACTTACACTTGAACAGTAGACCAAATAACAGTCAGTTGTATACTAAGGATGTCGGATTTTTCTTGTATTTACCTGCATAATATAAGCTCATTCCATACAAAATCTTAGTACTTTGTCTATCATTGCTGGTTTGAGATGTGCAGCAACATTCCTCAGGCATTTCCTCTTGGAAGAATATGGTACTTCATAGCCTCATATATCTCCTTCTAAAGAAGGTGGGAATAAAGTAGATAAGAGCTAATCTAGTCTAGTTCTGTATATTTTCTCAGAATGCCTTTGCAAACATAATTCTGAGTGAACGCAGTCTTTTCTGTATATTTTTAGCTAATATGATTTTTGTGTGTTTTAGAAACAGAAACAGTCTAATTTTCCTGTAGGTATATTAGTCTGTAATTCCCAATGCAAAACTCTTTTTGTTATAATTTGAATTTCCTATTTTGCTTTGCATTAGTCTTTTTTTTTACTGGCTCTCCACAGCATTTCAAATGTAGATTCATCTATATATTTCATTAGTGATCCGTTCAGGTCAATGTGATCCAAATCATTTAACCAAAAGATGGAGGTAGCTTTTAGTAGTTATTCTTGGGAATTTTGTTTTCTAAATTTCCATCTGTTGGTGTTAAGAATTCCTTTCAAGCAAAAAGTTATTTTGAGCCTTTATGAAATATATTTAAGTTCCTGCTCCTCCTCTTCTTCCTCCTTTCTTTTTCTTTTATTGCTAGCAACATAAATCTATGGTATATAACTTAATTCATATGTTATTTTAGGAAATACACAGAAGAATAGCAGAAAGCATACAGTCCAAAATCAGTTGTGACGATATGGGAGAAGTTCAGCCTGTGTGCTGTAGTGTTTCTTCTGCCACTTTCAGAATGACCCTTAAGAGAGTTAATGAGAGCATATCCTTCATGGAGAGCTGCTCTCTCAGGTTTTAAGATCTGGGGGTTGTATTGTTGTTTTTTGTTTCGTTTGGAGGTTCTTTTGTTACTTTGATATCTTTTCAGTTGCTTCTACTGTTTCAAAAGATGTCATCAAGGAGAAAGATATGCCTCAAAGAGAAGTAGTAGTAACACTGATAGAAGTTTTTGAATACTTGGCTGTACAATAACGAAGGATGTCTTGCATAACTCCCTAATTCTATAAGTTCTTTTAAAACTTAGCCTTCCTTTCACAATAATAATATGAAGGTTTCTGTCTGATCTTGTGGCTAAAGGAGCTTATGCAAGACTGTGATGCATAAATGGGGAGTTTTTCTTGGGGAATGGGGTGGGGACTTTACCTTGCATGCATCACTTCGAGATTGGTACTACCATTTTGCCCATGAGACTATTGTCCCCATTTTAAAGGTTGCTAAAAGACTGGAGGGATTGTAGAAAATAGTTACAAAAAAAAGGAAAGACTGGATCAACTGTCTTTCAAGAAAAGATTTAAATAAGTCAATCTGTTTAACTTATCAAAAAGATTGAGAGATGACTTTGTTGCAGTATATAAATGAATGTTTTGATGCTAAGACAATATTGAGTACTGAAGACTCTTTAACAGTAGTGGAAAAAGGGGTAATAGGAGAAGGGTTAAATCAAGGTTAAATCAAACAACCAACAATTGGAATTTGACAAATGTTTTTAATGGAAAGGGTATTCTTTATGACTGGAGATGGCAGGTTCACTTGTATCTCAGGATGTTTTCAAATCCATCTGAGATGATGTTTGCTTTAGACAAACACACCTTTCAAGAAGGGTTGATATGGATTTGGCACAGGGGTTACTGGTTGGAGTTAATGATCTACAGAGTGTAGCCAGTCACCATTTCTTTCAGTGGTCTGTTTGCCTTTAAACCTCATGAACTTGAAACTCATTCCTGAATTATTATTCATGGTTTTGTCATATTATTTGAAATACTTATTTTGCCAGGCTATGTTAGGAATGAAGGTATGATAGTCTTCTTATTTCTGTACATTCACATGCTTTTATGTTCTCTGATCTGGCTGGTTTGAAAGTAAGATGCTAGGGAATACTTTTCTCTCCTTTTTTTTCATATTGACTGTTAGAAAGTAGGTGTTTAAAAAATCTCACTTTACCCAAGACAGTGCTAATGTAAACCCAGATTTGTTAACCCAAGAGATTTAAGGAAGGCTATTGGAAGAAATGAGTTGGATTCTTTTCTGAAGTGAGCCTGTCATGTTATGAGACGCTCTAATCTCTACAGGACAGTATAGAAAAAACCAAGAAAAAACTTTTTGTTGGGTTTGGCTTTCAGGAACTTTGCAAAAAGCAAATACCTGCCGGACCACCTACACTTACAGTTTTATAGCTGTCCCAGATTAAAAAGACATAGAAAAGACAATTCTAATTATCTTTCCTCCTTCAATTGTGAAGGAAAAAAAATTATCTTCCACTATCCATAAATTTACTCTAAGGCCTATTAAAAGATAGCTGTGGTGCTGTTCAAGCTAATGAGTTGCAATGCCAGGAGTGTACTACAATCTTGGCTGAACAGCCACCATCAGGCTTTGAGGACAGTGAAGCACCTGGGTGCAGCGGAAACAGGAAGATTTGCAGATGGAGGAGTGTCAGTGGGCTCTTCACAGTTTGCCTGCTCAAATAAGATCTAAAACTTCTGAAATTAGATGGGATTCTTTGGGGAGGAGAAAAAATGGCATAGTAGAAAATCTTCTTCTGAAAGTAATATAACTACTGCTGTGCATCAGGTACACATTTGTATACTTGAATTGGTCGGGAAAAGGTTGCTTCCTAATGAAAGATGAGACTATTTTATCCCAGTAGAGATGAGAAGCAGTAAGACAATGTAGTTTACAGTAGATAAGGCTAAAGTTTTCTTTTATCTCCCCACTCTCTACATGGCTCTGTGTTGCTCTCACATAGGCTATGTGTCTGTTAACCTGAGGACGTCAATCAGACTATATTTCAGCAGGAAAAAAATATGACTCTTAACAGTGTGATCTTGGTGGGAATGCATTTGCAATAGAGATACTTTGGGCAAGAACATTTACTTCCTTAAAGCTGTATGGGAGTTATCCTTCCCTCATACAGAAAAATGCTTTACAATATTACCGTTGGAAATTATCCCCAGGAAGACATGCCATGTAACAGAAGTAGCACAATGAAATGGCTTCTCTGCTACAGTCATTTACAAATTTATAAACTTTAAGCTATAGTAAGAAGTCTTGTTTTGCTGCTTTTCTTAATATGATGCAGAATATCTTTAAAAAATATTCATGGACAATGTGCTATGTCCTTTCTTTTGCTCTAATCCTCTGTATTACCTGTACAAAGAACAAGGATTTGCACCACCACCACACCCCCCCCTTTTTTTTTGCTTATCTCTGCTGCAGTCCTACCGTCATTGTTTGATTCTGCTTAAATCCTTCTGTACCTAAAGGTACAGCCTTATCAATTGAAAAGCTAATGCTATATAAGAAGTGAAAAGAACACAGAAAGGTTTCCTAGCAACTACTGTGAATCCTTCTAAAGTAAGTCAGTTAAAACCATGTAGTACGTGCAATGGGTGTAAATTAGGGAGCTAAGCTGATCCACAGATTTACAGATGCCCACTATAAAGTACAATAAAACCTGTAATAGAAGGTGAATTGCTCAAGAAGAAAATCACATCAGAGTCTTGACAGCTTTATCATTATTTAAATGATCCAGCTTAAATTCTACTATGTAGTTAGTAAGACTGAGTGTCAGAGCTACAGCAACGGTGTACAAAAGCACAGTTAATAGCATTGGTTAGTGTCGCTGCTGTGATTATGTCTTTTACTGCTCTTTCTAAAAAACAACCAGCAAACGTAAACAAAACCCCAAACTCCAAGGGGCAGTTGTGAGGGAGCCATTACAAGGTACAAATATACAAAATCTTGTCTGTGAAACAGGCTCTTTCTTGTTTTGTTCTGCCTTTGCACACCATGAATTACATTGGACATTTTTAGGTTAGTAGAATCTGTTCAGTAAAGTGTAGAGAAGCTAAAAATTATCTGCACTGCTCTCCTGCACTCTCCCATACACTGGTGTTTAAGTGTAGGTTTCTTCATTCAACATTTTTTTATTGTAGATTTTTTTTAAAGAACTCCTTGAACTGGGATTATTCAGGGAATCAAGCTAAACCCCCCACTTTTATAAAGGCAATACCTTTATTTCTGGAGCATGCTCACTTGACACTCAGCTTGGTTACACGAGATTTGGAAAGTTTTCACCAAAAAAATGTTTGTGGCTCATACAATTAAATTCTTTATTATGTATTTAAGTAAATTGATGGGTTGATTTTCAGTTCAAGTACTGCAATGAGTTTTCATTTGACTAAAATATTCCTCATTTTATGCTGTTCAGAAATGACTAATAATATGCATAAGAGAAAATGTAGACCTGCAAAAGCTAACTTTAATTCTAAAACATTTAAAATTTTACATTACAGGTGAAAGTCCCTCCTTACTCGGAAGTGATTTATAGCACTTAATTAGTTCTTCAGAATCTTCAGAAACAATAAATAATACGGGGTACAGTCAAGCATATTTGCAAGCAAGAGTGCAATTAAACCAAGTAAAGTTTCCCCATTGTTCTCTAGTAAACAAATGTACCCTCCAGTAAAGAGAAAAGACAGAATGGGCTTCAGGTGCCACCTACAACCCCATCCTAATGAGTCAAATTCATGTCTGAAGAATGGTGCATGTTGGAGAATGCCATTTGGGACCAAGATTTTGTGGTGGTGTTTTTTTGTTTGTTGCTCAAGTCATCACCCCTGAAATGAGGCTCATGTGAAGACAAGACCCAAATCACAGTCCCTTTACAGGAGTAACGCGTGCATGCATGTGAATGTTCACGTTTTTATTATAATAGTTTTAGTCTTTGGTTTCTTCCATTTTGCGTAGTCTGATAAGCAAACCTTGAAAAGGTCTGAAACATCCACACACTCCAGTACTTACCCAATGCTTATCCCTCCCTGGCTTCTCTAATCTGAAAATCGGGTTGGAGCTGTCAACAGACTGACCTTTCTCACGTTATTGTGTTATTTCTGCTTCTCCTTTTGACTTCTCACAGAAAGTGCAAACACACAAACATATTGAAAAGCAAACAAACAAACAAACCCAAAACGGGAACAGCAGCACTCCAAACACCAAACGAGTTTGGAGTTGTTCTGAAGTTTGGCAATAGCGTGAGCTGGCTCTTATTTTTGAGGTGCCTGTTCATCCATTTTGTACTGTGGAGAGCGGGCTGACTTTTGTAACTCTTCTGGCAGGCAGGCGTGAAAATTGTGAAGCAACAGTTTTTACAATGTACTTCTTCCTTACCCTCTCCAACATCATTCAGCAACCATTGCACTTGGAGAAGTACTGCGGTAGAAATATTCATTCACTCAGTAAATTGTAACCTTCATTGACACAAACAGGTCATGAATGTATTAGGAGCATTGGGAAACTGACGTCTAGCCAGCATCTCCAAGTATTTGCGGAGATCCTTATTCCAGGCATAGAGGGAGCTGCCTGCCCCAAGTCTACGTTGGTGCTCTCTGTTCGCGTTCACAGGTACAGCTGTACCTGCAGCTTTCTCTTGAGGAAGTATGGGAAGTTCCTGTAGTAAATGTAAAACTTGAAGCAGATATTCCCTAATGCTAAGTGCGTGTGTGTATTACTCATTTTGTTCCATTCTTTTTTCCCCACCTACTAAGGGGAAGACTTCAGACAATTTGTTGCCACACAGTCTGCCTTCTCTCTGATCCCTAAACGAAGGCTGGAGACTTGCATTATCAGGTGTGTATTACACACTCAGATATTATCTCTGGCAACTGTACATAAGCTTGCCTCATGCGTTGAGGGGTATTTATTTTAGAAGTTGAAAGAATAAACTCCAGAAACTCCTTTATACAACTCTGAAGGAAAGGCCTATAACCTGGCTAATGTCAAGCTCCGGTATTAACTTACAGTCAGTGCATGTCTGTAGTAATGCATTCTTGCTAATGGCTTGGCTGCACAGTCATAATTTGTAGCTTTGGGAAGACTTGTTAAGTCATCATCTTTAGCTGTGGCAGCTGAAGGTGTGTACAATTACCCCTGGCGCAGGCTGATTGTTAACAGTGTGCAAAACTACATATACGCTGATTGCGAAACCTATCGGAGGCTTCCCCTTTTACAGGTAAGCAGCATAGCAGAAGTTGCTTAGGGGCAATCACTTGCTTTTGTCTTCATGGCATAAGAAATAGCCTCATCAAATACCATCTTCCTACTAAGATTCTTCAATACGGTACTGGAAAGGAGGCCTTCCAGTTGTTTGTGGAATTTAATTTCTACCCTCTCTGTAACTAAATTGCCACTCTTGAAGATTTTTGCTAAGCGTAGGGGAATAATTTAGACACACAGTGTAATAAGGCTTCCAGATGGTAAATTCACAAGTCTGTTTTCTGGTGGTATAATTAATTATTCTAGTCTTTCATAACATTTGAACCATCATTATCTACGACAGTGTCCTAAACATGAGCCAAAGTCTGAATACTTGCTCCTTATGTTTCTTGGTTGTATTCTAGTCTTATGGTTGCCCAAATCAAGGAATTATCGTCAAGCAAAACCAATAAATAACTGTGAAAGTCATAGAGTGTAAAAATCTGTTTGCTACTACCCAGTATGGAAATTATTAGTATGCCATGGGTTTTTTGGGTGTATTATCAGGATCTGACTTTCTGATAGTCTTTCTGATAGTCTGATACCAGCAGCAATGTTGTAGTCATAAGACTAAATGAACTTGCTTTATCTTTACTTTCTGGCTTTTATGAAATGGGCTGGAATTAATTGTGCTATAGGTATTTTCTGCTAGTAGTTTCTCTATATGCAAGGTTTTCTGTTCTCATACTGCATGATTTGCAAAAATTAATCTTAAAAAATAAAGAAGTGCAGTATCTGTAAATCTGTAATTGACATGGGACGTTTATTTCAGTTTATCTAAAATTTATATATGAGTGTGAATAAATATTGCTTATCTACTCTGCAGGTGTGTATATGCACATACATAGCATTTAGATTTCACTGTTTACCAGGTCATTTACTTAGCTTTAGCAGTTGCTATTTCTCAGGATAGTACGCATCTAGACTTTCATGAAATTACTTCCTGCAGTAAATCTCTTAAGTATTGCAATGTCCTGAACAGTTTCTCAGAAACATCCCTCACTGTCAACTTCTGGAACCTATTTTCATCAGGATCTCGTGCCCATAATTATTAATACGTCCAAGAATCTTGGAACTAGTACAAGACATTTTATTGATACCTAAATATTCACAGGGAAGAAAAACTATAGAACTTAACAGATCATTAAACAGAAAGCTATATATGTAATGAAACTGCTCATCTGGACTTGAAACTATTTGCCTTATGTTTATGAGAATAAATTCTGACAGGTTACTTAAAATTCACTTCACCCAGTTTCCTCTTATATCAGTCTGGAGCAGGGTGTTTCGATATCATTCAGGGCCACAAAATTTGGAAAAAAGCTTGCTTGCTTTGTCTTGAGAGTCCTCCCCAGTTAGCGCTGTGGAACAGAAGCCCCTGCACAACATAGCAATTGGGTTTGAGTAACTGATGATCATGCACGAAGCAATTCCCTATATGTTAGATTTATAATCTGTTTAATCCTTTCTTCTCAATGCCCCTGTTCTTCAATTAGTGCCTTTTCACACGCATTTCTCTAATCTTACTTCATCTTCTTGTAGCCTGTGCAGTGCAGGCTCTATTCTTTTTTCTTTGAAGCTGATGGAAGGACTTCCACTAACTCCACTGTAGAGTAGGTAAGAGCTGGTTTGCTTTTCTGAGGAAAAGAAACCTAGCCTGGTTTCAAAGCACTATGCCCACCTATGGTGATAATTAATTTGTGTGCACCAACTTTCAGAATGTTCCTGTACTTATTCATTTCCTGAAAAAGGACATGATTTTACTACTATCAAGGAGGCACAATAGCATGATTAAGCAAGAGTGAAGTTGATTCTCTTCTTTACACATCAGATTGCACCTCACTTCTCATCATGAGATTTGTATTATCAGCGCTAGTGGTAATATAAAGAAAAAAAGACTATTTTTGCTTTAGAATCCCCCCCCTCGCCCTTTTTTTTTTCTTTTTTCAAACAGGAAAAAAGTCCACTCAGAATAAGAATATATATATATAACTGAGAGGGAGGGAAGGGAGGGAAACATCACATTCTACAGTATTATGTTACAAAACACTTATAGTCCTACTGCAGTTAAAACTAGCAAAACAGAAGAAGGGGGATGTTCCTTACAGGTAAAATTCTGTCTGTACAAGGCTATGCATCACTGAAGTGCTACTTAAACCCTGAAATAAGTGCCTCAAGTAGTTTGCAGGCCATCATGCAACGATGGATTTCGCCCTAAGAAATATCAAGTGGTATTTTTCCATCTACATCAGTGGTCTGGGAAGCACAGTAGAGTCAAGATACTGTTGATTTATAAATCTATGTGTGTACAGGATATATAAAAATATAAATACAAATAAATATATGTATATGTAGACAAACACAAAACATGAACACTAAGATGTACTTGCATTTAGTTAAGTTTTACTGAAATAAAACTCTCATGTCAAGAGGAGGTTTACAGTTGCTTTTTCTTCTTTTTGCGGAAAATTTTGCAAATCACGCGCTAAAGAGAAGTGAGCATTATGGAAACATGGACAGCATTTTGGTTTACCAACTGGAGAGCAGTAATAATGCTGCTTTTATTTAGTCCTGTACCTAAAGATTACAATACAGTAATGCCATGCAACTATTCTGAAAGGACATAGTGATTTGGGCATGAAAAGACTAAAATTACAGGAAAATGGAGCTCAAAATTACATGTCCTCTGAGAATTAAGTCCTTGGTGTGCAAAAAGCCAGAATATCAGATATAAGCCTATTATACTTGTTACCTGCCCTTCAGTTAGAAATTGCTGCAAGCCATAAAAAATAGTGTTGTTCACACTGCTCAAGTTTAATTCAATCAGATTCGTTGAAGCTTGGGTCTTTAATAAAGGACATTTTTTCGAGAAAGTAAACTTATCACTCTCGCCTTCAGGGTTTTCTCCCTCTTATCCTTTTCTAGTGAAACTCTGCTTAAGTAAAAAAACAGGACCACAACTGTCTACTATCATGGCAGTTTAAAGTTCCAGCATGACATTGTTTTTCAGAGATGACGGATACAGATATTAAATAGGATGTCAGCTTTGAAGGATACTCAGAAAGATGTAAGAGGGGCTCTTTAGTACTGACTGAATTAATGCATTAACACTTTGACATTACCTTCCATAAATTCAAAAGGGCAATGCAAAACAAAACAAACAAAACAAAAATCAACCAGCCAACCAAAAATATCTACGTCTGACCTCAAAGATCAATAAATCAGAATTTCTAGTTCACTAGTTCTGGTGGAAAATTACTATGTCTCTTCAGGCTGAGAGAAGATATCTTCTGTGCTTTATACTGTATGTTATATTTCTTTGTCTTTTGACTGTGTAATTTCTACGTAAACCACCACAGACACCAACAATAGATGTGGAAAACTTCATTTCTAAGGTCTGAGAAAGAGAAAATGAGTAACTTTCAGGGTATGTTGTGGGCTAGTGAAGTCAGTGGTAATTGAAACCATGCAAAGTTACTCGAGACTATAAAAAAATGGCCATTGATTTAAAGCCTACACACTGATTTTTTTATCCATCCTTGAGACTTGGCTTTAAGAATATGTGCAGAAAAATATGTGCATATATGCATCTTTGTTCATGTGCACAAGGGGCAGTAGCAAAATGCCTCATATTTGTGGCTAAATTATGTTAGTGTGAACACACAGACTCCTGACATACTCATCATTTTCTGCATTTAGGTTACTCTCTGCACAGCTAAGAAATGTGTTGGCACTCTTAACAACTTTCCCAGATGGTATCAGTCTTCCCCCAAAGAGTGTATTTTTCTCTGTTTCTCTTTTTTTTTTTTTTGTTTGTTTTTATTAAGCTGGTTAAGAGCTCCTTGAAATCCCTAGAGTTTGGGTTCTCTTTCTGTTGCTGGGAATTTTTTTTTCATTACCAAATGATGCTTCTCCCACATCATCTTATGTACTCTATACTTTCAAACAGATAGACAGTGCAGCTTGGAAAAAAGATATTCCCCTCTGTACACTGGAGAAATATAATAGTATGGTGAGTATTGCAGTTGTTTCTACCACCTCAGTTGAAGCATCACCAGACCCAAATGAACAGGATGCTTTCGTGTGTACCAGTTTCTTTCAAATCATTCTTAAAACAAGCCCAAATGATTATATCTTCCTATTACTTAAATTAACACTTCCATATTACTTAAATTACCACATATAACTTCCTATTACTTATATTAACAGGCACTTTTCACTGTGATCCAGCTGTCAGACAATGTTCTTTGGTTGCATTAATGGAAAAGATCTGGATTTAGGGTCCTATGTTTGCTTTTATAAGCCAGATTTAGCATTTGGGATTTATTCAGATTTGATTCTCTCCTCAGAAGGTTCCTCAGTCTTTAAATTAATCGGGAAAGACATTGACCTTCCTGCTACCAGACCACTGTCTGTTCCCTCCAGTCGATATCCCTCGGGTGTGATGGTAACAAACCAGGCTAGCTGCTTCTCCATTCCTTGACTAAGCTCTGCGTTGGGAGGCAGGACAACATAGAAATCCCAGTGAGATTTTTCAAGACATCATAAATTTTAAATTCCATTTGAAACCGTAACTTGCTAATCCTCCTTTATACAATCCTATAACTAGGATCAGTGGATTTGGGCAGAATTGACCTGAATCCTGCCTTTGAGAGATGTCGTGACAGAAATGTTGTGGTCCAGTGCATATTGAACGTCCACATCTTTTCTCCTTCTGCCAAACAGATATAATAATAAGACTAGCAACAGTTCTAAAGTTGCTTTCAAATTTTTCTGATTCTTTCTCTGGTATTAATACTTCTAATAGCAAAAATCTTCACCTTCTTTGTTCTGTTTGGGGTTTTTTTTTGTTGTTATTGTCATTTTAACTTGCATTAAGCTTTTCTCTGGGTGGTTCTCAGGTGGGGGAAGGACGCACTGCTATTTGCTTAGAGAGTTATGCAATGAGATAAATGGTTTTCAGCTGCTTTCAGAAAAATAAATCAGATGGTTGAAATTCCAACCATGTTGAATTCAGGTAACAATAAACAAATTAAAACAAACAAACAAAATCTTCCAATTATTATCAGCCAGAGTGGCTGACAAAGAGGTGAGGTTTTATACTAGTCCTTTGTACTATCAGCCTGCCACAGAAAAATTATTTGTTAGAGCCAGAAAATCTGGATTGCAGTGAAGCTGAAATTTATTTTTAGATGAGCACATGGCTGAGATGGCACTATTAAGAAAAGGTTGATCACTACAGAGTCAAAACTAAACAGGAAGTTGAGGTGTCTCCTATTCATCTTCAGGCAGGGTTGTTAACTCATAACAAGTTCTCCATTGGTACTCTGTTGGCATGAATTTTCTTTCTTAATTTGAAAAAGAGTTCTACAGCACACTTTATAAAACTAATGCCAAGGAATAATCTTTAATTAATGACACATTTTTTTTCTTTAAAATTAGAAACACTTATCAAACAGTAACTCACTGTCATGATTGTAAAAATGAATACATTATATAGATATTGTCATCGCAACAGAAATAATGGCCTGATCCAAAGCCTATTAAAATCAATGAGCCCAGAATTGTATTATTCAGATTTTAGACTAAAGATTTTCTCTGTAGCTTTTATGAATGTATGACCTTTTTCTTTCTTACTGTGGTCCTGCGTTCACATAACTTGGCATTTTGTTTTCTCTTTGCAAGGGTTAAAGTATTAATCTCTTACAAAGCATAGCAGGACACAAAAAGGCTGACTGGAAAGTTTCCAATGTCTATTGTAATCTATGTAATGTTTTTTGGGTGGCAACAAAAGGCATAATCTATTTCCACCTCAAACCTTCTGAATAGGCTGTAATCCATATTTAGGTCATTAATCAATCATTGGGAAAATTTGGTATTTCGTTGGCGATCAGGTACAGTGATTGCCTTTATCACAGAACGTCGTTAGCCAGAGCCAAACCTCTCGTTTGAATATGATGGATAGTTTGTTATCTTAATTTGAGGGAATATTGAAAATCGCTTTCAGTGACTACTTCTTCAAAAACGAATGCATTTTGGTTCCCATTTTTAGGCTGTCTTGTTGTCAACTATCTTTGTAATAGAAATGTTCTTTTCATAAGTAGCTGTATAAAGGATTTACTGAGTTGGCAGGACCATGTGCAGAACTAGGTTTTTGATGTTTCCACATACTTTCTGCTTTTTTTGTTCATCTACTGGTCAGAGAACAGACAAGATGCTGTGTGGTTTGACTGACCAGTGGCAACTAAACTGTACAGCTTGAATAGTGAATTTTAAATACTGTAAGAAATGATCCAGAGAGATGATAATGAATACACTCAGGAAATCATTATCTTCTTGCCAGTATTCTAAAAGCAGAAAATTAAGTTTGAGTAAATTAGGGTAAAATTTGTAGGCTAAATTATCCATTTTGTATTCTTTGTTCAGCTGTATTATTTTCCTTTTTCTAATCAGGAAAATAGAGAAGAAAAAGTGTTCTCATTGAGATCACACAAGTGGCAACTATACTGCAAATCTATGTTATTAGCAGTGGAGTCAATTTTAAAGGACACAGTATGAGCACCATATACATTGGAAACATGAACTAAGACTTCCATAGGTGTGTAGGCTTAGGAAATACTCTGTATTGCTGCATCCACTCAAAAGCACTTAAGTTTTTCGGTAGTGATTGGGAAGGGCCTGAACTGGGTATTGTGCTTTATTTCATAAGACCAAAGAGTTTCAACTCGTAGGCTGTTAACTTGACAAAATCTGAAACTTCCCATTTAATGTTAGAGGTAGAGGTATATGCATGTGAGTCTTAAAATTATATAAAGCATGGTATTTTAAAAATCCCTGCAAAAAAAGGTTAGGAATCTGAACCTGCAATTATCCTCCAACATACCACTTAGGCTGTAGGACTGGTGGCTGTGCCTCTAGTGTTTCACCACCCGCCTAGCCCCCGTGTTCACCACCGTGTGCTCGAGGCACCAAAGATTGTTCGGGCATGCCTGGAAATATTTGGCATGCTCGGGAATATGGGCTTACCAGGGTTGCAGCCACGATACTGAACAACAGATAGAAAAAGCTCAAGCTTTCTCCATTGCTGCGCTCTGGATACATAGGAGCACGCAGGCTATTTGGAGGTGAGGTATGTTTGGGCTCACACATGAAATACGGTATAGATACAGCCTCACAGACTGTCTCCAGAATGGGTGATCTCATCTAAGCAACAAAGTGAAAACTCTATCAAATCACGTTAGACCCTGGAACCTGACCAAGTCAGGGCAGGTTAATTAAATGAGCAACTGCCGACAGTGCCTCTGCTCGTTTGGGATTTTGCACTCACTATGACAGACATGAAGAAGTATCTCTTGTTTTATACTACAGCTGCATCTTAGGATCACATGAAATCCCTTCTGCCTAAACTGATCAGATTCAGAGTCAGTCTCCTGCCACTGATGCTCTAATCTCCTCTCCTTTTGCATCATCTATCATGGGGTACCAATGAACCGCACTGACCTGTGAGAATAATGGAGAGAGAGGGGGGCATTTGTAGGTTAATATGTCAGCTGTGCTGGATAACAGATGGTTGTAATGATTGGTCCATGATGTGATGTTACAGTTGGTAAGGTAACAACACTGTAGAGGCGAATTACAGAGAAAAATACATAGATAAAGCATTGAGGGGAGAGTGGGGGTAGGGAGGAGAGAAAACAAACAAAAAATACTTGTTAAATGTACAGGAAAAAGTCTTCAAACAGATCAAGGGAAAGATGAGAGAACAACAAAAAGAATTTAAGATTCTAAAGACGAGGAGCTACATAAAAATAATTGTTTCATTCTGCAGCTTAGGGCAGTACTATAGCTCTTTATTAGGCAATTATTTTCTGTCATTTTGAAAACTTCATCTCTTCCAACAACATAAAGATTCTACCTGAATTCTTTAGAGCCATGTTCCCTCCACCCCTGTGATAGTAGTGTGCACCTACTCTGTAATTCTTCTTCTCTCGTCAGACGCTGGGCTTTTTGTGCTTCACAGCAACCTGTCAATACCTGCATAGCAAAACTGATAATGAAACCAACATTTTTGTAAAGTAACATGTTTCACCTGAATACTATGTGGGCTAGATTCTGATAACCTTATTTATAATGAACAGTATCTTCCTCTGAGTGGTAGAGTCCCTTATGGGATAAAGTGCTATCAATATCTGTCCCTTAAGTTTTAAATTAAAGGATCACACTTCATCAGTCAGTGAAATACCAGCACCTTTGGGATGAGATGTGACAACTTTTTAACAGTACATACCACTGCTACCTAACAATTTAAGACAGAAAATGAAGAACACCATCGCCACTTGAAGAGGCAGAGGAAATTGAACTGGGTTGGTGGTATTAACAGGATTGGTCATTGCCAAGACAACAAACTTCCAACTTGCATGCCTACAAAAAGTGGCTTGTGAGAATGAATAATGAAAGGTTGCCAGAAGACCTGCAGTTTCAGATTTTGTGGGAAAGGGCAGTGCTTCTTCCAAGTCCTATACCAGCTAGCACAGCACATGGAATAGCTCATGATGATGCCTCTCTAGTGCTGTTCCCTGCAATACTGAATACATCCTGTCCAAATGTTAACTGGGTACTGCTAACTTGATCAAAACTGGAGCTGTGACATTGGTTTCTTTGGCCGAGAGGAACAGTTTTTTCTGTCTGGCTGCATCAGGGCTTTGAGTCAGTGTTTTAGTGCTTTCCTGCCCTGCAAATACTGTCTTGGTAGCTGCAGGCACTAAGAAGGCTATGCAGAATTGTAGTCGTGCCCTCAGTAAGCAGGTAAAACTGTGAACATCAGTGTGTCGGTCCCTGCTGCTAGCTGACTTGGATGGCCCTGGTGTCTCTGGACACATCAGCAGTTACAACTCATGTTATAGCCCCCATCTGGTGGTTGGATATGCTAATTTAGCCCTGAGTCTTGGCTTCTTTCAGCAAGGGGTAATTGATAAAGTGAACCATCAGTTACTGGAAGGGTGCTATTCCCCTTCCCTTTCTGCAGGAGCAGCACCTTTCTTCTGTCTTTCCTCGGGTTTTTCCTTTTGCTCTCCTTTGGAGTTCCACAGTATTTCGCTTTTCCTTTCCCTCTATTCCTATCTAGAGGATCCTTTTGCAAACAAGCGACAGGTATCTGTAAATTATTTTATTGTTTATTTTACTGATTTTATATTTATATACTCTTCTCCTCTTTGATTTTTTTTTCTCTTCTCTCTACTCACAAGCTTTCCAGTGGAATATGGTTTCATGCTGATTCATTGTTAGACTAGAAAAAGGCTACAAAATAAGTAAAGTCACAGCTGTACACATCTCTGGTTTTTACCTGCGAGTAAAGTCTTTGATTGCCATAAAGTACTTGCATGTTTTATCTTTCTGTGATTTATTAGAACTATTAAATGAGATTGTTTTGTTACAGAAAACCAAACAGACCAATACATTCTTCCACTGTCTCTAACAGAGCCTCTGTTGTGAATTTTGCAGTGCAAACATTACAGTTACTGGGATTTCGGTTGTGACTAGGAAATATATTCTCTTTGGCATAAGATGCTGTCTGCTAAGCTGTATACCGAGTGGTGCATACTGGCTGAAGGATGAAGGTTGACAGAGTGGGGGCAAGGAAATATTGAAAGTTAAGTGCGTAGATAGAGTCAAAGAGACTGTGAAAGCAGGATGAGAAAAAGGTTAGTGATGGAGTAGGGCTTGAACAGTGAGGGGTAGAATTGGGCTGTGGAGCTGCAGGATGGTTTAGGGGAGATGAAAGGCATCAGAGCAGAGGGAGGAAAGAAAAAGGAAAGAGAAAATAGGCAGGAAGCTGGGAGACAGAATGACAAGACTTGAAAAAGAACAGGAAAAGTGTGGGGGAGGGGAAACAGAAAAGAAAGCGAGAGGTATAAGGAAAAGTTGAAATAGAAAATCCTGAAGTACAACTGGCACCGTCAGCCCAAACCCCAAACTGGAACCATAAAGGTTTGTCTCTTGGTTTTTATAAAGTTCTCTTGATTTACATCAGGTTTTGTGAGATATTACTGCAGGGTCAGGATACTGACCAGGGAAGGAAATAGATAGGGGAACAGATGTCACAGAATACAAATGAATACAGCAGAAGAAGAGAAAACATAAAGTTAAAATTAACAAAAAAAAGGAAGGGGGGTAAAATCAAGATAAACATCCTGAAGACTACTTTACACTGACTCCAATGGGACAGTGGAAATGCAGAATCCTGGTAGGCTAGAAGTTTACTGATCCATTTCAGGACACTTGTGTGGCTAGGCTACTTGCGGTAATTAATTCCTGCATACTCCACCATTGGTAGTAAACCATCTTAAGTCTGAGTTCCATTAACATTACTTGGCAGGGCTCAGCTGGTAGCAATAAAGTATGAGTCCTTAATTAGACTCCCTAAAATTTTGCACCTGGATATTAATTGATTATACTATAGTTTGAAATATCCAGTTTTAGATAGTTTCCTTATCTGGGAGGTAAAATGTATTGACTATTGGAGAAATGTTATTTGCATAAATCATATCAGATATGTAAATCCAGTGAAACTTTTGAATGAAGAAAAAGAAAACCACCAATATCCGTGTTTGTTATCTGGAAAATGGTATGTTAATGTCAATATGAAAAAAGGTGGGAAAAGAGATAAAAACATTGTTCTTCCTTGGAGAAATAGTTAATTTACAATTCATTTTCCCTATTGTTTTTTGTTTCACCCTATCTGTGGTTTAGATTTGTTTACAGCTATTATACAGAATACTACATTGGCAATAGAATGGTTTTTTCCTTCTCCCTTTTTCTTATTCTCCTTTACAACTTGACAAATGCCATTTCCAGATGTATGCTTATCCTATCTAATACACAGAGTGTACTTTTCAAGAACATGAATAAAACCCAAAAGCAACAGTGTGTATGTTACAGAAATGTGACACTTCATTCACAAGTTGTCCCACAGACTGTGTTTTCTAGCAAGTTATTCTTTCAAATATGTATTGCTTAGTATATTCATTATGTTCATAAAGGTAAGTGCCATTTACCTAGTGCATTAATTTAATTGAATTAACTGTGATTAGTTCAAATACCTGACATAGTGTAGGACTGTACTGATCAAGGCATTTGCTTAAATACATGACTCAGGGCTATTGAAGACAGTAGGGCTAAACACTAAACCGTGTACTTAAGATTAAAGACTGAAATATCTTTTAGGGCTAAACGCATTCTTTAGTAAATGTACTAAGACCCTAATATTATTACTTATATCCCTCTACCTTCTGAGACTTGTAATGCATGGGGTTTTTGCCAATGTAAATCTGACAAGCTCTCTGCTAGAAGATCTTGTCCTGATTCCCTACCAATAAAATCCATTAAATGCCACTGATCACAGCCAGAGTTATGATCATATATAGATACAGTCACATGCTGCGGTAGATGAACAGGTGATAGGAATAATATAAAGCTTCAGGAGAGAAAACAACTGGCGAGTAACAGTGAAAATGTCCATTCAGTTTGTAGGTTTGTTTCCTGTTACTTTGGTACTTAGCCTTCTTTGCCCCACGTGCAGAGTTACGTGACAGCGGTGTAAACCATACCCATAAAGGCTTTAATGGAATGATTTATTTATGTACTTATTTAACATTTGCACCACTATTATTGTGGTGAAAACCTAAATCTCTGGTGACAAGCATACAAAGACGCACAAATAGCACCTTTAATTGGCAGGATCAGAAAGGGGAAGTTCACAAGACTTCACTGAGAGAGGATGAATGCTTCTGGTGTCGCTGAAAATCTGTCCGTACCTGTGCTCATAAGCAGTCTGTGTGAAGTCTGTGTACCCTCAATGAGTACTTTGAAAGACCGCTGTGTCACTTCAATCACAGCTCCGCCAGAAGTGATGTGCCAGAAAACCTCAGTGTCAAATTCTGCCTATTTGAACTACCCGGAGCATCAGCATGGGTAACTAAAACAAGCTATCAAAGTGAGAAGCGCAATTTTGTATTACAACAATTTGTTTTCTAGAGAAGGCAGAATACCGAAACAAACCAGCTTGATTTATGTGTCAGTTTTTAAGTTCAGCATGCATCTAATACTTAGTCCTGAAAAGTGCTGAGACCCCACAGCTCCCATTGAATCGGTATTTGCTTCCAGCCTAAAGAAAATTAGAGAAGGCTATTTGAGAGCTGAGGGAGCTGGCACTCAAAGTGATAGGGATTGGCTTGGCAAGTAAATATCATCATCTTCCAAAACTGTTTCTGATCCAATTCTCATAATGACAGCTAAGCTTCCAAATCAAGTCAGAGTCAGCAATACAAACAAGTTGGAGCTCTTCCTTTTCACACTCTTAAGTGCTTTTCTGCCCTCCTCTATAGTCCTCCGACAGTCCTTCTTTCCGCTTCCCTCTTCTGTGAGGCCTTTCTCACTCCTCCTCTCGCTCCCCATAACAGGCTGCCAGAACCCCGACAGGTTGCAAGGTCTCTCTGCTCCGCTCCCCCAGTTGCAGGCAAAGGAGCGATGCCTTCCAGCCCCTCCCGGCAGACCAGCGTGGGCCACCGGCGCTCTGTGCAGACGTGGACATAGCGCGCTTGAGCATCTCGTGTGCTTTGGAGCTAGGTTTTAATCTCAGAGCAGCTGAGGAAGCAGCCTGTGAACATGTGCAGCCCTTAGCGCTATCGTATACTTCCAGTGGCAGCAGAAGGTACTCAGGGATTAATTCTGTACCAAACCTGCTGCTCCTGGCTCCAGCCTGAGGAGCTGCACTTTCCTGGCCTGTGCTGCGGGGTCTTCCCTGCCAGTCCCTCCTCCCCAGACACCTACTCTTCTTTTTGTGCCTGCCTCTCTTTCTCTTTCAGACTTGCACTTAATAAGAAGGGCAAAGAGAAATTATCATCCACAAAGTTGCAAAGAAAAGAAAAGAAGCCACCAGATACTGGCGAGTTTTCTCTGTTTTTAGTAGTTTATTGGTTTTGGAGGCTTGGTTTTGAGCACTTAAAGTTGACAGGTGCCAAACCAAAGCACTGAGCAGTTCTGTCAAGTCTTAAGAAATTAATGGAGAATTTTAGCAAACAGCCAGGCTCTTAGTTTGACTGCTAAGTGTCTATCAAATAGTGTCACTTGGGAAGTCCACAATAGTAATATTTAAGGAAAAATCTCTGTCCTGGATGCAGCCATGTTTGGTGATGATGGAGGTGGGATGGGGGTGGTGGTGAACCTGATGTGAAACAGACACTGTCTCTAATGAGTTTAATGGGGGGGCAGTGGCCTTTTAAATCCTATCTTCCAAAAAAAGTTCTGTATGGAAACGGCATTTCTTTGTTTTGATGGAAGATTTTATTGGAAACACTTACCCATTTAAAAAGACAGAGAAGCTTACTAAAACATCCCTTAAGTCATGCTTTCTGTAAGGATTGCTCTCCTTGTTTCTCGTGTGAAGAACAGAGTATCACGTGTCTCAGTAACGCCACCATATGTAAGGGCTTTTTCTCCTCTCATCCAACAGAGCTGTAACTCATATTCAGTTGCATTGTTTTTGAATTCTGTTTAAACCAGTCTGCTTGCAAGCGTATTTCCTAACCAGGGAAAAAAAAAGTCTTTTCCTTAAATATCTCCCTGTGTAAGTCAGAGTAGGATATGGCATAGTGTCTTGCTAAGAAAAACAAAAGCAATAAAAGTTTTAAATGGGTAGATGATAGATTCCACTTCTACGTTTTTTTATTAAATATGTTCCTCTGGACTGAAGGGCAGAAGGAGTACATGGTATTCATGAAGTCACCTTAGCTTAGCAAGCAATAGTAGTACAAATACTTTTAGCTGTAATTATGAATTTTGCTGGCACATCACTAAATTAGCCAAGTGACAAAATTAGCTGGTTGTTTGGCTAAAGACCAAAAAGAATTAATCTGAACCACTGATGTTACTAACCCTGGGCAGTGCAAGGCTTTTAATAAACCACAGAATCAGAAAGAGTAAAGCAAGAAAATGTAGCTTGCCACAAGCAGTCTTTGGTAGGCGTATATCACTTACAAACCATTTAACAGATGGGTAAAAGAAGTGCAAGCCACGAGGATGAGTAAACAGACCTGATCTTGCTTCCACTGAAATAAACCAACAAAAATTTTACGGACCCCAAAAGGAAAAGGCTTGTAAGAAGTAAATATGAGAATGTAAGTCTTTACAGGTCAGAGACTTTGGGCAAAAGAACGAGAGATCAGTTCTTTCATAAGGTAGTGTTAACTTTTCATCTAAATAGAAATGCTCAGTTGTGTACAGCCTTCTGAACGTGCTCAAAACAAAGCAGATCATTCTGTGCATCGTATATATATATTATTTGAAGATATAAGGACTGGTGTGAATATCAAAACTTTAATCAGTATAGACCTAGATCTAAGTTCTGCCTTAGATGATGCCTTTGATGTCTTCCACTGGTACAGCGAGTTTGTCATGCAAATGGCCCTTAGAGCTTTTATTGTCAAAACTAAAAGACTATATAAGCCTACACAGTTTCCTCGAGGAGGCTTTGAAAGCTTATACATCAAACAGACACACCATTGGCAGCTTTCAACCCAACAATATCAGTAAACTACTGATCTGAGTGGGGTAACTGCAGTAAACAACTGAACTGAGAAAATCAAATAATACAAAACTTCAGTTAAATTAAAGTTACTTGCATTTAGGAATTGAGAGAGGAATAGAATTAATGGTAAAATGTTTTGTGGATAGGATCAGTAGGAGAGGGGATGAAATGGCGAAGATAAAACAGCAGGATCTTTCTGTGATGGGAGATGGAAATACATGATAATTAACGTTAAATGTTAATTTTATTTTCGTCCAGATATAAAACGAGGAAATCTGTTTATCTTGCAGTGTTGCTTCTCTTCCTCTTGGTAAATACTACCATTGTGACCAGTCCTTTAGAAAGGCAGCAGTAGAAATAGTGACTTCTGTGGGATGCTATTGGTAACAACATTCACACGGAAGCAGCTGGATTAAAGTCAAGCTTGGAATTGCTGGATACACGGCCAGATGCCATGTATGTGTGCATTCAGACATGAAGGAAGGACAGTAGAAATGATAATAAATAAATACGGAATAGTTCAACAAATTTTTTTTTTTTTTTTTCTGAAGCAAAGAATAAAAGGGGCATTTAAATCTGCAGAGAGAAAAAGATAGTTATCTTTTCCCCTCTGCTGACCTTGAGGGCTTCTAGGGCCAGGCACCTCTTGGTGCAATTTAGAGTTGTTTCAGAGCTGCTTACTGGAATCAAATCCCCCTCTCACAAGTTCAGGAGCGCTCCCTGTGCCAGCGGTGGCCAGGAGTAGGTGCCAAAAGCTGCCAATGTGGCTTTCTGGCTGAGAGATCTCAGCTGGTTCCTCAATCCAGCTTTGTAAATTGGCAGAAGAATAAGGTTGCCACCTGGCTAGTTTAAAAAAAAAAAAAAAAAGGCAACAAACCCCAAATTAATCCTTGCTTACTTCTTTCTGCGATGACTTGCACGTGTGCCGAGGCACTCCGCCCGAGGTTTTCGAGGAGCGCTGCCACGCAGGAGCGGGCCGAACCGCACACTTGGCCCGGCTGCGGCGGTGCGTCCCCGTGGCCCCAGCCTTGGCGGGGCAGCTCTGCTCCCCCCGCGCCCCACAACCTCTTACTGCACCCGCCGCGGCCGCAACGGCACCGAGGTAGATGGGTTAGAAACTGCCAGGCAGGGGCTGCGTAGCAGAACACGGACGGACGCCGGTGTTTTAGCTCAAAGCAGTTTTGACAGTAGGCTGTGCAGTACGCCAGGGTTGCTTTTCAAATATCTCACACGCAGGGGAAGGCCCGTGGGAAGGCAGAAGAGGTGAAGTGGCTAACCCACTCTCTGCAGACGAGACACAGCTCAGCGTGATGATGAGCTAACGCCACAAACCGCTCGCTCCGATTCTCTTCCCGGAGGGCGTTTTAGATGTGAACCAGCAGATAGTTGCTTGCAGGTTGCATACGTTGTTCTGCCTGTCTGCGTCATCTTCCTCGTGCCGGGCAACTGGAGACGAGTAGGTCACAGCATCTCAAAGCGTTGACCGCCACTAGACTGGGTGTATACCCAGTACCCGTAGAGGGGGCTTCGTTGCTCACTCCAGTCACTTTCTTAGCTTGTTCACATTACACGCAGTCAAACACAAAATATTAACAACTTACAGAACCACAAACCCCAAATCTCTTTATAAATGCTCAATAATTTCTATTACACATAGTACTTGCATCATGAGACTGTTTTAAATGTCGTTAAAAGCTGACTTCTTTTCCCATCAAAGACCGAGAATGTATGTTACGTACAATTTTTAAAACAAAATATTGTCCTAAGAGCCAGGTTGGAGACTTGTGCTGAGCATATTTAAAGCACCGATGACTGCTTTTAGAAAATCCATACAGTTTAAGAGCAGGCAAGATGATGTCCTTAACCCTATGTAAAACTACAGAAAACACGAGCTTGCCTAATAAGTGAGATTTTGTTTACCATTTTTAGAGATTATTTTTGTACAAATTTAAAAAGTTCATTCAAATGTCTGAGAGGATTTCAAGTTCTGGAAATACAATTAACTGCAGAGCAGAGGATTAAGGAAAAAGGATATTGAACAGCAAAATACAAGGGGGACGCAAAACCTGAAATACCAGAGAAGCACCAGATGAAAAAAACATCCAGAGGAACTACTGGTATTCTTCCAATTTACCTTCAAAAGCTTATGAACAATTATGAAAATGAGAAGAATAAGCCTAACATAGAGCTGTATTTCTAAAAACCTTGAAACCTTTCTAGATGTTTTAAAAGAATATGTAAAACATTTCTAAAGAGCTAGAAATGTTTATAGATAATAATCTGTTTTGGTTAGCGACAACTCTTTCTGTTTCATACAAATCTTAGTGCAACATAGAGCCGCAAAGGACACCACGGGGTCAGCTAATTCATTACCTGAAGAGACAGACTACTGGCAGATGTTTGTCTAACTTCCTTTTATAAATCTTCAGTCTCAGAGATTCCAAAATGTCCCTGGAATAACGTCCCCTGGCATCTACTCTAGCATCTTACTACCTCTTATTAGGGAGATGTTTCAGTAATGTCTAGCTCAGCTATCACTCTGCAGTTCAAACTCATTGTATTTGTTGCTTTCAGACGGCAGATTCTCTTTTGCAGAATAGATAAGCGCAACATTACATTACCACCCTCCCTGAACCCTTCTTTTAAATAGCTGTAGACTGTTATGATGTAGACCAAGCAAATACAATTCTTTTTTTTGTTGTTGTTGTTTCTTATGGTTTTCCAAAGTTTCAATGATTTTTTTTGTTCAGTTCTAGATTCTCTTAGGAGTCCGCTCTATATTACCCAAAAGGAAGATGAAAATGTCAAAACATGTTTTCACCTTTAAAATGTGCAATACCAGGAATTGTAATCTAAAGTTATATTTTGCTTTGATAATTGAAAGGATAAACTTAATTTTAAAAGAATTTAAAGGGTTAATGTCCAATCAAAATAAAAGATTTGATCAAGAAAAGGCAATTTTTTTTTTTTTTTGCCCCGGAGATGGGTGGGTAATCCTTTAGTATAACAGATTTTATAATCTTTTAAAATTTCTGGCAGCCTACTACAAGATTAATTATTTGAACAACTTCAGTTTAAATATTTCATAGGAAAAAAAGCAAGGTTAAGAAAGAACAAACTGTGTTTCAAACAGTACAGTTAGATAACCTTGCATGAAACTCCTCAAGACACAGATGGCAAATATAGATCCTAGAAGACAATAGTAATTACTAGTTCCTTGACTTCTCCCTAGGGTTGAAAAAAATCAATAATAACCACCATTATCCTAACTCTTTGGCATGTGAGCTTTACCTTCCAAAAAGCGCTATTAAACAAATTCAGATAAATAACATAGTACAATCAGTGAAATTCATACAGGATTGGCTTTTGCAACCTGCTCTTTAAAGACAGACGATCTGTCTGGAAAGAGATCTTTTTATTTAAGCAGATGACAAGAAATATTTGGCCTGATCTTAGCCATAAAACAAAAACACTTCATGCTGTCCTGAGTTAATCAAAGTTTAGCGAGCATCAGGACTGCCACATGGAAATCTGCAGGCTGCCATTCCAACGTTAGAAAAACGATGCTCCTTTTTGGGATGAGTCATTTGACGTGTGCTGCCGAAGTTATGTATTTTCTTATCTTTCAGGAGAACATTGCCCTCATGTTTTCCATCTTGATTCGTGATTCACTCATGATCGTTTGATGATCCTAAAAGAACAATGACCTTCTTCTTGAATGCATGCAGCCAGTACTGAAAGCATTTGCAGGTCGCATGACAGGAATACCAACTAGGTTAGAAATATAAACAGGAAATTCAATAAGGCTGGATTTTGTAACACAGAAGTCAAGGGGCAGCTTTGTCACTGACTTGCATAATCAAGCCCTAAGTGAACTCAACAACACAAAGAGAGAGAATGGAAAAAAAGGGAAACACTACATCATTTCAGTACATGGTTCGGTGCTGGTTTTCTAAGTAAGACTCTCCTGTCCTTAATAAATTGTTCCTTGTAGTAAATCTGTTTTCAGAACATGATTTTGGCTAAATAAGATTGTCATTAAAATCTTGGCCTGTGGAATAACACAGTGACTTTTTTTACCAAAATTTTGCTTCCTAATAATGAACCATATTCATTGGAAGTAGGTACTTCTTGGAAGAAAGAAAATGTCGTCTTAGCAAAGTGTATGTCCTCAGAGGTAGGCTGTTTTTTATAGAGATGTGCTTGTTTGTATAGAGATGTGCTGGTTTCGGCTGGGATAGAGTTAATTTTCTTTCTAGTAGCTGGTATAGTGTTTTGTTTTGGATTCAGTATAAGAAGAATGTTGATAACTCACTGATGTTTTCAGTTGTTGCTAAGTAGTGTTTAGACTAAGGCAAGGATTTTTTCAGCTGCTCATGCCCAGCCAGCAAGAAGGCTGGAGGGGCACAAGAAGCTGGGAGGGGACACAGCCAGGACAGCTGACCCAAACTGGCCAAAGGGATATTCCATACCATGTGATGTCATGCCCAGTGTATAAACTGGGGGGAGTTGGCCGGGGGAGGGGGATCACTGCTTGGGAACTAACTGGGCATCGGTTGGTGAGTGGTGAAAATTGCATTGTGCATCACTTGTTGTGTATATTCCAATCCTTTTATTATTATTATTGTTGTCATTTTATTATTATTACTATTATCATTATTATTATTTTATTCCTTTCTGTCCAATTAACCTGTCTTTATCTCAACACACGAGTTTTAGTTTTTTCCGATTCTCTCCCACTGGGTGTGGGGGAGTGAGAGAGCGGCTGCGTGGTGCTTAGTTGCTGGCTGGGGTTAAACCATGACAAGAGACTGTAAGAAGAATAACAGTAAATGTCATTGAATTGCTAAGTCTGAAAATTAGATGGTGAATTCTCAATGTAAATTATGATGGAAACTTATCTCAGTTTTTCAGTTACCCAGGATTTTCCTCTGTATTTGGTAAAACGTAGGCTTGTCTGGAGTGAACTGTGATAATTAGCGCATTCCTTTTGTATCATTGTAATAATTCATATTTCAAATCAGTTAAGAAAAGAGCATCTGACTGCAAACAAAAATTAGCGGAATTTGAAACATTTCTTTATATCCCCATCAGAGCCTGGGACACGGCACACACATTTTCAACATACCTCAGTCTGCACATCCTGAAAAATCCCCAAACCAAAAAAATGCCTTTGTAAACTTCATAATGAAGCGTGTTGATTAAACCAACTATTAAATAGGCATAAGAATTTTGCAAAAAGGTACCATTCTGTAACATACCAAAACTGCCTATTTCTTACCCTTTCCTGGGAGGATGAGCCATGGAGGCATACTGGCTCTCTTGAAATTGTCCCTTGTTTGCGGGGGGGACGAACAGGAGACACACAATGTTAGGTTCCTGCCCTGGCTGGTGAGGGGCAGAGGACCGAAGCGCTCCGGGTGCGGGGTTCGTGCTCGGCCCGTTGGCAGCCCCAGAGCACCCCGGGGCCCCGCGGAACGGCCGCAGCCACAGCCCTCGCACGTCGGTCCTGCACCCGCTGCGCCCGTGGGAGAGGTGGAGTCTGGAGTGCGGCGCGGATGGAGTTTTGGGAAAAGAGGGCTTTCGTGTGAAAGAGCACCTACCTTCTTCTGAAAATGACAATTCACTCCTTACCTGAGGAAATTTTTAACCTCGAATACAGTGTTGAGCACACTGGGGAGCCATGCAAAGATTTGGGAGGGTTTTAACTGTGTGGTTCAGATACTTAAGTATGCAGTGAGAACCTGCGTTGTTTTCATTTGTGTTCAAAAATAACGTGCTATGTTTTTCCAGTCTACTGTAGATAAATTCAGTGGCCGCATTTGTGTTAATAAAAGTCATGCAATATCAGCACAGACCAACACGGAAATTATCCCATAGTGATGTTTAAATTAGTAGAGAAAAATGTGCTCGCTCCATGTAATACCGGTTCCTTTTTGCCCCTTTCTTTTTAATTTCTATTAATACAAATTATTTAAGCATTAGTATATTGGCTGTAATTAGCTTTCATCTTTCCCCTTTTGATTTAAATATTGCCAAACTCCATTAAAACGGCTGAGTGAAAGCCAGAAAATGGTTTACTAGTAAATTCCAAGTGCACGTCTTTGTTGCAGTGTAAATCAAAAGGTCACAACAAGTCATCTAATTGCTTGGTATGTGTTCTATTAATTGCACTTTTAATGTGTAAAGCACACAAAAATTATCAGATAAACTGTGCTGTGTTCTGGTAAAACATCAGACGTGTCTGAGTCATGGCCACAAAATGGTTCTAACATCTGTTAAAAAACTTTTGATACCAGTCCAGCTCCCTCCTATTTTAATTGTCAGTGACATGCTCACCTCCACTGCTCCTGCTGTCGGCCTCTTTGCTTCTCAGAGCAGGGAAGCTTGGAAAATCCAAGAGCAGCAAGCTGCCTTCTACTTTTATTTGTGGGATGTGCTCCATCCAGGCAAGGATGTAGGAATTCTGTGTTACTTCTAAGCATTTGTCTCTCTTAATTCCTTCAGAAGCTGTGTTTATACTGTATCATTTTTCTAAAGAAACATTGTCAAGGTGAAAAATGAAAGGCCTAGGAGTTAGAAAAAAATTAAGACTGTGAGACTCTGATTTAGCTTTATCTAGTATCTGCAAAAATTGATGAGTAACAGCTGCAGAATTGGTATTTGCCTAATCCTGCAGAGTGTTGGCTCCTCTGAGTGACAGAATGCACCCTAAGTTCCTAAGTTGTAAGAGAATATCTTTTTCTCCTTTTTAATTAATCAGAAAACTTACTGTCTTGAGCCAAAGTCTCATCACTCAATCTCCACTCTTTCCAGTATCGTTATTACTTCCTGATACATAAGTCGAGCTTATACTCATGCATCGGTACTTCCAACAGTGTTTAACAGGAATTAAGAGTGTTATCTTTCAACCAGATATCATAAAACAAAGACCGGAGAAAGAAAACTTTCTTTAAAGCAACTTGCTCAGCATCAGATTGGAACGCTGATCACTTTTTAGGACGTATTTAGTATTCTATCATATTGAGTCCTTAAAAGTTGACTGATTTCCTCCTAGTTTCAATATATGAAATTATGAAGTTCAATCTTTGAAGATAAAGAAGAAAAAATATAGCATCTTACATAAGGATGTTATGAAATAGCAGCTTTCAAATTGCTTAGCCTTTGTAGGAATTATTATGGCTGAAAAAGCTGAGCAACCATTTTGGCTCTAGTAATTCTTTTGTACGGTCAGGAAAGCAAGATACCAGGATAAATAGAGACAAAAGCATTAATTACAATAATATTCTTTTGCAAAAGAATTCCGATTTTCCTCTAGAAATCTTGGCACAATTTTAAAATGTCAAAATTGCTTTTATTTGCTACAAGAAGTTATGTGTTGACTAAATGAAACTACTTTTTCCCTAAAAATGAATTTTTATGCAGAAATTTTCAAAACAGAGTTATTCAGCTCAGTAGCTAAAGAAAGACAGTAGTTCAATTGCTGTTATTACTGATGATGTAGGAGATACCTATTAAACCCCAAACCTAATTCACTGTTTTCTTTCATCTTGCTTATTTGTTGCATACAAGTGAAGGAGAAGAAAATGTAAAATATTAGAAATACAGTGGCAGCCTTGGCTGTTAACATAAGGGCCAGATTTTGTAAAGGGACTTCCATATAATATGACTAAAATACAATCCAAGTGAAATTTTGATACTAAATTAAAAGAAAGAAAGAAAAAAAGATACAGAAGATCCTTTTCACTGGAATTTTCATTCAATTCCAGATTCACTTTTGCTGGAAAACATACGCAGGTACCGAAAAGGTCACAGACATGCAGCAGTTAAGTAACTGCATTCTGCTGTCCAAAATATTCCCAAGAAGTGCATTTCCAACCCCCCTGTGAAGACATTCTTGAAACAGAATTTCATCATCTCGTGCATAAATATTTGTGCTGGGAAGACTTTTACATAAATAAAGCCTGGAACTCAATCAGGCAGTAAAAAAGAGGTATGTTACTTTTATAGATAAGGAATGTTTCCAGAGAGATGAAAACCAAAAAAAAAAAAAAAAAAAAAAATGTTTTTCAGAGTATAGATGGATGGACGGATGATTTAACTGTGGGAGCATGTTACTTCCTAAATTAACAAATTTTATATATTACTGCGGTAGGTCAAATTTTGGTTCTACAGTATGTATTTAGAGTTAGTGTCCAAAACTTAGGTTGATGTAAATCAACATAGATCATTGAGCACCGTGTTGTCTGCACTGATTTTATAAACTATCAGTCTGCATTGTGAAATTATTTCTATTTTCTCTTTTTGAGAAGAGACTGCACCATGAGATGGGTCCCAAAAGGCTTGACAGTATCACTTTTGAAACTATTTACATTCCTGACACTGCATAATAAAATTTTTATTCTGTTCTTTTGTGACTTTTTTATTGCTCACTTTTGAAACATCGTGTTTTATTATCTTTCAGTCCTGTTATCAATACTGAGCAATAATAAGACTGTAATGACCTGTTTTAATAAGCCTATTAGAGATTTCTATGTCGATTTGACATACCTAAGTGTAGTAAAATGGTTTATGAGGAATAAACAGCTGAGTAATATCACATTCATATCCTTGGAGACAAAGCGATTGTAGATGAGAAATAAATAATTGAAGAAGACACAGTCTGGTGATTTCAGTTTCTGAACTCCTAAGAAACAACGGTGAGTCCATTAGACACTAAGGGCTCTACGCTGGAGATTTAGGAACTTTATGGTTGGATGCCATGTACAAACTTCGTATGTACACATGCTTTCACATGGACATACACGTACATCAATATGGATATAGATATGCTATTGGAGAGATTTATTTTCAAAAGTGTCTGAGTTCTAAAGGGCCAAGGGCTTCAAAGCAGGCTCAGGCATCTGCTTTCTGGCTCTGGCATGTATATGACCATTCAGAAGCTTATGGGCTTGACTGGTCTGAGAGGGTACCAGTGTATTTGGAAGCATATGTACCTGCAACATCGCCTTCTTAGCAATTTTGTGTGTAAATATATAGGAAAGGCAGAGATCTATTTCTATATCTGTTCACACCCCTTCTACATATTCACGTTGGGTGTTTTCGGAGCTTTGCCACTAAGGCCTGGAGAGGTTGATGCTTAATGCTGTCTCATGCCTCAGCCAGGTGCACTAGGTATACTTTGAAGCCTAGCACGAAGGTTGACTCTACTGTGATGACTGTGGACATTCATCTGCTTATTAATACAAGTCCAGACTTCTTTATGGGCAAATGTGCCTCCGATGTGACTGATCAAACAGTGCCGAGCCAGCATTTAAGGGGGCGTCTTTACCTTTGGGTTCCATTAGTCTGTATTAACAGCTGGCAACATGAACGGTTATTGACTGTTTTCTCTCTTGCTTGCTCGCTCACTTCCTCACTACTCGACTGTTTGGACATTGATATTCTTCTGAGGAATACGTTTATTTTCCAAACCAAACTACGCATGACTAAAATAACCCGTTATTTGCCATTTGAACTCTCTACTCAGCATTTGTGCTTGGGCTTTTACAGAAAAGATGACACAATTAGGAAGGAGAAATGCTGTAATGTGACCAGCCACTTAGCACAGCTAATGAAGACCGTATTGAGAAGCTTAACTATTTTCAGAAAAGTCTTAGACAAGTATTTATTAACTCCCCTTAAATTCTCAGAAATCAGTATTTTTTTCACAGATTCAAAGACATCAAACTATCTCCCTGCATGTACAGTCAGGCAATTTCAAGTGAATGTTTTCTGTCTCTCCAAACTGTGTCAAAATTAATAGGTAAATTTAGAATTTGATTTTTATTTTATACAATAATTTATGAGGAAATGAATTATACGAATTATATTGGCAAAAATATGCTGTCTGTCACACAGGACTTAACTGTATACAGTATTCTAAACAGAGGGAAGCTCCCTTAGCCCTGCATTCCAGCCAACCAAAAATTATAAAATCAGGTTAATAAACCACACGTAGTATAATATAGTCACGCAGCTTTCACTTTTGTAAAAGCAACATACATTAGCCATGATATATACTTAATATTGCTGTTTTCACTACTCCTGTGAGGAGACCATATTTGCATATTTGTATTCTTGTCTTTAAACACTTAAATTCTTTAATAAAAAACTTCATTTTTATTCACTTATGTAGAAGAAAGTGACCATGTTTGGATAATGGAAAAAACTCCTAATTAGGACAAAGATATTTTAAAAAATTAACACCAAGACCCATGAAGTTACAAATAATAAAGCCCTGTAATCTACCAGGAACCTTAGACCCTTCAGCTCTTTTACAATGTATTTACTCAATTTCAGTAAACAAGAGGCTTGTGATGTGGAGAAGTCACTCCCCCAAACATAAGGGTAGCTGCTGTATCTTACTAAGGGAAATGGAAATCAGTCAAAGTGGTTATTTTAACAATTTGATGTACAGTAGCTGGTGCCTTATAAACCCATGATGCTAGCTTAATGAGCAGTAATTTAAGAGTGTAGTTAGTCGCTAAGTTGTTTTGGGGTAAAATGATGACTGCAAGAGACTCTGAAATGTGAGCAGACACTCACCTCTGTTGTTCATTTCTTCCTCTGTTCAGCTAAAGAAAATTTGTGCAGGCTCTGAAAACCCTTCTGCTGCAGAAACAACCTGAAATTTAGCTCAGACTGCAGGGATAATAAAATATTTGAAATGTAAATAACAGTTTCTTTACTAAAAGCTCTCATCTGTTTTCAGTATGGTTTTTTCCATTTCATTTTTTACCTATATATATGTATTTCAGATATCTTTTTGCATCCCATACTATTCAAGAACACTGAAACAAAAATTATCATGAACCTTTCAAAGATAGAAAAATAGTTTGTAATAACCGTATACCGTGCATGTCCTTTTTATAAGCTACCATCAGAAATGTTTATGCATTATGCACTTATTCTAAGAAATTACAGTACTGTATGTATTCCAGAGATAACATGTTGGGGAATCTCCCCAGTATGTTTTAGTTTATTTTGTATGTTGGCAGATATATTCTAAACAATAGACAGAACTTGGGGATTATTTTTTTAATATTAATGTTATCCTATATATGGAAATGCACAAAAAGACGTCTTAACTGGAATAAGCCAAACACTTTGACTACTGTATTGACATTTATGCTTGAGAAAGTTCAGGCCTGGAAGCTCTTGCACAGCAAGTTAAAAGGCCAATACCAGCCTCTGACCCAAAAGGGAACATTTCAGTTCAGGCTCAATCAATTGAAAATGCAGGGCGAAATATGCCTTTAGATGACACAGTTTGATTTACAAAATACACAAATATCTTCCATCAAGCTGAGCTAATTCAGGTTTGTATTTTGACTGTGCATGTAGAATAACTATAATTTATTTATGACCTATTAAGCAGATTGTTTCCAGTGTGTAAGAAATCCTAATTAGGACCACTGTTTTTAAAAAGGAAGCTCACAATTTCTTTTATATCCTGTCATCAAAGGCACAAAAGAGAAGGCTTTCGTTCTTGTTTTTGTTTGGTTTGGTTTGTTTTTCTCCATGCTGTCTATTGAATGTCAAGAGGCCATACACGTACTATTGTACAGTCATGTCTTTGAAGTCTCCAAAGAATTTCAGAATTCTCATAAAGACTTTATTTCTTGAAATACATATTTCCCTCATGAAATCATGATTCCTGAGGGACCTGTGGTGCCAAACCACCTGTAAGGGCTGTTGTCTTACAAGCAAATTTACTGGGGGGATCTGAGCATAGGGGAAATAGCATTAAATAATGTTTGGGAATTTAATGTATGCCCCAGGGCCTCATGAAGAGACAATGCCATGAAGAGAAAGTCTTCCGAACTCATTCCCATTCAGCCTTCTGGCCTACCAAGTCCTAGCCGCTGCCCCTAAACGGGGCTTGAAGTGGAAGAACAGAAGGCTATAGGCATCTGGGGACACAATGACATACAGCTCAGGATCAGTATTAGCAGATACCGCTAAAAAGTAGTTAATAGACAAGTAGGTAAAAGACAAGGAAAATACTATTCAGAAGCACCAGCATATAAAATTATGTTAGTATAATGAACGCAGTGGTCCAGATACTGTACAGAGTGGCCCAAAGCCAGTATAGCTCACTGATGCAGGGTTACTTGGACTTGTTTGATCAACATAATTATTCCCACAATGCCCACCCTTGGGCAGGAAGGGGTAGCAGTACAGTAAATATGCTGTGAATTACATAAGCCTTTGCCATTTTTCTAGCAAGATCATCAGTTACGCTTCTTTGATTTCATCCTAAGACAAGAATGGGCTGCCAGGACTGAGTGATGCCAAGGCAGGATTTGCAACTTTCTCTGTGTCAAGGTCTGTTTGGATCTTTCAAATTTACAGGACAATATACTCTGTTATTTAAACTTTATTTCATGAGCTCATTAAGAAATATAATAAACAAACGCGACAAACAAGGGCTCAATCCCCTTTTGCCCAGACTAGTCTTATCACAATAATTCACTTACCATTCAAGTCATAAGATTTCATAACTTATAACGTGTGACTTAATATCGCACACCTATGAGCAAAAGAAAAGAACTGGTTACCTAGCCAATGGTGAGAGTGCTCATCCTTCCTCCTCCATCACGGTACGGGGATCCCCTGTATCACACCGGGAAGCACAAAAGCCTCAGCAGTCCAGCTGCTGTTGGATCTGCTTCAAAAGCCTTTTGGGTAAGCTGATGTTTTATACCCTCCAGCTTGGAGGTTTGGTCTATACCATTTCCATAAGTTAGTGGATTCTGAGGAAACTGCCAGACAAAAGATAATGGCTGCCAGAGACAGCAATGCCACCTGTCCTGCCTATGTGCTGCTCTCAATTTGGCCTAATGGTGCTGCCCCCAGCATACATCAGGCCTTAGCATGAGCTTGCTTAGCCAAAATCTGAGCGGGAGTTGAGTGAACAGTCACACCCTGGACCATTTGGTACATTGCACACACGTGCTTCAGCCACCGCTGGCGGTCTGAGCAGCAAAGCCCAGTCCTGGGATGTGTACACCATCCAAAACTTCCACTCAACTTCACTGTGGTTTGGTCTCAGAGCATCGGTTGGTGTGAAAAGGTAGTATGATGCGATTGAGGCCAATCAGTTTGTATATTGTCTGACAAACAGTGGCATGTGGTACCCTGATTATGCTTGCTTGATGCCTGTTTTCTTCTTTTACCTCATTTAAACATTTATATCTGTCATGGTTTAAGCCCAGCCAGCAACAGAGCACCACGCGGCCGCTCGCTCACTCCTCCCCTCCCGGTGGGATGGAGAGGAGAAAATATAAAGAAAAGCTCATGGGTTGAGACAAGGACTGGGAGGGATCACTCACCACTTATGGTCATGGGCAAAAAAAAAGTCTCAACTTGGGAAAGAAACAAAATCAATTTAATTTACTACCGATCAAATCAAAACAGGATCATGAGAAGTAAAACCAAATCTTAAAACACCTTCCCCCCACCCCTCCCTCCTTCCCAGCTCAACTCCACTCCCGGTTCTCTCTCCCTCCCCCCGGCGGCGCAGGGGGACGGGAATGGGGTTTGGGGTCAGTTCATCACACTTTGTCTCTGCCGCTCCTTCCTCCTCAGGGGGAGGAGGACTCCGCACTTGTCCCCTGCTCCGGTGTTGGATCCCTCCCACAAGAGACAGTCCTTCATGAACTTCTCCAACGTGAGTCCTTTCCATGGGCCAATCTTTAGGCACAGACTGCTCCAGCGCAGGCTTTCCCATGGAGTCACGGCCATCTTGGGGGGCCTCCGCTCCCCCGCTCCCCTCCATGGGCTGGGGGGGGACAGCCTGCCGTCTCTACCACGGGCTGCGGGGGCATCAACCTCCTCTGGCACACCTCCTCCCCTGACCTCGGGATCTGCAGAGGGGTTCCTCTCACATTCCGATCCCCTCACTCACTGCAGGTTCCCCTTCTGAAATCTGTTCTCCCAGAGGTGCTACCGCCATCGCTGATGGGCTCGGCCTTGGCCAGAGGTGGGTCCGACTTGGAGCCGGGGAAGCTTCTAGCAGCTTCTCACAGGAGCCATCTCTGTGGCCCCTCCCCGGCTACCAAAACCCCGCCACACAAATCCAAAACAGGGTAGCAAAAAACATCAGAGATATAAGCAAATTAAAATGACACAATTTGGTGAATGAGAGAGTCAGAAAGGTTGTTTTTCACTGCACTTCTTTTGCTATATAGACGTCATGAAGGGGAGAAAGGACTTAAGAAGTAAACCTAAGCCTTCCAACCATTAAGCCACAGACTTCCATCTCCACTGCTGGTTGCTACTTCAGCAGCACCTGAGATACAAGGGTCCCACAATATTTTTACGGATGAAACTTTGGAGAAGCATTACTGAACCAGGAATGTCCCAGTCCATCCTGAAAGAGAAATTGGACCTCAGTTTAACTAAGTGTTACATTTCATCTCAGTTCCATCTCTGAAAAATCCCAAACCAACCCAAATCTAAACAAAACACCAAAGAAACCAGATTAGCTGTAGTAACCTTGTTGTCAAGGCTTGAGTATTCACAGTGTGTCTGCAAGGTAAGCCTGGTTTTAAAGTTATTCCCAGATCTGTGCAAAGCTGACAGTAGAAGCAAAACTTGTTTCCCCTTGAAGCCTGAAGGAGGGAGGCCCTGATTTGCAGTGGTGGTGGTGTCTGAGATGGGAGGCATAAGGTGCATTCAACTGTGAGCAAGTCCTAGCTTGGAAGAAATTCAAACTGAAAGGAGCTCATTCCCCACACAGGTTAGAAATGTATCCCAGACTAGAAAGAAAGAGGCAAAGTCTGCAGTGACAAAAATCCATTTTGGTGTATGTTCAATCCCTTTTAAGCCACTATCTCACCAAATAATTATTGCCAATTGCCAAGTACTTACACACTGGGATTCTTTACTTCCTTTTCTTTCTTTAATACAAAGAAAAATAATCACCAAGTGAGCAGAACTGTGAACACTTCTGTATTTTTTTGTTAAATGGACTTAAAAGCTTAAGATAAAAAAGAAGTCATTTGATGTCAGGTCTAATATTCAAAAATATAAAAAAGTTCTGTTTGAGAAAGATTTTGGGGAAAAGATTTCATAGAAGAGTGAAAGAGAGAGAAGAAAATACCTTTTTCATATATATATATATATAAAAGGATCATTTCCTACAGTCTCTGAGCTTCTCAAGCACTCAGCTTTTAGTAAAACTCACTGAAAATTATATTACTTTTCCCTCCTAATGATTTGGATTTCACTATCTGACATCTGTTGTTAGTAATAGATGCAATAAAACTACCTGTGCCAAGAAAGTCAGACCCTTATGTTTATTGTAACAAAACAGAAAGATTTACAATTCGGTGTAAAAAGTTTTTATGGTTCACTGTGATTCTTGAATTCAAAGTGTTTCTTAACTTTGAGACAGAAGAAATAAAAGTGAAGAGATGACCTATTATTACTACCTTTCCTTTAGTAAATTTCAAGAACATTCCAAAGGTGGTATCAATTTTAGAGATGGTCAATAATTACCTTTTGGAATTATTTTTCAATGGAATAAGATCATTTGTGAAATCATAGTTTTTCTATTCTCTGTGAGGAAAACAGAAATCATAAATCCCCATACAGCAGAGCGTCTGTAATTTCAGTATTCACACAGAAAATGAAATTACACGAGGGCCTTCCAAGCTTTCAACTGGAAGGTTGCAGTAGTACCCAGACCTCTGCTCAAATGCTCAGGCAAAACTGATCTCAGAGAAGGCTTGGATCTACATAGTAAAGTTTATTTCTACCACTAGCTTCTTTTACTTATATATATATATATATATATATATATATAATATTCCGAGTCTCTATTACTAGTTTAGTTCATTTCTGTAGAAACTTCTTTTGAGGGAGAAGTTTAATTTTTGCATGTTTAAAAATAATATAGATCATACCAAACTAAAATTTAGAGAAGTTAAGGTACAACCATGATACGTTCTTTACAGAAACCTAGCCTGAAAGAAAACACAGAGCTGTTTACTATTTAAGGAGACGTTTTGTTAACTTTTTAAAGATGTACCCTATTTTAGGAAATTGCAAAAGGACATGTGTGCACAAACACAGTGCAAACAAATGCATTGATGCTCCTGGTCAAAAGCCATCAGCTCCGAGAAGTCAGCTCTCACAAGACAAAACTGAAGGTCTGAAGCTGTGTGTTTATTCCTGGAGAAATGAAAATGTTACACAGTGATGTGGTGTTTATTGTCTGGACAACAGCAGAATTGCTGGTTTGCTCAAGCATTACTGCTCCAGACCTGGTGTACTGAATGATTCCAAATGTCACTCTGAGCAGTGACAGACCACTGTCAAAGGGAAAACATGAGTGCAGGGTTCAGTTCATGATCATGGAAAATGTTAGAGTTGACTTTGGGGAGGTCTTGCCAGCTCCCTTTATTATTTATTGCCAGATACAATATTGGACAAGGGCTTAGCCTGAGTATGATCTCTAAACTAAAGCTAGAAAATGGACTGAGTTCAAATTGCACTTATTTACCTTAGTAAATAAGAGAAATATATCTCCTGGTGCTTGAGCCACCTCTTTTATAGTGTTGACAACACAACAGGTTTCTGACAAAGAGTTTTCTCTAAAAGCAGCCTGGCTGCAGCTAGTCTATTCTTCCCATGTGCATATCAGCAATCAGCAGCTAAGTCCTGATAGCAGGCTTTTACTACAGACAGCAAAGAGGAGGGGAATGATACCTTTTCATCTCAGTCTGACTAGGAACCTTCTTGGTTTTACATATAAAGAAAGAACCATTTCAGACTGGGGAGCCATTGAGAGTGATCAGGTTGGGAAAATATATCACGGGTATTCTCAACTCCAGCTGCAACTTTGGAGTCTTCTAAAAAGAGAGGTATTTGGCTACTGAAAGTAGGTGTATCGCTGCTCCTTTAGTTTCTCTTCTGCCTGTAAAGGGGCCAAGATGATATTCCAGCTTCTCTTTTTCTTCTAGATGTGGGATTTAACACAACATGTTCCAGCAGCCTTTCTTTGTCATTCACATCATGATCCTGGCTGGCCCTAGGGGTCCTGGGACTCCATGGGGTTGTGGGATGGGACTGGGATAGGCTCTGGCATGTGCTTTATTCCAAGCGGTCATAGCACCAGTGCTTGTAGTGCGGGAATATACTGGCTAAGAGCTAGCTTGGGTATGTCTGTACTGCCACCACCTATGCTGGGAGAGGATGTGCTGGTTGTCAAGTCTTCATATAGGACATGATTGTTGTCCATCACAACAATCTGTGGAGAAAGCAAAATAACACTCTATAGAGGTATCTAGGAGATGGCATGGGACTGTTCAAAACCACAGAAATGGGAATTTGAGTAAGAAGGGAATGAAAGAGTCTGTGTGGGTGTGAGAAGAGAAATTGCTGGGGAAGAGATGCTAAACTTGATTTCAGGCATGTGCCAGATAAAATCCCACTGCACTTTAGGACTCCAGGAGCTCTTGGATCCTCATGTTAGTGGGCCAACTTACAAGTGTTAATCAGGTTCTTTTGGGGAAGTAATGTTGCAGTCATCCTGAAAGCAGTGTGGTGTCAGCAGAAAGTCAGGGCTTTGTACTGTGGTCACAATTCATGTGCTCTCTGCTGCAATCAATTTACACTTAATGATGCATTTAGTGGTAATACAAGTGGGAAGCGATAAAATATTCTTACCATTGTTATAATTTGCTACATTTTAGGTGTCAAGGAAAGATGGGTCATGATGTGTACCATTTTGGGGGAAAAAATCCAAATAGTTGAGGTAGAAAGCCGTGAGAAAAGAAAAAGATAATAAGGTTACTGGGAATTATAAGTATTTTTTCTCTGTACCAACCATGAGAGTGCTGAGTTAGGAAAATGGCATTTAGAAAGTTCTTCTGTTAATTAGAATGTCCTTCTTGCCTCTATACAGTAGTATTCCCTCTGAGATTTCTGTAACACCAGGCAAGGCTTTTGAGAAGTCATTATGACATACCAATAGACCATGCTAAATTAAACTGATTAATATATCATATGAATATTTTCAGCTGCTTAGTTTTAGCTTGTAGCAAGTTCTAATGGACATCTAATCAGCAAAGAAAGTTCAAACATCTGAGAAGTCTGAGTCATTGGGGAAGGTATGACACAATACTTATTTTCAAGCGAAGGACACATGACACACCAGTTTCCATGGGATGAGGATTTTGTTCAGTATACTCCTCCCTGTAGCAAGGGGCTAAACCAGCCTATGAACCTCCCTGCTGGAGGGTTCAGACAGGAAAGTTTGGACATGAGGATTCATTTTTATTCCAAAGTATTAGTCTGTACAGTTCAAGATTCCCAGGACTTTGAATCAGTGGCCCTTGGTTGATGCGAAAAGCATTTCTGTCATCCTGCATTTTTTCGTGGAGACAGGCAATGAAGATAAGCGCAGCTAAAAATGAAATGTGGTCATCAAATAATTTGGACATGTGGAGTTGACTTACTTTTCTCTTCCTGCCCTGGAACACCAAAAGACATTAGCTCACTTTTTGGCAAGGGGAAAAGTGAAATGGAGGACTGAGACAGACTGAAAATATTAGATTGAGCAGGTGCAGGGAGGGTAGGTGGAAATATCATTCAGCTGTTGAATATTGGTTCACACAGTTTGGATTTTATTTTTGTATTTTCCATAAAAGCTTGGAGTTCGGAAGGGCAGAATGTTTTCAAGGGCCATCAAATTTCAATCGATAAGGAACAGAACAAAGTAAAGCAAATAAAACCACAAGCTTGTCCCAATTCTCTTCCACAACTTAATCCCACCTGAACTAAAATGCTGAGGTTGAAGAACTTCTGTTAATGATTTTTCTTTTACTATTTGCCCTTTTGGACCTCTTTCAGACTTCAAGATTCTTGCATTACACTTAAGGAGTTTCCACTATTTGGAAAAATAAAAAGTGCTGAAATGCTAAACAAAGGTAAGATAGCTAAGACAGTCCATCTTAAACCTGTGCTCTGGGCTAGAAGCTGAGGATGCAGAGAGCAGAACTGTCGGCAGCATGTTTTTATACAATAAGAATGAGAGTTAGATGTGTTTACAGATGCCTCTGTTGTAAAACAGCCAGAAGAGAGAGAATTTCACAATGGGAAAGCACATGGGAAATAACTAGGTGATTGGTGACAGCCAACATAGCTTCATGAAGGGCAAATCCTGCCTGACAAATTTGGTGGCCTTCTATGATGGGGTTACAGGGTTGGTAGATAAGGAAATAGCAACTAACATCATCTACCTGGACTTGTGCAAAGCATTTGACACTGTCCCACACAACATCCTTGTCTCTAAATTGAAGAGACGTGGATTTGATGGATGGACCACTAGGTCGATAAGGAATTGGCTGGATGGTCGCAATTAAACAGTTGCGGTCAACGGCTCAATGTCTGAGCTGAGACCAGTGACAAGTGGCATTCCTCAGGGCATTGGGACTGGTGCTGTTCAACATCTTTGTCGGGAACATGGGAAGTGGGATTGAGTGCATCCTCAGAAAGTCTGCCAACGACACCAAACTGTGTGCTGCAGTCAACACACTGGAGGGAAGGGATGCCATCCTGAGGGACCTTGACAGCCTTGAGAGGTGGGCCCGTGAGAACGCCATGAAGTTCAACAAGGGCAAGTGCAAGGTCCTGCACCTGTGTCGGGGCAATCCCAAGTAGAAATACAGGCTGAGCGGAGAATGGATTGGGAGCAGCCCTGAGGAGAAGGACTTCAGGTTGCTGGTTGACGAGAAGCTCAACATGACCCAGCAATGTGAGTTTGCAGCCCAGAAAGCCAACCGTATCCTGGGCTGCATCAAGAGAAGCGTGACCAGCAGGTCGAGGGAGGTGATTCTCCCCCTCTGCTCCTGCATCATGAGACCCCACCTGGAGTACTGCATTCAGCTGTGGGGCCCCAGCATAAGAAGGACATGGACCTGTTGGAGTGAGTCCAGATGAGGGCCACAAAGATGATCAGGGGGCTGGAGCACCTCTCCTGTGAAGACAGGATGAGAGTGTTGGGGTTGTTCAGCTTGGAGAAGAGAAGGCTCCAGGGAGACCTTCTAGCAGCCTTCCAGTAGCTAGAGGGGGCCTACAAGAAAGCTGAAGAGGGACTTTTTACAAGGGCATGTACTGATACGCCAAGGGGTAATGGCCTTAAGCTGAAAGAGGGTGGATTTAGACTAGATGTAAGAAAGAAGTTCTTTATTGTGAGGGTAGTGAGGCACTGGAACAGGTTTCCCAGAGAAGCTGTGGATGCCCCATCCCTGGAAGTGTTCAAGGCCAGGTTGGATGGGGCTTTGAGCAGCCTGGTCTAGTGGAAGGTGTCCCTGCCCATGGCAGGGGGGTTGGAACTAGATGATCTCTAAGGTCCCTGCCAACCCAAAACATTCTATGATTTTGTGTTTATTCTATAATCAAACAGTGAAAAATAAAGGCTAAAATTTGCCATTGAAAGGATGAAAGGGATTGTTGGGTTTTGTCTGAATAGCATTGACTAAAGCATACCATTATACAATTATGTTTACTTTACAGGTAAAAACACAGACAAGAATAGCTACCTTAAAGACTTTTTCACAGAACAATTCATTATGACCTTATACAGTGTGAAACAACAGCTCTTCCAGTGACAAATCAAAACCTGGGACTGGAACATTTCAGGGAGTGGTGCTTCACCAGCTGAATATTGTAAAAGCATAATGGAGAGGGGCCAAAGTTTTTAGAATTAACCCTGTGTCTTAGAAGTCTAAGTCTAATTTTCAGAAGGAGTAAGAACTTAGAAGACAGGTGTTCGGGAAACTACTCTGAAAATGAGGTCTTAGTTTCTAAGTCATTTAAGGGATGTGCTGAAAATATTGACTGAGAGTCCGGACTTGGATCAGTTCAGAGTCCGTCGTGTGGAGGGAGAGAACATACTTTGTTGCCTTTCTTATGGAACAGAGAAAAGACAAATTTGCCCATGTTACGGGGAATACAAAGCTTTCTGCATTGGTCCACTTCTGGATCACATGAGCAAGTCATTGATTTTCTGATTTTCATCCTGCATGCACCCCACTGCTATCTTTTAACCTTAATCAAGCTACATTTTTACACAAGAATGAGGGGGAGGAAATAGATTATTCCTCTCTGGAATTACTGATTTCTTCAAGAGCAGTATCCTGGGAAATAAAATGTAGGCACTTCAGTAATATCAAAGGCAGTAACTAACAAATGTACTTCTTATTCAATCCATGAGTCTGGAAATTCATTGGGCACAGGGTGAAATGTGGTCACTGCTATCGAAGTATATTGTCTGCTCTGGGAACAGAATTTTGGATGTGAACCAAAACTTTCTTGAGGGAGATAAGCTTGTTATTCAGACAGTAAAACGTTATGATTAACACCTGATGAAGCATTAAAAAACCATAAAAATTCTGCTACCTGGGAAAGATTACTTAGCAGGAGGCTGCCTGCACTTTGGCAAGCAAGTGTGTAGCAGGTGAACTTTGTCTCTCAGATTTCAGTGCAAAAGTGGATTTACACAGTCATTTTGTGGTGCAAAGAAAAGCAGAACCACTCAGTCAACTGCAGACAAGAACAGACAGATTCTTCTTCTGTTCGCACTGAAATACCCCAGTTTATAGGAATTCTTGCCCTACCTATGGATGGCAAGTACAAAAGAAATTAAGTGTAGGTTAAGTGGCATTTGTGTTTGCTTTCACAGCTTGTCAGGCACAGCTTCTTGTAAATTTGCCTATTTCTTTCATTGTGTTGAGTAATAGGAATGATTTGTTCCCCTTGCTCACAATGGCACCACTCGCCACGCACCCCAGCGTGCTGCTGTCTGTCCTGTATTGCCTGTGAGCTCCCACCAGCACCATGTCTCTGATAATCACACCTGAGGGGACGGTGCACACCGAGGTCTCATCCCAACGTGTATCAGGAACTCAGCAGATCTGGTAAAGTGGTGAAGTGGGTGCCTTGCTGAAAATCCAGACCTATGCACATGCTGAAGCCTGTACATGGGTCCTGTTAGGACCAAGCTCTAACACAGACCCACTGTGGATACTGCTGAACTAGAGCCTCATGGGACATCTAGGCTTAAGCCTTTGGCCTTGCACGCACTTATGCTCTTTGAAGTACCCACTTCAGTCTAAAATGGCAAAGGCTTCATTAGGGACTGGTTATGTAAAATAGTCTTGAGGGATGCTGACCAGCCTCATTAACAGACTCTGCTGAGCATCAGCTGCTCAGCCACAGGCTTGCATTTTTTCTAAGTGAATAGTAATGCTGAGTAGTGCTGAGTTACGATTTTTGCATGTTCAGTTTTAAAAATCTTAAAACATTTTAAGGTGACCAGATTATCTTTTTTTTTTTCTTTTTCATTTGCTCTGAAATGAGGCTTCAGATGAGAATGAAATTTAACAGCCAACCCTAGAAAATGTAGGTCATTTGTCCTGAAGTGAGATTAACATGGAGTTACGGTTTTGTTCAAGTGCATACACCCCTGAGTGAAACTGAACCCAAACATAGTTAGCACCTGGACAGATTTACACCTGTACAAAGTGAGATCAAGTGTCTACCACCCTGCTCTGAGAAGATGGGTGATTAAGGTAGTGGATTAAGATGGATGATTGAGTTTCAGGGGATGACTCTGCATATGTGATAACAGGCAGGAACAGTACAGACTTCTCAGGAAATCAAGACTCTGTGTCTGTTATCCTTAGCTGTCAATAAAAGTGATAATGCTACCTTTCATGCGCCCTGTTTACACAGTAAACCATTCACGGCTGTGCAGAGACTGGGTTTCATTATGCATAACTAATGTAATGATTTCCAGCCTCATTTGGGACCTCCAGCAGAGTGGTAATCCAAGTAATGCTAAGTTGTTTTGTGTGGTGGTGAATGATTCAACAGCATAGGAGGCTCCAAAGAATCACCCCCCATGCAAGAGCTTCAGGGAAAACATTAAGCAAGGAGATCCTGGCACCTCCATGTACTCTTTAACTGTCCTGTGTTGGTTTTGATCAAACAGGCAAGTTTGCCTATGTACTTCACTAGTATCTTCTTTAATGCTCATGTTTCCTGGTTGACATTTTGGGTGATTTCATGCTTCTGTAATCTCATTTGACTAACTTTATGTGGCATGAGTATTTGCACACGTAATAAAGTCATATTTTTGTTGAATTCCAGTTGTATTGTGCACTGCAGACTAATGTACATGGATTGAGGAGAAGAAAAAGGGATTTGAAATGAAAGGGAAGTGATACCCAAACCCCAGATTGCTCCTGCATTGATTTAGAATAATGGAGAGGAAAGTTGCTGAGACAGCATATCTGTCAGTAAAGAGAGACTGAATTTAGGTTATAAAAATTAAGTCCTGGAGTGTACTTCATGGCACACAAGGAGATCAGCAGTCTCATGGGTTGGCTTCAGTGGAGTTTTTCATATGATTGAAGTTTATCTACTGTTTGCAATGTCTGAAAGGGCTTCCTTGGTCATAGGTGGTGAACAGGATAGTATGGAAATGCCTCACTGCCTTACATCAAATGTTTTTCCCTATTCTATAGCAGAAATGCCCACGCACCAAATGTAGGAAAGAGCAGCACATGATGGTGGCAGGTGAGTAAGTTTGTGGCAGGGGAAAAGTTGTGATAACTGCAAGAGAGGAAGACTAAATAATGGTTCCTCATCCAAGCCCTTTCTATTGAATTTCTTCTGCTGTTTGGAGGAGGGAGAAAGGAGAATACAGCTCTGTAAAAATGAACCATAGTGGTCCACTTGGTTTCAAGGACACTGCTTTGTATCCATCTGATTTTATTTGTTGGTATAGGAGTAGCCATCGTGTGTGATTCTTCTCTGAATGTGAAAGTGCTGATCCAGCTTTGGGAGGCCTTTGAGTAAATTTGGAGCAGTTTGGAACAAAGTAAGAAGGGAGCAAAAAAGACAAGTCTAGAAGAATACTTGTAGATTCAAAAGTTGCTTAAGGCCAGAAAATAATAAAGAATGGTATGCCAGGGGAAAGATCCCCAAAGGAGAACTACTACAATTAACAAAGCAAAGTAAGATTTACAGTGGTACATCTGTGCATTGAATCACAAGAAATGACAAGTATCTAGGAAAAGAAAATGATGGTTGAGTGTACTTTAATATACATTTCATGGCCTGGGATTTGGGGGATCTTGGGTTTGGAAGGGGGGGGCATTGTTATTTGCTTTGTTGGGGGTTTTTTTAGCGACCTGATGCAGTTCACTTATGCCATGGACCTGCTTCTCTATCCAGTGATATCTCTACGAGCAAACACCTACATTACTAGTCACTTTGGGCAACATGTATTCCATATTCTCACCCTCTGTTTGTTTAATTCAGGGATGCACATCTTGTTTCTGCTGAACATAAGCAGGGAAAACTCAGAGATGTACTTCTGTGACTTTGTAACCTGATAAACTGCAAACATCAAGTGTCCCTAAGAGCCCTCAAACTTCATCCAAAGTGAATCTGCATGTAGTCCAAGGGTGGACCTGAGAGCCTGAAGTTCTTGCATTGCAGTCCTAGCTCTTCAGATGCTTCCCTCCATGACTTTGGGTAAGTCACAAAAGCTGCTTACATTCCCACCTGCACATGGGGAAATTTATTCTTACCCTACTGCTTCGTAGTTGGTCTCTGACTACAGAATTAGTAACTAGGCCTTAGGTAGTTTATTTGGCATTGTGTATCAGAACTGAATAGCTGTGGATACAATACAATCCTGACCAATACAAATTATTTACTTTCAAAGATGATTTTTATTATTTTTTTATTACATTTAATTTTATATCTAGCCAATTGGCATTTCTTAAAGATTAATGGGGACCTTTTTCCAGGACTCATTGTTCTCAAGTTTGAACTCTCATTTTAGAGACATATTTGAAGCAGGACTATATTGATATTTTACCTTTCAAATCAAATGAATGCTTGTTAAACTGTTCTCTTCTCATTTTTCAATTCATGGTGTAATGTGTGGAGAGGAGACACATGAGACAGAGTGTGAGGAACGTACATTCTGTTCATCTTAAATTCTGCAAACTTCATGGACGGTCCAGGGACATGGGTGTGCTTTTAAAGCTAAGCCAGCATTGCAGGTGCTGACAGATCAGAAGCCTACTGGATGCCTTATAAATCAGGCACAGAAATAGTTTTAGAGAAGCATGTATCAGCCAGCATGGGGATATGACTACAAACACATATGGAGTTCTTTGCCACTCCATATAAATCAATTATATTGCAGTTTGCGTATCTGTCCTCTTCTGTGCTTATTTGTCATTGAGGCATTGAAGGGTCTGATGGTTGTCAGTGAAATAAATCAAAAGCCACATTGTAACTGTTGTGGTGCAGTATTTTCCACCATTGCCTCTAAAGTTAGATATAATCAGTACTAAATTTCCAGGATTATTTACAGCATCAGAGATTAGGAAAGTGATGGTGTATTTTTTATGGTGTCTGATATTTTCCAGCTGTTTTTAATATGTGCATCTCTTGAAGGGCTCTGTATGAGTCATCAGCTCAGTACACAATGCTTACTTTTCATTGTTAACCTCTCATAATTCACCTTAACAGTGCCTGCTGCACTTTTCAAACCGAGGTGATACTAACAAATCCATTACTTTAAGAGATGGTGTAATATGCTGCTGCTGGGAGATATGGGTTTGGAATTATGTTTATTTTACATGGTTCAACATATTCTTCCATTTGGAGAGATGGCTATGCTTATTAGGGCAATTATTTGACCGCTGCTGCCATGGTGAAGGTCACAGCAGGAGACGGAATATTTTTCAGGACATTTAGGCAGCAGAGACAGGACAAATTCCTCAGGTCAGGCTTCTCCATTGGATCAGGTGGGAGGCTGGAGCCTATAAATGTCACCTTTCTCTTGTGTCTCTTCTCCCTAACTCTTTTCAGAAGCTTTCTCAAACAGGAGGGCTCTTCCCTCATGCATGAAGCATGGGGGAAGCTGAGCCTGAAGCTGTTCTCTCTCCTTTAGGACAGGACAATGAGAGAGAGTGAATCATAGAAAAGTCTCATTTAGAAGGGCAGATTATCTGGATGAACCTTCTAAGCAGGGCCTTAGGTTAGGTTATCCAGGGCCTTGTCATGCCAGGTCTTGAATACCTCCCCCAGCTCTCTGGACAATGTAATCCAATGCTTAACTACTCACACAGTGAAGCTTTTTTTCTGATATCCAGACAAAATTTCCCCTGAAGCGACTTGTGCTCACTGCCTCTTGTCCTGTCACCATGTATCCCTGTGTAGAGGGCACTTCCACTTCTTTACAACTACCTCCTAGTTATTGGAAGATCATGTTTAGATCCCCCTGAACCTTTCCTTCTCTAGGCCTAGCAAAATGAATTTCTTCTATTTTTTTTAGCAAAACCTATCTTCAGCCTTTCTTCGTGTGTCAAGTTCTCCAACCATCTAATCATCTTGGTGGCCTTCCACTGGACCATCTCCAGTTCTTCAAGGTTTCGCTAACACATGGCTTAACACATGCTGAGCAGAGTGGGTTGTTCATTTCCCTTGATCTGCTGGCTACCGGCTTGCAGATGTGGCCCAGGGCTGGTTTGCTTTCATTGCTGCAAGGGCACATTACTCCTTCATGTTCAGCTTGCTGCCTGCCCAGACCCAATGTCCTTTTCTGCAGAAAATGGAAGGGTCTTTATGGGAAAATCCGGTACAAGAACTAGCATTTGATCAACACTGGTGGTCACAGTGTTGGTGTCAATGACCCAATGTTCCCCCAGAGTATGACATCTAGGACTTTGAATGTGAAATGTTTAATGTGAGTGTTGCTGCACTACATCAGTTATAAACTAAAAAAAGATCCTTGTGGTGACAAAGCCAAACCCTCAAACATTAAGCAGCAGGTAGGTTTTGAACTACCCATACAAGTACAGTTCTATCCCTGCCTGGTTCCATCTTCTCCATGCTTAAGGCAGGGATCTTGTGCAAAAATTAGACTGTGGACATATAATTAAAGACTAAGTACATTATGTATGCCATGTCGGGCATCCAATTAACATTTGCACTGCCTAACCACTACTTGGGCTTCTTTTTACATTCCTCTAAGCTGCTGGGTACTGGTGAAATGTTGTGACAGTATGTTTTAGGTTAATTATGCATTATTCAGGTTTTCTTTTCTAAGCTTTGAAACATGCCTTTTAGCTTAATTGAAAGTGCCCTTGTTGTATGACTGACCTTTTTACTATTCATTGTTTTACTAAAACCCCCCACTGTCCTCCGCCTATCCACACTAAGTGGGCTGAGCCTTTCAGATCTCTGTATCCGGAATCTCTACTTTGAGGTTTTACGCTGTGGCAGATGTTTGATTGCATGCTTGAATCTTTCTCTTTTATTGGATCTTCTGTATTACTTCCTGCCCTGTTTTCTGTACAGTTAAACACCACCTTTGCTTTCCTTTCTGCATTCAACCTTTCTGCAATTATCAGCTGCACACAGTGACATTCCTCACTTCCTCTTAAGTATTTAAAAATTAATATAAATGTTATCATTAAGAATAGCATTTAAAAGCTATTAATGTGGATGGGTATTTCAGTATAGATCAACTCTTATTGTATTTCTCTTTGAGAGAAAATGACTTTGACTTTCACTCCCAAGACCGGTTTTGAATGATTGAGAAAGCTGTGCTTCCCCACTGCAATTGAAAGGACATTTTGATGGTTATGAAGTGGTGGTGGAAAAAAAAAAAAAAGAAAAGAACACCACATTGGAAATAAAACTGTCATTCGCTATTTCTCCTTGTCACAGATGTCAGCTTACAGTTCAGACTGGAGGTAGAACTAAGAAACAGATTTAGTGTTAGGAGCAACATTATTGTTTACCCCATAGACTTGCACCAGGTTTTTTCAATGTTCTCGCCAATACTAAAGGCACCCACAATTCTCTGTGTTTCTCAAGCTGTGTTGCTAAGGGATAGACAGTAGACATGCTGTGATGTGCTACAAGTAAAGCTTAAAATGCTAATTTGGTCTAGTTATTAGCACATTGCTGATATAAAATTGCAATGGATTTTTGGCCATGAAAAAATACAATCTGTATTCTAATCCCAAATAAAGGTTTTAGGATTAGTGATCTTAGAGTACCATGTAATTGTAATAATGAAACACCAGTCTGTGCTGTGAGATGTTGTTGAGAATTCAAGTGTGGTGCTTGCAATTTCAGGAGATAATTATTTCTCTGATAAGATCTTCCATGTAAGAGACTTTGTGTGTTTTGGCATTGGTTTCCTGTACAGACAAAAAGTTTTCATTTTATTTCCTAATTATAGAGTAATGCAACTTGCAGTATAGTTTTGTTTTGCCATGCAGTTCATACACATCTTACTTCTGTATGCCTCATAGTTAAATAACTCAGGTGGAGAGTAAATAATAACAAAGGCAAGTTGGTGAAAAGAGAAGAAGTACCTAGACAGTTGCAGACAGGTGCACTGCCTGGATTCAATCAAAGAAATAAGGTCTGGAGGCCTTTGGAAGAGAAGGGTTACCTGGAAAAAGGAAAGGGTGCCAGCAAACAATTCTGTGATCTCAGAAAGGTTTTCATGTGGGAAGGCAACTAGAAGTTGCAACAGGTTCATTCACACACGAATAGAGCATCTGAAGCTAAGGAGTGCAGCAGATGGCAAAATATTACCCATCAGTTGTTGTTATTGTCATATTTGTGTAGCCCCTGGGGTCTGAAACTCAGATGAGCAAGAACTCTTTGCCACCATCTACTGATGAACTGGGGGAAGAGACATAGTTAATTTTCACAGATAATGTTCATGACCGGATGGATACTTTTGAAGTTTTGCTTACAACTCATCCAAGGATAGGAATAAAAGGAAAACAAACTTTTATTATCTTCATAACACTTCTAAGAAGCAAAGAATTAACTCTTGTGTCACTGGATTACATAGGACAGGAATTCTGGCATGGCAGAAAAAGTGAATAAAAGAGCTTGATTTTCAGCCTATTCCTTCAATTTTGTAATGAGTTGAACTCCTCAAAGTGAGACTGGAGAATGAAGCTGTCCTGAATGTGGAGAGACGATAAAGAGGTGAAAAGATGTCTTTATTCAGTACCAAAGGAGCTTTAATTACTGCAGGAGAGGGAAAAGCCTGGAGATCCGTACCTTGTGCTACACCTAAATGTGCCTATCCTGGGCAAAAGCCAGAGCCAGCAAGGTGCTGGGAGATGAGAGAGAAGGGAGCAGTGGTACAAAGAGGACACTATCCCAAAAAGACAAAACAGCACAGGGGCAACATGTCAAAGGAGAGCAGGATGGCTGCTTAGGGCGCACCTTTCCTCCCCAGCCGGAGTCAATTCCACCTAAGTGCTCTCCTCTGAGCCATCACCAGGGCAAATAAGTCCTGTTGACGTCACCTGGGGAAATTGCCTCATTTCCTTAGGTTTGTGGGGAGTGTCTGAAGCACATGTTTCTTTAGTGGAATCCTGTTATTCCACTTGGTATCTGGATTTCTTGATGCCAGCATTTCTCACAGAAAAAAAATCACTTTATAAATATGTCAATACCCTACCTTACTGAGGTGCCCAGTATACAATATTGAATAGTAGATTGTGGAGGCAGTCTCACAGGAAAAAGAAACTCATCTGTGTCTTGTAATAACTAGGCAAGTATTTCTAGGAAATGTTCCTCTTTTTATTCAAAGGTACAATGTGCCACTTTTCAGGATCAAAGAGGCAGGAGGTGGATGTTAGCAGCAAGGACAAGGTCTCTAAATGGTCTCTTGTAAATAGACATGAATGTGCAATTATGTGCTTCAAGCTATCCAGAAGTGTGTAAAAATGAGTAACCCATAACTGGGGCTGACTAAATATAGCCCATATCTCCATACAGCTTCTTGACAGCTTGAAATGAAAACTCTTGCCTGCCTGCCAAAGGCAGAGAACAGAGGTGGCAAGCCATCTTCAACACAAACAACGGGGGAAAATGTGTGTTAAGGCCTAATAGAGCTCTTTTGCTTACTTCTAGATTTTCCTACCGCTTTTTTGTGTGGTCTCCTTGAGAAAAATCACAAAACCAGGGAATATGGTTTTTTATTTAGGGAATTCACTTGGCATTAGTACAGAGGCCTTGAAGGACTGACTTCTGTCTGCCCCTTTCTTTGTCCCTTCAGCGAAGAACAGCAATCAGGAGAGCAATGCTAGAGCTAAGGCGCTCCAGACTCCACAGAAAATTGATCTGTTTAGAGTATAAAAGCAAAGATAATTTCTCCTACATAGGAGGAACCTCAGCTACCCCAAATAAGTTCCACTGAAATCCAGGAGATATTCTGCAGATCATGTTTTTGTCTCACTCACCACACTCTGACTTCTCACTCTTGCATTGAATTGATGCAGAAGTAATTCATAGAATCATAGAATCATAGAATTGTTTGGGTTGGAAGGGACCTTAAAAGTCATCTAGTTCCAACCCCCCTGCCATGGGCAGGGACACCTTCCACTAGACCAGGCTGCTCAAAGCCCCATCCAACCTGGCCTTGAACACTGCCAGGGAGGGGGCATCCACAACTTCTCTGGGAAACCTGTTCCAGTGCCTCACCATCCTCATAGTGAAGAACTTATTTCTTACATCTAGTCTAAATCCACCCTCTTTCAGCTTAAAGCCATTACCCCTTGTCCTATCACTACATGCCCTTGTAAAAAGTCCCTCTCCAGCTTTCCTGTAGGCCTCCTATAGGTACTGGAAGGCTGCTAGAAGGTTGTCCTGGAGCCTTCTCTTCTCCAGGCTGAATAACCCCAACACTCTCAGCCTGTCTTCATAGGAGAGGTGCTCCAGCCCCCTGATTATCTTTGTGGCCCTCCTCTGGACTCACTCCAACAGGTCCATGTCCTTCTTATGTTGGGGCCCCAGAGCTGAATGCAGTACTCCAGGTGGGGTCTCATGATGCAGGAGCAGAGGGGGAGAATCACCTCCCTCGACCTGCTGGACATGCTTCTCTTGATGCAGCCCAGGATACGGTTGGCTTTCTGGGCTGCAAACTCACATTGACTGGTTGTGTTGAGCTTCTCGAAAAAAAACAACCTGAAGTTCTTCTCCTCAGGGCTGCTCTCAATCCACTTATTGTCCAGCCTGTATTTCTGCTTGGGATTGCCCCAACACAGGTGCAGGACCTTGCACTTGCCCTTGTTGAACTTCATGGCATTCTCACAGGCCCACACTCAAGCCTGTCAAGGTCCCTCTGGATGGCATCCCTTCCCTCCAGTGTGTTGACTGCACCACACAGCTTGGTGTCATAGGCAAACTTTCTGAGGGTGCGCTCAATCCCACTGCCCATATCGCCGACAAAGATGTTAAACAGTGCTGGTCCCAATACCAACCCCTGAGGAATGCCACTCGTCACTGGTGTCCACTTGGACATCGAGCTGTTGACTGCAACTGTTTGTGTGCAACTGTCCAGCCAATTCCTTATCCACGGAGTGATCCATGTGTCAAATCCATGTCTCTCCAGTTTAGAGACAAGGATGTCATGTGGGACAGTGTCAAATGCTTTGCACAAGTCCAGGTA
>JANHGO010000063.1:10922301-10971496 GCA_024606505.1 Aquila spilogaster | reverse complement strand
TTCTTTCTTTCTTTCTTTCTTTCTTTCTTTCTTTCTTTCTTTCTTTCTTTCTTTCTTTCTTTCTTTCTTTCTTTCTGAAATAAGACTTCAGATGAGAACGAAAATTAACAGCCAACCCTGGAAAATCTCAGCCATTGGTGTCTGATGTGAGATTAATGTGGAGTTACAGCTAGAATTTTCTTCAAGTGCATACACTTCTGGGTCAAACTGAATCCAAACTGAATCATAGAATCACCAAGGTTGGAAAACACCCCCAGTATCATCCATTCCAACCATCCACCTACCACCAATACTTCCACAGTAAACCATGTCCCTTAGTACAACATCCAAATGTTTATTGAACACCTCCAGGGACAGTGACTACACCCTGGGCAGCTCATTCCAGCGCCTGACCACCCTCTCAGAAAAGAAATTTTTCCTAACATCCAACCTGAATCTCCCCTGGCACAACTTGAAGCCATTCCCTCTAGTCCTATAGCTAGTTACTTGAGAGAAGAGGCCGACTGTTATCACACCACAACCTCCTTCCAGGTAGCTGTAGAGAGCAATATGGTCTCCCCTGAGCCTCCTCTTCTCCAGACTGATCAATCCCAATTACCTCAGACAATCCTCATAAGACTCATGTTCCAGATCCTCCCCTCCCCTCAAGCTTCTTTGCCTCAATGGAGCTGAGAACAGAGGGACAATCACCCCCCTGCTCCTGCTGGCTGCACTGTTTCTGATGCCATTGGCCTTCTTGGCTACCTGGACACATTGCTGGCTCATGTTTATCCAAGCGTCAACCAACACCCCCAGGTCCGTTTCTTCCACACAATCTTCCAGCCACCTGGATGGATTTACTCCTGTAGAAAGTGAGATCAAGTACTCACCACTTTGTTTGGAGAAGACAGGTGATTACAGTAGTGGACTAAGAGAAATGATAAACCAGCACACAGATATCATAATTATGTTGACTGAGAATAACAGAGAGGAAAATAGCTGAGACAGCGTATCTGTCAGTAAATGGAAATCAGATATTACACTGAAGTTCTGGACCGTACTTCATGGCATATCGACAGATCAGCAGTCTCATGACTTGGCTCCAGTGGAGTTTTTCATAGGGTTGAATTTTATCCATTATTTGCAGCATTGAAAAGGAGTTCCTTGTTCATAGGTAGGGAACATTGTAGTATAGAAATGCCTTGCTGCCTCACACTGAATGATTTTCCCTATTCTATAGTAGAAGTCCTCACTCACCAAAGACAGGAAAGACAGCAGCACAAGATGATGAACAAGTTTGTGTTAGAGAAGTGATAGCTGCCAGAGAGGAGGAATAAAAATGATTTCTTATCCTATTCCTTTCTTTTGAATCTCTTCTGCTGTTGAATCTGTAGTCAAAAGTCTGTAGTCTAGTTTGTAGAAGTGATACTCTTTAATGTATAAAATAGTGTAGGGAGTTGTGGTTTAACGTAGCAGGTAGCTCAGCACCACATAGCCATTTGCTCACTCTCAGCCACCGGGACTGGGAGAGAGCTGGAAAATGGTAAAACCACTGGAGGAGTATTGCAGACAAGTTAGACAAGTATTGAGGGACTTTGGTAAGTATACGGAGAGGTAAAAATAACATTACAGAGAAAATGAAGAAGAGGAAATAAAGCAGAATGGATAAAGTTTGAAGGAACCAAAACTATTCCAATATCAGCCTTCTCAAAGACAGAGAACTGAAGTGAATAACACTCATCTGATAACAGAAACTCCCTTAACTCATCTGCTCTGAAACCCCTTAACAAAATCAGGCATAGTTTTGTCCTGTGCCAAGAACTGCACCCCTAGACAATTCTAAATACAATTTTGTAGCTAGCAAAAGCAAGAGAAAGAAAAGAGCGTGTAGCTTTGTAGGCAAGAACCATAATAGTCCATTTGGTTTTAAGAACCCAGCATGGTTCCCATCCAATTTTATTTGTTATTGATAGGAATAGGCATTGTTTGTCAATCTCTAAATATGTAAGCATATTCAGCCTTGGGAAAGCTTTACATAAATTGGAAGCAATTTGGAACAAAGTAAGGAGGGAGTAACAGAAAAAAAATGGAAGAGGCTGGAAAAGCACTTGAAGATTTAAAAGTTGCTAACGGCAAGAAATAATGAAGAATGATGTGCCAGGGGAAAGATCCCCAAAGGAGAACTACTATGATTAATTAAGGAAAGTAACCTTTGCAGTAGTGCATCTGTGCACTGAGTCACAAGAAATGACTGTCCGGTATAATTTAATATATGCTTCTTACTTGAGGCTTAGGCATTTTCAGGTTTTGCGCTTTATTTGGTTCTCGTTTTTTGCAGACTTTCAGCAGTTCACTCATGTTATTGACCTGCTTCTCTAACCCGTGATATCCGCTGTAACAAGTACCTACATTAATCATTCTGAGCAATATCCATTCTGCATTATTACCCTCTGTTTCTTTAATGCGGGGATGCATGTCATGGCAGTGACAAATGTAAGCAAAGAAAACTCAAAGATGTGCCTCTGCAGCTGTGCTACATGACAAACTGCATGCATCAGTTGCCTATTATAGCCTTCACAGCTCAGCCAAAGACCCTGCATGGGGTCCAAGAGTGGGCCTGGGAGCCAGAATTTCTTGCACTGCAGTCTTACCTATCCAGAAATGATGATTTTGGGCGAGTCACAAAATTTGCTGACATTCCCACCTGTACACGAATAAATTAGTCCTTGCCTCGCTGCTTTGCAGTTGGTCTCTGGCTGCAGAATTAGTAACTGGGCCTCAGGTATTTCATTTGACATAGTGTGTCAGAACTGAATAGATATGTATATAATAAAATCCTGATCAGTAATAGTTTTTTGGCCTCACAGGTCATTTTTTCATTATTATTACTTTATAACATTTAAATTATATATCAACAATGAGCTTTATTGTAGGATTAATTGGGACCAATTCTTCCAGGAAAGTGACTCTGAAGCTTGAACTCTCGTTTTAGAGATATATGTGAAGCTGAAATGCATTGACATTCCTTTCAAATCAAAGGACTGCTTGTTATATTGTTTCCTCTTCATTTTCCAGCTCATAGTATAGCGTGCAGAAAGGAGACACATACTGAGGCAGAACATGAGGAATGTACATTTTGTTCATCTCAAAATCTCCTCTGTACTCTGTTGGATGGTCCAGGGATATGGATGTGTTTCTAAAGTAAAGTCAGCCTTGCAGGTGCTCACCAATCAGAAACCCACTGGATGCCCTATAAATCAGTCACAGAAATAGTTTCAGATAAGCATATAGCAGCCAAAATGAAAATATGATTGTATGCACATATGGAGTTCCTCCTCACTGCACATAAATCACTCCTATTCCAATTTGCATATCTGTCCTCTTCTGTGCTTATTTGTCATCAAGACATTGAAGTGTGTGATGGTTGTCAGTGAGATAAATCAAAAGTCACACTGTAACCATTGTGATGCAGTATTTTCCACCAATGCCTCTGAAATTAGATATGATCAGTACTAAATTCCCAAGTATATTTACAACATCTGAGGTTAGAAAAGCAATAGTTTATTTTTTATGTTGTCTGATATTTTCCAGCTGTGTTTAATATGTGCATCTGTTGAAGGGATCTGTATGAGTCATCAGCTTAGTACACAAAGCTTACTTTTCATTGTTACCCTCTCATAATTCACCTTAGCAGCGACTGCTACACTTTCCTAACCACGGCAATACTAACAAATCCATTATGTTAAGAGACAATGTAATATGCTGCTGCTGGAAGATAAGGTTCAACACTTCCTTCCATTTGAAGAGATGCTCATTAGGGCAATCACTTGACAGCCACTGTCATAGTGAAGGTCATAGCAGGAGATAGGAAATATTATTCAGAATATTTAGGCAGCAAAGACAGGAAGAATTTCTTACACTACGCTTGTCCTTTGTACCAGGTCAGAAGCTGAAGGCTGTCAATGACCTTGCCCTATTGCTCCTTTTCTCTCTAACTCTTTCCAGAAGCATCTTCAAACCAGATGGTTCTTCCTCCATGCCAATGATCACGAAGATATTAATTCTCTACCCTAGTGTAGGACAGAGAGAGACACTGATTCATAGAAATGTCTCCATTGGAAGAGACCTCTTTTTTTTTAAATTAGCCTGGAGTAGACTCTGTTGTGGCCTTTTAGTATTTAAAAGGGGATTATAAGAAAAAGGGGACAGACCATCTAGCAGGATCTGTTGTGATAGCACAAGGGGAAATGGATTCAAATTAGTCTGGATATAAGGACAAAAGGTTTTTACAATAAGGGTGGTGAGGTATTGGAACAGGTTGCCCAGAGAGGTGGCGGAAGCCCCATGCCTTGAGACATTCAGGGGAAGACTGGACGGGGCTCTGAGCAACCTGATGTAGCAGAGATGTCCCTGTTAACTGCAGGGGAATTGTGTCAGATGACACCTCCACTTCTTTACAACTCCTTTACTACTATTGGAAGTCTGTGATTATATCCCCTTTAACTTTTCCAAATCTAAGGTTGGCAGAACAATTTACTTCAACCTTTCCTCATGTGTCACGTTCTCCAACTATCTGATCTTATGAGTGGCATTTCACTGGGCCATCTCCAGTGCTTCAAGGTTTCTCTTTAACTGAAAAGACCAAATCTGGAGCCATGGTTCAAGGTGTGGCCTAATACATGCTGACTGGAGTACAATGATCACTTCCCTTGATCTGCTGATGTGGCCCAAGACTGGTTTTATCTTCATTGTTGCAAGGGCACATTGCTCCCTCATGTTCAGCTTGCTTCCTGTCCAGGCCTCAAGTCTTTCTCTGCAGAAAATGGAAGCAAATGGGCAGTTACGGGCAAACTCAGTACAAGATATACCATTATATCCACAGTGGTGTCACAGTATTGGTACCAGTGGCCTCATGCTCCCCCAGTATATTACACTTGGGACTTTGACTTTGAAATCTTTAATACAAAGATCACTGCACTGCACAAATTTTAAACAAGAAGACCAATGCGGTAGCAAAGCTGACCTCTATGGCATTAAACAGGAGGTAGGTTTTGAACAATGCATACAAGCACAGTTCCATGCATGTATCCACTTTCTCCCCTTAAGGCAGGGGTCCCAGGCAAAAATCAGGCCGTGACTATATAAAGACTACAAATATTGTGTACGTCATGTCTGGCATTTGATTAACATTAGTACTTCCTAACTAACACTTGAGCTTCTTTTTACATTTCTCTTATTTCTTCCTGCTGGTGAAATGTTGTGACAATATCTTTCAGGTTAATTATGCATTATTCAGATTTCCTTTTCTGAGCTTTGAATAAGACTTCAGTAAAGCCTTTTGGCTGTATTGAAAGTCCCTTGTTGCACGAGTGACCTTTTTATCATTTGCTTTATAAAAGCCTTCTCAAAACCTCCTGCCTCTCTCCTCCATAAACAGTCTGAGCCTTTCAGATCCCTGTTTCCAGAATATCTGCAATGAGGTTTTTCCGTCATGGCATATGTTTGATTGCATCTCACTCCTCAAATTTCTCTTATATTGCGTCTTCTTTATTACTTCCTACACTGCTTCCTGTACAGCTGAAAACCATCTTTGCTTTCCTCTCTGCAGTCAAGCATTCTGCAACTATCAGCAGTCCACAGTGAGATTCTTCACTTCCTACTAAGTATTTAAAGTGAATTTAGATATTTTTAAGAATAACATTTAAAAGATATTAATGTGAATAGGTATTTCAATACATACTCGCTGTATTTCTCTTTGAGGGAAAATAATTTTCATTTTCACTCTCAAATCTGGTTTTGGATGAGGAAGTTGTGCTTTTCCACTGCAGTGGAAAGGATATTTGAATGGCTGTAAAGTGATGATGGGAGAAGAAGAAACAGAGAAAGAAAAGGAGAAAGAAAAGGAAAAAGAAAAGGAAAAGGAAAAGGAAAAAAGGAGAAGGAGAAGGAGAAGGAGAAGGAGAAGGAGAAGGAGAAGGAGAAGGACAAGGACAAGGACAAGGACAAGGACAAGGACAAGGACAAGGAAAAGGAAAAGGAAAAGACTAATAATGCCATATTGGAAATTAAAATGGTACTTGCTATGTCTCCTTGTCACAGAAATCAGCTTCCAAATCTGGATACAGAACTCAGACACAGTTGTAATGAGGAGCAATACTATTGTTTACCCCATGGTTTCACCATTTTTTCCCCAATGTATTTGGTAATACTAAAGGCATCCACAATGCTATGTAACTCCCAAGCTGTGCTGCTAAGACATAGACAACAGACACATGCTGTGATCTGCAGCAAGTAAAGATCAAAATGCTAATTTGGTCTGGTTTTTAGTAGGTTGCTGATACAAAATACATTTCTGTCCATGAAGAATTACAATCTATATTCTAACTCCAAATAAAGATTTAGGATTAGTGATCTTAGAGTACCATGAAACTGGAATAATGAAACACCAGTCTGTGCTGTAAGATGCTCTTGAGAATTCAAGCAGTGCTCATAATTTCAGGGAATAATTATTTCTCTGATAAGATCTTCCATGTAAGAAACTTTGCATGTTTTCTCTATTGCTTTCTTGTACAAACAAATAGTTTTCATTTTATCTATTAATTGTAGAGAAATTCAGACTGAAATATAGTTGCATTTTGCCACATAGTTCATAAACATCCTACCTCATATGCCCCATAGTTAAATAATGGAGCTATAGAGTAAATAATAACAAAGGCAAGTTAGTGGAAAGGAGTATTTAATTGCAGATAGATGCATTCCCTGGATTCAGCCAGACAAATAACTTCTGAAGACCTTTGGAAGATAAGGACTACCTGGAATAAGGAAAGTTTGCAATGATTCTGTGAACTCACAAATTGTTTCATGTATAAATCTAGAAGCTGCAATCGGTTCATTTACACACAAGTTGAGCGGCTGAAGCTAAGGAGTGCAGCAGATGATAAAATATTATCCATCAGTTGTTGCTATTGTCATATTGGGGTCTGAAACTCAGACGAGCAAGAACTCTTTTCCACCATCTACTGATGAACTGGAACAAGGGACGTAGCCAATTTTCACAGATAATATTTATGACAAGATGGATGTTTTTGAAGTTTTCTTTACAGCTCATTCAAGGATATGAATAAAAGGAAAACAAACTTTCATTATCTCAAAAACAGTTTTACAGAGAAAAGATCTGGCTCTTGCATCACTGGTTTATACAAAACAGGAATTCTGGCATGAGATAGGGAAAGAATAAAAGAGTTTGGTTTTCAGCCTATTATTTCTATAATTCAATTAATTGATCTTCATCATAGTAATATTTTCAGCTGCTTAGTTTTGGCTGCCAGTAAATTCTGATGAATATCTAATCAGAGGAGAAGACAGGAAAACGAAGCTGTCCTGGATTTGAAGAGGCAATAAAGAGGTGAAAAGGGATTTTTATTCCCAACCAGAGAAACTTAAACTACTGCAGAAGAGGTAACAGCCTGGAGATCGTGACCTTACACAACACTTAAATGAGACTGCAGCCCAGGCAAGAGCCATCCCAAGGAGTGACAGAGATGGAATGGAGTAAAGAGAGGGCACTGTCCAAAACAGGACAACACCGCGAGGGCATTGTGACAAGAGATGGCAGGATGGCTGCTCAGAGAGTTCCTTTCCTCTCCAGATGGAGTCCATTCTACTCTGAGACTCCAGAGGAAAGACATGACAGCGAGGTGGAACTAGACGATTTTTAAGGATCTTTAAGTTCCCCTCCAACTTAAGCCATTCTATAATTCTATGATCACCAGGGCAAATATTTTCTAATGATGTAAGCAGGGGAAATTGCCTCATTTCCTTAGGTTTGTGGAGAATGTCTCAAGCACATGTTCATTAATTTTAAGTGGAATCCTGTAATTTGACTTGAAATCTGGCTATCTTGATCCTGGCAACTTCTCTCAGAAGAATTCACTTTATAAATATAGCATCACTCTTCATTACTGAGATGCCCAGTATGTAATATTGGATTGTGGATTGTGGAGGCAGGGGAAAGAAACCTGTCCACATCTGTCATTGCTGTCATTCAGCCTGCAGGAACTGGCTCAGGTTTGTCATGCCCAGACCCTGGGAACAGCAGAACCCACATCCCCCAGGAACGGAGGTACGAGCTGCTCCTGGCTCAGGGTGTTGTTGTCAGGGATGGCTGTGGCGCCAAATTCATACTGACAAACACCGTTCAGACTGCAGCTGCTAATCTTCATCCCACAACATTGCACCTGGAAGCAAAAACACCTGACCCAAAACTTGCAGATAGCAGGGGGACAGGGGGACCAGAGTTGGCACATCTTCTGGCATCCAGGCAAGCATTGCTATGACAGGTATCACTTCTTATTTGAAGGCATAGTGTTGTCCTTCTTGGTGACAAAGGAGCAGAAGGTGGGTGTTAGGAGCAAGGACAAGGTCTGCAAAGAGCTTTTTGCAGACATGAATGTACCAAGTGCTTCAAGCCGTCTATAAGCATGTGAACATGAGTAGCTCACCGTTGAAGTTGGATAAAATGATTGCATTTCTCAGTAAAGCTTCTTGCCAGCTTGAAAAGAAATCTCATGCCTGATTGCCAAGGCAGAGAAGAAAGTGACAGGGCAATGCCATTGAAAACAACAGGGGAAAATGCAGTTTAGGGGCAAATAGAGCTTTTGGTTTTTTTCTCTTTCTTCAAGACACTTGTGCATTCTCCTTGAGAAAAATCACAGAATCAAGAAAAGAAGATGCAAAGAGAATTTCCCTGCACAGGAGGATCTCACCTTCCCCTAGCATGTCCCACCAAAGCTCAGGAGACACTCAGCATGTGTTTTCATCTCGCTCACCAAACTCTGCTTTCTCTCTCTTGTATTGAACAGATGCAAAATTTAAACTCTCCCTGAATCATTGTTGCTTTCCCAAGATGAAATCCTCTCTCTTCTGGCTGCTTTACAGTAGAAGAATTTGTAAACACAACTCAGCCTCATTTTTGTTGTATAAAAACAGTGTTCTCCTCTCTGCATCCTCACCTTCTAGTTGGGAGCATAGGGTTAAGACGGACGTCTCGCCATCTTCCTATGATATTTCAACACTTTTGTTGTTCCAAATGACGGTAACTTCCTTACAGTAATGAAAGCAGCCTGAAGTCTGAAAGATGTCCAAAAGGGCAAATAGTCAAAGAAAACTCATTAGCTGAAATTTTGGAACCTCAGCATTTCAGTTCAGAGGCTCTGAATTTCTGGAAGAGAAATGGAACAAGCTTGTGCTTTTATTCACATTAGCTTGGTCTGTTCATTATTGACTGAAATTTGATGGCCTCTGAAAGTACTATGCCCCTCTAAACTCCAAGCTTTTATGGAAAATACAAAAAGAAGTCCCAGCTGTGTGAACCAGTATTCAATAGCTGAATTGTATTTCCACCTACACTGCCTGCACCTGCTCAGTGTTTTCAGACAGTTTCAACCCTCCACTTCACTCTTCCCTCTGCCAAAAAGTGAGCTCATGTCTTTCGGCATTCCAGGGCAGAAAGTGAAAAGTGAGTTGATTCTGCATGTCCAAATTGTTTGATGACCACATTTAATTTTTAGCTGTCCTCATCTATGTTGTTTTTATCCATAAAGAAAATACAGGATGACAAAAATGCTTTTCAGGCCAGCCAAGGACCACTGAGTCAAATTCCTAGCAGTCCTGAACTGTAAGGAGTAATACTCAGAAGAAAAATGAGTCCTCATGTCTGAACTTTTCTGTCTGAAACCTCCAGCAGGAACATTCGTAGGTTGTTTCAGGACTGGTTTAGCCTTATGCTGTAGGGAGAACAACACTGAACAAAATCCTCATCCCATGGAAAATGATGTGTCAGACATCTTTCACTCGTAGGTAAGTTTTGTGTTATACCTCCCTCAGCATTTGAGACTTCTCAGATGTTGGGTCCTTTGCTGATTAGATGTTCATTAGGATTTACTGGCAGCCAAAACTAAGCAGCTGAAAATATTACTATGATGAATTAATCAATTTAATTTAGCATGCTCTATTTGTATGTCATAATGACTTCCAGAAAGCCTTGCCTGGTGGCACAGAAATCTCAGAGGGAATACTACCGTGCAGACGCAAGGAGGGCATTTCTAATTAACAAAAGAAGTTTCTAAATGCCGTTTTCCTTACTCAGCACTCTCATGACTGATACAGAGATACAGTACTTACAATTCCCAAAAAGTAATCTTTTTTTAATCTTTTTTATTTCTCACAGCTTTCTACCTCAACTATTTGGGACCTCTTTTCACCAAAATGGTAAACATTATGTTCCTGTCTGTCCTTGACACCTCAAAGGTAGCAAATTATACCAAAGGTAAGAATATTTATAGCTTCTCACTTTTATTAACACTAAATGCATCATTAAGTGTAAATTGATTGCAGCAGAGAGTGCATTAATTGTAAATACTGTACAAAACCCAGATTTTCTGCTGATAGAACACAGCTTTCAGGGTGATTGCAACATTACTTCTTCAAAACAACCTGACAAACAGATGTGGGCTGATCCATTCTATTCACTTGAGCATTTCCCATACCCACATCCTTCTGCAGCCCCAGCAGTCCTGTGGCCATTCAGGGGCGTGATGTGACATGGCATTTTTTGTCAATGACAAAGAAAGGTTGATGGAAAATGTCCTGATAAGTCTCATGTTTAGAAGAAAAAGATAAACAGGATTATCATCGTGGCCCCCTTAGAGGTGCTGATCATCGACCCGCACATGAAAAGAATAGACCAGCTGTAGCCATGTTGCTTTGAGAGAAAACTCTTTATCAGAAATCAGGTGTGTTGCCAATGCTATAAAAGAGATGACTGAAGCACCAGGAAAATATATACTTATCTTATTTACTAAGGTAAAAAAAGTGCAATTGGAACTCAGTCCATTTTCTGTCTGGGTTTAGTTTGGAGATCATGCTCAGGCTAAGCACTTGTCCAATACTGTATCTGACAATAAATAATAAAGTGAGCTGGCAAATCCTTCTCAAAGTCAACTGTAACATTTTCCATGATCTTGAGCTGAACCTGCACTCATTTTTTCCCTTTGACAGTGTACTGTCATGTCCTAGAATGATATTTAGAATCATTCAGTTCACAGGGTCGGGAGTAGTAATGCCTAAGAAATCAGTGATTCTGCTGTTGTCCAGACAACAGCACACCATGGTGAAACATTTCCGTCCCTCCAGGAATCAGCACACAGCTTCAGACTTTTTCTTCAGTTTTTTTTTCTCATGAGAGTTGAATTCTCTGATCTGATGGCTTTTGGTAAAAAGGTTCATCAATGGATTCCTTTTGGCAATGTTTGTGCACCCCTCTCCTTTTGGTATCTCTTTAAATAGGATAGATCTTTAAAAAGTTAAGAAAATGTCTCCCTAATCAGTAAATAGCATGTTTTCTTTCATGACTGGTTGCTATAAAGAGCATATCATGATGATATATTCAAGCACCAAAGGCCTAAAACTTGAACATAGGACGTTCCATATGAACATGTAGAACTGCTTTACAGTAAGGGTGACAGAACACTGGAACAGACTGCCCAGAGAAGCTGCAGAGTTTCCTTCTATGGAGGTATTCAAGACTCATCTAGATGCCTACCTGTGTGATCTACTGTAGGGAATGAGTTTTAGCAGGGGGGTTGGACTCAATCTCTAGAGGTCCCTTCCAACCCCTGTGATTCTGTGAGTGTGATACTGTATCTAAGCAAGTAAAAACAAAGGTTCTCTTGCAAAAGAGATTTCTACAGAAATGAACTAAACTATCAATATTGACTTGGAATATAATAAATAGATAGAGATAGAGAGAGATGGATAGATAGATAGAGATGCATAGATACAAAGATGAATAAATAAAACAAGCTAGTGGTACAAACAGACACTACTATGCAGATCTAATCTCTCTGTGGCATCAGAGTTTCCTCTTTGTTTTAAAAGACTTAAGAGCATTTGAGCTGAGGCCCTTTAACCTTTCAGATAACTATTTGGAAGTCTCATAATTCCATGTTCTGAAACTGCAGGTGCTTTCTCATATGGATGCCTGGGGATTTGTCATTTTTGTTTTTCTCATGGATAATTTTACATGGAAAAACAATGACTCCCTGAAAGGTTTTTTTCCATTGAAAAATTGTTCCACGAGGTAATTCTTGACTTTCTCTAAAACTGATACAATCTTCAGAATGTTCCTTAAAATCTAGAGAGGATAAATAGTAATAATAGGTCACCCCTTCACTTTTATCATTTCTGTCTCAAAATTAAGAAACACTTTGAATTTAAGAATTATAGTAAACCGTAAAACCTTTTTGCACCAAGTTGTAAATCCTTCTACATTATTACATGTAAATCCTTCTACTTTATTACAGTAAGCGTAAGATTCTGACTTTCTTGGCACAGGTAGTTTTATTACATCTATTACTAAAAACAGATGTCAGCTAGTGAATCTAATTCACTGGAGGGAAAAAGTTATATAATTTTCCATGGTTTCTACTAAAAGATGAATGTTTGAGAAGCTCATATTCAGTGGAAAATTATCCAATTTTTCTTAAATATAAGGAAAAAGGCATTCACTTGACTCTCTTTATTCCTTCTCTGAAACATCCTCAGAGCTTTTATCTCTTCCAATGCTAGATATGGTATCAAAAACTTCTTTTGTATCTGAAGAATTCAATCCCAACAAAAACATACAGAAGTTTTTGCAGTTCTTCTCATTGCAGACTTTGTCCATTTCTTTCTAAGCTGGAGTAAACTTTTGCCTTGGGGGAGGGAATTAACTCCTTCAGGTTGAATGTCTTTCTGAGCCAGGACTCCCTCACGGATGAATGCACCCTATTCCTCCCATCTCACACACTACTACTGCTGCTAATGAGAGTGTCACTCTTTCAAGCTTCAAAGTAAAGCTGTCAACTTTGTACAGTTGGGAGCTCAAAACCAGGCTCACTTTGCAGACATGCTTTAAATACTGGTCTACAGGGTCACATAAGCTAATCTCATCATTTACTATCTGGATGGGTTTTGTTTGTTTTTGCTTTTATTTTATTTATTTATTTAAATAATTATTTATTTAATTACTTTTACAGTGATGGAACCTTAATGAACCATAACCTATAAACTGAGGTTTGACTTCTCTTCCAGGATGGAATGGGGACATGTCTGGCTCAGTAATAACTCTCCAGAATTTGGTCTTTAAAAGAATTGTGGATGCTGAGCTAGCAAGAAGCATTGCACATGAAAGTTTGTGAATTAATTGTTGGAGGGTTTAAGGCCACTTCTTAAGTCCTTTCTCCTCTTTATGGCAGATATATAGTGTAGGAAGTACAGTGACCAGCAGGCTTCTTGCTTCAGTTTTTCTGGCTCTCACATTCACTGAAGTGCTTCATTTTAAGATGTTGATATCGTGAGGTTTTTTGTTACCTCTTACCAAACATTAATGTCTACTCCTTATTTTACTTATAAATCAGGAGAATAACCTTGCTTCCATTCCTCAGCTACTACAAACATCAAGAGCGCCCAATTGCACCTAGGATTTCAGTCTATGGGAGTATCACCTCTGAAGCACAACATCTAACTTGCCTGGGCTCAGCCATCCTAGAAAACTGAATGCTTCCCTCATGCCCTTGACATTGTGTTGGAAGAGCAGAGTCATGGGTTTTTTTGGATCTCCTGTCCATTTACTCTCCATACATTGCATAGTAGATCCAAAATGAAATTCAGATGAGTGAATGTGGATTTCTGCAATGCAGATGTGTCTGAACAAACCACTCTGGGTTCTCTCTGTAACAGTGGAGAGCTGGTCATTAAAGACAGTGGAATACACGAAACTGTTTAGTCTTGGCTTGGTTTCCTTAACATATGGGTGCCTTTTGAGACTCCTCTAACTGAATCCTTCATGTCAATCTCAGTAAGCTCCTACATTTGTTCAAAGAGTCCTGTCCTAAAATTCCTTGACTCCATTGCACTTCTCTCCATTAACTACAGTAGGAGCCAGTGTTTGGGTGGAGACACCTGGACTGAGGAAACTCAAGTAGGTCCCAGTTGAAACTAAGACACCAAATATAGATATCTATCTGTAGGTATGCAAAAAATGAGTTGCTGAGACATTTGCCTAGTCTCATTTGTGATACTCCACAGCATCAGACATCTATGTGGAGCTGGCTGATGAGACATAGTCTTATGGGAGAATCCCATACTTTCCAAGTTACACACAGATGCCAAGAAGGATACTCTGTAATGCCTGAAATTCACCTATATGTGGGCTACTGCCTCTTGCCTTTGGTGTTGTTGCTTTGCAATAGTTCATTATACTAAAGAATTTTAAAGCCTCAGTGCAGACTCCTCACTCACTTACAATCTGTTTGTGGCAAAAGAAATGGAGGGCAAAATTGTTCCTAACTGTGTAATTAGGGATTTCTGCCTTTCTGAACCCCATGAAAGAAATATGTTGTAAATTACATTCTGCAATGGCCAGAAAGAACATGCAGTCATATAATCAGTCACAATATGACTTTAAGAAGGCATCAGACTGCATCTAACTTTTATTGAAACACCAAAGTTGTTGAAAGCCTATTGCCAGGGGTATTTTTTGAGACAAAATACATGGCATAGACTGTAAAAATTAAGCTACCCATTATAAACTTAATCTGAAGTCTGAATGGCAAAATTGAAAAGCACTCAAGCATTAAACTACCTTCTTAAAGGTAAAATAATAAAACAATGTAGGTAATATATAAATAGCTATAAAGATTGCTGTGAGTAGGATATATCTGAGCTGAGCATTTCAGCAGAAATTGAAATGTATTATGGCTCTCAGTAAAGTTGAATGTCTTCAGCAGTCTGCTTTTAAACACTAAACAGTTTGCAACCAATCTTGACCTTGTAGAGGATCCTATGAAACCTCTGTGATTATGCTTTCTTTTAATAACTTAAATAGGTTGAGATAATAAAGAAACATGAAGTGCTTCTTTGAAACATTTAACTCAACTTTAATATTTAAAATCTGTTTGGCATCAAAGTTAATTAATGCTCAGTAATCAACTTTCTTGTTGTTGTTCATTGGTCAAAGATCTTTATTAGGTCAAGTCCATTTTAATTACTTCTTTTTGTGAAGGTGACCTCAGCTACAGGGTTCATAAATAGTCAAAGTATACACTGAGGGCAACAGAAATAAGCATGTCTTCATTGATGTTCCAATCTCTTAAATTAGCCATAGTGCAATGATTAAGATATGTTAAATTCTACCTTTTTTCCACTATATGATTACTGCAAAATTCCAGTGTCTGAAAAAAAACCATAAGTTCTTTCAGCATGTTTGATAACATGTACAACGTCTGTTACAACAACCAAACTTTCAATATAAAGTAAGACTTCATCATGTGACCAATTGCTAATTTTAATGAGGCTACTGCTGTATGAACGTGATCCTGTGGATTCCTTCCAGCTCAGGATATTCTGATTCTATGAATGCCTTTATGCTGAACTATGCTTAAATGATTAAACTGGGACAGTCTGAGGGTAGCTGTGGAGTTGGCCATAATCTGGGCTTCAATGTAGTTAATCAACCAAAATCCTACCTTGCTCCATGTAGGACTCCACTGATTCCAAGCAGTGAAAACAATCCTTTACTGAAGGAAAACTGCAGAGTAAACAAGCTCTGTGCATCATTTTTTCAGACTTCTGCTTCAGGCCCTAATCATTCACACACCCCACTTTACCCCAATCATTCATGACCCCGTTTTACCACTTGATTAAGGCATTATTATTCTATGTACTGTTTTGCAGCATGCATGAAATCAACATTAAAGTACTTTGCTGCATAGCGATGAGATGAGAAAAGAGTAATAATTAAAAAAATAAACCTAGAATCAAATTCTGGCTGTTGTCATTTATCTCAGTGAAGAAGCACAGTAATCATTTGCCTTTACAAACTTTGTCTGTGCTTATTCTCCGGAATTGCAGTGAAGAAAATGCCTCAGATGAGGAGACTCGATTATCGTGAACTGAGTAACTGAAATTATAATCAATATGACAATATAGCCAGGGTTCTAATCCATGTCTTCTCAGATCCAGTAATGTGCATATCATAAGCAATTCTTGAGTTCAGAGACAAAAACAAGCAGAAATCAAATCACAGTAGTGTGTATTTACAAACACAATTTGTCAATGACATCTAAATGCAACTCTCTGATTCAACACTATACCAGAAAGAAAAGGGGAAAACCTGAAGGTGAGAGCTGCTCAGCAGAAAAGCAATAGATCAGAGCTTAAGAAAAATCCTGATATCCATATTTTGCTTCTGAAAGGGCAGAGAAAACACTTATCATGTTGAAACTGTTTCTAGAGCTCTAGCTACTCAGTGTATCTGCAATTGATATAAACTAAGAAAATGCTTTTGCATATGCATGTTTCAGTGACATGGCTGTTGAAATACAAGTAGACTGAATCTGATCTAAAAAAAAATACACTGTTCCTTTTCCTTTTCAATTTTGATTAGATTTGCACCTTAGCAGTCTGTTCTATGTTGAAAAACTCCCAAAATTTTCCCATGTGAACCTCTGTCACTTTCCAAGTCTCACCTCCTAACACATCTAATCATGTGCAGTTATGGATAGGATTGTTGCTTGGATATGATGTAAAACCCAGGCAAGGTTTCCTCAAACAACTCATAGAACTGTAGAATCATAAAATTAATTGAGTCAGAAGGGACCCTTGATGGCCATCTAGTCCAGCTCCCCTGCAAAGAACAGGAACACAGCTAGATCAGATTACTCAGACTCCAGTTCAGCCTGACCTTGAACATCTCCAGGGACAGGACATCCACCACCTCTCTGAGCAACCCATTCCAGTGCCACACCACTTTTATTATGTCTATCCTGAGTTAGAGTCTCTGCATGTATTTTGAACATGAAGCTTTAACAAAACTCCCAGGTCAGGCAATGTTGTTTGGGTCTCTACAAATCTTGTTCTTCTCCACTTTATTTTTCTTTACTTTTTTTGCTACAGACATTTCCTACTTTATTTGGAACTTATGCTAATTTTGTCCTCATTAATTGGTGGTCATTTATCATTCACTGACAATAGTTCCAGCTGATCCTGTAAGAGGTAGAATGACAGCCAGTCACCCCCAATTCAGCAGAGCTCTCTGAGATGCATTCTACATGAACAGAAACACAAGAAGAAAAATAGTTTCAAGTGTGAGAACATAACATTAATTTCCTAAAATGTGGCTGAAAAGCACATTTTTGTTTATATGGTTACTTTTAATCCAAGAGAATGCAAGCCAAAGATGTTACAGCTTCCTTCTTCCAAGTTCCAGAGTACTTCTGGCATTATTTGTGAGACAACAGCCATTAGGGATGATGTTCTACTGTGAAGTACTGTCACCTAAGTCTTTGAGAACGGGTTTTATGAGTTCTCCCTTGAAGGATAAGTTGAGTTGGAAGCTTGACAGAATCTGAGGAAGTCTGGCAGGACAGTAGGTGCTGAATGAAATAACATGATTTCAGGTTGGTATATCCAGAGAAAAACGAAATGAAGTCACAAAGCATTTCAGCAAAAAGACTTTGTTAATCTGTAGTTTAAGACCAAAATGCACAAAGATTTGGACATCAACATTCTCTTTAATTTCCATTTAAAATATCTTTGTCTCTTCAAGTCCAACCACAAAAATTTGAGAGACTGAAACCACAAACAGCTTCAACAAGTTTTTAACATGAGTTGGCAGTAAACAAAATACATACATGTGAATAACATGGTGACTTATAGACTTATCAGGTGAATTATAGATATATGAAAGAGCACTTTCCTCAAAAATAACAAATTAGTAGTAGTGCCAGTGAAAGCTGAAAGAGTAGCTGTGGAACGACAATAAAATTTTCATCCCGCTCTCTTGTTGAGCATGTAATTACAGAATAGAAAGCCCACCTTTCTCTGCTCTGAGCAACTGCCAACTTACAGGAAGTACCTCAGGGCCTTGTCCACATGAGTTTTTAGTAACCTCATGAACAGAGATCCTCCAGCTTATCTGCACCTCTGTTCCATTATTTGTATTTCCTGTCCTATAGCTTGTATGAATTATCCAGTTGTTCTTTTTCTGTGCTTCTCTAAGAGGTTTTGTCTTCATCTTCTGCACAGTCATCCATTAGACAGGATGCTGTATCCCTCCTTAGCTGTTTCTGCAAGCTATATCTCTAGTGTACGTCAGGTGTTAGAGCCCTCCATAACCATTCTGGATGCTCTCTCCCAGATGCTCCCTTGTTTGTCAAACTTACTCCTAGAAGTGAATTAATTTTGCCAGCTGGATCCTCTCATTAACTTGAATCTCTAAAACTTTTGTCAGTTTTTTCTTCTTTAAGATGATCTCTGTGAATAGTGAATCAGTAATTAATCATTATTAGGAATCTTTCAATGAAAAGATTTATCTGAAATATAAGATAGTGCCAAACTGTGAGATAAATCACATTGAAATGAATGAGAGATGAATCAGAGCCTTGTTTCACTACTCTGATGTAATGGCTGAAAAAGAACAGTCAATAAACAGAACAACATTCTCCAGTGCTTCCCATTGCTACTGATCTCTTCTCAAACTCACTGGAAGATTTTGATCCTGGGGACTTGACAATAAAATATCCTATAAGTTGCATCAGGAATGTCTGAACTCTTGAGGACTGATGGCAATGTCAAAGTCAGCAAAGTGGATAGTAATCTCATCTGAGATTATCAAAAATGCTCCAAAACCCCAAATCCAAGACTTTTCTGCTTTATGATTGACTGCCTAGATAGCAACTTTCTCATGGTTTGTTGTGAGAGTGCAGCTACATCCACCTTCCTCTGTCCATAAAGACTTTAGCAAATATGGACACACATGAGACTCAGGAAGTGACTCAGATAGTAGGAGTAGTAGGTAACAGGAGAATATCTATCTAGGACAGAACAAGACCCAGTAGTGTGTTTTCCAACCCTCACAGGAATAAGGAACAGTGGCATTTGGACACTGCTGGCTGCATTCTATCAGGTTACAAAGAGCAACAGCACAGAGAAGCTAGGGCTGAATGTGACTCAGAATCAGTGGGCCAAGAGAAACAGAGCTGATCTGTAGAATATCCAGAGCATATACTCAGTCCAGAACTGTCAGATATATACAGAGCACTCGTCACCTCATCCATCTTGGTTTGCAATCAATCTTCTACTGAGAGAGTGGTGAGGCATTGGAACAGGCTGCCCAGAGAAGTGGTGGAGTCACCGTTCCTGGAGGTGTTCAAGTAAAAGGTATAAGTAGCACTGGGGATTATGGTAGAGTAGGCATGGTGGTGATGGGTTGACTGTTGGATTTGATGATCTTAGCGGTCTTTCCAACCTTAATTCTATGATTCTATGATTCTGATATGGACCTGCATTCAGCTGTCCATAAGATAACCAGACTCTTCAAACAGAAGTTTCCTATTGGCTAGATTTGTGTCACAGAAAACCCTGAAGGAGGATGCTTCATCTCTAATTAGCAGCAAGAGCAGCTTGTTATGTCCGAGCACTGGACAGCACTAGATCCATAGCTTTTGTGGGCAGTGAGATACTCTGTGCCTGATAGAAGGTAATGCTGGTCATGAGAAGCATATTAGCAGTTGTTATATTGTAACCTGATTTATTCCTAAATGTATTCAGAGTTATATTTTCTAGTCTTTCTATCACTAAAATAGCAGGGCCTGGAAATAGGGAGGCTTGTTTTTTCTTTTCTGCTCTCCTTTAGACTGTTTTTGTTTTAATGTTAATACTTGGGGTAACTTGAAAAAAAAAAAAAACCAACAAAGAATTTTACAAGAGAAGACTGTAATTGCAGTGCAGTAAGGTAATGTCTCATTAGCATGTTTCCCAGCTGAGGGAGAGTGGCCAGGACATTTTCCAGTTAAATTCTCTGTCATTTTAAGTGTGAGCAATATGAGATTAATACTGTTTATAATAGTTTTTCCAAACTAGGATTTGTTTGTTTATTTTATCATGAGATCTATAGGATGACGCTTCGTAAGACTGAAGTGGGAAGTAAATAATTCCGCAGTAGCAGTTCCTCATGACTGATCCTTCCTTTCATACCATCATTGAAGAAGACAGTATTCCACTTCTCTTGTTCAGCACTCGATTTCTCTGGTGCCCATTGTAGTTGTTGCCTTTATTGTAATATGAAGGAAATACACTCCCTGCAGAAAATGATTAACTAACCATCAACAAAGGTATGTATCAAAAACGAAATTAAAGGAAGATCTTAGTGACTTACAGATGCTTACAGAGAGAACTGTGTTGCTTCTCTTCCCTGAAGATGTTTCCTTTACCTAAAGCTTCCAAAGATTTGTGCCTGTTTCCAAATTATGCAAGATACTGATTTGTGGAAGTTTTACAAATAAGAAAGAGATGTTGCGTAGTTTAAGGTACAAGACTTAAACTAACAAAAGACAATATCAACTGTTGAATTTTCAAGATTTACAGTGAGACCTTACCTTCACTGTGCCTCAGAGCTATAAAATGTGGATGATTTCCCTGCATCTGTTTTTTTCTTTTGAGTATCCTCTCTATTTAGCTTTTTGGTGAAGAGGTTATCTCGTTTTTTTATTTCTACAGTACCCTGGAAAGCAATACCCTGAGCTCAACTCATCCCATTAAATAAATCATAATGACCATTTCTCTCCCAGCTATTAATGAACAGCATTATTTTCCCATTGTTTTTCCATATTACTGGGTGTCTTTCACTCTCAGTTAGGAACTTTTCTTCCTCTTTCTGTTGCAAAAGTTTGCAAAGAATGTGGTTGTTTGTTTTTTTTTTTTTTCCCCAAAACAAATACGTGAAGAGCGTTAAACTTTTACCATTCCTCATCAAGACTCCATTTAAGACCTCAATGATACAAACTACCGGAAAGATGAATGTAAATGGTGTCCCAATTAAATGGAACCCAGAATGTATCCCTGGATACATTATAGGAATGCAGTAGAGGTGGTAATGTCGAATAGGTAACTAGGAATAGCCTCCAGCATTAAAAATTTAAACCTGCAACTCATTCACAGCTGTGACTGTGCATGCACTGGGAGAGAAATGGCACAATTGAAAACAGAATTGGCATATATATGCCAAATGGATCTTGAGGAAGAGGAAATTTAACTCCCTCTCTTCCTAATAAGAGTGAGAATTTGCTGCAAAATTCATAACAGCTGTCTAATGGCACGAAACAGAAAGAGGTTGGTAAGCAAAAAAAAGTAACCACAATTCAGTGTGATACAGCAGTGCTGACCATTAGCATGTGCTCTCACTGGAGGCCAGGCCAGTCTAATAAACTTTGGAGGTCGGAGGACAGTCAGTCATACTTACGCGTAGTTGTTTGTAGATGGCAATCCGTTGTAGACCTTCCGAGAGGAAGAAAAATGAATATTTTGGGTCTACAGACTAATCATGAAGGTCATACCATGAACAGGGACTGAAATGAAACTGGGTGTTGAGTAATTGTGTAACAAAGCTTGATTTTCCTAGGGAACAGTGACAGGAAACCATCACCTCTGCTTTAGTGACAGATGTGGGATCTAAGCCCTGGCAAAATCTCACACACCAATTCTACCGCCTTGTTCTGTGCTTTCCTAAGTGATCCACTTGGGAGAGCAGTTATTTCTGAACTTATCCATTAATATCCATAGTTTAATGCATTATTTTCCATGTATGTCAATTACTCTTAATGATTTTTTTTTTAATTGGGTTTAGTTTATATGGTAAAGATAGTTGTTTTCTGTGGGTTGCTGTTCTGTTCTGTAACTTGGAGGTAGGACTTACCTTCTTCCACAAGAATATCAGAGCTGTGCTGTCTATGTTTTTAGCCCAGATTCAGATAATTTCTTAACAGGAAAAAGCCACTAACAGGGTTGACTCTTCCACTAAACCATGTCCCTCAGTGCCACATCTACCCATTTCTTGAACACCTCCAAGGATGGTGGCTCTATCACCTCCCTGGGAAGCCTGTTGCAGTGCCCAACCACTCTTGCTGAGAAGAAATTTTTCCTGATATCCAACCTGAACCTTCCCTGGCACAACTTAAAGCCATTAGCTCTTTTCCTATCTGTCAGTGAACAAGGTCATTGCTGTCTGGAGGATACTGCATGCTCTAGGAATACAAAATCTTCAGTACATAAGCCAACAGTGGGAGATTGATAGGAAACCCTGAATGGAATATGCTGAAATATCTGTTGTGCCCACAATATTGGATGACAGCATCGTGCCCTCTGAAAGGCAGAGGAGAAAAAATGCACCTGCAGGCCCAATAACTGAAGAGACAATGGTTTACTCATTTGGGCAAGAAGATTCCAGCACTAAGAATGCAAAATAAATCCTAGTGAGAGAAATTGCTATGTCCCTATAGAGAAATGCCTACAGACACAACAGCCTCGGCAGCTGTGGAGAGAGGAGACAGCAGGACCATGGGTCAGTTGTTGAGTGTGTGAGAGGGTCTGGGCCTGGCTCCAAAGGCCGCTTGTTTAACTGACACTTTATGGAGTATGCTGAGACTCATCTTTCCCTGAAGCCTCCTTAAAGGAGTTGTATTCTTTTATGACTTCATCTTCCCTTGGGCTAGGTTTACACTTATATTAAGAATGTAGAAAACAATATTGCTGATGAACCTTGTGTTTGCTATGGATGCATTGTGGGGTTTTTTTCATTTAGGATATTGTAAATGTCTGGTTCTCAATGGAGCTCTCAGATGAGCTACCCTCATTACACTGTTATTGTTACTCTTTTGTCTTTGTATCTCTTTTGTGTATTGCAGCTTGTGTGAACATTTCAATAAAATACCAGCTCATATGGGCAAAAGCACTGAGCTATCAATTTTGTCAAGAGCTGGGTGCACTTACTTTGATGAAACAGTCGCTCATCAGAGGAAATAAAACACAACCAGAGGACGTGGAAGGAAGTGTTTAAGCATCTGAAAGCACATAGGGATGAACCCTGCCTTAGTGTATCATGTCACTAGAAACTACATGAAAGACTGTAGCAAGAGAAATTTCACAGCTGTCAGCTACATTTGCAAAATCAATGGGACTACAAAACAGTAAAGATGGATTTTTAAACATCCCTATGGACTCAATCTCTCAGACCCAGTTCTGAAGAAAATATAAGCAGCAGGTGGGAGAAGTTCAGAGAAGCAGTTCAGTGAATATCTGGATTAGCATAGCACTGCTACCTATCCAGAGCAACCTTTTCTGTAGTACAACTCAAAAATACTTCTGCTGAATGAAACACTGAAATAAAGGGGGAGTCAGACCTCACGCTTTTTCTAATTGAATTTGTTGCACAGAGTAGATGGGTGCGGAAGGTGAAGGAAAGGAATCTGAAGCACAGCTCAAATTGAAATGATGTATCACTTGGGGAGGAATAACCGTATGCATCAGTCCAGATTAGGGGATGACCTGCTGCAGAGGAGCTCTGCAGAGAAGGACCTGGGGGTTCTGGTGGATGGCAGGTTGGCCAGCAGTGTGCCCCTGTGGCCAACAAGGCCAATGGTATCCTGGCATGCGTTAAAATGAGTGTGGCCAGCAGGTTGAGGGTTGATTCCAGCTCTCATTGGGCTGCTTGGATGAAGGGATGGGTCTCCAAATAGGTAACTTCTTGGAGAAGGGAAGTGAAGCTTCATCACCCCTTCTGGCAGGTGATACCTTATAAAATCAGCTGAGAGAGTGACCATCTCAGGATCTTTAATCTCTGAAAGAAGAAAGCCCATTTGGAGGAAGACTTATTGAAAGAGGCAAACCGGGTGTAAAAATTATGAGAAAGAGGGGCTGCTTATTTCTAGGTATAAGCGACACAAATCTCTGAAATCTTCATGTGGGATGGAAGCCCAAAGGAGGCTTAAAGGATTTTACATTCAAAAGCCCACATAAAGTTTTAAAAAGTTTGAAATGTAGTCTCACAGAAATCTTACAACTTTTGCAAGTGAAGCTAAAATCCATCTCTTTGAAGCTTCTAACAGAGCTGTACTCTCCATAATTTACGGAAGGATATGAAGTCTCCTGATCTTTATAGCCACACATTCTGAACAGAGGACAGGTATGTTCGAGGCCCTGACTGCAAGCATTTGCCTGTGTCTTAAATGCAGTACTATTATCTATCTATACATATAGAATCATTAAGTTTGGAAAAGACCACTAAAGTCCGACTGTTGACTCATCACTGCCATGCCCACTAAACCATGTCCCTAAAATATTTGTTTGTTAATATATATTAACACAGGATTCTCACGTCCCTGAACCTTGCATCTCTGAACCTGAACATCTAGGTGGGAACTGGCTGAGCAAACTCCCACCCACTGTAAGAGTGGAGCGAGCCCAAGACCAGCTCATGAGATTGAATGTGTACAAGTCGATGGGGCTGAATGACTTGCATCCCAGGGTCCTAAGGAAGATGGCTGATGTGGTTGCTGAGCCACTCTCCATCATGTTTGAAAAGTCAAGGCTGTCTGGTGAAGTCCCTGGGGACTGGAAAAAGGGAAACATCACTCCCATTTACAAAAAAGGAAGGAAAGAGGACCCAGGGAACAACAGGCTGGTGAGCCTCACCTCTGTGCCTGGGAAGGTCATGGAACAGATCCTCCTGGAAGACAGGTTAAGGCACATGAGGGACGAGCAGATGACAGCCAGCTGGTATGACTTCACCAAGGGAAGGTCATGCCTGACCAATCCAGTGGGCTTCTATGATAGAGTGACTGTATCAGTGAACAAAGAGAAGGCAACTGATGTCACCTACCTGGACTTCCATAAGGCCTTTTTCATGTCCCCAACCACACCCTTATCTCTAAACTGGGGAGATATGGATTTGAAGGGTGGACTATTCAGTGAATAAGGAATTGTCTGGAAAAAAAGGGTTGTGGTCAATGTTTCTATGTCCAGGTAGAGGCCTATGAAAAGCACTGTCCCCCAGGAGTCCATTTTGGGTCCAGTACTCTTTAACATCTTTGTCAGTGATATAAATGATGGGATTGAGGGTACTCTCAGCAAGTTTGCTGGTGACACCAAGCTGAGCAGTGAGGTTGATACAGCAGAAGGAAGGAATGCCATCCAGAGGGTAAACTTGAAATGTGGTTCAACAAAGCAAAGTGCTAGGTTTTGCACTTGAGCCAAGATAATCCCAGGTATGTACACAAACGGGGAGAAGAACTCCTTGAGAGTAACCCTGCTGAGCAGGACTTAGGAGTCCTGGTTGATGAAAAACTTAACGTGAGCCAGCAGTATGCACTTGCAGCCCAAAAATCCAATGGTATCCTGGGTTCCATCAGAAGAGGAGTGGCCAGAAGGGAGAGGGAAGTGATCATCCCTCTCTACTCTGCACTTGTAAGGCCCCAGCTGGAGTACTGCATCCAAGTCTTTGGCCCCAAACACAGGGAAGATGTGGAGATTTGGACAGGGTCCGGAGGAGGGGTGATTTAGATTAGATGTAAGGGGGAGGTTTTTTACTGGGAGTGGTGAGGTGCTGTAACAGGCTGCCCAGGGAGGTTGTGGATGCCCCATCCCTGGAGACGTTTAAGGCCTGGTTGGATGGAGCCTTGGGCAATCTGATCTAGTATATGGTCTGGGAGTTGACAACCCTGCTCATGGCATGAGAGTTGGAACATGATGATCCTTGGGGCCCCTTCCAATCCAAGCCTATGATATATGGAAAAAAAATCATATCAATGAAGATGTAAAAAGTAGGTAATGCCCTTCAGCCACCTACTACTGTAAAGTGCCAGGGAATTACTTTGACTTCAGTTTGGTTATTTTTGGATGTATAGCACTGGAGCTCAAAGAAAACTTGAGATGAAAATAGTTCTTTTTAACAAGGTAAAGTAGCCTGGATTCATTTCACCATGTGGGAGTACTTCTAATCTTATGTGCCAAAGCTTACATGATCATAGTTTTGACTTCAGTACAGATAGTACTGACTTTGAAGAAAATTAGACCAGAATTGGGTTGACAATGTTCTCCAGAATAGAAACACTCCATGTAGCATGAATGGTGAACTCTTGTTTTACAAAGATGATTCTCTCCTCTGTACTTTGACATTGCTTTGTTGGGCCAGCTATGTGATTCACTTAGTTTTCTTCCTGAAAATTGGTTGCATTTCAACAGTGGCTTCCTAGGCTTTAATTTCTTGAAAAGAACTTACTTGTTAAATAGAGGTAAGCTGCTGCTGGAGTCACATGAATAATGGTTGCAGTATATATATATATATATATTTTGATGTGTTATATTTCTAAATGAACAGGGGAAAATGAAATAAAAAGAATTAAATGCATGAAAGTCTTTGGGATTCATGAAGGCAAAAAATTTCCCAGTGTGCAGTGGAAATTTTTTTCCCATTATGGACACAATTCTGCCTCTGAGGGTTTAGCAAAGTTTCTGTATTGTGTTTTGATGGCATACTGTGCACTGATGTTCATCATGCAAGGGTACTGTTTCCTATAACACCACAGTGAGGCAAACATCCTTCTTTTTGATCTAAGGGCCCATATGGCCTTCACTTTTTTATTCTTAAATGTTTTGACTGTTGCAAAGGTTTCTGAGAACGTGTGGGTTGACTAGAACAGGTTGCCCAGAGATGTGGTTGACGCCCATCCCTGGAGACTTTCAAGGTGAGGCTCAATCATGCCCTGGGCAACCTGATCTAGCTGTGTATGTCCCTCTTCATTGCACAGGAATTGGACTAGATGACCTTTAAAGGTCCCTTTCAACTCTAAGGATTCTATGATTCTATTTATTCCCATGGGGTCACATTCCTAGTACCAGTGTCACTCCAGTTTCAGATTTGCTCTTCTATCAGTTGCAAAAACGGCTCACTGCCACAATCAATAGCTTGTCAGCATTGGGCTTTTTGTTGTCTTTTTTTTTTTTTTTTTAACTTGTTGCAGATTACTTATTTGGAATCCAGAATGAATAACACTTATACACCCTTAATCTGGACAATTTTTTCTCTCAGATATCTATGGAGGAATATAGACTCCGTATTGAAATTAAGAAGACAGAAGAGAAATCACAGGCTATTTGATTGAGCTTAACAGTCCAGGAAAGAGAGGGGAAAATAATATTTGGTACCACACCTAACACAGGAAAGTTATTTATATCAGAGCCGTCCTATTTGCTTTAATACAGATGTAATTTCAAATAAAATCAACCTTCTTCAAATTAGAAAAGTTACTAAAATGGTATTTTTGAATTACTTTCGTATATTTTCTTCTGTACTATACTTGTAGAGCTGCTTGGAAATATTGGCACTTTAGTCTGCAGAAATATCCCTAAGGAACTGAGATGGACCACTGAACTTCTGGCACTTGACTGACCAAAACAATTAAGTAAAAATAAAATACAGATAAAACCAAATACAGTTCACACAGAGCAATAAATGTCATCTGGACTCAAAGTTACTAAGTGAAGATTGCAGCTTTATAATTAAATGGCTAAACACTGCAATAGCTGTTAAGCATATTTTCTCACTACAGTCTTTGAGCGTGATAATAATGTATCTGTCACACTACAGCAGTTTCTATACATCCTCTTTGAAGTAAGGCTATCATAAGCACATCAAAGTAGATACAGGCTGGCCTCAGGAGCATGCAACTAAACAGAAAATGACAGGAGGGGAACTAGAAAACTGAACTGTCTTTTTCAACCTCAATGATTCTATGATTCTATGTGTTGGAACAGGCTGCCCAGGGAGGTGGTAAAGTCACTGCCCCTGAAAGTGATCAAGAAGAGGGTAGATGTGGCACTGAGGGACATGGTTCAGTGGGCATGGTGGTGATGGGCTGATGGTCAGACTAGATGATCTTAGTGGTCTTTTCCAATCTTAATGATTCTATGATGCTATGATTCTGTGAAAAGTTGAAGTGATTTCCCCAGCAGATGAGTGGAAAATCCAGCTTTCTAGAGAATGTTGTAGGGATAGGCAGCTCTTACAAGTGGTCCTCTGGTGAGGAAGGTAGTAGTATTCCCATTTTACAGCTGTTACTTTTGAAGCTGAAATATCAAAGGCAGTATTTGTCTGTTTGGAAGAAATGTTTTGTGTACTAATGTAGGGTGCAGAGTCTTTTGAGCTGAATATATGTTCTCTTGGCTTTAGGGGGAACCAGTAAATTCTGGGAATTAACAAGAAAATAAATTGGAAAATTCAAAAATTCTCTCCAGTGGTATTACAGGCCTGATAATGTTTTCATGCAATACATACTCATTTGTAGAAAAGTTTTAAATATTTATTGTTTTAAGACTTTAGAAACAGTATCCCTTTGTGATTTATTTAACTTTGAAAGAAGAGGATGATTAAAGTAGTGTAAGGATTGTAATAGAGGTATTCTTGATCACTGTAACAGTTCCATGATGCAAATTTCTGGGGAGAGTGGAATGATTTCCTCTGCTCACCTTGCACAGTTTTCTGAGAATCCTAGGACTGAAAATCCATGTTTTTCAGGATTTGAAGCTGTCCTTGAATTTATAAGGCACACATATATGGAAATTATTCTGCCTAAATAGCTTGCTATTTATTCTACCTTTCTCCTAAGGATGTCATTCTGGCTCATGTCAGTAAAAAGCAACCAGAGTAAATGACCAGGGCTCAGAGATAGTACCACAATCCCTTTGTCCCATACCAGCAAGATGCAAAGCAGATGAATTGGTTCTGAGGGCAGTCACTTAAGTACAAAATGGTTCACCTGACATTGAGAAAAGACAGTGGAAACTTTTCTGTGACTTGGTTGAACTCCTTGATTGAACTCAAAGTACTACGATATACACTAGGAGTGTTGTTCTGTAGGTATCCCTCCAGAATTAAAACAGCTAGGATACCTTCCCACCAGTAAGCCAGTAAAACTCTGTGGCTTCATTTACTGCCAGAAATTAGATGTGATTCAGGTAGCCCAGAGAACCTGTGGATTCCCCATCCCTGGAGGTGTTCAAGGCCTGATTGGATGGGGCCCTGGGCAACTTGATCTGGTGGGTGACAGCCCTGCCCATGGTAGGGGATTAAAGCTCGGCGGTCTTCGAGGTCCCTTCCAATTCAAGCCATTCCATGATTCTATGTGTGATCAGCACACACCTCTGGAGCTGAGGCAGACGTGTGAAAAGGTGCACATCTGATACTCTTGTTCCCCAGGAGCTGACTGACTTGCTGGAAAAGCACACGGGCCACCTACTGAAAATGATTCTTAGCTCATGCTTGTCCCTGGGCTCATCCAAGCCAAGACTGTGCTAGGATCTGTTCCAAGAATGTGTGGATGTTTGCACTCAGGTACCTGTGCATGTTCCCTGGCACTGTTGGTTACTATGCACAGGATGTGGCTGAAGTGGAGGTGCTTGTCTGGGAGGTGAGCCCTTGGTGTGCCCACTTGAATGGCTGGGATGTCATCTAAGCTGCTCTGTCCTGGAAGGTATCTAAGGCAGATATTGTCTGAAAGGGCTTCTGCATGGGCACCCTGACAGATAAGTTACCCTGCTGCCCAGCACAGAAATCTGTGTAACAGAGATTACTCACTGCTGTGGATCTCAAATGCACCGTGACACCCCATTGTGTATCTGTATGATGCAGAGAAATTGGATTCTCTGAGATGGGTTTGCTCCACTTTGACAAGGAAAACACACTGTGCAATCAGTGTCCCTGTGTTTGTCATCGTGGCTTTGCTGCTCTCTGCACTGAAGAGAGCTGCAGGTGGCTCTTTGCAGATGTCTATGGAAGTGACAGATTAAGAGTTTGTTCATTGTTTTGATATCAAATGAGCCTTACATATGCCTCCTGTTAAATATGAACCTAAACAGCAGGATTCGTAGCAGTAGCTAATTGAGACACTCATCTGTGTATGATTCATTTCAGCCACAATCCTGTTACTGTTGAGATAAATGAAATGTGTCTGTTAAGTCCAGCTGAAAATCAGGCCATTTTTTTTGCAACAGAAGTAAAGATTTTGTTAGTGAGGCTATCTGTAAGGAAAATTTGAGCCTGCACATTGTAAAGTAGATACAGTTTATGTGCATAAATCTAAACCTCTCCTATTCAAGACTACTTCATTCTTTGCTTTCGTCATTCAGACACCTCAGTGGTATTTATGTGGTTCAGTCAGTGCAGGACTGTCCAGACCCATAGACTGTGTATCACCTTGTCTACCCGCCTGAGAGATCTCAGAAGACATCTTTCCTGAATGCCTGTCATTGGGCTTCACAGAAGTTCAGCTACAGCATCCCATGTCTCAAGCAGATGTGTGGATCTGCTGCCTAGCAATTGGTGCTCTCACTTGGGAAGAAAAAGAGGTAAGTATGGACATTTCTTACAGACATTGGATAAAATACAGGAACAGTGCTTGGGACAAGGACAAGAAAGTCTCTTACAGTGAGAATCCTAAGCATGAGGCTGAAAGCTCATATTGTCTTCATTGTAGAGTCATTTCCATATTATTTTAGAAACATAAAATCACGTAATAATTTAGTCTGGAAGAGACCTCAAGATGTCAACTAGTTCAATCCACTGCTCAAAACAGGGTCAAATACAGAGAACAATTTTTTTTTCTTTTTCTACTTCAACAGGAGGAATGATGGATACCTCTCTCTTCCCCACACCCAAATAGGCAGAGTTTGTCCTTGGAGGAGGCTTTGAAGCATAGAATCACAGAATCATTTGAGTTGGAAAGGATCTTTAAAGATTATCTACTCCAGCTCCCCTGCAATGAACTGGGACTCCTACAGCTATATCAAGCTGCCCATTTACCACCTCTTTGGGCAACCCATTCCAGCGCCTCACCACCCTTATTGTAAAAAAAACATTTTCTTTATTAACAGTCTAAATCTCCCCTCTTTTAGTTTGAAACCATCACTCTACAATCACTCTGGACAACAATAAGATTGATCCCAAATGTCCCACATAGTGCTCAGCAGTGAAATGCATACGAAGGTGTACCATCTAATCTGCTCTCTAATAAAAATAGCAGAAGAGCTCTCAATTTGATGAAAATAGACTAGAGACCTTTAGCAGAGAGTGAATGTTTTTTTCTCTTAAGGTGAGGTAAGATTTCACTTCTGCCCTTTTCTCCAGTATTTTGCTCTTTTTAAAGAACTCCTCAGTCCATACAACAGCTGCTCAGGGGAGCTTCCCCTCACAGTGCTCTGTGGAAGGATCTGGTGCCCAGCTCCAAGCTCTAGGTTGTAGTCTAGTAGCCAAATCCTGATAAGAGAAATCTCTCTAATTCAATTTTATAGTTTTCAGCCCTTTGGACCTAATCCTAAGAGATTTGCTCAAGTTTGTGCTATGAATTGTTTGCAGAATTAGGAATTAAAGGAAGAAGCCCTGTTTTTTTCAGTGCCAAACACCAAACCATTACTCCTCTGGGTCAGGCAATGAACAAACCAGAAAGCCTCTGAGACTCTGAGCATGATTAATAGACTTCAAAGTCCAGCTTGGAGAATGACAGAGAAAATGCATGTTCCTGTTCTTCTTCATTCACATACATACAGATGTACTCATCACAGATTTCTGTCACCAATGTGATGACCTACCCAACACCACGCATGAAATCCTGGCAGGTTATGCCATCCTTTTCAGAATTCACTGCGTGACCCTCTGATTTACCGCATTCCTAAGCTTATATCTCATCTGCTTTGTTAGGTCTGTCATTAAGAAACATGTGCCAGTCAGATGTATTGAGATATTTTTCACATGATCTCTGGTAGGCAGAAACTCTTGAGTGCTTCCCATTAAATTACCAGGCTGAACACTGCAACTCTCTTGATACCACTCACCAGACTCATTATGGGCAAATACAAGGCATCCTGTCAGGCTAACGAGGCCCTGGCAAGTTTTGAGCAATTCAAATCCTTCCACGAAAGCCAGAGACAGAGTGAGCTGACAGATGAGACAAATATTTTCTACAGCAGATGTTTCAGAGAAATTGACAGATTCGCATATTACAGAAATCGGTTCTGATCAAGTGAAACAATTTGGAAAAAAATTTCCTGGTTTCTTTCTTGAAATGAGGTACAAAATATAAAGTTACTGAAACAGAGGAAAATATTTGAACAAATGTGATAGGATTACTCCTCCCATCTAGATAAATGTTCTTCTGTACTGTAGGACTACTATTTCAGCAAATCTTACTCTGTGATATTAAATACCTGGTTCTTTGCAATCCCAAATTAGATGAAGGTGTGCATAGGTGTGTCTGAAGGGATGATCCAGCAGGCAAAACTTTACCCTCTTGCAATGATCACTTGAAAGCCAGTCCCAGCTCTGCCAATGACCTACCACGGGACTTTGGGAAGAACTTCAGCTTTCTTGTCTGCTAATTGCAGAGGAGTTGGATTAGGCAGCCTTAGAAGACCCCTTCCAACTCAAACAATCCTATAACTGTATGATTCTATAATTATCAATCTTTTCTATTCTGCTAAGAAATTAGTGGTGCTTCCTTTGATATTTCTTGCTGTGTGCCTGTATGAGACCCAGAAGGGTTACCATGCTCTCATCTAAATGCTGCCATTAAAGGAAAAAAAGTGGAAAGCCATCCAATGAAATGTGCCAGAGTTTGTTGACATCATTCAGAATAAAATCATATTGTAAATTTCTTTGTCTACTGTCATAGGTTCTCCTTATTTCAGGTCAAATACTTTCAAAGATAATTACATTCATGATGATGAACAATTTCTTCTACAGAATTAGTCTTCTGTCTTATCTTCTTCACTGTTAGAAGTAAAACTTAATGCCCATGCTCATATAAGCTTCCATTGAAGTGCGCATGCAGGCTGAAGTAGAATATTCATAAGAGGCTGGATTTTCATCATGACCGTTAGGGCCTTGATTTTGAAATGGCTGCAGGTTGGGAGCTGTATCATAATATGAGGCAAGGATAGTGTTTCTTGATCCAGGTCTCTCCCTTCTCTATCTTTTGTTAAGCAGAAGTCATCTGAGTCAAAAGAGTTGAATGCATATGTAATATGAACAGCGATGATAGGGTCATATATACGCATGTAGACACATTTATATATGTATGCACATATATACATATACGTATGTGTATATGCATAAGAGCAATGAAAAGAAAAACAGAGATGAGAATTATATGAGGGAACTAAAAAAGAACTAAAACTACAAAACATTGGCAACATTTTCTTTTTCTTCTTTTCGTTGCATTTCACTCAGAAAGAAAACTGGAATTCCTTGAATATTATGACTTCAAGAAATGTCTAGTTCAATCAAAACAAAAAGAAAGCAAAATTGTGAGATCTTCTTTTGTCTGGATACTTCCTTTCATTTGCTGTATGATGTTTTACCCTTACACTCATTTTGCACCCACTGCAAAGCTTTCCAATCTCACACAAGAAATAACACCGTGAAAAGGTTTGATGTTTGTGTGGGGTCCTATTTAAAGTCAGAGTCAGTTTCTGAGGGATATAAAGTTTGGGATAGGACTCCAGCTTTGGTGATTCATCTCCAGTCATGGAAAGAGTCTGCAGCCTCCCTGTATAGCCACTGTGATGCATAGCACCGGACCACCCTCATCTCCAGTGAGTCACCCCAGTCAGTGACAGATGAGTCCCTACACAACTGGAGATGGAAGCTGGGGAAAGGAGGTAAAAAAAACTCCTTTTCTGTCCCTTTTCTCCCTTCATAATTCAATGACTACTACCTTCTGGGGATGTAAAGAAAAATAATTTGCATTTCAAGCATCTGGAGAGCAAAAGTGCTCTAGAAGAGCACATTACAGATGTTCCTCTCCTTATGGCTACAGCAAGTTGGGATGAAAACATACTGCACAGACTGTGATGTGCTTGAAATCTAATGCAAACTGTTCCCTCTCAAGCAAACAGTAAAACCCCTGGAATTTTTAACTATGTTCTGCAGGCAACAAAGGAGAAGAAATGCTATGTCTCTCTTTTTCTTTTTGAGTATTATTATTAAAGATAAAATTCTGCCTGAGGGTGTTCAAATAATATGCTACTGAGGAATGTGCATGAAGTAGATAACACCACTAGAAGGGAAATATATATAATAACTGGAACTTTATTCATGAACTTTGGAGAAATGATGACTATATTGGTGAGGCTGAAGTACATGAAATACCTTCTGCTATCGGATAAAGGATAGTCCTGTCAGTGCTGTGACCAGGCTTTGAAAATTCGTGCTGAAAGAAACAGTTGGTGGAGGCAGGAATAAGAGGTGGAAAGCAATTCCCAGATGGTAACAGTTTAATTTTTAATTTGGAAAAGTTAATATTATACCAAGTTTTATACCCCAAAGAAGAAACCATTTGAGGCAGTGCCATATCTTAGTTCCCTGGTTGGTTAAATAAACTCACTGCTGCAACGCTTTACATTTATTTAAGGGACAGCTTGTGCTTTGGACTAAATATCTTCTCAGGAACACAGAGGGTAATACTGATACCCTTAGGCTGGCTATTTGATCTGGTATGTGCCTGTTACCATTGCAAACCCTTCAACTCTAGATGAACATGGAGCAATCAGAGTTTTCCTATATATGTGTTGTAGGAACAATTTGGAGTTGTCCAGACCAGGCATAAGACAGCAATTTTTTGATAAAAAAAAAAGCATGTCCAGAAGGTCAATTGAGATGATCGTCCTCCTCTACTCTGCCTGGTAGGGCCGCATCTGGAGTACTGTGTCCAGTACTGGTCTCCTCAGTTCAAGAAAGACAGGAAACTTCTAGAGAGAGTCCAGAGGAGGGCCACAAAGATGGTTAGGGGCCTGGAATGTCTCTTTTATGAGGAAAGGCTGAGAGACCTCAGGCTGTTCAGCCTGGAGAAGACTGAGGGGAATCTTATTAATGCTTAGAAATATCTACAGGGTGGGTGTCAGGTGAAGCACCAGGCAGTTTTCAGCAGTGCCAAGTAACGGAACATAAGGCAATGGACACAAACTGAAACACAGGAAGTTCCATCTGAATGTGGGAAAACTTCTTTGAGGGTGACAGAGCACTGGAACAGGCTGCCCTGAGGTTGTGGAGTTTCCTTCTCTGGAGATATTCAAAACCCTTCTGGATACTTTCCTGTGCAATCTACCCTAGGGAACCTGAACTAGCAAGGAGGCTGTACTTGATGGCCACCAGAGGTTCCTTCCAACCTTCCAACCTTCCAACCCTTACAATTCTGTGACTCTGTGATTCTGTGATTCTGTGACCCTCTTTTTCTTACTCAGAGTCCATGTTCTGCTGCCATTCAGCAGGCTTTGCTTGGGATATCCTTCAGGCTGAGAAGAACAGAAGGTTGAAAGGAAAGATCACAATTTTTCAGCTGTCATTTACTTCTTAGTGAAAGCACCTGAATGAGTGCACAGAAAAACATGCTAGTTGTAATGAGTATCAAATGAGCAGAGAGAATGGATATTGACTTTGTAGAACTGTGTCATGGTTGGTAATTGAATGATTTTGCACTGGAGCAGTGGAAAATGCTCAGTTATTGTTGTTGCTGCCAGATATACTCCAATTCAGATAGATAACAGGAGGCCAGAGGTGGTGAAAATCCTTTGTGTTTTCTTCATATCTGTTTAACCATGACTATTCCAGGCTCTCCACAATTGCTCCTGGATGAAGTCTCCAGGTGTAGTTGGTACTTAGATGGAAGACCACATGCAAAACTCAAGTTGAAGGGAGTCAGGGAACAGGCAGATTTTAGGCCTCAGAAGTACTGGGAGCTCTGTCACATCTCTCTGTCATCCTTTTCCCATGAGTAACTCACTCAAGAACTCAATTCGTCATCCATTCCCTCACCATAAACCACAGCTTCTCATTCTCCTCTCCCCTTTTACCATTTTCCAGACAGCATTTCCCATTTTCCAGGCAACTCTCATTTTCCAGGGACTTCTCTGTTGCTTGGCAGATCCTAGCTTGGATTGTCATAGTAACCAAATACAATTCTGGACACAGATTGAAATTCTTAAGACATTACTATCCATTAGATGAGAGTGAATAAAATCTGCCTGCTTTTCAGGCTCCTGTAAATAGCATTCTAATGATAAAACCACTGTTCATCTTTCATAGGGTACCAGCATTTTAATATCTTGGGAAAATGGAGTGGGTGGAAATAGGAGAAGGGAATATTAATTTGGATAAACTTACTGGATACCAATACTGAGGTGTTTGATGTGTAAAACAGAGCTTCCCAAGTTTTGGTCAGTACTGATAAGGCAACGGTTAAGTGTAGCCTGGCAATAACAACAGCAAATGATCTTCATTTAGGATCTCTGGGTTCAATAGTTTGCTCCATGGAAGTCATTATCAGAATTGCATAGAACTTTGTTGAGATGTACAGATTCTTGAAAAAGTCAGACATTTAGAAACATGTATGAAAGATCCTACTGAGGCTAATGGGGCTTCCATGGCTGCTGGTTTGAATCCTCAGTTTCTGTGCATATCTCCATTTCCTCAGTGCTTCTATAGGGGATCAGTAAATTTTACACAGTGTTGGGGAATCATGAAGGCAATACATGAAGGTTAGTGGAGATGTAAACAGCTCTGTTGCTTCTAAATCATATGTATCTGCATTCTTAAAGGGGGCTGTGCATTTTGTTGCCCTTTGGAAGCCAAACTATGTGAGAAATGAATCTGTAGTTGTGTCTTAAATGGGGCATCCACTCTTGGAAAAGAGTATTTCTTTCAATGGGGAAATGGAAGTTGATACTGAGGGCTGAAAAAGAGTGCTGTAGTTCTCAGTCCTTCCTGAGCCAAAAAAGAAAAAAAAATAGATTGTTTCATTCTTGCAGAGCTCTACCAGACTGTACTTTTGTGTCATGGGCTATAGCTGCTTTGTTATGTGACTCTGGAACTGGTGACATGACACACTGTCTACCTGCTCATAAGTGCCACACATTGCATCTCAGCTGCAGGAATATGTGTGTATTGGGCAATCTGGCCTGGAAGGAATTTTCAAGGACCCCAAATCCAACCCTAAACTCCTGTAGACAACTGTAAGCCTCCTGTAAAACTAATCAAAATCTCTTATAGATAGTAGCTTTCTCACTAAAGTCAAGATTACATTATTGCACTGAACCATTAGAAAATTTCTTCTATTTCCCAATGCAAGGTCAATAGTTACACAGTCATTCCTACACCAACAGTCTTCTGGACAAAATAGTTTACTCCCTTTCTGTTTTTCTCAGATTTGTTTAAGATACTAGCAATATTGTTTCTGTTGTTGGACAGTGCAACATCCTGATTCTATGACAACAAGTTTGGGAACTTAATCATTGTTGGTTATTATATAGCTCCAATCGGTGCTATGTCCAAATAAAAAGTAGCTACAGCTGGAAACAGGACATTGCATCAAGGGAAATTTTTTATTTATGATGCCACAGAAATACCATCCATGCCATGAGTGTAGTTGTCCCTCCAAACAAACCAAAAAGGAAACAACAACCGAGCATGAAATGAAAAACAATGATAAACATCAGTCTGAAAAGTGTTCCTAATTACTGTAGAATAATTTGTTTCCAGCTTTTTTTGTACCAAAAATATTCTCATGTCACAACCCTATCATTATAATGAGTGCAAAGAAGCATCAGTTTATGTAAGAAAAAGTTAAGTAACAGAAAACATCACATTAAGTATAATCTAATTATACTTTGTTCCACAACAGAAAGGAAACACACATTTTTTTGATAAGAATGAAAAGCAGTGTAAACATATGAAAGTCAGGAAGAAAAACACAGGCATTACCATTAGGCTCTGCAGGGTCAAGGAACCAGTTCAAACAATCTAGGCCAAGAGTTTATCTGTTTGACACACTCCTGCTGGGAGTACAGCTCTTAACCAAACAACCACATTAAATGCCTCAAGGTATGCAACTAATCAACTTCCTTTCCAAGCAAAAGAACTGAATGTTTCCTTTTCAGAACAGGCCTTGCTAAAACAACAACTCAGAAGTGAAAAAATGCCCACAGGTCTAACCATGTGAAAATGTCAATATGTTTGTTCTCCTGTATATCCACAGGGAGATGATGTGTCAACGATTTATGGGCCGGTTCTGCCCCGTTCTGTGACTAATGGGGCGGGGGACCCATGGACCCACGCCCCAAGAAAGGGGAAGGGAGAGAAGGGAGAGGGTAGGGAGATGGACCTAAAAACAGTGGCAACGATCTGAGGAGGAAAACTAATTTACTAAATAAGATATTGGAATGTAAAATAACACAATATGATACAGTATAATTGGAGTTGAAGCTAATAAATCAAATAAAATGAAAGAGAGAGTGTTCGAAACCGAAGGCCTTACGCTAAAGCTGAAGATGAAATGGCTGGGGAACCTCCGCTGCTAAGATGAGCAGCAAAAGAGGAAGTCTCGGGACTTGTGTGCAGGTTTAACTTTCCCTCTGGGTGGAAAACGGGAACGCAAAGTACTCTGGGGTATGGAGTTCTCTTCTGAGAGCCAGGTACCCAGAAATACGGCAGTCCACGGAACTGGAGCATTAACTCTTTAACTTCCAGTGCACTACATGATGTTATGATGTGGAATACCAATAATAAAAATCATAAAACCATGACATGATGAATCACAAAATTTGGGCCAATTATGATCATCTTGTTCAGCTTCATAATTGACACAGGTATAGAATTTAACTCAGTATTTTCTGCATTGGGCCACAACTCATGTATAAACTACAGAATTACTTTTGCAAATACACTGGATCTTCATCTGTATGAATTCTTATCTCTCTCAAGTCTTCCCTGTGAGGCTCAAGAAATTTTTGTGAATTGCTTTGAGAACCTTCTTGGGGACTCAGTGTAGAGAATTTGCAGGCATACAAATAAAAGGTTGATTTCTATCTATCTTGTTACTTTACTTTCATGTTTTTTTTACTCAGAGACTTTGCTATTAATACAGCCAGAATTCAAATAGATGATTACCAGATCATTGCGCAGATAATATATCAGTACAATGGGATATTCTGTTTAAATAAACACTAATTGCACACGATCAAATTCTCACATGAACTACATCGGAGTTAAAGCAGATGAACAGCCCTTAAAGTCAACAGACTTCACCCATATTAATGCAAAAGCATGAAGGATTTCCAGTCTTCTCTTAACTCACTCAAAGCATTTTTAACCTCCAATGTTTTGTGTATCAATATCTTAATAATGTGCTTGGAAAATTATGCAACTGATTTACAGCAGAGCTTCTTGGATGAGATGCAATTAAGTTGGGAAGAAAAGATGTTTATTCCCAGAGTAGGGAACCATAAACAGCACAAAAAGCTACATGTCTAGTCAAGATCCTGTATCGTAGCAGTGACCATTCTATTAGTGGACACAAGTGTGACTGTTATATTCATAAGTAAGCTAACTAATTTGGAAATCTTTATGATACTGCCACAGGACTCTTGATTGCAGGATTTCCCTATCTTTAATTGTGATCTCAGTCCATGAAACTAAATACATCCCATCCCAAAGAACAAAGCTCAGATTAACCCCACCCCTTTACAGATATATATAGACAACTGAATGCCCCTTCTGGTACCCACTGTTGAAGCAAGAGGAAGAAACACAGCTACTCTATTGTTGGAGAATGACTCATGCGTCACAGAAAGGCGGATGGAACTCCCAACAATTTCACCAACTACTCCGTGAGACAGGATGCCAGTGTTTCTCAAGAGTGATAAGAAGCACTTGTAAGTGAACTGGAAAATAAAATAAAATTAAAAAAAAAAAAAAACAACATAAAAATCAAAGGAATTGAAACTGTTTTCTCCAGAAAAGTTACATTTAATGAGGTTTACATAAATATCTACAGATACATTTTCCATGTCCATTAAGCTGAACAAAGATTAGATTTAACTGAGCAAAATGAATCCACTAAACATCAGGAAAACATTTCTAATGATTATGAAATCTAAGCAGTGGCATAGGCTGCTTGAGGGATGGAAGTCTAGTATATTCTACCACCTGCAGTCCGTAGTTTTGGTATAGCTTCCCCCAGAAGGAGCATGGACAGGAGCCTCTCATAGTCCTTCCCAGCCCTGTTTTCTCTGATTCTGAATGGTTTGAACAGAGTAAAATCTTGTCAGAAGCAGAGAAAAAAATCTCCTGAGCACTCTGCTCTGATTCCAAACAAATTGCTTCCCATTAAAAATGACAACACTTTCAAATGCTTGCAACCATCAGCACAGTGAGTCATTGATCCTATTACAATGCACACAAATTCTCCTTGCTGTCTTATTTGCGGACATCATTATTCTTTTTGCTTTGACATTTTCTTGTCTTGTATAATTTCTCTTTAACTTTGTGATGATATGAGATCAGTCTAATTGAGTTTGTTTTATTTTGTTTCATATTTTGAGACCCGTAATCACAAAGATTTACACCTACATACCATATAGATGTAATTGAACAGACCATCAAGAGAGCTCCCCAAGCAAGATTCTGATTTATACCGATAATGGACAGTAGGAATGAAGAAATTTGTTTGAGATTATTTGAAAAACATTCAGAATAGTTTAGGTTGGAAGGGACCTCTTGAGATCATCTAGTCCTAACTGCCTCCCAGCTCAAGGAGAACCACCTAAAACAGATTGCTCAAGACAGTGTTCAGATGGCATTTGTGCATCTCAAAGGAGGAAGACTCCAAAACCTCTCTGGGCATACTGAGCCAGCATTTGGCCACCTTCTCAATAACGTTAAGAGGAAATTTCACACACTGGCAGAAAAGATCCACAATTCATCCCACAATAAGTAAGGTGTGAAGACTAGCCAATCTATTTTTAATTCTAGCTCAGTCTCCAAGCTAAGCAGTTGATATGGTTCTCATGCTTCAATTACATAGCAATGACAGTGTAGTATTTGAATCTCAACTAAAGAAGAGACAATGTACCTCCTGTTTTCATGCTTGATGCATTGTTCTCTCTCCTCTTTCCTTCACCCTCTATAACAATTCTGTTTTACGTACATTTCTGTGATGTATAATTCACAGTATTGTGCAGTGCTCCCTTTTTCTTGTCTTCCATTCAGATCAGTTTTCAAATTCTATGGCTCCAGGCTCCGATGCTTTACACATTCTTGAAGCAATTGAGAAAAATCTGTAAGCTGAAAATACTGTGCAGCAGCATAATTGAGTGGCCAATCAATACAAGAGCTGTCACTTCAAATCGAGGAATTAATTAACTTATTTTGCAGTAAAGGAAATGAGTTTTGTGGAAGGAAAAATAAAAGCTGCTAACAAGGCAGTGTCTGAGGCTGTGGTTTTTTGATAGGAAAGAAAGGAAAAAATATCTTGAAGGAAAGAATTCAAATACAAACATTTAAACCTTTTAGTACTGTTAGTTGTGCTTTATCTAATTGGTGTTGGGGGGTTATGATGGCAAATTTACAACTGGAGTGTCCTCACCACAGCCAAGGATAACCTCAATGTTAGAACCCCACACAGACCTCTGCAGCCACAACTGTTCTCTAAAGCCAGAACAAACTGACATCATTTGAAAACCTCTATTCCGCATGTCCATTGTAAGGAAGATTAGATGAAGGATATAGAGGAGTGTTCATAAGCCTTCTTCCTTTCTCACTTAAATCAAAGTGCAACCTTTTTTAATGTCAAAAAGCATCCATACTGCCTTTGTCATTCCAAATTCTGTGAATCAAAGTGAGATTGGAGAATTCAGAATCATCAAGAGCCAGTTCTGGCATCAGCCAGTTCCCAAACACTCTGTTTCATAATCAAACACTTAATCTATGTAATCCTGCCCATAAAGAGGGCAAATAGTTAGTCATGGCCACCAGGCACAAGTGATATCTATTATATATTAATGTCATCATAGAGGAATTGCTCTGCATGACTGCATGACTGAGTGGAAAGAGAATTGCATTAGCAATGAGGTGTTACCGGAGTTCTATGACTGCTCTTCTGTGTCCCTGCAAAATTCACTACCCTGCTTTTTTTGTCACCACTGGTAAAAAATAACCTCTCTTTTGTTCTGTCACAAGCTGCACAGGGACAGGACACTGCTGCTACTGTAAGTCTTCATGTCTTTAGTGGGTAATGCCTGGTGATACATATCATGAACTGAGCAAAGGCAGACTCTGAAGCCCCTCAGTCAATGAAAAATCTTTCCAGAGAGAGGATCTTCTGTCCCTAGTTGCTGGCAAACAAGTAGAATTGACACAATATTCCAGACCTCTTCTGCATATCTATAACATGGTGATGTAAGATGTTTTTGTTGAAGTACCATGAAGTTTCGGTGTTTAAGTTGATAAAATATAATCATTGTCATCTGACAATGAATGGAAAGAAAAACTATCTCTAGCTGTGGCAGGCATGAGGGATCATCCTAGACTCCTGAACTTTAGTGCAACCTGTGGTGATAAGAATGCCAGGGTAAGAGGGAAAGAGACTATCAAACAATGACTATTTGTGGACAGTACTTGTACAATGTTCTGTAGTCAACCAGTCTACTCTACAATGACCTGAATTTCTGCAAACATTACATGAGATTAACAAAACATAGTAATAGAATCCGAGAACACTGGGACTTAAAAGGCTGCAATAAGAGACAAGTGAGAGGCTCTGGGAAAAACAGTTACCAAAGCACCAGTTTAAGACTTACAGTACTGCTTGAAAATTTGGTGAGGACCCTAGATACTTCTATCTTCCTGGCAAAGGCATCACAAGAACTACCATAAATGCTATTTCTCTTTATCTGGACAGACCACTAACAAGAACAGAAGATCTCCAGACCACTTGTAACAACTTTATTCTGAGCAAGGCAACATTTATATAATCTCTATTAAGCACACAAGGCTTTGACACTAAGCACACTTTTATCAGAAGCATCCCGGAAAGTTCTGGAGTGCTTGCAGCTTGTTTTCAGTCTCATCCAGGTAACACAGAGTAAAGCATGACTTAGTCAGGCAGAGAAACCTCGGACAATTCTCTGCAGCTCAGCTGGCAGCATAGCTTGGGGGGTGCTGTTTGTAAGTGCAAAAGGCAGAAAGCCCATCATGGGAGCGTAGTGTGTGATATAAAATGCTCTGTAAAAGGCCATCCTGAAATTAAACCCATTATCTCTGACATACAATCTCCACACAAGTGAAATATTTAGTGCTAAAAGTTTACGGCATTTCCCTAGGCGAAGTTGTTTGAAGTTGACAGAGCTTTTGCTTGCAGAGTATAGTTTGGCAGATTTTCTCAGCCAGCTTGACCAAGGCCATGAAGAAAAACCTTGTGTATACAGGACGACAGTGTTAGGACACAGGGCTACAGAGCTGCTGAAAAACACGCTTTAAGGTGTTTAAGGCTTTAAGGTTCTTCACATCTTTGGTAAGTGAACTATCGTGTTGTCCCATGGGCACAGTGGGAACATTTCTATGGAAAGAAAGTCTCACTTTGGGGCAGGAGTGTCACAATAGCTTCAGGCTGAGATTACAATAATTGCAAAAATGGGCTGTATTCTAGAAGCATCAATGATCATGGACATACAGCAAGGGGGTATGGTATCTCCTGGTACAGAGTAGAGAGAGGAACTGGGAGAGCTTCTCTTCCTCAAAACTGCTTTCTAGAGAGACTCCATTTGTCCAATCAGGGAAGAATTTACAGAACTGTAACAAGCCACCCAGAGAAGGTGTAGATGCCCTATCTGTGGAGGCATTCAAGGCCAGGTTGGATGGAGCTCTGGGTGTCCTGGTCTGGTGGGTGGCAACCAGCCCATGGCAGGAGGTTGGAACTAGATGGGCTTTAAGGCCCCTTCCAATCCAAAGCATTCTATAATTCTATGATATGATTCTACAAACTGAAGGTCTGTGGCTTTAGGTAATATACACATTGAAAGAGAAACTCCCCCAAAATCCTTTAGCAGATTAAAAACTGAGTTAAAGATGAATAGTGACTTGTCTGTAGAGATGAATCAAGTGTTCCACATCTACATCTGTAGTTTACTCCTGCCCAACTCTTGGACTGCTGGCTGGTCTTTAAAGCAATACCACCCTTCTATCTGAAAGTTACAGCTGTGAAAGTGTTAGTGTTACCATTAAGCAAGTCTTGACAAGTTACTGTGCTGCTTTCATTTCGTTGGAGAAAACAAAATAATCCTCTATTTCACTCTTTCTAAATAAGAAAAGGCAGAGACTTCATATTTACTCCTAATTACAATGCACTTCACTGTGCAGCCCCAGTGAGGGGAAAAGGGTTTTGAAGTCTACGCAGCATTGAGTGAGAATTGATCTGAAATTAAATTTGTCTCTGGGAATTTAGCTGTAACTAAGACATACTGAGGAAAAACAATCAGATCACTGTCGTTCTAGTTGTGCATGTTAAATAAAACCAGCATAGTCAGGCATTTAGAAATAGCAGGGAAAGTAAAGACTGGTCATGGCGGAAGTCCTATTTTATGAAGACACTGACTGTAATGAACCAGTGCAGCACCCCTGTATAGTGACAGTCACTTTTCAAGAAGGGATTACTACTCCGACTCCTTTGCATATGAAAGGCAAATTATGGTATCTTCACAGTTCCTTAAAGTCAAACATACCAATTTGGTTAAAAAAGATTCTACCAGCACTTTGTTTTTTCCAGCGTGATTTTGGGACTGTGTTTTCAGTGTATGTGGGGCCCCAGGAGTGAAACTGACTCAGAAACATGAAGTACACTGTTCCTTCACCTTCACAGGACATAAATCCAAGGTATAATAAAACGTCTCCAATGTAAATCAAGATCCAATAGACTTCAACTGCTGATAGTAATTTTAGAATCATAGACTCATGGAATCATTAAGATTGGAAAAGACCTCTACGATCACCTAGTCCAACAGTCAGCCTGTCCCCACCATGCCCACTAAACCATGTCCCTCAGTGGTGCATCTCCATGTTTCTTGGACGCCTCCAGGAACAGTGGCTTCACTGCTTCCCTGGGCAGTCTGTTCCAAACCTGTTTTTCATTATTGTTCGGTAAGTTTCAAAAGCAGTCATGCTTTGTGGTTTTGTTTTTGTTTTTGTTTTTGTTTTTTTATAATTTGGTTTATAAAAGAAATTTCTTTTTTTCTTTTTTTCTTTTCATTGAGTTAAAGGTTTTCACTTACTGTAGTGACAGATGGTATAGGCAGGTCTGAGTTAAGATGTATGTACAGATGGCTCACCCTGTCTTGCAGTGTCTCTGACAAGATAACAACATGAGGAACTGCAGGATGCTGCAGATCACAAAAAGTAGTAATGTACATGCAGACAGTCCACATTGACCTGTGGTGCCACTAACAAGACGGCCAAATGAGAAATGGTAGGACACTGTAGATAACAAAAAGGGCAGTTGCTTGACAAAATTGCAGAAAAAATTAGAAATAGCTACGGAAAACAATAGCATATATACCAAATAAGGGCATACAATAAGCAAAACTAGGGTTGGTTAGGAAACGGCAAACAGAAATGATTTGTTTAAGTGGGTGAATGAGAGTTGGAGAGGGGATGACCTTTCAGGTGGAAGAGCAAATATGAAGTGAGCCAAGCCATGTGTTCACAGCTCCCTGTTATGAGGCTCTGAGCCTGAACAACACAGCTTGGAACAGTACTGTGCATTCATACTTGCTTCAAACATGCTTACATGCTTCTGACTCTTATGCACAGAAGAGGGATTTGGATGCTTTCTCTATCACTTGGAGGGAGCACCTGGAGGAGGTGGCTGGGCATCCTGACTTCCTGAAGGTGTGAAATCAGAGGGCTGAAAACTTGTTAAAAAAATAAACTGCTTTTGTATCTTTTGAGAGAGACTTAATGCTGTGTATACTAAGTCTGTTTTGTAATCCATACATGAATTTTCCTTCATTCAAATAATCCGAAGCCCTATCCTATCTATATTCAGCTCCTTATGGTGTTATTATTTATACACTACAAGTGCTCAGAGGCAGTGAAACAGTATAAACAGAAAAAGATAATGCCTTGGACAGTAAGTCCAGGAGGAGAAACATAAATTAACAGTGAGAATGCAATCAAAAGTACTGCTTTTTTTTTGTATGGGAAAATCTGCAGAGGATACAAATGAGTTTGTCCTCAGAGACTGCCTTGAGACTGTCAGACCTGAAGGCAAATATTGGACCTGCAAGAAGGGGTATGAGGTCTTTTTCAGTGGTCTGACTGAACTACACTTTACTACATCCAGAAGTTTGCTAATAGTAATACAGACTTGTCAAAATTTATGATACTCTTCTGATAGCTCAGGACAAGTTTAAGGTTGTGAAGATGCCATGGGAGGTCACCAGGAGTCACAAGCATCCCAGTTCCTTACCAAGAGGGGAAGCACTGGGAGTCTGTATTCCAACTAACTGTAAACCAATAGATGATACCCAGGCTGCATTTGAAGGGAGGATCACAGAAATGTTCTCATGCGTATTCCTGCCATCCTGAGATTCTTCATACTCTTCTAGTAAGTGACAGGATAATATATGGATATGCTAGAGTATAAATATAAATGCACATTCATTTCAACATTTGCCACCTTTATTTGTTGGAGAGTTCAGTTCTCTGGAGGCAAATGATTCTGCAGCTAGTAATTATTGAATTTGTATTTGCAAAATGGAGTTTTAGTTCAACAAGCAAATGGAGATTGACTTGTCTTCAGTGGATTTCCTTCTTCTGTCCCACCTTCTGTTAACAATGTCAGTTTACTGATTCCTGTGACCATGCTGCTCCCTTGATAAAACAGGCTGATAAAACACTCTAGTGAGAATGGCTACATACCTACACTATACTGAGTGATCTAAATAAGACAATAGATGTCTTTGTGTTCCCCATGGCACACTAGGACCTTCTGGGCAATGATCCAATGCTTCTCAGAAGACAAGACACTAAGAAAGTTATTGAAATAATCAAATAGTGCCTTTGGAGCAAACAGAACAATCTTGACTCAGGGAACTGATATAATTATTTGCACCAATTTCTGATCACCGGTTCATGTACTGAGGAAAAAAAAAATGAAAAGAAAGAAATATAAAAAAAACCACTTCAGTAAATAACCTAAATTTCCCCACACTCATCTCAAGCTAAAATCTTATTCTTCCCATTCTCAACTTTCCTTATTGTCATCACAGGTTACACACAGACTGTCCCAATCCATTTCATGAAACAAAGGGGTACAGGAGGTTGGGGTCACGTCCATAACAGAATGTGTTTCTCTGAACGTATTAGTTTCTGTGTCCTACACTTCGCGTCTGATTGCACTCCAAACTGAAAGGGAAATAAGTAAAAGAAGGCAAAGGAGTTACCATTAAAAAAAAAAAAAAAAAAAAAGAGGATTAATTGATAGTTTTGATAGTTTATAAAGGAAATGTTTCAGCAGCCCCACCATCCAGAAAACACCTTCTGGTAACACTTGGCTATTTTATCATTTGCTGTCTTCCGAACTCATGGTATTTCCAAAGACGTGGTTATTCCCAAGCACAGAACTGGTTTTAATTGTAGGGAAAGCAACACAGCCACTGATTCCAGCACTCTGTTTCTAAGTAATATATTTTTTGTTTGTTTTTATTTTTTTTGTATGCTTTAGAAAATAAGGAGCCTATTGACATAGAGGTTAAAGAAGTTAACAAGTATTAAGCAGAGGGACAGTCTCCCATCTGGGGCTTTAGCTTTGGTGCTTTTGAAGGAATTTCCAGAAGCACTGAATAATTGCACCAGCCACAGCATCAGAGCTCATCTTCATAGATGTAATTACTGCATGCTTCTGGCAGCATAGATACTACCATTAACCTTGCATGTGAATCATATCTAATTTATTGTCTGAGTTGAAAGCAATTCTGTCTTTCCAGTTGAAAATTTGCAGCAGTGCTTTGTCATGCTAATCTTCAGGTTATGACCTCTCTTCCATATGCATGCACTGCCTTTCCAGATGGAAGCCCATCAAAGCACCTCCTGCTGTCAGCCTTGATGTTCAATTTTGGGCCTTCTCTTAAAAACACAAGCAACCCTTATTTCCATGTATGACAAAGGAGTTCATTTAGCAGGCACTGGTATTTAGCAGGCACTGGTATTTACAGCACAGAGAGAACATTCTGAGAAACATCAGATGCTGAAAAGGTTAATTATTATAACCTCTAAAAAATAGGAAGTCTGTTTACTATCCTTAACCAGTACTGCACTGTTGGCAGCTGTACATAATGCTGGCTTACAGTGGTGAATTGGCAAAAGAGGCCCCTTATACCACATCCAGCTTGGAAAGTCCTTAAATATATGTGTCACACAGTGAACAGTCCTTGAAAAAGTTCAGTAAATGCCAAGGTGTAAGCATTCATAGACTCACAGAATGTCTTGGGTTGGAAGGGACCTCAAAAATCGTACAGTTTCAACCCTCCTGCCACAGGCGGTGATACCAACCACTAAATCAAACACTAGGCCAAGTTCCCCAGGGCCCCAGCTAACCTGAACTTGAACACCTCCAGGGATGGGACATCCACAACTTCTCTGGGAAAATCATTGTTACTTGATAAAATATTTGTATGGGAAATTGGTACAAAATAAGGTTTTTTGTATTAAAAAAAATCACCTCTATTAAATTATGTATTTTTAAGGATCATCAACTCAAGTTAGTTTCAACTTCAGTTAAATATTTACTTCCAGTTTCCTCTGATATAAATTATTTGTTCGATTGAATCAAAATATATTTTTGTGATGAAAGCAAAATGCAGTATCTCAGGGACTTTCTTCCTTCCTGTGTGGGGCTCTCTGGGTGAATAGTGCCTGCTATGATGCTTCACAGACTCCATCTGCACTGATAAATTAAATGGCACCAGGAAACACTTCCAGGCCCTGAACCTCAGATATATTTTAAATGGTGTAAACTGCAATATTAAATTATTAAACAAAGGTTCTCTGGTTGTGATTCAGGCTCACTCACTGTCTCCCAAGCAATTCCCAGGCATAGGACGGAGTTATAGTCAGCCGGGGCAACTTGTTTTCTGGCAGGTAGATTAGATGTAAACACCCAGATTTTGAGGTTAAGAGAGTTTAGTAATTATACATATGCAAACTATTTCTTCACAGTTCCATTCTAAACTTCCCAGTGAAATCCTCCACCTGAAGATGTCCCAGTTCATTGCAGGCAAATTAGACTAGAGGACATCTAAAGATCCCTTCCAATTCAAATGATTCTGATTCTATCCACATGATCTTTATCAGTTTCATCTTCACATTCACCTAGTGACATTAATTGCTGTCACGGGTTTATCTAGATCGATCTATGTGACAGGGGGGCAGCAGGCCCGTAGGGCCCCTGGCCCAAAATGGGAAGGGGAA
>JANHGO010000063.1:10867275-10922201 GCA_024606505.1 Aquila spilogaster | reverse complement strand
AGAGAGGAGCCCACGCCGGAGCAGGGGGATGGATGCCCCCCAAGATGGCCGCCGCTCCGTGGGGAAGCCCGCGCTGGGGCAGGCTGTGCCTAAAGATCGGCCCATGGAAAGGACTCACGTTGGAGAAGTTCATGAAGGACTATCTCCCGTAGGAGGGATCCAACACCGGAGCAGGGGAAGAGTGCGGAGTCCTCCCCCTGAGGAGGAAGGAGTGGCAGAGACAAGGTGTGATGAACTGACCCCAAACCCCATTCCCCATCCCCATGTGCCGCTGGGGGAGGAGGTGGAGAAAATCGTGAGTGGAATTAAGCCGGGAAGGAGGGAGGGGTGCGGGAAAGGCGTTCTAAGATTTGGTTTTACTTCTCATTATCCTTGTTTTGATTTGATTAACTAGTAAATTAAATTGATTTTGTTTTTTCCCAAGTTGAGTCTGTTTTTTTGCCCGTGACCATAATTGGTGAGTGATCCCTCCCTGTCCTTGTCTCAACCCACGAGCTTTTTCTTCTATTTTCTCCTCATCTCACTGGGGCCAGCGGGGAGGAATGAAGAGGTGGTGCTTCATGGTGCTTTGTTACTGGCTGGTCTTAAACCACTACAGGTGTGTAAGAGAAGGATTTTCAGACCCCAAGGAAAATGGAAGCAGCTTCAGTGAGAAGTTAAGTTGTTCTTTCTTGGGCTTTCAGATCCCTCAACTCACGTCCTGAATTGCAGATGTTAGCTTGAAGCCAGGTACCCAAGTTCTGTGTGTAAAAAATTAGGGAGAAAAGCACGTTTTTAAGTCCATGTTGGCTTAGGGGTATAACTAGGATTCTGGATTTAAATGTATCCTCAGTATAACATTAATCAAAGACTTGATTCCAGCTCTCATTGGACTGCTTGGCTGCAGCTGTGGGTATTCAAATAGATGTTTTGGAGAAGGCAATTAAGCCTCAGCACCCTTTCTGACAGGTAATATACTATAAAGTTGGTTGAGAGAGTGACCAGCTTAGGATCTTTAAATTAGAAGTGGAAAGCCCACCCTAGAGGAAGGCTGACTGAAAAAGGCAGGCCAGAAGCAGTATTTGTGAGCAAAAAGAGAGAGGTTGTCTATTTCTGAGTATGAGGCAAATGAATCTCCGAAATCTTCACAGGGGACACAAGCCTGAAGAAGGTTTAAAGGATTTCACATTCACAAGCCCATAAAAGGCTTTGAAAAGTGTTAAATATTTGTCTGTTTGGCAAGAGAAATTTCATGTACTAATGTAAATTACAGGGTCTTTTCAGCTGTACTGTATGTTCTCTTGGTTTTGAGAGGAACCTGGCAGACTTTGGAGATTAGGGAGAAAATAAATCAGACATCTATTAAAAAATGTGCTGTAGAGGTGTTATGAGCCTGACGCTTTCTTCATGCAATACAGACTCGTGTGTGGAAATGTTTTAGATATTTATTGTTTTAATATTCAAGAAACACCACCATGTTCAGCTTTGAAAAAAGAGGGTGATTAAATTGGCTGTGGGAATTAAAGCAGAGGTATCCTTGACCATTATAACAGCTCCATAATGATAATTTCTAGGGCGGAAAGAATGGTTCCCCATGCTCACCTTGTCCAACATTCTGAGAGTCCTAGGGATGAAATCAGGAATTTTTCAGGATTTGAAGCAGCCCTTGAGTTTATAATGTGGCATCCAGAGGTGGAAATTACTCAACCTAAATATCGTGCCATTTCCTACGTCTTCCTCTGAAGGATATAGTTCTGGCTTGTGTCAGTAACAAGCAACCAGAGTAAATGGCCAGGGTCCAGAGCCAGGACTGCAGTTCCCCTGTCCCACACCAGCAAGAGGGAAGATGGATGAATTGGCTCTCAGGGGAGCCAGCTAAGCATGAAATGGTTCACCTGACACAAGAGTGAAGATAAGGAAAACCTTCCTATGACTGTTGAAATCTTTGACTAAACTCAAAGTGCTGTGAGATATACTTGGGCCATTGTTCTGTAGGTATCACTAGTATATTGTCCACTGACTTCCCCTCCAGAATGAAAAATAGCTGGGACTCATTCCTACCAATAAGCCAGTAAAAGTCTGTGGCTTCATTTACTGTTGTAAATTAAACACGATCGAGACAGTTCTCTGAAGCTGAGGCAGAGTGGTGTGGAAAGGTGCACATCTGGTACTCTCTTATTCCCCAGGAACAGACTGGCTTACCAGAAAAACGTGCAGACTACCTACTGGAAACAGTCCCTGGTTTGTGCTTGGCCTAGGGATTGTCTGGGAGAGTGATAGCTGGTTTGGGCCAAGACTGTGCGAGGAGCCATTTCAGCAGTGTGTGGATGATTGCACTCAAGTGCCTGTAAATGTACCCTGGCATGGTTTGATTTACTGTGCACAGGCTGTAGAAGAGGTGGAGATACTTGTCTTTGAGTACACTGGTAGGGTGAGCCCATTTTAGAAGCTGGGATAAGATCTGATCTCCTCCATCCTGGAAAGTATCTGAGGCAAACATTGCTGAAAAGTTTGAGTATGAGCAATCTGTGCTCCACAGAGGACAGGCAAGCGTCACTCTGCTGCCCAGCACTGATGTGTCGAGGGCAGGAGGCATATTTATTCTATAACAGACATAATTCACTGCAACGTACCTCCAATGCACTGTGGCATCTCGTGACTCCCGTTGTGTGCCGGTGTGATGTAGAGAAATTGGATTCTCTGAGGCAGGTTCGTTCCATTTTGACAAGGAAAACACATTGCACAATCAATATCTCAGTCCCTCTGTCACAGTGGCTTTTCACACTATTCAGTTGCCCTCTGCACTGAAGAGTGCTGCAGGTGGCTCTTTGCAGTTGTCTGTGACAGTGACAGATTAGGAGCTTCTTCACTGTTTTGATATCAAATGAGCCTTGCATATGCCTCCTGTTCAACATGAACCTAAACAGCAGGATTAATAAAAGTAGTAATTGGGACACTCATCTGTGTATGATTTCATTTCAGTCATGATCCTGTTAGTGTTGAAATAAATCAGATGTGTCTGTTAACTCCAGATGAAAATCAGGCAACTTATTTAGTAACATAAGCAATGATTTTTGAATCCTTATTTAGTAACATAAGGAAGGATTTTTGAATCCTGGTTTTGGGGCTTTCTCTAAGAAAACTGTAAGCACACACAACGGGGAGCAGGTAAAACTTAGGTGCATAAATCCAAACCTCTCCCGTTCAAGACTACTTTACTCTTGGCTTTCATCATTCAGATACCTCAGTTGTATTTCTGTGTTTCATTCTGTTCAGGACTGGCCAGATTCACAGACTGCAGACCACCTTGTCTACCTGCTCTGAAGCATCTCAGAAGACACCTTCTCTGAAAGTCTGGCTTCAGACATTGTATGGGTTTAGCTGCAGCATCCTGTTTCTCAGGTAGATGTGTGGATCTGCTGACTAGCAATTGGAAAAGGAAGGAAAAGAGGTAAGTCCATAAGTTTTGGACATGGAGTAAAACACATGAATAGTTCTTAGGGGACAGGAAAGTCCCTCACAGTGAGAGCCCTAAACTTTAGGCTGCAAGGAAACTCTCACATATTCCTTGCTCTAAAGTAGTTTCCATCTAATTCTAGAATCATAGACTCACAGAAGTCTGGAAGAGAGCTTGGGATGTCATGTAGTTCCATTCCCCACTCAAAGCAGGGAGAACTTCAAAGTTCAGGTTGCTCAGGGCATTGTCCGGTTGAGTTTTTAGTATCTCCAAAGACAATACCATAACTTCTTTGGTTTTTTTGCCACAGGAGAGAACAGCTTCAGCAGGAGGAATGGAAACCTTTCTCCTCCCCACACCCAAATAGGAAGATTTTGTTCTTGGAGGTGGCTTTGAATCACTTCATGCAGCTGTGACTGGTACCAGCTCTCCCATATGGTGTGCTCAGCAGTGAAATGCATATAAAAGGATGTCAACAAAACTGCTCTCCATTAAAAAAATCAGAACAGGTCTTGATTTGGTGAAGGAAGACTAGAGACATTTAGCAGAGAGTGAATGTTGCCCAGATAAGCATCCACATCTGGAGGAGAGGCAAGATTTAGTATGTGCCTTTTTCTCCAGCGTTTTGCTCTCCGTAGAGATGTCCTCAGTCGACGTAATGGCTGCACCCCTCATCAGGTTATGTGGAGGGACCAGGCACCTGTCCCCAGGCTCTGGATCGCAGTCTAGTAGTCAAATCCTGGAAAGAGAAATGTCTCTGATCTAATTTTACAGTCTTCAGCCCTTTGGACCTAATCCTAAGAGATTTACTCAGGCTTGTGCTATGAATTGATTGCAGAGCTAGGGATAAAATGCAAAAGCCCTGGCTTTTCAGTGCCAAGCACTGAACCATTACTCCTCTGGGTCAGGCAATGAACAAGCTAGAAAAGCCTTTGAGGCTCTGAGCATGATTAATAGACCTAAAGCTCCAGCCTGGAGCCAGATGGAGAACATATATACTCCTGCTCTTTATGTTTGCATACGTACAGGTGCTGCTCTCAAGGAGCTTGTCAGCTACCTACTTTCAGGGAGCTGACAGATCTACAGCAACACTGCTGGACTAAGTGTGCAAACATAAAGTGGAGATTAACCAAGATAGCCCTTTAACAATGCCATCAGTTGAGTGATCATGCTGACTGATGGCAGGGACTGGGCAGGGTTAAATATGTGTGCAAGAGAATTTTTATTGCACCCTTTGCAGGTACTTCCATTCACATAAATATGTGCAGGTGTACCTCGTGCTACCCAATCACACATTTCTGTCACCGATTTGACTACTTGTCAGGCATGGGACATGAATTCCTGGCAGCTAATTAACTGCTTGTGCCAACCTCCTTGCAATTTACTGTATGATGGTTTGATTTACCACATTTCTAAACCTATATCTCATCTGCTTTGTCAGGCCTGTCCCGGAGAATCCTGTACCAGACCAAGGCATACTGAAATACCTTAGACATGTTCTCTAACAGGCAGAGACTCTTCAATGCTTTCCACTAAATTACCAGGCTGTGCATTTTAACTCTCCATGGCCTTGACAGCTCTTACTAGGCACATTTTGGGCCTGTCAGACTAACAAGGCCCTGGCAAGTTTTGAGCAATATAAATCCTTTCATGAAAGCCAGAGAGAGAGGGAGCTGACAGAAGAGACAAATGCCTTCTGATGGCAGATGTTTGAGACAAATTAACAAACATCAGCAAACTGCTTTGATCAACTGAAACAATGAGGTAAAATTTTCCCTAGTTTCTTTGTTAAAATTAAGTACAAAATCTGAAGTGTTGCTGAAACAGGGGAAAATATTTGAATTAATGTCGTTGGATGTAATATTCCTCTCCCCTAGGTAAACATTATCTCTTCTGTACTTAACAGCAGGACAATTATTACAGCAAGCGTTGCTCTGTGCTGTTAAATAAGTGGTTCTTTGCAATCCAAGTGATATAATGAGGTGTGCATAGGTGCGTCTGAAAGGATGATCCAGTGGCCAAAACTTTGATCCCTTGCAAGGGTCACCTGAAAGCCAGTCTCAGCTCCACCAATAACCTGCGGTGGGACTTTGGGAAAAACTTCAGCTTTCTTGCCTGTTTATTACCAGCCTTGTCTATTCTGCTAAGAAACTAGTGATACAAAGACCTTCCCATGTTTATGTAAGATTTCTTGCTGTGTGCCTGCGTGAGACAGAGCAGTGCTGCCGTGCTCTCAATTGCACTTCTGAATGCTACTGTTAAAAGAGAAAAGGTGGAAAGCTATCCAATGAAAAGTGCCAGAGTTCACTGGCATCACTTGGAATAAAGGGATCTGTGGAAATGAATGGTGGTTTCTAGCAGAGACTTACTTTACCACTATAGCTGCTGAATTAATTGCTTTGTCTACTTTCATAGGTTGCCTTTAGTTAAGGTGAAATACTTTTAAAAGTAATGACATTTGTAATAATTAATAATTTCTTCTGTGGAATTAGCTTGCTGTCTTTTCTTCTTCTCCTTCAAGGGTAAAGCTTGTTGTCTTTCTTTATATGAAACTCATATGCATTTGCATATACATACGCATATGTGTACATATGTATATATGCATATATACATCAAGGCAATAAGAAAAGAAAGAAAGAGGAACAAAATTATATGCCAGGGAACTGGAGAAAAAAAAAAGGCAAAATACTTTCAACATTTTCCTTTACTCTTTTCTTTATTCATTACACTTCACTCAGAGAGGAAACGAGACATCCTGAAATATCATCGCTTCAAGAAATTTCCAAAAGGAAAACTTTGGGTATTGTTTGTGAGATTTTCTTCTTTTGTCTAGATGCTTTTTTTCATCTGCTCTGTGACGGTACTCTCAGTTTACTGCCACTGGGGAAGCTATCCCATCTCATGGAAGAAATACTTGTGACAGGAGGTTTGGTACTTGTGTGGGGCCATGCTCAGAGCCCGCGCCAACTTTTGAGAAAGCTGACATTTGGGCTGGGACCATTGATCTGGTGATTCATCCCCAGCCATGAAGACAGCCTGCAGCCTCCCCCTCCAGCCACTGTAACATGTAGTACTGGACCAGCCTCACCCCCAGTGAGCAGCCCCAGCTGGTGCCAGTTGAACACCTACACAGCAGCAGATGCAAGCCAGGGCAAGGAGGTAAAAAAGCCACCTTGGCTGTCCTCTCTCCTCCCCCTTAAATCTCTGCCTACTGCCTTCCAGCAATGTAGAGAAAATTAATTTGGGATTCAAGCATCTGGAGACTAGTGGATAAAAGGTACTCTGGAAGAACATATTGTTACAGATGTTCCTTTCCTTACTGCTACAGCAAGTCAAGATGAAAACATACTGCATAAACTGTGACGTACCAGAAATCTAATGCAAACTGTTCCCTTTCAAGCAAGCAGTAAAACCCTGGAAGCTCAAACTGTGTCCTGCAGGCAGCAGAGGAGGAGAAATGCTCTCTCTTTTTTTTATTATTGTATTATTAAAGATAAAATTGTGCTTGGGGGCATTCAAACAATGTGGTGCTGAGGAATGTGCATGAAGCAGATAACACTATTTCCCTCCACTAGGAGGGAAATATATGTAATAACAGGAACTTTATTCATTAACTTGGAGAAAAATATGATTACGTTAGTGAGGCTAAAGGATATGAAATACCTTCTGCCTTCGGATAAAGGATGGTCCAGTCAATGCTGGGACCAGGCTTTGGAAGTTCCTACTGGAAGAAATAGCAGATGAAGGTGGGAGTAAGAGGAAGGAAGCAATTCCCAGATGGTAACACTTTAATTTTTAATTTGAAAAAGTTAATATTATTCCAAGTTTTATACCTTGAAGAAGAAACCACTTGAGGCAATGCTATATTCTTGGCTCCCCGGTGGGTTAAATAAACTCAGAGTCTCAATGCTTTTTATTTATTTAAGGGACAGCTTTTGCCTTGGACTGAATGTCTGCTCAGGAGCAGTATAATACTGATCGCCTTAGGCTGGCTATGTGATCTGGTATGTACCTGCTACTTTCCCAATCCATTTGTTTGTAGATATACAGGGAACAATCCATCAGAGTTGTCCCACATTCCTGCAATGTGGGAACCAGCAGGAGTTGACCAGAGCAGGCATATCATGGTAACATTCCACAATAATTTTGCCATCTAAAATGGAAGTTTTCTTGGCAGTTTGGAGGAAACAGGGCTGAGCTGCACCTCACCCAGGATTTCATAGGAGAATAAATCCTAGCTTTACCACCAGTTCTGCCTTCATGATGTCTGGAGTCAGAACACTGCACTGTGTGGGATTCATTACACACTATGGCATTTCTTCCTTCGTTTAAGTCTGGACCCTCTATTTCTTACTTAGGCTTCACTCAGCAGGCTGAAAGGAGTAGTGTGTTATGTGGCATACCATTCAGTGGAAGGTTGGAAAGGAAGAGGAAAGCTCACAAACTGTCAGCTCTCATTTGGCCCTTAACAAAAGCACCTGGATTCATAGGGGGAAAAAAAGGCTATCTGTGATGAGTGTCAAATGAGCAGAGGGAATTGATATTTACCCTGTAGAATTGAGTTGCAGTTGGCAGTTGAACAATTTTTCATTAGAGCAGTGCACAGCAGATGATTACTCCTGCTTTTTAGCAGGTTTTCTCCAATGCAGATGGATGGCAAGATAACAGAAGGCCTGAGAAGTAAAACAAAGATGCACTGTTTGAGCAGCAACCCAAAGCCTTGACATTTTCCTGGCATCTGCTTGACCATGGCATGCCAGGCTTCCCACAAGTGTTCCTGGATGAGGTCTCCAGGCCTGGCTGGTACTCACATGGAAGACCACATGCAAATCTCAAGTAATGTGGAATAAGTGAAGGAACCAGGAAATACTAGACTCCAAAACCCAGACAAGTTGAAAAACTATGTTCCAACCCTGTTGTGACTGCAGAGAAGGCATGAGGAGGTTACCTGCTTGTACAGCTACGGAGGAAACTGGAATTCAATTCCAGGCATAATTCACACAAAAGATTCCACTTCTCTATCCTGAAAAATGGGAACACTGGGTATTTTTTACTGTGCAGATTTTGGATAAGGGAAGTCCCCAGGTTTCATGACTGATGTAAGGGATAAAGCAGCTGTCTATGAAACCAGACAGATCATAAGTCAAGATGCAGATGACTTATGATCCCTGAAAGGGAAGTCCTGCCACCAAATGTGACATTTAAGCTGCGTTGTTGCTCTGCCATTTACTGATCAAAATGGGTCTGGAAAAAAAAGAAGAAAAACACCCACTTCTTTGAAACAGGTTTTCTGGATAGGTTATTTGGATAGATCTATGATCTCTGTGAACGTCTTCAAGTGACAAACTTGCTGTGCATCCAAGGACCTCCGCTCATCCCTACCCTGAAGTAATAAATCCCTCGTTTTTTCCCCAACAGTACTGGGAGATGCATGTCCCCTTTGTTGCCCTTTTCCCATGCCCAGGAACTTAGTGTAACTCACTCAAGATCTCTATTTGTCACCCATTCCCCCACCACGTACCAGAGTTATCCATTCTTCTCTCCCCTCTTCCCTTTTTCCAGGCAACTCCTCCTGTCCAATGACTTCTCCCTCGCTTGGTTTCCAAGTCCTTCAAAGCCGTTTTCACAGAGAACACAGAGATTAGTGCTGAAGATTCCAGGAGATAGCGAGGGATACGGTATCACTTCAGGTGAGTACCTGAGCAAGTCTGAAAGGCAGATCCCAGCTTGGATTCCCATAGTAACCAAATGTAATTCTGGACAGGGAGACTGGAAGGTTTAAGGCATTGTCATCCACTGGACCAAAGTGAACAAAATCTGTCCACTTCCCAGGCCTCCCAAAATAACAGTCTCATGATAAACCCACTCGACTTTTCTTTGGTCACAGTGTACTGGTATTTTAAATCTAGAACAATGAGATGAGAGAAGGGAATATTACTTGGATAAATTTAGTGGATACCAACAATGAGGTATTTGATTTGTAAGACAGAGATTCTCAAACTGGGGTCACTACTAATAAAGGAACAGAAAGGATAACCTGGCAGTAACGACAGTAGCTAGTCTTAATTTAGGATCTCCAGGTTCTTTAGTTTGCTCTATGGAAGTTATTGCTGCAACTGCACAGGACTTTGTTGGAACAAGCCGATCCTTGAACAAGACATTTAGATGTGCTTAATCTCAGATATATGAAAGGTCCTTCTGAAGCTAGTAGGACTTGTATCCTTACTGGATTGAATCCTCAGTTTCTCTATCTGCCTCCATTTCCTCAGCTACTACATGGGAGTCAGTAAATTGTATGCAGCTTTGGGGAGTCGCATAGACACTACACAAAGGGCAGAGGGGATATAAAGAGCTGTCCTCCTTCCATATTAGTTGTCTCTGCATCCCTAAACTATGGGCTATGTATTGTGTTTCCCTTTGGAAGTCAAACAATATGAGGACTGAGTCTGTAGTTGCCTGTCTTCTATGGAACATCCTCTCCTGAAAAACATTTATTTCAATGGAGAAGGGAAATTTGATGCTGAGGTCCAAATAAGAGGGCTACAGTCCTCAGACCTACCTGGGTCAAAAGCCTATCCCACCTGGAATCACTCCAGCTCCCTGGGAACCTCAGCAGAACAGGGGAAAGCAGTTCCTTTGTCAATAGGTTTTTGTCTACTGCACTGCTTCCAGGCTGTAGTCATGCAGCAACATTTCTGTGACCATTCTAAAGTCCATATTTTGATTTTACTGAAAGACGAGTTTCCTGTGATTTTAACTTTGACCACCACATTCAAGACTCCAAGTACAGTTAAATTCTGCCTCTATGCACTACTTTATATAGGTTGAACACTCCATAAAGATATGGAGATCTTAGCTCCTTGAACAGTATTTGAACCAAATACTTGTTTTGTGTCCTAAATGTTCAAGTCAAGTGTTTATTTCATTTTACTCCTAGCTGAGATGTGGAAACCATTCACTCCATATCAGCAACCCTGTTACCTTTCCCTCCTGCAAAAAGCAGTTTCTTTTATTCTTGCAGTGCTCTGTGAGACTATGTCTGTGCCATGGGACATTGCTGCTTTGTTAAGTGACCCTGGGGCTGGTGACTTGTGGCACTGTCCTACCTATGCCTGAGTGCCATGTGTTGGCTCCCAGTAGCAGGAATGACTGTGTGCTGGGCACTATGGACTAGAAAGGTCTTTCAAAGTCACCAAATCCAACCCACCACTGTTGCAGAGAACTATAAACCTCCCATAAGACTGATCAAGCTCCTTCCTGAATAGCAGCTGCCTGTTTTGACCTCAGTAATACCAAGACTTCACTATTCCACTGATTCATTAGAAAGTTTCTTCTAGTTTCCATTATTCAAGTTTTATTTCTTCCTAGCCATCCTAGTGCCAACAAAGTCTTCTTGTTGAAACAGTTTCCTCTCTTTCTGGTGCTCACAATTTTGCATAAGTTATCAGCAATATTTACCCTATGGGCTGTCTCTGTACTGGGCAACATCCTGCTTCTGTGGCAACAGGGTAGAAAACTTAACGTTATTTAATATATCACTCCACTATGAGCTGTGCCCAATCACACAACAGCTAGAGCAGGGAACAGGATAACACATCAAGGGAAAGTTTCTATTTATGATGCCATAGAAATGCCATCCATGATTCACTGGGTGGAATTGTCCTGGAACAGGAAACAAAAACATAGTGCATAGAAAACAGTGATAAACATCGAGCTGATAAATGCTCCTAATTACTTTAGAATAGCTTGCTTTTTTTCCCATTAGCCTTCTCCCTAACATTTTTGCACCAAAAATAATTTTCTGTGAGTCACAACCATATCATTATAATGAGTGCAAGGAAACATCAGTTTATGTAAGATCAAGTTAAGTAACAAGAAACACCACATTGAGTATAATCTAATTATACTTTGTTCCACAACAGAAGGACAGATTTATTTTTTTCAGATATGAGTGAAAAGCAGTGTATAAACATGTGAAACTAAGAGAGAGAATCACAACGTATACCATTAGGCTCTGCAGAGTCAAGAAGCCAAATGAAACTACCTAAGACAACAGTTTCTCCACTGACACTGCTGGGAGCGTAGTTCTTAACCAAACACCTACATCAAATGCCTAAAGATATGCAGCTAGATACCTCCTTTACAATCAAACGTAAAAACACAAAATGCTTCCTTTCCAAAACAGGCCTTCCTAAAGCAGCAGCAGCCCAGAACTCTGAAATATACCCAAAGGTCCTACCATTTTAAAATGTCAATATGTTTGTGCTCCTGGAACTCCACAAGGGGATGATAAGTCATAAAATTTATGCCAACAAAGACTATCATCAATGTCTTGTTCACCTTCATAATTGACATGGGTATAAAATTTAACTCAGTATTCCCAGCATTGGATCACAACCTGCATGTGAGACACAGGATTTCTTTTGCAAAGTTATTTGATCTTCACCTGTATGAATTCTTATCTCTCTTGCAGCCTGTCTGTACGGCTCAGGAAATGTTTCTGAAATACTTTGAGAGCCTCCTTGGGGAGGCAAACAAATAAAAGATCGATTTCTATCTACTCTCATGTTGTTTTTACTTGGAGATGTTGCTCTTAATACAGCTTGAATTCAAATAGTCGATTACAAATCATAGTGCCTATAGTACATCAGTACAATGTGATACTTTCTGTCTTTCAATAAACAGTATTTACACAGGATCAAATTCTGCCATGAATTACACCAGAGTGAAACCAGAGCAAACAGCTCTTCAGTCAACAGAGTCGCTCTGGATTAATGCAGAGAAGTGAAGGTTTTCCAAGACTACTGTCAACTCATTCAAAGCTTTTTTAACCTCCAGGGTTATGTGTACCAATATCTCAATAACGTGCTTGGAAAATCATGCAGCTGATTAACAGTAGAGCCCCCTGAGTGAGACATAATTGAATTGGAAAGAAAAGATGCTTATTCCCAGGGTAGGGAAATGTAGGCAGTACAAAGAGCTACATGTCCAACTAAGATCCTCTATCAGACGAGTGACAGCTCTATTTATGGGTACAAGTGTGACTGTTAAGGACACAAGTGAGCTAACTAATTTGGAAATCTCTGTGATATTGGCACAGGACCCTTGATTGTAGGGCTTCCTTACCATGAGTATTGATCTCAGTCTAGTCCCTGAAGCAGAACACATCTCACCCCAAAGGTGAAAAGTCAGATTTACTCCACTCTAGTACAGATGTAGATGACTTATTTTAGTCAATTGAATCCCACTCCTGGTGCCCACCTTGTTGAAACACGAGCAAATCCCACTGTTCCACCTTCACTTCAGCATGACTCATGCATTCTCGTACAGCTAATTCCCTTTGGGAGGATGGACCTCCCAGACTTTTCACCAACTATTCTGTGGAACAGGATACCAATGTTGCCTGACAATAATAGGAAACACCTGTAAATTAAGTGATCATAAAAAAACCTGTTGTGCTTTAATCACAGACAGCAACTAAGCACCACACAGCTGCTCACTCACTCCCCACATCCCCCCCTGCCCTGGGATGGGGGAGAGAATCAGAAGGGTAAAAGTGAGAAACAATCTCATGGGTTGCGATAACAACAGTTTAATACTTAAAAAGAAATAATAATATTGTTAAAAATTGTTAGGAAAGAGAAAATAAAACAAAACAAAACAAAAAAAACCCAAAAAACAAAGAAAGAGGAAAATAAAAGCCAAGAAAGACAAGTGATGCAAATGAAAACAATTGCTCACCACCAACCGAACAATGCCCAGCTAGTCCCGAGCAGCAGGCCCCCACCCCAACCTCCTCCCTAGTTTTATTGCTGAGCATGACACCATGTGGTATGAAATATCCCTTTGGTCAGTTGGGGTCAGCTGTCCCAGCTGTGTCCTCTCCTAACTTTTTGTGCACCTCCAGCCTACTCGCTGGTGGGGCGGTCTGAGGAGCAGAAAGGTCTTGAGGCTGTGTAAGCACTGCTCAGCAATAGCTAAAACATCAGTGTGTTACCAACTGTATTTTCAGCACAAATCCGAAACATAGCCCCATACAAGCTACTATGAAGAAATTTAACTGTATCCCAGGCAAAACCAGTACAAAAACAGTCAAAGGAATTGGAGCTGTTTTTTCTAGAAAACTTAAAATTTAAAGAGGAATTTTGATAAATAACTGCAGATTTATTCTCCATGCCCAATGAGTTGAACAAAGATTGTCTTAAATTGAAAAAAAAAAAAAAAGGAATCCACTAGACATTAAGAAAACCTATCTAATGAGTAGGAAAGCTAAGCATTGGCACAGGCTGTGTGAGGGATAGAGAGTCTAGCACATACTACCATCTCCAATAAATGGTTTGGGTATAGTTAGCACCACAGTGAGCATGGACTGGACAGCTACTCACAGTCCCTCCCAGCCCTGTTTTCTCTGATTCTGAATAGTTTTCACATTGCTTCAGAATGAGATGAGGCAGAGGCAGAGAAAAAACAGTCTCCTAGCACCCTGCTCTGATTCCTAACAAATTGCTTCCCATTAAAAGTAACAACATTTTCAAATGCTTGCAGCGATCAGCAGGGTAAGTCATTGTCCCTCTTGCACTACACATAAATTCTTTTTACTGTCTTATTTGTGGACATAATTGTTCTTTTTTTTTCTTCTTTAACATTTCCTTGTCTTGTATAATTTCCCTTTAACTTGGTAATGATCTGAGATTAGTTTTATTGGTTGTGTTTCATATTTTGAGACTCCAGATGAAAAGTTGTACGCATATATATAGTATTGACATGACTGAACAGACCATCAAAAGAGCATTCCAAGAGAGATCTTGATTTGAACAGGTAACAAATGGTAGAAGAAATTTGCCTGAAATCACTTAGAAAATCATAGAATAATTTAAGTTGGAAGGGACCTCTTGAAATCATCTAGTCCATACCCCCCGCATCTTCTCCCCCAGCACAAGCAGGATCAGCTAGAGCAGGTTGCTTGGGACCATGTCCAGACAGCTTTTGAATAGCTCCAAGAATGGAGCCTCTACAACCTCTCTGGGCAGCCTGTTCCAGTGTTTGACTACCAGCATGGAAAAAAGTGTTTCCTTGTGTTCAGATGGAATTTCATGTGTTTGAATTTGTGCCCGCTCCCTCTTGCCCTCTGTATTGTGTCTGCATGGCAAGGTTTTGGTAGCTGGGGGGTTACAGGGGTGGCTTCTGTGAGAAGCTGCTGGAAGCTTCCCCCATGTCTGACAGAGCCAATGCCAGCCGGCTCCAAGACGGACCCGCCACTGGCCAAGGCCGAGCCCATCAGTGACGGTGGTAGTGCCTCTGGGAGAACAGATTTAAGAAGGGAAAAAAAAGTTGCTGTGACACAGAAACTGCAGCTGGAGAGAGGAGTGAGAACATGTAAGAGAAACAGCCCTGCAGACCCCCAGGTCAGTGCAGAAGGAGGGGGAGGAGATGCTCCAGGTGCTGGATTCCCCTGCAGCCCATGGGGAAGACCATAGTGAGGCAGGCTGTCCCCCTGCAGCCCATGGAGGTCCATGGTGGAGCAGATCTCCACCTGCAGCCCGGGGAGGACCCCATGCGGGAGCAGGGGGATGCCCAAAGGAGGCTGTGACCCCGTGGGAATCCCACGCTGGAGCAGGCTCCTGGCAGGACCTGTGGCCCCGTGGAGAGAGGAGCCCACGCTGGAGCAGGGGACGAGTGCGGAGTCCTCCTCCCCCTGAGGAGGAAGGAGCGGCAGAGACAATGTGTGATGAACTGACCCCAACCCCCATTCCCTGTCCCCTGCACTGCTGGGGGGGAAGAGGTAGAGAATTTGGGAGTGAAGCTGTGCCCAGGAAGAAGGGAGGGGTGGGGGGAAGGTGTTTTAAGATCTGGTTTTATTTCTCGTTACCCTACTGTTTTGATTGGCAATAAATTAAGTTGATTTTCCCCAAGTCGAGTCTGTTTTGCCCATGACAGTAATTGGATGAGTGATCTCTCCCTGTCCTTATCTTGACCCACGAGCCTTTTGTTATGTTTTCTCTCCCCTGTCCAGTTGAAGAGGGGGAGTGACAGAGCGGCTGTGTGGTGCTTAGTTGCTGGCTGGGTATAAACCACATCACTCTCTCAGTGGGGATTACTTAAAAGAGTGTGGCTTCTTCATTCCTCCTATCAGGTATTTGTACACATTGATAAGATCCCCCTCTGTTTTCTCTTCTCTGGACTGAAGAGTCCAAGCTGTCCCAGCCTCTCCTCATATCATAGGTACCAGCAAAACTAGCAGTCGGGGCTCCTGAATCTTAGCTCTGTCTTCCATCACCAAAACCGAGGCTGCTGACGATGCAGTGGCAGTATCCTTCACAGACATGACTGTGAATTAAAATTAGCGTGGAGAACTTGGATGTGGCATTAACATGAAGGATGGAAGAAGGCCTGGCAGAAACATGCCACGGCTTATTCTATCTTATATAAGGTGTAAAGACTAGTCAATCTATTTTTAATTACAGCTTAGTCTCCAAGCTAAACAGTTGATATGATTCTCATGGTTCAATTGCATAGCAATGACAGTGAAGTATTTGAATCCTAACTAAAGAGGAGATAATGTACCTCCCGTCTGCATGCTTGACGCATTGTGCTGCCCCCTCTTTCCTCCACCCTCTACAACAACATCTTATGTGTGTGCTCCTGTGATGTATAATTCACAGTGTTGTGCAGCCCTGCCCTTCTCCTGCCCTCCATTCAAATCAGTTTTCAAATGCTGTGACTCCAGGCACTAATGTTTTAGACAAGCTTGATACAACTGAGACAAGGCTGTAAGCTGAAAATAATGTGCAGCAGCATAGTTGAGTGGTTAATCAATACATGAGCTGTCAGCTTTTCAGATCAAGGAATTAACAAACTTATTTTGCAGTAAATGAAATGAGTTTTGGGGTTAGAAAATAGAAGATGCTAACAAGGCAATGTCTGAGTTGGGTTTTTTAAAAAAAAAAGTAATGAAGGAAAGAATTAAAACATTAACATTTGAATCTTTTGGTATTCTTAATTGTGCTTGTTCTAACTAGTCTTGAGGAATTATGATGACTAATTTACAACTGAAGGGTACTCAACACAGCTTGATGATGGCTAAGAACCCAGGATGGCCCTGAAGTTAGAGCTCCAAACATATCTCTACAGCCACAAATGTTTTCTGACCCCACCTTAAACTAGAGAAGTTTGAAAACTATATCACATGCCCATTGTAGGGAATACTTGACAAAAAATAATTAAAGAGCATTCATAAACCTTCTTCTTTTCTCCCTTAAATCAAAGATTGTTACTTTTGTAAGCTTTAGTACCTTGACTGGGGAACCTCTGGTGATATCTATCATGAACTGAGCAAAGGCAGCCCCTGAAGCTTCCCAGTCAAAGAAAAACCTCCCAGAGAGAAGATCCTCTGCCCCCAGTTGCTGGTGAACAAGGATGATTGATTGAAGGCTCCAGACCTCATCTGCATGTCTATAACTTGGTGATGTGAGACATTTTTTGTTGAAGTACCATGAAGTTTTTAAGTTGAATAAAACATCATCATTCATGTCTGAAAATGGATGGAAAAGAGATCTGTATCTAACTGTGTCTGGCATAAGGGTTCATCCTAACCTTTGGTGCAGCCTGTGGTGACAAGTATGTCTGGGCAGCTGAGAAAGAGACTGTATCAAACAGTGTCTACCTGTGGAAAATGCTTATAAATGGTTGTGTAGGCAACTGGTCCACTCCATAATGAGCGGAACCTCTACAAGGATTGCATGAAGGGGATTGACATAAAGTGGTAATAGAAGCAGGGAAGATTTGGTCTTAAACTACTGTAAGTAATGATGGGTCACAGGTTCTGGGAAGAGCAGATCTACCCAAGCACCAGTTTTAGGCTTAAAATACTGTTTGAATAGTTTGGAAAGAATCTCTAGATATTTTTTTCCTGGTCAATGCATCAATTAAAACTACCATAAATGGTATTTCCTCTTATTTGAACAAACCACTAACAGAAATACAAGTTCTATAGCCTGTTTAGTCCCAACACATTGAATAAAAATGTAATCTGAGCAAGGCAACATTTACATCACCTTTATTAAGAAGAGAAGGGGTGACACTACACACACCTTCATCAGAAGCATCCCAGAACATTCTGGAGTATCTGCAGCTTATTTTCAGGCTTATCCAGGTAATGATTGGAGAATAAAGTGTGACTTTGTCAGGCAGAGACAACCTCAAACAATTCTTTGCAGCTCAATTGATGGCATAGCCTGGGGGATGCTGTTTTGCAAGTGTAAAAGGCAAAAGTCCCATCACAGGAGCCCAGTGTGTGATATTAAACTTTCTGTAAAAGGCCATCCTCAAATTAGGCCCATTATCTCTGACACACAATCTCCACACAAGTGAAATATTTAGTGCTAAGAGATTATGGCATTTCCCTAGGCGAAGCTGTATGCAGTTCACAGAGCTTTTGCTTGCAGAGCACAGCTTGGCAGGCTTTCTCAGCCAGTTTGACCAAGACCATGAAACAAGTCTTGTGCATACAGTCTCCCTTGCAAGATCAGAGCATTAACACACAGTGCTACAGACCTGCTGAAAAAAAAATAATACCCTGGGCTTTACAGCACTTCACAGCTTTGGTGCGTGCCCAGTGTAAAGGACAATGAATTATTGTGCTGCCCTAAGGGCACAGTAGGATCATTTCTCTGGAAAGCATGCCTCTTTATGGGGCAGAAAGAGAGGCACAACACCACCAGACTGAGGCTATAATAACCTGTATAATGAGATGTCCCCTGACATTATCACGGATCATATCCTGGTGCAGAGTAGAGAGGGAGCAGAGGAACTGGGAGTGTTCTTCTTGTCAGAGATGGTGTCTGGAAAGGCTTTGTTTGTCCTATCAAGAAAGAACCTACAGGACCAAAGATCTGTGGCTTTAGGTAATATAAATGCACACACTGAAAAAGAGAGTCCCCAAAGACCCTTCTGCAGCATGAAAATGGAGGTAAGAGGCAAATAATGACTTGTCCATGGAGCTGAATCAAGTGTTCCACTTCTGCCTCAGCAGCTTATTTCTGCCTGACTCCTGGACTGGCCCGTTGGCCGGTCTTTAAAACAATATGGGCCTTCTGGCTGAAAGTTATGACTATAAATGTGTTAACATTAAGCAAGTCTTGAGAATTTACTGTGTTGTTTTTAGTTCATACTTCTCTTGGAGAAAACAAAATAATCCTTTCTTTCACTCTTTCTAAACAAGAAAAGGCAGTGATCTCACATTTGCTTCTAATTACAATGCACTTTACTGTGCAGCCCCGCTGAGGGGAAAAGGTTTTTGAAGTCTACAGCATTGAGTGAGAATTGATCGCTAATTAAATTCATCTCTGGGAAGTTAGCTATAACTAAAACATACTGAATAAAAACATTCAGATCATTGTTTTGCTAGTGATACATGTTAAATAAAACCTGCATAAATCAGGTGCTTTGAAATAGCTGGGAAAGCCAAGCCCAGGCGTGGTGGAAGTCCTATTTCAGGAGGGCACCGACTGTAGTGGGCCAGTGCAACGCCTCTGTGTACTTGTGGTGATGATCAGCTTTCATGAAGGATTTATCACTCTATCCTCCTTGCATGGGAAAGGCCAGTTATGGTGTGTCCATAGTTCCACAGAGCCAAACATATCCACTTGGGTAGAACAGGGTGTTTTGGTTCTTTCTGGGTTCCGCTGTGGGTTCGGGACTGAGTTTTCAGTGTGTTGTGGGAGCTGGGACTGGAACTGAGTAGGAAACACAAGGTATGCTGTGCCTTCACTTTCACAGGACACCATTCCAAGATGCATTAAAACATGACTCCAAAGGTAAATCAAGAACCAGTAGAACACAGCTGTAGCAAGTGATTTTATTTGATGACTTCTCATGTAATAGGTTTCAAAGACGGTCGTCATTTTTTCTGTTTTATCTGGTTTATAAAACTACCTATTTTTTTGCCAGTTACGGTTTTTACTTACCTCTGCCTATTAATATAGTGGCAGATGGTACAGGCAGGTATGTGTTAAGATGTACGTACAGATGGCTCACTCTGTCTTGCGGTGCCTCTGACAAGATAAAGACATGAGGAACTGCAGGATGCTACAGATTACAAAGGGAAGTAATGTATATGCAGATGGCCTACACTGACCTGTGGTGCCACTAACAGGACAGCAGAATGAGAAACAGCAGGACACTATAGATAGCAAAAAAGGAAATAGCTTGACAAAATTGCTGTCAAAGTTAGAAATTACAGGGCAACCATAGCATAAATACCAACTAAGGGTATAAAATCAGCAAAAGCAGGGTTGATGAGGAAATGGTACACGGAAATGAACTGTTTATTTGGGAGGGGATGAGAATGGTAAAGGAGAAGATCTTGCAGGGGAAAAGGGAATATAATGTGAGCCAAATCGCATGTTCACAGCTCCCTGTCAAGCAGCTCTGAGCCTGATCAACACAGCTTGGAGCAAGACTGCAAAAGCGTTGTTGCTCCAACTGTGCTTGCATCTGACTCTCTTGCGCACTCAGGAGGGATCTGGATGCTTTCCCCAATGCTGGGAGGGAGAACCCAGAGGAGGTGGCTGGACATCCTGACTTCCAAATGGTGTGAAAGTCAGAGTGCAGACAATCCTGGAACGAAAATTTTGCTTTTGTGACTTTTGAGGGTGATTTTGATGTTGCGTATACCCAGTCTGGTTTTGAATCCAGAAATTAATTTTCTTTCATTCAAAGAAACCCAAGCCCCACACTGCCTAAGTTTACCTCTTGATGTTTTTATTATTTATACACCACAACTGCCCAGAGGTGATGTCATAGCTTAAACAGCAAAGATAATGCCTTGGACAGTGAGTTTATGAACAGAAATATAAATTAATGGTAAGAATGAGATCAGAAGTATTATCCTTGTTTTGTATAGGGAAAACCACAGGGGATATATCTGAGTTTGTCCTCAGAGGCCACCTTGAGATTACTGTCAAAATCAGACTTGTAGGCCAATATTGGACCTAGAAGAAGGGGTCTGGCAGATTACAAAGCAGTCTTGCAGAACTAGAGCTTACTGCACCCAAAAGTTTGCTAATAGGAACACAGTTCAGTACAGGAGACTTACTGCCAGGGAGAGGGATTCCCAAAGAGCAGTAGTAGGGTCAGGACTGACTGTGGCCAGTTGTTTGCTCTCGTTGTGGTGCAGTGGGCTTCACCACACAGCTCCCGTTGTGAGGCTCTGCCTCTTCCCACGTTCCCTGGCCACGGAGCTCATTCCCCATAGGAATGTGGGACTGAAAGAGAACAGCCCAGCTCTCTGCAATCAAAGGCAGAAGAAAACACAGAGCAAACACACCGTGTCTCCTCTGGTCTCATCAAAGGCCACGAAACCTTTCCGATTGTTCTGGAACAGTTTCTGGCTATAAAGAGGCCATGGAAAGTGAAGAGGAAAAGTTAAGGAAGCACCAACATCTCATTTCCCCACCCAAGAGGGGAGGCAGTAAGAAACTGTGTCCCAGGAGACTGTATCCCAGTAGATAATACCACAGGCTGCACCGAAAGGCAGGGTCACAGAAAAGTTTTCATCAGTATTCCAGCTACTCTGAGACTCCTCACGAGTTAGAGATATGTGGATTTGCTAGAGTATAAATGTAAATGCACATTTATCTCAACATTTACTGCCTTTATTTGTTGCAGAGTTCAGTGCTTGAGAGTCAAATGATTCTGCAGGTAGTAATTACTGACTTTGTATTTGCAAAAAGTGGTTTTAGTTCAACAAGCAAATTGAGATTGACTTGTCTTGAAAGGAATTTCTTATTCTGCCCCACCTCCTGTTTTCAGTGTCAATTTACTGGTTTCTGTGACCATGCTGCTCTCTTGGCAAAACAGGCTGATTTCAGGCTGTAACTCTAGTGACAGTAGCCATAGCCCTACACTGTACTGAGTGGACTAAGTAATGCAGTAGATGTCTTTGTGCTCCCAATGTAGCACTAGGACCTTGTGGGCAATGATTCAATGCTTCTCAGAACGCAAGACCCTAAGAAGATTATAAAAATAACCATATAGTGACTTTGTTGTAGACAAAATGGTCATGGTGTGGGTATTTAATGTAATTACTTGCAAATTAATACCAATTTCTGATCACTCATTCATGTATGGATAAAAAAGAGAAATACAAAAAAATACTTCAGCAAACAACATTCCTCCCCTTTCTCCAGGCTCATCTTAAGCCAAAAAACCTATTCTACCCATACCCAGTCTCAACTTCCCTTATTTTCATCACAGGTTATGCTCACTCTATCCCAATCCCTCCAGTGAGGTGAAGGGGCACAGGAGGTTGTCCGTAATGGATTCTGTCTGTCTTTCTGTCCATAATAGTTTCTGTGTGCCACTCTTTGTTTCTGACTGGTTTCTTCCTGCCAAAGCTTGTTTCTTACTGATTTTCCTCCACCATTCCCTGCCTCTTACTGGTTTTCCACTGCTCTACTTTTCTTTGTGTCACTGCACTGGGGTGGGTCACCCACAGGTTGCAGTCCCTCAGGAGTGCCCCTGCCTCTTTGGTCTGAGGTATGACTGCCTACCTATGATGTCACAGGTGTAACAGACATTTCAGTTCTGAAATAAAAGCATCTCTAGGGAGAGCATGAGCCTCTTTACCCCAGGCCATGTTAGGCAGGATTTCTCATACTGACACTTGAGTTCCTCACTAGAAAGGAGCTGACCTTCCCTCACAGGTCTTTGTTGGGCTGAAGACTACCTAAACGAAACGCATCAGTTGTTGCAATGTGTGTCTTGGTGACCTTCACCTCTTCTGGAGTTTGGTGCTTTTCTGTCCAAAAGCCTATTGATTTTAGTGCTGGCAAAGAGAAGTGCAGTATTTAACTACATAAATGGATGAGGAAAGAGAAGGTGCATGGCGCAGAGACCTGGATGTTTTTTGTATCTTTAAAGAAGACTATCTGTTCTTAAATATGAAAACATGAAGTCATTCCTCTTCCATGTACAATCATGCCTGTTTTTTTCTGTCATTGGTAGTTTTAACGGCAGTGGATGGCAACTGTGTCTCCCTTTAATGGTCCTCCAAAGCCAAAAGGAAATAAATAAAGGAAGGCAAAGGAACTGTCAGTAAAAAAAGGACTGACTGGCAACTTGTAAAGGGAGTATTTGGGTAGCCCCACGATCCTGCAAACACCTTCTTGTGACTTTTCAGTCATCTGCTGTGTTTCAGACCAGTGGCTTTCCCAATCACATATGGCTGTTCCCAAGCACAGAACTGGCCTTTTGCATAGGGACTAGATGTATGACAGCAAAGACCCATTCAGGCATCCTAGTTTTAGCTAATACTTTTTTGGTTTTTATTTCTTTGTTTGCTTTAGAAAATAAGGTGCCTGTTGACACAGAGGTTAAAGAGGTTAACAAGTATTAAACAGAAAGACAGAGGATTATTTCAGAGTTCCTCATCTGAGGCTTTAGCTTCAGTGTTTTCAAAGGAATTTCCAGCAGCACTAAATAATTAGCTGTTGTACCAGCCACAGCATCAGAGCTCATCTTCACAGCTGTAATTACTGCATGCTTCTGACACCATAGATATTACCATTAACCCTGCATGTGAATCATCATCTAATTTATTGTCTGAGCTGAAAGCAATTCTGTCTTTCCAGTTGAAAATTTGCAGCAGTGCTTTGTCATGTTAATCTTCAGGTTATGATCTCTCTTCCATATGCATGCATTGCCTTTCCAGATGGAGGCTTACCGAAGCACCTCCTGCTGTCAGCCTTCATGTGCACTCTTTGACAATTTTGGATTTTTTCCTAAAAGCACAGGCAACCTTTATTTCCATGTATAATGAAGAAGTTCATTTAGCAAGCATTGGTATTTACAGCACAGAAGGAAGGATATTCTGAGAGATTTGAGATGCTGAAAAGGTTAATTATTATAATCTCTAAAAAAATAAGAGGTCTATATAATCTCCTAACTGGTATTGCACAGCTGACAAGTGTACATGATGCTGACCTACTGTTGGTGAATCTGTAAAAGAGGCCCCTTACACCACAATAAGTTCTGAAGCTCTCCGAAAAGATGGGGCATGGGCCTGTGCCATGTGAAAGTACTGCAGCAAACAATCCCAGCATAGGCTGTGGTGTAAGCACTGTCACTTGATAAAATATTTCTCCAGGAAATTTGTACAAAACAAACTTTTTCATAAAAAAATGTCATGTCTACTACATTGTGGGGTTTTTAATGGAGAATGTTAGCTATCAATTGAAGTTAGTTTCAACTGAAGTTAAATATTTAGTGCCAATTTCCTCTGATATAAATTCATTTGTCTAATTGAATCAAAATATTTTGTTACAAGGAAGAAAAAATGCAGTGTCTCAGGATTTTTTTCTTCTTTCTGTGTGGGTCTGTCTGGGTAAATTATGCATTCTATGATGCTTCACAGGCTCTGTCTGCACTGATAAATTAAACAGTACCAGGAAATATTTCCAGGCAGTGGACCTCAAACATCTTTTAAATGGTACTGTTTGCAACATTAAATTGTTAAACATATCTCTGGTCATGGTCCAAGCTCACTCACTCATTCCCAAGCAATTCCCAGGCACAGGAAAGAGTTAGACTGGGCCAGGGACTGTTTCCTGGCAGATGGGTTGGATGTAAACATCAGGATTTGGAGGTTAAGAGAGTTTAATAGTTATACAGGTGCAAACTGTTTTCTCACAGTTCAGTCCTGAACTCCCCACTAAAATCTACTCATAAAGATTCATAGGGACTTAACAGCTAGCTTTTCTGAAGTCCTCATGATCCTTAACACTTTCATTCTCACAGTTGTCCAGAGATATAAATTAATTAAATACCATCTAAGGTCATTCAGGAGATCTGTCAGGAGTGAACCTGGTTCCAGGCAAGTCTTCTGGGTCATGGTCATTCCGTGTCTCCAAGTCTGTGCTTATCTCACCTTAGCTGCAGCAGAAGCAGAAACAGGCAGCCAAAAATGGCTTTTGAAAACATCACCGTACCTGATTATATCTAAAGTTTTTGTTTGTAACACCGCAGAACTTTCTGATTCACCCAATGCGTATCTAGCCAGTTAATAATCCTCTTTTAAATGGAAAGAAATGGCAATGTTGAATGGCATCAACATGTCTTTCATTTCTCAGGCTCACCTGCTTGTTGAGCTTGAAAGAAAGTTAATTCAAATACTGACTTTTTGTCAAATTCCATTTCACACCTCGACCTCTACTGCAAATGAAGCCACAATGGAATCTTTACTTATCCAGCTAGGCCTGTTTCTTATGTCCTCCTGGAACTCACATTTTTCACCTCTCTTTCTAGACATTGTTCTGATTTGGAAAAGTGACTCTGGAATCTCAAAACAGTAATAGAATAATGTCTGGGACTGAGGAAATCCATTTCTTCCAGTCATCCTGAGCTCTGTTAACTAGGATGATGCTATATGGGGGTCAGAATTCCTTTGGCCCTCCCAATAGCAGGCCTAAGGAGCCTGTTCTTCATGTCCCCTCTTCATCACACCTATACACTTCTGTCTAGGCTCTTCAAAGAGCATTCAGCAAGGACGCTTGGTCATCAGATGCTTGGTCTGATGGCCAGCAGCAAGGCCAGCCCAGTGTTGGTATCATACAGATTGACAAACCACTTACTCATCAAAGATTGTTTTGCAGTTAGCAGAGGTATGTGCAAAAATAGTCGTCCACTTTTTGAACAAGAATAAGCAAAATACTGGAGTCATCAGAAAGATATGCTTTTGGCAGAGGTCCACCACGGCGTTATAGCAAGCAACAGAAGAGATACAGCAAAATGGTTTTCTTGGAAATCTTTTTATGTTCCCAGAGAGTTATGAAAAGAGGAAATCTGTTCAGAAGCTGGTTAGGACACAATTTAATGGTGAAGGCAGGCGTTTGGTAGAGTATCAGGCATCTGCCCTAGACAGACAAGATGTCCTTATAATGGTCACAATGAAGGTACTCAACTAGAAGCAAATATCAAAGCTGGTTGCACTTCTCTTGTGCAAACAGATTATGGTGCCTAACCAACATTCATAAAAACAGATCTTGAAAAAGAAACAGTTTCCAAAAGATTAATGCAATTATTGGCACAAGTCACTGAGAGTATTTAAGTGTAAGATCTTAATGAAGATTTTTCCTAGGCGTCCTACCCAACACCCCGAAGTGACACTTCCCACAAGTGAGCAAAGCAAGTTCTTCTGGGTTAAATCCATCTAGTGTTACGACACTGTTAAAATGCTTAAAAATATAGATGAGGTTGAAAATAAGAATATAAAGGGCAGTGAATATGATCTTCAAATTAAAATCTGTCAGTGACTGATGGGAGAGGCAAATGAGTCAATGATAATGTGGTTAAAGAAAATAGCAAGGTATTAAAAAAAGCCCATCCTGGGAAAAATTAACTGATGGGAATTAGAATTACAAATGAATTACAGATGAAACTACAAATAGTGAAGCAGTATCCATGATCTAAAATAGTAAGGGTGAAATAGAATACTTTTCCTCAGTAATAAAACAAAGTGCAGGATAGTAATAGTAATAAAACAAAGCATAGGTTCTTCAAATTAAACATTTTCCAAGAAGCAGACTCAGGTAACTTGCACTCAAGAAATTTTCAAAGAATTAGTTAATCAACTTCATAGCTGAGTTTATCTGAACACATTTTTAGAAACAAGGAAATTCCCATAGTCTGGGGGATTATCTGTATAATATCAGTATTTGAGAGAGCCAGAGATCAGGCAGTCAGATATAAATCCCTACTGAAATAACGCCAGAAGTAATCAACAATGTTATTGTTTCCTTCTGCGTCTTTGTTGATATTATTCATCTCACTTACCATCACTTCTTGTAAAACAAGCTTGATCAAATAAAACTCTTCTCCCTTTTGTTCCTTTTTTTAAATAAACTGTTGGATGATGCATAAAGGTAGCTGGTGTGACTAGTTTTTCCTATATGATTTGAATGGGTACCAGACAGTATTTTGTCAAAAATAATTTGTTTAGTGAGAACAGAAAAGGGACATAGTAGCTATTAAACACAGCACACAGAAAGTTCAAAATCCAGGTTTTAAAAGGACAATATTCAGAGTATTTCTTTCTGGGTACCCCAGGAATTAATTGATGGCCCAATATTTTTTGGAGGGGGCAGGGGAAGAGAAAGAGAAGAGTGGTGGTAGGGATCAACTAGTTAATTTTGCCTGCAAAATTTGCAACTGAGAAAAGATTGGTGGAGTAGCAAATTACAAGAAAACGTGATGCTGTTACTGTCTGACCTGGAGCGCTTGAAGAAATGACTGAAAGGCAACAAAACATGTTTTAACACAGACTCTTTGAGGTCCTGCACATCACACACAGTGTGTTAAGAGGACGGGAGCTTTGTGGAAAAAGTCACTGCAGCCTGAGACATTTACAATTAAGTACACTATTAAAGACAGTCATTTGGATGACTGGTGACTGATAGGCACATGTGAAGGGTGGCTCATTCCTGTCCCCCAGTCTGAGGTGCTAAATTAAAGATGAATGAATTATTTTCTGTAGGAACTTTTCTCTCTCCTCTGACTGGAGAGAGCACTGTATGATCTGCTTAGACTAGACACCAATGGCTTACGTTAGGAGAAATTAATCCTACCTTTTACCTTAGTAACTTGAAGGGATACTTACAGGTTACTATAAGGCTAAGTACAGGATGCAATTGCCTAAGCATGGGCACTAGCATTATTTAAGCATCTTCCTCAGGCTTCAGCTGAATGGAGCCTCAAAAGTCCCATGGTGTATCAGAAGTCAAACCAATGACTGAAATGACTGAGCGACCTTTTCCAGATCTAACCTGCAGCAAATTCTGAAAATTCACCACAATCAAATCTTACAGTCAAGGCTGCACCACAGAGAGAGCAGAGCCCCTGTACACCTCCTCAGTGGATATTTTTAGAAGGCCTCTGCATCCTCTGTCTTGATATTAGATTCCTAAATTAATCTATGCTACATACCTTTATTGCTATCCCTCTTCACACAGAAAATTGGCCTTACATGTTTGCTGTTTCCTCTCAACCACTGTAAAGACTCCCATCTCTCTTAGGCATCTGTATTTTTGGCGCTGGCATCCATCTGGGTTAAGAAAAAAAAGTTTTCAAAGAAGAGATTTAATTCTTATTGGACAGATTACAAATAAATGAATAAATATTGATTTTGTGTCTGTTACCCATTTATAGAGGAAAATGGCCTCATATTAAGTTAGCACATTTCTAAATAAAGTTGATTAGACCATTGTAAAAGATTTTAATTACAAAGAAATTACAAACTAGTGCACACACACACACATTTTTCATTTAAGAAGTAATAGTTTTATATGCTTCTAAATAAAGTCTATCAAACAATTGTGCAAAGTCTGCAACTACTAAGGAAAAATATATAAACAGAGTTATCATTATTCATAATATCTTCCAGAAATACGCTAGAAAACTGAAGAAAAAGAGGAAGAGTAAAATATCTTACTTTCCACAGGAAAAAAACCACCAGATCTGGAGTCTTAGAATAGCAGTTTCTCCTCACTTCACCCAACTAGAATAGTATTTTTAACCTTGTTGCCTTTGGCAGAATCTTATATCAGTAAAATATGAAATTTAATTTTTCTGAGTTAATGGGAAGGCTTAAATAACAGTATAGCCTTTTGTAGAATTATTAATAGTGTAAAATTGAAAATAAAACACTTCAAGCACTTGGGGGTTTCTTCAAAATTTATTCAGCTTTTTGCACGCCCTGTAAATGTAGCAATTAACCATTGGGTTAATTTTAGTTCTTTTTAGTCCTATCCCAGACCACTCTGTCCTACAGAAAAATCTGACCTTCTGTAAAAGGAAATTCTAAGTATTCAGAAGCTATTGTCTCTCTGAAAAAACCCTAGCCCTTTCTAACAATATCTACTAGTGGTACTCAACAGTACAGAACTAGTAATAAATTTACAGACAGACAAAATTCCTCTCATAGCAGGACCTTCACTGAAGCCAACTGAACTTGTGTTATTTAGGACAATAATAGCAGAATTTGATCATTAGTTGAACTGATAAAGAAAGCAAACAAAAAAACCCCAATGTATTTTACACAAATGATGACAAAGATTCTTTTCTAAATGCATGTTTTAAGAACAATCAAAAAATTAAATCCTTTATTAAACCAAACACAATTTCATTTCTCATATTTATCTGAATTATCTTGACTTTCTCTTCCCAAAAGATTATTTCTAATCAAGTTATGGCTTTCATGATAAGATACTCTTGTAGTCCCTAGGGCAGATTATTCTTTCAGTGATGCTGGTATAATTCAGCATAACTCAATTGAAATCAGCTGTATTGTGCCGAATTGATTCTAATCTGGCCAAGAAATCTAGAATCTAAACTTTGTCATCCTACAAAGACAACAGCAGGAATAATTTCACAGATTTCAGTTAATAATGCTAATTTTATATCTTTCAGTTGCAGACAAAAAGTCTTCTTTTAAGCAGAGATACACAGACCTGATGCTCACAAATTGAGATTTATTTGAAGGCTGTTGATTTACCTTATTGTCTTTGGACAAGAAAAGATGTCAAAACTTGCCATTATGAGAAATAGCTCTTTTCAAAAGGAAGGGTCAAATGCTTGGCACTTTTTGATTCTGATTTTTATGCTCTGCATTAGCAGCAATCTTACATGCTTCTGCTTAAGGAGGATTGTGGCAAGATTTGTACATATAAGGCAGTCTTTGTAGCTTTGGTTTTATTCAGTCAGGCTCCAAGACAATCAACAGGGAATAAAAACTGCAACGCTCTTAGGGTAAATAACGGCCAGCCAACTTTGTATTTGCTTGTGAATATCTATTTCAATCCCGAGGGAGGACTTGTTTACCAAAAAGTTTGTCTCTTGTTTTGCAACAATACCAGTTGGTCTAATAAACCAGATTACATCTGCCTATAAATCTTGTTTTGCCCATGTCCTTGGACATCATGGTTATAATAGCCATGATAAAGGCATGATGTAGGCTCTTTTCAGTGGGGCCCAGTGACAGCACAGGAGGCAGTGGGCACAAACACAGGATGTTCCATCTTAACATCAGAAAACTGTGTTTTTTACTTGGACAGTGACTGAGCACTGACACTGGCCCAGAGAGATCGTGGAGTCTGCATTCTAGGAGATGTTCCAAAGCCATCTGGACAGGGTCCTGAGCAACTGGCTCTAGGTGGCCCTGCTTGAGCAGGGGGCTTGGACCAGATGACCTCTAGAGGTCCCTTCCAACCTCAAGCATTCTGTGCGTCTGTGATTCTGTGATAGCAAAACATCTACAGTTTTTCCTCAACAAGTCTCTGGCAGGGGACTTGTTTTAGGGGGCTAAGAAAATGAGAATGGAGGCGAGGTGTTACTGTCTCATGGTCTCCTATAAAACAGTCTGAGTTCTCTTCTATTCTCCTGTTCTTAGCCAGTTTTGTCAACTCAAATACATATAACTCAACTAAAGGAGGCATTTGCCTATAGTTTAGATATTTCCTTACTGTAACTTGCATTAAGAGCCACTATATTTTTTACATCCATAATTTGTCATTGCAAGCCTTTTACCAGGAATATGAAAAAGCAAAGATACCAAGTCTCTCCTTTATACCAAAATCCTCTCACACGTTTTATTTCCCTCAAAACCTATATTGCAGTTTTCTTCAGTGAATAAAATCAGACATGTGGGTCCAGACCTCCAAATGTCTGGAGCACTAGCAGAAGTCAGAAGAAAAAAAGAAAATTTGAATATTTTAATGGGTTCTGAACACATGTTTTTTATTGGAAAGTTGAGGGATGTTCAGCTTGGGGCTGGATTGGGTCCATCTCTGTTTTTAACCAGAATGGAAGAAATGTGTATCCCAGGCTGCTTTCATCCCGCTAGATAAAACAGTGCCACACACTGAGCTTTGACATTGTCATTACTGCCTCCTTGTCAGCATAATCCCTGGCATGGTTTTGCTGCACATCAACAAGCACTCTTGTTAGCAGTGTTACGTCTAGGACATCCATCCCAATCAGAAGCACTGACAAGATTTGGCTCCCTGCACCCTAAACGCTCCTACACAGGCTACACGCCCTATTTCAATTAGCTATATAGATGTAGTTTACAATAACAGGAACCTATAAGAAGTGCAGCTAGTGTTGGCTCTTCTCATATGAACAATGCAGAATATCGGTGTGAAGGCCTGACACTACTGATGTATATCTCAAAACTCTCACTGGTTTAAGCAAAGATTTTCACCTTGGCTGTTTATCCAAACTTTTTGTGTGTAGCTAAGCTGGTTAGAGATCTCAAGGGTATGTATTTTCTTATAGCATAGAGAATTTGTCTAATGGGGATAGAAATATATCTTTGCTACACAGGGACACTGTGAGGATTGATTAGGTAATAACTTGAAAGCACTATAGGAGTGAACAGTGCTGTGTTATATAAATGCTAAGTATTGTTATTTTTCCTTGCAAAAATACTTCAGGAGACTCTGACAGGTTCACAGCTAAGCTCTGAAACATAAATACTAAGCTATGTCCGTCTTTGATTTTGTAATACTACACATGGCACTTAGGAGAATATTATGATATTATTACCTGAGATTGCTTGTTATTTTTGATGAGGTAACAAAATACTGGCAGCAAATGAGATTTGTTGAAGTATTTTCAGTGGTTCATTTTTAAAGTGTAACTCCTCCTTGGCTTTATATTTCCTGTTATACAGAAAGGCTGTGTGGAAGGATGCATCTTCAGGGGTATGAGAGACCAGAGAGAGAGAAGAAAATGCCTCCTACCTGTCCTCAAAACAGCACTGCTTCGTTAGCCTGTTTGCTTGTGTAGCTCTGCTCTGCAACAGTAACCCTTTCTCTTCAACATATTAAGGAGGCTGGTGTATGTGTAAGGTGAGGGTGGTGGTTATTCCTCCTATCATCTACTTCATGACCGTATCATCTGTGTTCAGAGGACATAGTGGGATGCCAAACATCCCTATCTAGTTGAAAGAAAAAAGGAAGCACTTACAAAAGACTGAGGTAAGTTACAGGCCTGAAATGGACATTTTGAATACATCATTCTCACCAAGTTTTCAGATCTCTTCCAGCACTCTGGACTTTGCTGTAAGATCACATGCCCAAGGGTTGAGCTTTGTCCCAGGACAGATGTCCCCAGGGGCTTAAGGGCTTAGAAGTACACAGTCATGCTTCTTAGGGGAAGATCTGTAAGAAATGCCTGTGCCATGCAGAAATCTGTGGAGGAGGCCTGGATCCATCTAACTCCACAGGTTCACTTACTGGAGGAGCTAGAAGATGTTAGACTCCCATAATATATCCGGGAAGGATACCTCCACACCTGTCCATCCTTTGTTAAGATAGATGCCACCACTCCTTGGAAGAGAGCTGAACAACTCCTGAATTGACTGAGGAAATGCTGCAGAAAGTAGCCCAGCATATTAAAGACAACAGGGCTGGGGATTTCTTCATACACTATGCTATAAGATAAGTAATTCAGGAACTTCTTAATCAGTACTAAAGCTGTTGCCAGCTGTAAGCCTGTGTACCTCTATCAGAAGAGCACAGGAGACAGCTGTGAGCTAAAACCTCTTCAGCTGTCCCAGTACAGTCTACCTCCAAATACAAGTCATTGTGCTAAAAATAAGGAACTAGAAAAAAAAAATAAGAAAAATAAAAATTAAAGAAAAAATATAGAAACTGGAAAATAAGGGCTCCAGGAAGGGTGACAGCCAGTCTGCAATCTACATCTCAGTCTATCTTTCCCAATTGACTGTAGAGGGAATCTGGGACAACTCTGTTTTTAACTCAGGATGTGTTTGGGATAAATCCACACCTAAGTTACTTAAGTTAGTCAGACTCATGAGCAGAACTCAAAGTGTGTAACTTTGTTTTAAACCCAAGAACAAGACTCCCAGCCTAATGACAGTGGCTACTACTGCAATTCTTATGCTATACTGAGGAACATGCTTTAATGACCCTCACTCTCATCCTCTGTACTTTTATATGCTCTGGTTGTAAAAAGTTCTGGCTAATTCCTAGCATTTGTTTTAATAGTTTTGTTTTCCTGTCTTGTTTCTCAGATATTGCATAGAATATTTTATTCTTCCTGAAAACAGTTATGATTCCCCTGCGTGTGATATTGAACAATCATGCTTTAATCAATGCTACTAAATCTGAAGTATCTCTTGTGCCTCCAGGTATTGATTCTACTCTGTTCACTTATTTTATTTCTGTAAAACACTGAAGTATTTTCTGGATATGGGATCAATCTTCAGGCTCAGATCTCTCGACAGTTATCACCACCATTCAGTTTATCTAGACAATCAGAAAAGACCTAGGTTCATGAAATATTCTTAAGTCTTTTCCCATGCTGACAAAATTACATCTATGGTTGTAAAAAGTCCATCAAGTCTTCCCCCATACACAAAACAACATATCGTGTGGTCCATCTTTACATTGTTGCTTTCCCAGGAGTTATTCCTCTGGTGCTATTGAGACTGAAATTCAGCCTACAATATTCAAATCAGGCACTTGGTTCAGCCATGTAGTTGGTTGCTCAGCTGTGGGATTATTTCCAGTAGAATGTCTAACATCAGAGAAATTCTGATTATTGGGACCTGTGCTTAATTCCAGACCTCAGTGGCAACCTTGTTATCACTGCTGACCCAGGTAATCTAAAGCTGGACTCCATGACAAACACTCCAGTACAAATATAACTACAGATATATTTGCAGTTTCTGAAGAAGTGGCTGAGTCAGAGCTTTGAATGGTGATGATCACAGCTATTGGGAAGAGCAGTATCATGGGAGTACACCTACAAAATCAATTGTACCGCTGCAGCTATTACATTGCGGTTCACTTTCTACTGTAGCAGTGCAACCAGTAAGAAGAGTAAACAGGTAGACAACAAGATGATTAGTGAAATCTCAAGTCTTCTGTAAACCATGTGAAGATGTCAGCATAGCGATGAGAAGCTCTGATTCATGGTGTGCTTGCAGAATGGGATACCACTAAGAAACTGTTTTCAATATTAGCCCTGTCTTGTACAGAATCACAGAATTGCTGAGGTTGGAATGCATCTTCTTGAGATCATTTAGTCCAAACCCCCTGTTCAAGCAGGGTCAACTAGAGCAGGTTGCCCAGGATCATGTCTGAGGAAATGCAAAGCAAAAGCTCAGTGATGTTGTGGTGTGAAAGATGTAGCAGGGACCTTGATAATAAACAGGAAAGAAATGTGGACAAGATCACTGACATATGTTTTAGTTAAAAAAATCTCTGATAATCTCTGGTGAGGCAAGCTATACAGGTGCAGTTTTTCACTAAGACAGAAGTAGCAAAGACAGGTAACAAGATAATTTATTAGTGTCACACATGTAACAGACAGATGACTGACCAGAAAGAGACTGTGATTCAGCCCAGATCTGCACAGAGTTGAACTGACAAAGTACTTAAGTATTAGACAGTTTCCAGCTTGCATAATATGCAAGAATCAACTGTTATTCCTCTGGAAGGAGAACAGACATTAATGAATTGAGGAAAGCTTGCTGTTCAGGCTGCAAAGCACTGAAAGACTAGAGTCCAACCATGTCATTACAGTCAAGCACATTCTGTTTGGCTCATGTATGTGTCATATGGTTATTTAAGGTACTATGAACCACAATGTCCCTTCCTTGACCTAAAGATATGACAATTTCTGAATTATTCTTTAAATTTGTAAAACAAGTGAAGATCCAATTATATTGTAGGGAAAGCAGTAATAATATAACACTGATGGAATGGTTTGCCTTGGTTAGCAATGAGTTTCTTTCTTTGGAAAATTGAAAGTATGCTTCCTCAAAAGAATGTAGCTTTTAAAATGTGTTGCTGTTTTCTGTGATTAAATATCAAATTTAATTTTAATTAAAGATATGTACAAGAAATCTATAAATACTGAAATTCAGGCTTTATTACATACTTTCCTATATTAGTAATTTGCAGTTGTGCTCTGGTTTGACTCAAAGAGTGATTATGACTTAAACACAAATTGTTTTAAATATGAAACTACGACATATCATTTATTAAGCTAATTCGTAGAATAAGTTAACCATGGAGATATGTTCCCTGTGGAAAGTTTTATAATGCATATGAAGTACTTTGTTTTAAATTATGAAAGCGCCATATGCCCTTTCAAAAATCCTAAAAAATTACTTGTCAGTATAAAAAAAAAGTCCAGTTGTTCATTCACAGTGTGAACTTATTGTTTGGCCATATTCTGAGCAGGAGACTTAAAGAGGTGAGTTAAATACATAGTGTGTGTCTTTCTGTTTGTACATATTAGTACTTCATGTTGTTCATGAATTTGGCAAGACAATTTGCTAGTGAGCATTTGCAGGCTACTTTTCTGAAATTTGTTCTCTGAAATTTCTCATAAACAATGCAAGAAGTCATAGAATAACATGACAAATGGAAAATCAGGAAGCCAGTGCAAAAGCAATCTTTAAGATATAGTGGAAAGGATTATGTAAACTTATCTGACCTCCCATATGAGCCAGCCGAAAATCTTAGCCAGTGAGAGTGCTGCCAAGTTGCTCATAGCTCAGTACCACTTGGTTAATACTCCATTAGCAAGCAAAGTCACCAACTGAAAATTATATCTCTGGTCTTGTTTGCAAAGGGATGAGGCCATAGGCTTAACAATTTTAAACAATTCTAGTACCTTTTTGTTAGTGAATAATGCCTGGAATGAAAATGAATTCATAAAGTTGCCTGCTCTGGCACTGCCTTTTGTTTTCAGTGCCGTTTCCCTCTGAACAGTCTGCAAACCATGTCAGTCTTCACAGGGAACATGTTATTCACAGACAGGATACATAGGAGAAACAAGCTGCCTGTCAACAACACACTGCTGTGAGGAGAAGGTTTCCTTTCTCCTCCTTCCAGTACATCAGGAAGGAAGGAAGGAAGGAAGGAAGAAAGGAAGGAAGGAAGGAAATTAGTTTTCATCGTGCTTCTAATTTCAAGCACCTCTGGGAAATGTCCACTCACTCTTTTTCTGTCTTTTGCTTGATTCTGTTTGTCAGTTTACTCTTCTTCACTGAGTCACCAAACATTAATAATTTAATCCAAAAAAATAACAGATTTTATTCCGTTTTCTCAGAATTGCAGATCCTACTTCTGGAAAAGTGGCTGATCCTACTTCTAGAAAAGTTAACAGTAGTTCTACTACTCACCTCAGTGAGAGTGGAAAGAAGGCCTTCATTACTGAAAACCTGTATCTGCTTTATACAGTGTGGTTTTGCTTTAAATTCCACATAAACACATGTTTTTGCCAGAAATGTTTATGTATGTATATTAAAATGTGAGAAAGTTGCATTCCAATGTGGATACCTTGAAATTTATGGCATTCTTGTGACTCTTATTTATTCTCTGAATTTTTCTGCATTTGGAAAAATTAGTAATAATAATGGCTGTTTTCCCTGAGAAAAGCTTACAAAAATAACATATAATTTCAGCATTTCCCAATTAAATGTGTTTTAAATCTTCTGACTACAATGCCTTCTTATTCCCATTTGCAGATCTATTACTCCATGAAACGAAATAACACTGCATTAAAAATGTACCCAGTTCTGTTATCCAGCTCATAACTTCATAGCACTTTTTGCTTCCAGAAATAACTCTGGTAACTACCAACAATAAATGTTGCTTGCCACTTCATTTTTCTTCCCCAAAAGCAAAGCTAATGAAAAAAAAAATCCCTTAGACAATGACATCTGCAGCACAATCTGTCACGCAATCCCCTTGGAGTCAACAAACAACAAATAACTCATTATCCAGACTGAATCATCAAGCTAGATAACGAGCAGCTTGCACCCAAGCACTTCTTTCTGCACATTGCTCAGCTACTAATCCTCTACCATTTGGGAGTCTCTTATTTCGTTGTCTGTTTTGGGTCTGTCTTTTGCCTTGTGCTGTCCTTTTGCCATACCTTCCTGTTAATCTCTGATAATTCATGGCAGACTACTTGTTTTCTGTTGAGGAATCGTTAGGGTGGTTGAAGCCATCCTGGTGCCCTTTGTGATGGGATTGTGCTGGTGTAATATCAAAACAGGCATCTCCTCAAGTGGTCCCTGACTGAAGACAAGAGTGTTTCTGTGGAAGAGAAACAAGGACAGTTGCTGCTAACCCAGGAAACATGGTGAAGAACTATTAGACGAAGGTAGGCAACGCTGGGTGTTCAGTGGGTGGGATGGTCCTGCCTCTCAGGGGGGCCAGTGGTTTAGCCTCTGTGCGTCTAAAATTGCTTCTGATATAGAAGTCAGTAAATCACAGAGTGATGCTCTGGAATCAAAGCATCTCACAAGCAACAGAGCCCAAACCACCTTCATCTTCTGAGCAGAGAGCAGCCCTTAACTCTCCTCATGGACCAGGCTGGAGAAGTGGGCTGAGGGTTTCTGTGGAGCTGCAAAAGGATGTCTAGAGCTGGTATTTGAGCAAGACCTTCTTGGCTTGGCACAACTTAATAAATAGCTCTCTGAAGGACAGCAACAGGGAGTTTTTACCCAGACATACATGAGGAAGAAAACTATTAACTTTGAGCTAAAAAAACTCATCTGTACCCCACACAGATCTGTATTGTACATGTGCTTTGGTCACCAGAATGGAACAGGCTGTCACGCTATGTATGAGTGGGCTAGACTCTCAGAAAAGTGCCTTGACACTTTAATGACCAGAAATATCAAGCTTTTCACTTATGCTTTGTTAGTTTTATTTTATGCCTCATCCATATGACAGTGCTTTCAGAAACTCATTCGGCATTGGTATATCATTAATCTGAAGAAGACGTCAGGACCTACAAAGACTTTGCAAGACATCTGTTGATTTTCCTGGCCTCGTATCAGGCCTCCAAATCTGCACACTTTCCTTTGACATCCAAAACTTTCACCTCGCAGCATCGTCTCTGTGCAATAACAAGGTTTAACATGCTGACCTTGATAAAACCAGGGACCTCACTTTCCTTCATGTGGCATTTGCGCACGTCTTTCTGGGTGAGACAAAGGCTCTTATTCAAAACTCATTTTTCAGGGCATGCTTAGTGAATCAGTTACTTCAAGATCTGATAGCATGTACCCACTTCATTTTTTATGCTCAATTGCTCACTACCACTAAGAATTAAAGCTGCCATGGTGATCTGGCCAGCTAAGGAACTAAGTTTTGCTGAAACAATTATAAAGGTCCAATACCCAACAGAATTTATGCACCCACTACTCTTTGAATTAACAGGGGAGTTAGGCTCCTAAATACCTTTGAAGCAGCTGAAATTTTTGAGAATCTAGATCTTGATGTGCTGGGACTCAGATTGTATAGAAACTTAGATTGACAGATGTTTGTGTCTCTTCCCTGCAAGTAACACTAAGTAACTTATTTATCTTAAACTAATATATACCAAATATTGTAGATTGCCAGTGAAACGGAGGCTGGGTTTGTCAGTCACACTTTTAGTTTAATGTGATCAGCTTCAAAACAGTTCTCATTTGACTCAAATAAATGATGGGGTTTCCGTTTACACACTTTAAACTTATGTTTATATACCAATTGCAATCTAATAAGATTGTTATTGTCAATTATAATTAGAAAATAACTACTGTCTTATTGCCATCTTAATTGGCATTAATGTTGCATATAAATTATAGCTGCTCATTCGAGTTCAGCTGGAGCTTTCCTGGAGTTCTAAAATATCTGTCCTACAACTTACTGAAGGAACAAATCCAGAAGTATTTTCAAACTATTTCTTCTCATTTGTCTGTAGCTACTTGTATTTGTAATCTTGGTTTTGCAGTGTGGTCCTTCGTCTGTTATGCTGTGGACAGTGGCCATTAAGTGTAGATAAGGCAGTGAATAAGGCTCAAATAGAAACTGCAATTTTTAGCATCACTGTGAACGAGATCCTGCTAGAACCAATTTCTTGCCTTCCTTGACAGTAATTAATATATTGACTTTCAGCACTAGTAAATTACAGAGTCATGCAATGGGACTGTATTCTAAAAATATTTCACTTATGAAAACTGGAGTATCTAGTTGAAGATTTACTAAATCTCAAATTACTTCAGCAAGATGGAAATCACCTCTGACCCCAGTGAGGTGCCCAGGAAAGGAGCATGCACCACTTAAATCTGAAAAGAAGTCCTATATGCATCTGAAATGAGGCACAGACTTCACATTAGCCCTCTGAGGGCAGGAGTAACTTCAGCAAATTAAGCACATTAAGGCCTCAGTGTTTTTCTAAATTATTGACATTTACTTATTTTCTCAAATTAATGAGTATACAAGTAAACACAATAAAAAAACAAAGCTGCCATGTTTCTGATGCTTATTTATTCTGACAATTGTTAGTTAGTAATTAGAAGTTATATACTCAGTTGTAACAGTTCTTCAAAGGGCATTTGTAATTATAGATGTATTTGCAAAAATAAAGGGAGAAACTGACTTCATAGCTGATGCAGCAAGAAACAGTCTTTTGGGAGGTTTCTGAAGTCTATAGATTAGTAATGAGGAGATCAGCCTGGCCAGGCTGTTGTGTTTTATTTATCTCTATAATTATTTTTTGCATTTTCATGATAAAAACCTGTTTTTCGAAAATTCGAAAACCCAGTGAAATATTATTTATATTTGCTTTAGATGTCCCCATTAATATTCTATATTGATCTAGTTACTCTTTCACTGCTTCTTTCTTCCTTCTTCCCTGTCTTCCCTTCACCCCTCTAATTCTGATTGCTGGGGAACCTGATAAAGTGAGGCAAAAATATTAAATTAATAAAAATTGGCGTAGAGAACATGATCTTTCCCATACCTAGTACTGTGGATTTAAAAAGAAAGAAAAGGGGGTTTATGATGGCTGTGGATACACACAGGCTTCTGGGAGCAGTGAATCAAGCTGGTGAAGTATTGAAGCAAAAGCAGGGCATTTCTGTCTAGTATCTGGAAGTAAGTGTGGGATCTTGGATGGGGATGGTTTCATGTTTTGTAGGATATATGAGATAAGGAGTTTGAGGATATTGTGGGATTGTGGTTAGCTGAAATTTATAGGACATGGAGTCAGGTAAAGGGAAAGAAAAATAAGGTTTTCAATAGCATTTGAGTCAAACCAGGGCCAGCTTTTTGCAGGTTTAGAAAAAGACATTTGAAATCTGAAACAAAAAATGAGATCTTGAAGAGGTAATTTGTATTATATTAGCTCTGCTGTCATAAATAATGAGGATCAGAGTTATTCTGGATACACAGAAGCAGATGGCAAAAGCCAATGTTTGCCCCAAAGAGGAGCTTACCAACACAAAAAGCATAAAGACAGGAAAGAAAGAGAAAGGACAAGCAGTAATCTAATGTATTTTCATAGTCTGGCTCTATGCACTGTGTATCTGTCTGTCCTGCAACCCTTGTTAAAAATCCACCTTCCTGACCCATGGAAACGGTGACATGCTGGGACAAAGCATGTGTTTCCATGGCAAAGATTGTACAGTGAGGACTCAGGGGCATGGTTGTTCCAGGCATCACAAGATAGCAACAGTTTTTAATCATATCTGCCCATAAAAGGAGGAAGTTATGGCCTAGGGGTACATATAAACTCCTGTGCTTTAAAGAGGAGTTTTCTCTTAATCTCCTCTGGGCACTGAACTGTTCACAATGAAAAACTGGCACCTAAACTGAAGGCAAGCAAAACACACAAAACTACCTATACTTCCACAGTGAAATAATGTACTTGAATTATATTTACTGTTCTGATTTTATGTAGAGAATACACTTTCTCCATTTATAAGGAATACTTAGTGCTAAAAGAAATTCCTGAAGTAAATAAAAGCTATAGACTTAAGTGCTTACAGTCCTAAAGAATTACTCTTTTGAAGAGCAGCTAACAGCTTGAAAAACCTCTTCTCTTCCTTGTGCTTTGTAGGTAGTTTGAAATGACCCTCCACGCTCCTAAGACTTTCTTCTCCCTCTCTGATGTTTTCAAAATGTCTCTAACCGACACGTGCTGCAGGACACATTTATCCACTGTGAGTTACTCACTTACTGTAGCCAAGTATACAGGGAGATACTTGTCATTCAGTTGTTGCTGAAGCCCCCAAAGCTCTCTACAGGGATATGTCATTCAGATCTGTAAAGGACCAGGTCACCAAAACCAGACTCCATCAGGAGACACCAACACTCTCGTGTTTTCTGTTGTTCCAGCAAGCACATTTTTGGTCTTGACGCAATTCTCCATGGCTGAAGCTCTGCCCGTATCAGCAGCATCATGAAGCAGTGTGCAGGATGAGCAAAGCAGAGGCTGAGTGGTGGTGTTGAACAGGGCCATTTCTGTTGAGTACACTGGTGTAATCGCACATGGCACAGGAGATACATAAGCCATAGTGAATGTTGTAGGAGGACCTGCCTCATTGAGGCAAAAGGGATGGTGGGCTAGCTCCATCCAGTACACAGGATAGACGTGACCTGCCTGCTCCAAAAGACCTGCATCAGAGATGAGAGGGTGTGTGCCTGGGGTACAAGAAGTTATCTGGCCAGATTACCAAAAGCGGGAAACATATTGGAAAAGACAGTCTGGGGGTTTTCTTTGAAGCGTGTATTTGCTGTACATGAACTAGGTGTAAGAGTGTAAGACAAAACACCCACAGTTCTTAACTACAGTTGTCAGCTGGAGTCTTCCTCAGCTGCTTTAGCTTGTCTGTTTATTTAGGAAGCTGGTACCTTAGTTTCTCTTTCTACCCAAGGGTGGCATGACCTGGAGAGTTCTTGGTGATTTTTTTGTCTTTGGGTCCCTCTCTGTCATGCAGGATGACTGTTCCTGCATCTTCTCTGTGTACCTTGTTTATTCCAGCCTTCATTGCCATCCCAGCTTTCTGTTTATCTTCACCTTATCTCTATCCTGCCCTGTGTCTGCAGCATCTGGGCATTGGGGCATCACATCATCCTGCAAGAGATTAAATCACTGCCTCTCCCTTCTACCCCCTTCTCTTCAATATTTCCTTCTATTCCAATTAGAATACCTCTTACTGCCTCACTGACTTCTCTGGTTAATCCTTTTGGAAGACACAGTGATAAATTTCCTATCTTATAACTCACATATCTTCAGAAACAATAGTTTTTCAATTAAAATACATTAGTTCTCAGAACATTCACTGTGAATTTCAAACAACCACTGCATCTTATGCAAGATAAACTGAAATTAAGATCGTCATGTGGATGTTGAGTAACATACCCCAAAATACATTGCTAACTTTGAGAGGACTCCTGTGGGGAACCTTCCCATGTGAATTAGCTGGGTGCTGGGTTTCAGGAAGAGCTTGAATTTCATCTCCCACTCACCGAAACTCTTTGAAGTTCTCTGGTGTATCAGCTGTAGGCAGGCACCATTTTAGTCTTCTCCTTTGATCATGAAAGTTTTCATGTGGCGTTGGGTAATGAAGGCAATCAGGCACAGCATCTCTCTGTGACCAAACTGCTATGTGCAAAAGTGAACAACATCCCCCAGATGTGGGGGAGGCCTTCCCTCATCTTTGTTGTTCCTCAGGACTTGAGGGGCAGGAGGGAGAAGGTGCCAGTGCCAAAAGGCATGGGCTATCAGAGAAAAACCCTGCACGTTAAGATTTGCCTATTGTTAGGCTGCAAGCACAGTGTCAGCTGGAGCTGCCGTGCCCTTAGAGGATGCAGATACTGGCATATAGTGCCATTAACACCATTCAGCAGCATTGCCTAGGCAGTTTGCTTGTTTTCTTCAAGGCTACCATATATTCAGAAAGTGGGCATGCAGTGCAGCAAAACATGCTCTGCGCTGCTTTCAGGTTGTTCTTAGAGGATAGCAGAGTCCTCTGACTGAGAGGTTTAATTGATTTAATTGCACTGGATCATCATATATCTCAGCCTCACACCAGAGATCTGGTATCCATGAAACCAAAGAGGTTCAAATTCACTTCTTGGCTGAAAGGAGAAATCTCAGTTTAAGGAGAAATCAACAGATAAGGTTTATTTTGTTGACTATGCAAAGCCCATCACTTAAACACTACGTTGTTAGTGAAATTGTTCCTGCTTTTCCTGTAAAAGGGTTTTCAGGGAGTGGATCGCCATCATAGCAAAACAGCTGTGCCTTTACAACAACAAGGGCTTGGCATATACAAGGGCAGGAAGTTTTCAGATCCTAACGAGTGTTCCCTGAAGTGGCTGGCTTTTTTTGAAGTCTGAAAGATCAAAGAATATGATCATGGAATTGCATTTTGCTCCTCCTTAGTCCAGCCTTTACAGGAAGTATTGTTATATTCCATATCTGTTAAAAGGGGTTCCAAATAGCTGTTCTAACAGAATTTTTAATTTGGATTTTCAAGCTTTCTTCCAGGAGCCCCTGTGCCTTCAGTTCCTGCACACACCTTCCCAATTCTTAATGACATCAATTCCCAAGATATAATTAGGAAATGTTGCTCCATTAATCAAGTATCACATTCTAAACCTTAGGACCCCTGATGATCCCAGTGCAGAGTCCTTATGCATCTTGCAGCAAGTTTTGCTAAATAGCCTTTATGTTGTCACTTAGAAGTTGGTCATTCAAGCTTAGACAGTGTCAGTTCTTAAATTTTAGCAGAGTTCTTTTGTGCCTGAGTGCCAGCAGAGATGGAGACAAATATTTAATCTATGTCGTACTGGACACCCATATTTAAAGGGTAATCCTGGATTCTACATTAGAAGTATATTGCTATGGAAATGCCAGTGAAATTGAGCAGTGGATTTTGCAAGTAAGGAAGTATGTATCTATGTTTACTTAATATTTTTTTTGGTCGAATAATGTCTTCAGATAGCACCCAAATCTGACAAACACACTGAAAAACAGTTCATCTAAAATAAAAATAGTAATTTATATCCAGTAGTTTAGTTCTATTAAGTGGTGTATCTATTTAAACTCTCCATCTTTTAGATACCTTAGATCACTGTGTTGGGTCCTGAAGACCTGAGCTTTTTGTCTCCAAACCTGTCACTGGTGGTCTAAAACCATCATTGTTATTTACTAAATAAAGCAAGCACAGGAAAGTACACACCATTTCAAAAACACCAAATGTTCTTATTTCAATGCCTCTCCTTCAAATCCACTCTTTCCCTGAGGCCTGTGTTCACGTACACTGAATTCCTCTCCCTCATCAGGTTTTTATTACTGAGTCTTACTTCATCTTAAGGGGATGAAAACCTTCCTCCCACCTCCATTAGTAAAATATTTGCTTCCTCTTTGTATGACTTTTCAGCTCTCTCTCCTCTAAGATTTCCTGACTGTCTGAAAATTATCACGAGCCCCTACAACTGATAAACCTGCTTTCCAGGAAAGGACACAACCTATTAGTGCTATTGCATTACTGTAGTTATGCATTTAAATCTTTTCTTAGCCTTTTTGTTACAAGCTTTCAAAGTTGCAGTCTAACATCACTGATAAAGAAGAGAAAAAGAAATAAGAGGAGAAAAGAGAAAGAGAAGAGAAATTCATATCTGAAATGAAGACTGTAGTCTAAAATAGGCAGAAGGAACTAGTCCCCAGTGCCAGAGTTAATAATCAGTGCATTGATAGTCAATATGGTCAGAAGCTCTACTTGCCATGATCAACAGCAGGAAGAACTCCTCCACGGTCCGTAACTCAAGGAAGTAGATACGGAAGATCCTGGCTGGAGAGGTTACAGTCATTAGATAATTCCCTGCTACCCATGATTGGCAGGTTTGACATTGCCTCCAAACTGCAAACAAGATGAATTTTCCACTACAAAAAGTCTGGGAATGTTTATTTTTTAAAGACAAAACCCCTGCAAGTAAGTGCAGTCAGAAGCCTCCAAACCCTGAGCCAGGTCATGGTGTTGACTCCCAAGATCTGCAGGTCTCCATATCCCATCATGTTTCAATACAACTTGATGGAAATATCACTCTGGATGAATGCAGCTGTGCCTTGAATTCCTTTAATAAAGGCATTATCACACATGGCAGCAACAAAGGCTGTGCTGTTGGAAGGGACAAGTCTAGGAAAGAGTACAAGGATGAAAAGCTTTTGCCCTCCTTGTTTCCAATTTCCTACCACAGAATGGAAACACAGGGGTCCTTACATAGTGCTCCCTTTGTGATCCTCTCAAGACTTGAACCCATGTGATACAAAACTGTTGAACACAACAGGGTACCCACCTCTTCTCTCTCCTTTCTCCACTCAGATAAACCATTTGGCAGGGTCCAGTTTGCAGCAGGACTCCAAGTAGAAGTCCAGGCAGATCCTACTGCAGGAGACAAGAAGATTCCTTCCAGAGCTTCTCAGGACAGTCGTTCCCACAGATCCCTGCTGGGCACCTGGCAGGGGCTGGTTCTAACCCAAGGTTTTCATCTTGTTCCACAGTCTCCATCTCCTGGTTGGAGTACCCCATGCAGTTCTGCCTCTCTTTCCAGTGTGAGTTAGTCTGTAGGGGTCCTTCTGCATTTCTTGTGGACTCTGAAGGTCTGCAGGACCAGGGACTTTATGGAGAGGAGAGCTCATAGTTATTTCTGTTTCCACTATGCTTCTGATGGTGAGACTCAGAGAGCTCCTTTTATGTCTTCATTCTTTATCTCACAATTTATGGTCTTTAACAAACAAAGCTATAACAAGAAGACAATACATGTCAAGTATAAGTCTGGAAAACTGTTGGGAAGGCATCACAGCATAGCTCTAAATCACTCGGAGCATACAGTGTAACAAAGACAAAACCCCATGAAGTACTGTATGTCTCTGACTTTCTATAGACTTCTCCAATTTGAAGGATTAAGCCTGGGATGGGCACGTAGTCATGTATCACTCATGCACCATTACTTATGATCCGAGTTGGAGGTGGCGAGTGGAGACAATGGCCAGGCCCCATTTTGCTTTCAGACATACAATGGAAAACTCTGTTCCAGCTCCAAATAACATTCGCTTTAAGTTTCACATAGTAATTGCTCATCACAACTTTGCAGTTAGAAGAAGCATTTTCTTTCAAACTTCATTGTACTGTTCTTTTTTCATGGAACTGTAATATACAATGTCATGGAGAAAATGAAAACAGAGACATGGTGTAGTTAAATAGGGCCACCCAGCATAGAAAGGTTTTTTTCTGAATGTTACATCTATAATTAAGCCATCAACCCACCTAAGAAATAAAACTGAGTCTTTTAATTAGCTTTTTGAATAGGAATAAATGCTTCATTATTCTTAACCATATCAAGCTGAGAACATTATTAAAGTCTGAAGGAATAATGAACAACATGACAGGAAACACATTAGAGCACATGCAGGAACACATTTGCCTACTAAGCGATCTGCATAAATATGCCTATCATTGCTATCTAGGAAGACAAAAATACCAAAGGAAAGAATGAAAACAAAAGGACAGTACAGGCAAAGTTGTAAAGAAAATGATACAAAGTCAGAGGAAGGGAATATATTTTTTGGTATTCCATGCTGGTGAGCACTCAAGAGTTCAGCTGCTCTGCCAAACTTGTCTAAGATGGCTGAGTGGTTTGGCCTGTGTTTGCACTCAGTCAATTTTTTTAAAACTTCATTATATCTGCTTTGGCTCCTAGGTTTTGCCTCTCTGAGATATTTAGAGGGAGAACATGCCTCTCCAGAAGCTGTAGAACAAAACAGCTCAGAGAGGACTTTTGGACAAATTGCTTTGCTCTGAGTCTGTAGGGAGGATGAGTAATCTTTACAGGCTTTCAGAAATCCCTTGGCTAAAGGGAGGTGTTATTCTCTCTCTTTAGAAATAATGCCAAGAGCACAGAAACACTTTCACAGCAGGGGAAACTGAAAGTACATATCTGATCATTCATAGCTGGATATGTTATCCCACAATCCCAAACAAAGAATGTTCTGAAACTCAGACCCAGCAAAGCCTGTATTCCTGTCTTTGGATTAAAGCTCATCCATAAGCTATTTCTACTCACCAAAACTCATTAATTTCAACTGTATTCAATCACATGCTTAGAGAGCTGCACTGCCGTGGCCTAGAGCATCTGCTAGAAGGACTTCACTGCATCATATAATTGCCATGAGATCTAGACTCCAAAGTCTCGACTGTGTTGCTGGAGCAGGTAGAGAATGGGAATTTCACACAACTTTCCTTGTTCTGACACTGCTCTGAAACTGCTGGATGATTGTTTGGGGTTTGTGTGGCAGGGTTTTGGAAGTGGGGGAAGGGCTTCCAGGGGTGGCTCCTGTGAGAAGCTGCTGGAAGCTTCCCCGGCTCCAAGTCGGACCCACCTCTGGCCAAGGCTGAGCCCATCAGTGATGGTGGTAGCACCTCTGGGAGAACAGATTTAAGATGGGGAACCTGCAGTGGGGGGGTGGAGGGGAGATTGGAATGTGACCATAATTGGTGAGTGATCCCTCCCTGTCCTTGTCTTGACCCACGAGTTTTCTTTGTATTTTCTCCTCCTCATCCCACCAGGGCCGGGGCAGGAGGAGTGAGGGAGCGGCTTCACAGTGCTTTGTTACCGGCTGGGCTTAAACTACGACAGTGATCCAACAGATGGATCCGCTGTCTGAGAGGAGAGGAGGAAAGGATGGTGGGTTGCCTTCTCCCTACCCTGCTCCTATCCCCTCCTCTCCATCCTGTTCTCTGTCAAACTCCTGCACAGCAGTGCTCTGTGCCATGGGAGTGGACCTGAATTTGTCCCTGGGCATCCAGCTCCACTCCAGTGCCATAAAATCACATCTGTGCAAGCACCTGGGCACCTCTGCACTGGCACAAGCAGGAGCAGAGGCAGGGAAAGAGGGTGTTAATTTGTGTCTCAGAGCAGTGTCATAGGCCTTTTGCAAACTCCTCCTTATAATGGAGGTGGTGCAATATTTTGAAACTGAAAGGACTGAGAACTAAAACCTTTAAAGGTATGGAGGAAGGAGAGCTGTCCTATTTTCTGTTCACTGAGCCATTGAATTCTGATAAAAACATCTCCCAGAAGAAACTTGATGAAAAATTGACTCCACAATGTGGTGTTTGTCAACCTTTGCTCTGGATTTGACACTACTCCTAATCAAACCATTAACATACCCTACCTTCTAACTACAGGAAATTATATCTGCTCTTTCAAGTTGAAAAGAGGAGCATTTTGGCATTTACCTTTGGCATTTTTGCCTATGAGACAGAGACAATTGGAGACAACAATTTTAGAATAATTATGTCTGCTCCAGTCATGATAGTTTGATTTCTAGCTTTCTCTGTTTCTCCTATGTGGTTACTTTTTGTTTGAGAAGCTCTGCAATTGTATATATTTAAAAGGCAGTGATTTCAATAAATGTTTCATAAAGTTCAAGTAATTTCTCAAAACATGATCTTCATTCCTAATTAATCTAATGGGATAGAACAGCTAATGTATCAAATTTCATGCTTTTGATCCCAAAGGGGATCAGGAGATAAGGAGCTCTTGAAACAAAGATGTGATTCATTATGTGAAGCAGAAAATGAAATAATCAGATTCATGGAAATTAATTGCAAAGATGATATATGCTGAAAAACAAGTAAGACAGGATGAAAAGCTTGAAATGTGTCTGTAATTAGCAGAAATGAGGGGCTGAAACCTGGAAAAATATACTGTCTGGTTTTACTTATTAGCCTTCAGCAACTGCTATCCTGAGATGTGATGAGAAACTGGAAAAGAAAAAAAAAATAGTCATCTAGCACTTCCATTTGAAATGAGTTGGAAAAAAGTGGTGTTACTGTTATTTTAATCTTCTTTCTTTTTTTTCTCTTTGAACTTGAAATGTTCTGTCTTTCTCTTTTTCCTATCCTAAGATGAAATAAGCAGCCACGTCCTTATGTTCTACAGAAGAAATTCACCATAAGGAAATTAATCTCCCTTGCATTCTCAGAATTTTGCATTCCTTTTACCAATGACTTTGTTGCATTCTCTCTTCTGCCACATGCTGGACCTATCTCTAGTTGAACTACTGCACTTCTTAGAAAGTCTGCATTTTCCAAGTCTTTCAGTTGCTGATTTTTGCTCTTTGTTTCCCCATTCTTTATCAGCTGTCCTTGTTTACTTCCTTTCTTTAACTGTGGTGTAAAAAATCCCAAAGTTGTAATTACACCTTTCTTGGAGGACATGGACAATGGTGTGGTATTTCTTGAATAACAAAACATGGAGGCATGAATAAATGTCTCATACTTTCCCCTCACTGTCCTTCAGAATGAGATTAAAGTAATCCCTTAGGAAGGGTTTTCCTCACACTTCCCAGCTAAGCTTTTCAAGATAATTAATGATTTTAAGGACAGAAATGAAATACCTTAAAGACAAGAAGAGAGAGTGAGATTTCTAAAATGACATAGTATTTGCCTTCATGAGTCAGGGGCAATCAAAGTATCTAAAATGGGGCACCAAAGATGAATGGCCTTGACTTTTTGGATCCCTGAACTGGTAAGAGCCTTAACTGTTCAGATACTTTTTTCTCTCCAGGCTTTTTACCCAACTCTGATGGGCAAGTAAAGTCAATGGGATTCCTACACAACACGGCTTTTTGCTGCTGCAATCTTTTTTGCTGAAAGAATGTCAATTCTATCTCATTTCTGGACAGGGCACTGACAAAGAGTTTGTGGTTGGATTCCAGTGTTCTGTTATTTCCTTGTTCCCTCTCTCTCACTCCTAGTGAGGGGAGACTCAATACTTAACTCCTTGGCACAAAATGAATAAACACCACCTTAAAAATACAAATTGGTTTTGCTCTATTATTCCTTTAGGAAATTTGTCCCAAAACTCCATTCTGATGGTTGGAAAATTTTTCCTACCAAGTATTCATGTGAGTATTTGTTACAGTACCAGCACTGACCTTTAGCTTAAATAGTTCATCTCCTTCCCTGGTGCCTATCTCTTGATGCATTTATACTCAGCAACCAAATCTCCTTCCAACCTTAGTTTCTGAAACACTCAAGTTCATTAGTCTCCTGTCTTTAGGTAATTTTCCTATTTCCTTGATGACCCGGGAGTGCTCTCTGCATCACTTCCATTTGAGTTCACCTTTTTAACCTGAATGTTGCACAGTATTGCAGATGAGGTTTCATCAGTGCCTTGGACTATAGAATTATTAATTCCTTCACTCTAATAGAAGTATCTCACCTGAAGTCATATATTCTTTTTCTACGGCAGCTTCGGTAAATGATCACTCAGATCATGATCCACAGTTAGTTTCTGTTAATAGCTTTTCTGTAAGGTCTTTGCTATATATCAAAGGTGAGTCTGACATGCCCTCTGGTACCATGACCAAGCTGTGAAGATTTAATGCTGGATATTGCACAAAGAAATATTTTCATAACAGTGTTATCAGTAATATTTGTTCACCAATCTACAACTGAGAAGGAGAAACTTCCCCTAGTGACATAGGGATCTCTCGCTCCAATAACATTACAGAAAACTGCAGCTCCATAGCACTGTAGATCTTTAAAAATTCTCCAGAATAATTTTGAATCAACTATCTATGGCAAAGTTCCTTCTTTACTCACAGAAAAATGTTGAATGTCCGATCTTTTGGTTCGGAAGAGTCTTGCAGTACCACATGGAAATGTTTAAATCTGTAGCTCATTCTGTGTCAGATGGCTGGAACTGTCTCCCTCAGTTGCGTGGAAATTATAAACGTCACTTATGGGGAGGGTAAGGAATGCATAAATCTGGGCGTCTTTTGATGGTCTTGTGAGCATAAGCAATAAGCATGCTGGCATGGTGGGACCGTTGATGAGTGGAGGGGCAGCAGCCTTCTCGGTCACATGGCCACGAACAAGATGCATGCACTTTGGCAGGCAACAAACTACGGAGCTGATCAGAAAGACAGCAGGAGGTCATCTCTGTAAAGTTCACTCAGCTGGAAGATCCTCCCTGCTCAAAGCTGCTGGAAAAGAGGCAAAGATGGAGCGCACCAAATTCATATCAAAGGCTATGGGTGAGGTGCTTTGACATACATCTGTGTTAACTAATATTCCCATCATTTTGTTTAAATTTGTGCTTTTCTGGGATAGCTCATAGCCTTCAATACCTGCAGTCCATCTATAATTTCTTTTTCACCCTCTCTACGTTACCCCTGACATATTTTCATACAACACCACCAGTAAATCTGTATCTTTTGTTGCCTGAGCTTTGCATACAGACTTCTCATTTCCTTCACTCTCTTCACCATTGCCAGTTTAAGCACTGCTGTTTCACTAACTCTGACACTTTGTAATGATTGCTTATATCAATATTAGCATTTCCTTTCTTATTTCAGTCCATCCCCCCATTAGATTCTTCAGTCCACCCACCAACTGGACTTTTTTCAGTCCATCCACCTTTGTTCACTACTGTATTCTTGTTCACCTGAGTTTCCTCTTCCTTATGCCTTACAACAATGTATGAAGATATCATGAACTTCATCATCTCTTTCATTGATTTCTTTCTTTGAAGCTCTTTGATTTAAGGTAATTTCATTCTCAAAGCTCAATCCTGCCAGCCTTCATCCCAGGAGATTATTTTCTCTATTCCTCCTGCAGACTCCATTATCTAAGAAGATCCTTCTTTCTCTAAATACCTTCCAATGCTTTTACATCTTGAAGTCTTCATTATTTTAATATAGCTTTGTTCTCCATTTCTGGGAGCTGGAGGAAATGCATTGAAGAATGCAAGAAAAAAAGAACTTGCACTTCTTAGATGGTCTTCTCCAGACAGACATCTTTGTTCCACTCTCATGAGTAATCAGCGGTAACATATGTCCTCATGTTTCCAGTGTCATGGGAATGTTTTTCTGCCTCAGGTCCTCATCTTATATTCTGGGTTTGACAAATTCTGAATGCCAGCCTCACCTGTGAAGAAGAAACTATATTATACTCCTCTTCTTGTATTTTTCAGTGACACAGCAGTGTGTGTGGGGGGAAAATGTAATGAATAAAAAGGTTCTCTAACACAGCCAGAGAAATACTTTTTTTTTTATTTATTGCAAGAGTCAATGGCCTATAATATAAGAATTAACACTGCAAAGAAACATAAGTTGAAAGATCAGGCAGCAAGACAGAATCATTATGTTCAAACACTTTTTGAATTAGAATTGCACATTATCTGTCTGAATGTGACTGTGCAGTGTAGCAAGATGTGTTATCTGTTAGAGAGCTATCAGAGATTACTTGAGTCAGCACTGCATCCACCAGCAGTCCTTTGTTTCCGTCATTGATTTTTTTAAAAACCCAACACATTATGAAAAATGAGGGGAAAAGAGTTTTAGTGTTTGGATTGGAAAAGGAAATGTAATAGTCAGTGTGCATATGAAATATGTAAACTCTTTTATAGCTTGAACTGCTATACAGTGCCCAGAGATTTAGATTTCTGGAGGCAGTTATGAAGGAAAAAACCCTACACATTTTCTGCATGGATTTTTTCCAGGCTGTTAAAATTTGACACATGTGCATCTTTTCAAGCCCTTAACCTAATGAATTAAAAACCAACAAAATGGCCTTATCCTCAAAGTAAAAGTACTATTGTTACAGAATTTTAGGCATAAGTACTAGAGCAAATCTCATGTGAAATGTTCTTATTCATTAATTATTAGGGTAACTCCTAGGAGGTCCCTTTGGGTGAGGTGCCACTGTCAGTTCCCAGCTGCACACTCTGTCACCTACCATTTTAACATGTCTTATATTCCCCACGCTGAATAGTGGCACCTGCTAGTTTAGTGTCTAAACAGTATTTTGCAAGAACAGATATGATGCTCATTTCCATGCTTTGAGCTAGATAGAAGCTGTGTGAATATGATTACTTAATCCCTGTGCCAGACTCAAACATCTCATCCTTCCCGCAAAAAAAGCAAACAGTGGTACTAGCCACCAGTGCAGATGGTGAGAGTAAAATTCAGAAAAAAACCCACCTTGTTGACTTCTGATTTAGTGAGCGTGGACATTCTCCTGTGCTGTGAGATGTTGCATTAAAGGCTTTGCAGATTTAAAGCAAAAGAATTCTTGAATTTCTTTACACAGATTTGAGTGACACTGGTCTCACTCCAACAGGTATTGGGTTTACCCACTTATAAAATCGGGGCAGACAAGGAGAACATCCAGTTTTTATGTTTTATCTCTAAAAGTACGATGTTACATACTTGTTATTCAGCTTCAAGCAGGAAATTTGTCCTCATAATTGTGGTCTCGGTGAAACTGTTGCATATTTTCACTGAAAAGAATAAATCCCATTCTCAGTGGTAACGAGGTAAATCTTCTGGGAAATTTCACAGACTTGTCAGGTTTTATGGATGGATAATAGATAGAATCTTGTACTTTTCTCTAGAGGAAGAAATGTCTAAAAAAATTCTTTAAAGAAAAATGTTCTCTCTTAGATAACTAAAAGCAGATGAAAAATTAAAACCCTGATGTTATCTTCTCCTCAGCAAAAAAAATATATTTGAGGGTGTCTGCATTTTATTGCCATAGATGTATGATTTACTATACGACAAGCCCTGCATACTATCTTTGCATTCAGCTCCACTGATCAAGAAAATAAATTAGATTCCAGAATCTTTGTGCCCATGATAATGGCTTAGTGTAAGGAGCCATTAATGCTGTAAATTATACTCACAGCTGTTAGCAACATGTAAGTATCTTGTTTTCCCTCTTTTGGTTCAGATGAACGTCAATTAGCTCAGTGATATTTATACTAAAATTTTATTTATTGGGTGCAATTGTCCATCTGTTTCAGTAATGATGGAAGTTACAATGATTCTGCTTGAAGTGAAGGAATTAGATTTACTTACTGTTAACCTTTCCCAGGAGGTAAGAGAATACATGTTCATAATTGTCCTGCATACAGGCAATAGCAGAAAGGGAATGTGGCATCTCTAAGAGGTATGAGAAATAATTCCAAGCAAGGGAAAAGAAAATAATTCCATGTTTTACATGTGAATGTGACAGATCAAAATAGGAGTAAAAACAAGAACAACAAATTCATGATAAAATTACCAACATTATAACTGAGTTAAGTGCACTGAGTAGTGTTGAGCTGAACTCAGTTTTGTGGCATCTAGTTTTATCTTGGGGAAAAAAAAGAAAGAGAGAAAAAACACCTTAATTTTTTATCACCTAGATAGGATACTTCTTACCATCCTACTGGATTTAAAGGTAACCTAGGCAAATCAGAACCTTTAGGTTTTCACGCTGCTCTTTCACTTCTTGATAATCCACAAACCTCCTATATCTTAAGGGTCAATTTGACACTTCCCATTTTGTCTCATACTTTTCTGCAAATGTATGCCCATGTTTCTTCACCTCCTTTTCAGGTATGTTCTTTGGCCCTGCAAAAGCATCAGTTTCTCCTGAAGACTCTTCCATTCTGATGCACACAGTATTTATTCAAGTCAATGATATCTGATATTTATGTTCTGCTCAGATTAATCGATTGCATATAAATTATCCTTCAGACACAAATGATGTCTTCCCAGTCTACTTCACAAACTTTTGGTGAAATCATCAGATGTCTCTCCATGCCATGAATTCATCCAAGCCATGAATTTCTCAAGTCCAGGTGAACAGCTAAGGTAACAGAGTTCATTTCAAGTTATAGATTTATGGATTAACCCCATGTCGCTTATTTTGAAGCTTTTGTATACAGGATATCTACACCTGCAGGGGAATTACACATAGAATCATAGAATCATTTAAGTTGGAAAAGACCGTTAAGATCATTGAGTCCAACCATCAACCATGCCCAATAAAGCATGTCCTGAAGTACCTTTTCTACGAGCTTTTTGAATACCTCCAGGGATGGTGACTCCACCACCTCCCTGGGCAGCCTGTTCCAATGCTTGACAACCCTCTCAGTAAAGAAATTTTTCCTAATATCCAACCTAAACCTCCCTTGCCGCAACTCCAGGCCATTTCCTCTCGTCCTATCTCCAGCCACCTGACAGAAGAGACCAGCACCCACCTCACTACAACCCCCCTTCAGGTAGATGCAGAGAGCGATAAGGTCTCCCCTCAGCCTCCTTTTCTCCAGACTAACAACCCCAGTTCCCTCAGCCGCTCCTCATAAGCCTTGTGCTCCAGGCCCCTCACCAACTTGGTTGCCCTTCTCTGGACACGCTCCAGCACCTCCATGTCTTTCCTGTAGTGAGGGGCCCAAAACTGAACACAGCACTCGAGGTGCGGCCTCACCAGTGCCCAGTACAGGGGAACGATCACCTCCCTGCTCCTGCTGGCCACACTATTTCTGATACAGGCCAGGATGCCGTCGGCCACCTTGGCCACCTGGGCACACTGCTGGCTCATATTCAGCCAGCTGTCGACCAGCACCCCCAGGTCTTTCTCTGCCGGGCAGCTTTCCAGCCACTCTTCCCCAAGCCTGTAGCGCTGCATGGGGTTGTTGTGACCCAAGCGCAGGACCCGGCACTTGGCCTTGTTGAACCTCATACAGCTGGCCTCAGCCCATCGATCCAGCCTGTCCAGATCCCTCTGTAGAGCCTTCCTACCCTCGAGCAGATCAACCCTGCCTCCCAACTT
>JANHGO010000063.1:10815079-10866600 GCA_024606505.1 Aquila spilogaster | reverse complement strand
CAGACGGTGTAGTAGGTCACTAACTATTTCCTCCTGGATTATTGGGGGTTTATTCTGCTCTCCGTCCTTGCCTTCCAGCTCAGGGGGCTGAGTACCCTGAGGATAACTCGTCTCACTATTAAAGGCTGAGGCAAAGAAGGCATTTAAGTACCTCAGCCTTTTCCTCATCTCTGGTGGCAATGTTCCCCTCTGTATCCAATAAAGGAATATTAAAGAAAGACTGGTATGGGTCCCATCAGCATTTTGCAAAACATGAATTTTCCCTTTTACAATTGCTTTTAAGGGTTCTAGCCTTAGGGATTGTGGAAAATGTGAACCGTCCTACAGTTTGAGAGGGTTTTGTACATAGTAGTCTGGTAAAGATCATTCTAATTAAGAAGGGCTTAAAGCATGTGATCCTCTGAATGTTTTACTGTTGATTAACTGTAATTAATGAGGTGTTCATGTTTGGCTTTTTCTTCAGGAACTATAAATTAACTGAATGGTAATTAATTATGAGTAAATAATTTTTAAATGCATATTATTTCTAAAATTATACAATACAAAGGATCCTGAGAAACTGGAATTTTTTTTATGTGACTACCTCTTTATGGAAGAAAGTCCAGGTAAACTTGATCTTCACATTCCTATGTATGTGTCATTTACTGTTAGGCTAACATAATCTATTTTCTTTTCATGCAACTGCATTGATCAGGAAAATAAATTGGGTCCAAGAGTTACAGGTTTTGTTCTCCCTTAGGATAATGGCTCACTATGAGAAATCATTAAAGTAGTAAATCATAGTCAGAAATGTTGACACCATGAAAGCATCTTATGTGCTTCTCTTTGATGCAACTGAGCATCAATTAGTTCAGTGATATTTGCATAAATACGTCTATTTTGTGGGTGGAACTGTCCATCTGTTTCCCTAAGAACTTAATTACAATGTTTTTTCTGGGAAAGAAGAAATTAATCTTTCTGAATGTTAACCTTTTCTACAAGACAAAGCAGTCATGTTCATTAGATAACAGCAACTAAATAGGATCTGATGAAATATTTTGTCTTGGAAAATAAGATGTTCATTAATGAAAATAAAAGCTATTTCCAAAATACAATAAAGGATCAGCATTAGATTTTTAGGCCATAATTCTCATTATGTTGACTATCACATCTTGGTATTGATGCCTTCTTTCTTAAGAATAATGCCAAAAGCCATGGTTTTGTTTTGTTATTTAAAGCACATTTAGTGCTAACAGGTATATTGCTGAGAGTCTCAGGAAAGACGAAGGGCAACATCTGGTCAGTCACCTGCAAGAGCAGCTCCACCACCTCATCAGAGTTCAGGCACATTGATATAGTGACATATATCACCTGTTCTGCCCTTGCCTGATCTGGATTCTACTGAAAACTCACAGAAATAGCTGTTTGCACAAGTGTTCTCGTGGTATTCCAAGGCGGTCTTTTTCTCTTTAGCTTTCTGTCCTCCCTCTGACTTTCAACATCAGACACGATTCCTCCCTTTCCTATGAAAGTTACTCATGAACAGCTGAGGAAACTTTGCTATTTTTCGAACTGATCCTTAGCTGAACCAGTTGGGGTAAAATACTAGCTCTGGAGGTACGAACGTCCACCTTCCAGTAACTGACCTGTAATGATGAGAAGGGACCAGTTGCCAAGAATACTTATAAGATATCTCCTTTTATCCGGGAGATAAAGGCCTTTGTTCTTGGAACTGACAAGTCAGAGTTATAGTTTCATTTCCTTGTGTGTCATCCATTCTGTAACTGTGAAGCTTTTGGCTTTAACGCGTGGATTTATTCCATCTCCAACAAAGCTTTGATGCATAATTTACCCCGAGAGCTTGAGTTGCCTCTTGTGTCCAGAACTATTAAATCAAGAGCAACTTTGTTAAAGTTTGTGGACAGACAGTGCAGTTGTTCCAGTGCAAAATCAGTGTATGTGAAGGAGAAAGCGAGACTTCTAATTGGGACCCAGTTCTGAAAACCTCTTCCTTGAGGTTTCCAGCTAAGCATTTGCATAACTGATATCGTGCAGATTGCTTGAAAGTTCAGGGCTTTCACAGCTGCCCTTATCCATGTCTTCCACACATCAAAATGTTGCCATAGACAAAATAAGTAAATAAATAAATGCATCTAAATTGAGCAGTCTTTCCCCTTTTCCTCTGCCTCAATACAATGAGGTATTTTATACACCACGATTTTGCTGATGGTCCTGTCTTTGGTCTAAATCCTCACCAGAAAAGTCTGTTCAGCCTGGAAAGCTGGTTTAACTACATTGCATATACAAAAATAAATGAAATTTCCCTGTAACATTGTATTGGGAAAGGGAACATTAATACAAAAGACCACAGATGCAGAATACTTGTGGACAAAGTAACAAAAAGTCTTTAAGTTCCTCTCATGTTAATTGATAATAATAACAAATGTATTCAGGAAAAATAAAACAATGAATCCTCACCACATTTTTTTCTTGCACATTCCCATTCCTACACACAAGTACAAACACAGGAGATTAATGGAGGAGGAGATTACTACACTAATAAAGGTATAGGATGAAATATTAGGGGATAACAAAAGCTCATACAGGACATAATTTATTTTTCAGTGTAACATATTGACACTGCTGCAGATAAAGGGTTTGTTCTCATTTCTATTACAATCTGTTTGCTAATATAATTCAGTTGTAAAAAGGGGACAACCATTTTTCAAATATTGCCAGAAGGCCCAACTTGGGACACCACCTAAGAAAATCAAAGTTTCACCAGTTTAAACCTGGCCCTATGGCCCTACTGTGCTCTTCTTGCTCCACACCACAGTAACTCAAAGCAGAATTCCTTCCTCTGATTTGAAATTGAATTAATTCCTTAGTATGGTGGCATAGATCCCTAACCCAGTTTTTTCTGCAATTTATATATACCCAGTTGAAAATTAGTCTCTAAGGATGAAATCAAGGAAGGACCGGACCATTTCCAGTTGCCTCTGGACTCCCTGACTCCAAGCAAACACATTGCGTGCCTTCTGTAACACCTTCTCTTTTTGCTTAGAGAAATTTTTCTGTTCCCAGAAGCCATGGTTCTTCAAAATCGTTCTGCTCTGAAGATTTTTTTATTTACAGATTTAGGCTTTGCTCTTTCTTCCTGGTGTTTCAGTGCCTGTACCCTGTCCTAATGCATCTATTTCTGCACGTGCTAGCCTCATATACAGTTAGCAATCAACAAAAGTGCTTCAGAAACCAATGAAAATGGGTTTCATATGTCTTTGTTTTGTAGCCCTTGGTTTCCTGGAAATGTTAGCACTTAACATACCTCTCCATATTCTTGCAACACCTTTATTTCTGCAGTTATTGGCCTTTAGAGTACCTTGCCATCTTCCCCTGGGAAGAGCACAGCCTGCCTTGCCCAGCAAGCAGCACACTAAGAAGCAGTTAACATTCACATAGGTCAGGCACTTTTATGCTTCTGGTTACAGAAAGGTTTCTATGAGTTGAGTGAAGATTTAATAGCATTTTTTTCCCAGCCTTAAGCAAAAGACATTGAAATTACTCATTATATCAGTATGCCATTAGGAACTGAATTGATTAATTGGATAGTGATGGTAAAGCACTATGAAAATGTGAAGTGCTATGCACTTGGTGCTATTGTGATAATTAAGACTGATTCTTTTAAAATTCTTTTCTCAAGGCTTAGACCCACTGTTGAATTAGCTCAATTTAAGGAGTTACCAAGCATTAGTGGAGCTGCAGTAGCTGCCCTTATGTGTATTGTTATCCCATAGCAACAGTCTGACAATCACATTTCATGTAGCCTGCAGTAAAGTTAGGTTCGCTACATTGGTATTTTGGTTGTTACTGCAAGACAACATCATGTGACACTGAAAGAAACTGTCCTTCATTCTCCCCACTGCTATTTAGTCTCCACACTCCTTTTCTTTGCTGGTTGAAACATCTATACAACTGTGTGGTAAAGCAAATTAGGGAATTGATCCAGTTGGAAGCTAAATTATTATTATTATTGTTGTTGTTGTTATCCTGAAGACTGGTTAGTTTTCAGCTCTATCTTTCCTCTAAGTTCATGTAAGTTTTGGATATGATCAGCCCAGAAAAGAGGAAAGGTAGCACTTCTTTTAGTACCAGTGGCAGCTTAAAACATATGTTGGAACTGAACTGTGGCTCACCTTAACCTGAATTTGCTGTAGGTGAGGAGAATGCAAAGCACAGGATAGACACATTCTTGAAGCTTGCTAGCCTTACTAACTTCATAGTAATGTTGAGCCCTCACCTTTCATGATGTTTTGGAATGAGCTGAACATAAGGTCTCTTATTTTATGCCATCAATTTCTTTAATTATCAACTGAGAACTTATGAACTCAAAATTTTACAGATTTTTATTTGAAAATTCCTATATGCCTGCATGTTCTATTTGTCTTATGGCATTTGGCAAGTGAAGGCAAAAAAGGATTTACATGAAATCAGTGCAACTTTTCATTGGAGACAAAGCTGCTTATTTTGCCTTATCTTTCATCTTTTAAAAATCAATTTTAACTAACAAAAATAACCCTTCTTATTTTATATATTTAAAAATAAAGGTTCTCTGGGTGAACTTTTTGCATCTTCTATCTGAATTGTTTTAAAATCAAGATGCAACTTCTCATACCGCAAAGCCTGTAGTCATAGGCTTTGTGGCTTAAATGTTTTAAACCACAAAAAGTGGAATTGTATTTGTGGTTTGCCTGAGAAAATGTCAATGACTTTTTAAAAGTTAAAACTCACTTTGGGGCTCTCTTCATTGATTTTAGAGAGATATGGCCTGAAAACTTTGAGCACTCATAAGTGTCAGAATTACAACCGAACTAATTGGTAGAGACCAAGCTATCATTATATTTTATATACTTACAGATATTTACATACAGAATGCTTGTATGTTTCTCCTAGTCTCCAGTTTGCTAATCATGCTCATACAAAAGTCCAAGTCTCACCATCATCCTAGTGGACCAAATTTAATGTATCCAGTTAAGCCACAAACCGACCAGAACCCTTATAGTTTTGCTGTAACTGCCATGGTTGTTTCCTGTGAATGCAGAAAAGGAGTAACTATAAAAAGGTTTAGAAAGTGGTTTCAAAACCAAAGAGCAAGAGCATACAAGAAAACATAGGTGGAGGCTATAGATCGGTTCAAGTAGGCTTTGCATGAAGAAGGAAGCTCAAAACCAGCCTTCCTGTAGGAACAGTAGTGACAGCAGTCTAAAGTATCAGGAGATCCTTCCTATCATGAGGCTTCAAAAAGCTTCTGGGTAGATTATCGAACATATTGATGTCACCAGGACCTGACCAGCTGTATGCATGCCACTGGCAGAAAATGATATGATTAGATAACTTTTACTATTGGACACTTAAGTTGCATGAGGAATTTAGGTTCCTCAGCAACTGGCAACAGTTTTTGAGTATTTAAATTTTGGATATATGCCCCAAAGCAGTAGGAATAAATCCCTTTGTTAATACACCCTCTCTGCGCATTCATTTTCTGCTCCATGAGGGTCATTTTGAAACAAAACTCTGGTCACAGGTCAGTTGTTCTTTATTGTGTCTGCAAGACTGCTAAATATTTTAAAGATTTCTCATCAATTTGCTCTGCACAGTGTTTCTTTTATCATGAGTTCACTAGTTTCTCTTTTTTCCTGTGATCTATTGTGAACTGAAATGGCTTTACACTTTGTAAAGTGCTGTGAATTAGTATGTGTGAACAGCATGCTATAATTCTGCAGTGCCAAAATGTGTAATATCTTCACTGTCTGGATCTTGTGGGGAAAAAAGCCCACATTTCTCATTCAAGGCTAAATATACTGAACTTTTAAATGCCACGTCTTCCCATAAAGTAGCAGGATTCTGCTAAAATTAATAGATCTGTGCCAACTTGTAATAGCCAGGCATCTGGTTCTTGGTATGGACAGTTCATTAATATATACCAGTTTAGGCTCTTTATGTGTCACAACATTGTTTCTGTTATTTCTTTTCTGACTATCGGTGTCCATGCTTTAAACTTTCTTGAGTGAGAAGGATCTAGGCCCTTTCTCTGATTTTTTTTGTAAGTGTAACCTGAAAGATCTGAGAACAAGAAGCCTTTGGAGCAACTTCACAGGTCATAATTCACATCAGTTCCTTTAGCCCTGGGCATTTCTTCTTTCTTCTGTCATGAAAGTCATTCCAACAAGGATCTAGAGGCAACTCCTGTATGTGTCTGAGCAGCATGTGCATTAAGACCCAAACTTTCCAAAAGGACTGGTTTTCTTTTTCAGGCATGTGAAGGCCCAAAGGACCTACAGAAAAGGCTGAGGCACTCTTAAGCAGCATATGCACTACAGTGCTAATGCAAGTGCATATTGGACATCCAGTAAAAACCAACCAGCAATATGGTGCCCCATGGACCTGGTATCCAAACCATCCACTCAGGGCTAATATGGCACAGAACACATGGTAGACTCCCACCTTTCCAAAACTGCAGCTGGAGGCCAGGTGGGATACCTGAAGTTATCTCAAATGGTATCGATGCCTGTATACAGAAAACAGAAACAAGACATAGATGTGTAAGTCAGTGGATGCAGAACAGTTCAGCTCCCCCTGCAGTAGATACCCACTGACTGGCCAGCTGAATACCTCACTAGGCACCACTGCTTGTGTGGACCAAGGACTTTGTTCATTTGCCCACATACAGACATCTGAGATATCCTACCCCACTTGGCCTCCAGACACCTCTGAGAAGTGTGCAGGTCTCCCATTGCTCCTGTGTCATGTCTTCCAGCCCTTAGTGATGTCTTGGACATACAAAGGCACCTCAGATAACACCAAACATCTATGTTTAGTGATTATGTGATGATAGTGAGAACATAAATAGAAACATCCTTTTTATGACTTTTGGCAAGTGAAACCAAGTCAGTTTTATCAGGTGTTTAAAGCCATTGTTTTCTTTGCAGGATTCACAGCTTAATTACTAAATTCTCCAAGGAAAAACCCTGTAGGTATGGGGTATCCATTGAGTTAGCCAGATAGATTATGCTGATGAACATTAATAGCCCCTATCTGTACTAGATACAAGATGTTGTTCCCCTGGTTGCTTACCATTGGAACTGTAAGAGGATGATACAGCTGGATCATATAAAATAGACAGACTGAACTCACATCCTTACCACAGATGCAGAAGACTTCAAAGTTTCTAGGAAAGAGGGATAGAGTCCTGCCAGATCCTAGCATTGTACATACACCCGTTAGCTACAGCTTTCCAAAAAGACAAACATTTTTTCATAACTGTCATCCTTTGTTTGCTTACCAGCACCAGATTTGGTGACAGTAGGTTCTGCATCTTCCTGTTGCTTTTAGCTATAACCCAGTGGGAAAAAACCAAAGCTGTCTCCTTGGGTTAAATTAGCTTCTTTTTTGTCAGGAAGACTACTCAATTATTTTCCTTGTGCTACGTTTGGTACACAGGTGGTATAAAGAAGCTACATAGATTAAAATTAATGCAAACCCTCAGATGGATAAAATGCTTTTTATTCCCTACAATTTATTGTAAAATATCACATTTCCCTTTAATTATTGCTCAGCAAGGTAAAACATTTGCCCATCTTTAGTTCCTTTGATACAGTTTCTAAATGACTCTTTATAACCTCTAAATGACTGTGGCTCTTGACTGAATTCCCAGACTTGTAATTGCCTATTTCTGGCATCACAGCACTCAGGAATGGGATGGTGTGATCTGGGCAGTCTGGCCTATGCTGAATAGCTCTGAGGTTATATCTATACTACAGGATAAAGACAAGCCTTAAGAATCAGCTCAAAGATAAGAAGTCCCATGCACTGTGCAATTTCCATCTGCCTTGCTGGCTATTTGCCTCATTGCTCAGCGTGAAACATCCAGGATCTGCTTAGGAAATGCTAAGTTCAAAGACCAAGTGCTGGACCTTTTTCCTGCATCAAGGCATTCAGGAGTTCAGCCTAAGTTTGCATTTGAACATGGGATTGTGATGGTGTGATAGATAAGTCTGGACTTGAGGACTGTCTTGGAGCTTGGATCTCTATTGGCATAACATGAGCATCTTGTACAGAGCAGTTTGGCATCTCTGTGTCTGAGATGATGCTCATGAAAGTCCCTAAAAGACAGCAGTCCAATGTAGCTGTGTGCATATATATATGCCATATAGACATATGTCCTATACGGAAAAACATTTTGCCTAAAGGAAATTTTATAGTCCTAACTCTACAGGCCTGCTTCACGTGTCATTTATGCCACAGTGGGTTGACTGATTTCAACAAACCTTTCTCGAAAATGAGTGAATCAGACCTTCATTCTCTCACTGTAACTGGTAAATCTGTTGGTTGGGCAGTTGGTGAATGGTTCAAAGCAAGAACAGGAACCCATGATAGTATTAATATAAATTTATAATCTATTTTATGGTGTTGGTAGATTTTCATGCTTTTTTTAATGCAATCTTAGTACCTTTACACATTCTGACACCTAAGTCAGGGAAAGTACATAATTATGAAGCTTTTACATGCATTACCCTTATCGAAAGATAACCATCCATGCATTATCAAAATTACCATTCTAAGACCTTCTTTGGAAGACTGAATATCTTAGGCCAACAGACACAGTGAAGGGGGAAAAGCAGCTATTTTGCTGTATTTTCTTAGACTCAGGTTTGGTGCTATTTGAAACAGCTCATTCAGCTAAGAAAATGACACAAAATTGATATGATAAAGCAAAGTCTGGCATAATCAGAAATATTTGCACTTCCAGCATTTTCCTTCATCTTGATTTATTTCTAAAAAAGAATTCCAACCACATGGAGGGACCTCAAGCATCAGTCTGTGACAAACCACTCAGATGCTCTCTTCAGAAAAACCCAGGACGGTGTGGTAGCTCCCATTACCTCCCAAACTTCTCCAGTTATCCTCATTTCCCCACACCATACCCACCTGACTGAAGAAGAGTCTTCATGATGCAGCCCAGTGTGTATACCACTGCAGAGAGACATCTGCTTTTACTTATTTATATTTTTTATATATTATATATTTAGATCATCTGCTTTTTTATATATATATATATGATCTTTATATAACTTGTTTTCCAAAATCCCTCACTCTGACAGCACTGCTCATGAATGACAGCGATGAAGCAAAGCCATGTCACCCAGCCAGGGTAAACGTGCCACTTATGCCTCAGCTCTAAAAGTGATGACTATGAGTTGCGGTGTGACAGTTCATAGGGACACATCTCCTATCTGCTAAATTATGCCTAAGTCTTCCCTGTATCAGCATTGTATGGCCATGAAATAAGGTGACTGGGAGGGACTGGAAAAACCCAGGTTTGGCTGACTGCTCCGACACTTGAACCCAAAGAGTGGAGGTGGTGAGAATGGGACCCCCCTTCAACAGCAGTGAAACCTTGGATTAGCTGAAGGTAACCATAGACCACTGCTAGAAACTGATTTCAAGTGCTTTCGTCTCTAAGAAATGGCAGTCTGGGGAGAGGGGAATTGGGGATGGGAGATGAAGGTTAGTGAGTCATTCTCAAAAACGTTTGTCATGATTCGCAGTTATGTTTTGCCTTGACAGTAAGTATGCAGTGCACAGCCTTGCTTGCATTTCTGCTGCGCTTTTAAGATCAGGCGTTTGATTAAAGTCATTACAGGGTACTACACTCTTTGTGTGGAAAAGCCTGAAGACCTCCCGCAGGAACAAGATTTTGCTCAGCTCCTCCCGGTGTCCCAGCATGACAATTATTCTGCTGTTGTGCTCTCTACAGAAGACAAATATTTAATGACTTTTGATAGACACTTCAGACTGTATCTCTTTGATGCGTATTTGTGATTCAGACTCCCTTCCTTCCTTTCATACTTTATTACCAAAGGGGAAAAACCACTTCCTGGCAGGTTTGCAGGTTCTAATAAGCCCCTCAATTCCCTCACACCAGAACCCGTGGCAGTAGAAACAAGAGTGATTGCTCTTTCTGATTTTTTTATCTTTTTCAGTACTTCTGGCCCATCTGAGGCAGGGCTTCACAGGCAATTCAGGACAGCTGGAAGTCTTAATAAGCCAGAGTATGAAAGATAAATCAAATGCAAAAAGCGTTTTTTAATTGCATGTTTGTTTATGACATTCCTACTTACCCCACCAGTCTTTCCCCATACAAAGGTTTCTTATGACCCCCCAGGTTCCTCAGAGAGAAATTAACGTCCTGTCACTAAGTGTCTTTACCAATGGGTCTGCTGCCACCAGATATTGTCTCATACCATCTTCTAAATCAGAAAAGAGTTAAATCCAGCCTCTTTCATGCAGCTGCCTGACAGGAGGCAGAGGGCAGCAGAGACACCATACTGGGGTGGAAGAGAGCATCGGTCTCAGTGGAAGCGGATCACTGGTCTTCTGGGGACAAAGTTACAAAGCATCTTCTCGTGGATGGGATACAGTCAGGCAGCAATTTCTTCTCTCTGCTCCGTGAGTGGCCAGGGATTAGAGATGACGTGCGCTGGCTCAGTAGGTTTCACCTGTGCAACGTTTGGTACAATTTGCCCTGATAAATCTGTAGCTTCCTTTGGCAATGAGACATGGTGAGTGGGTTTTGTTGGGGCGAAAGCATTTGAAATATACACAGTCACCTTTCTGCATTATATATTCTGTTAAGCAAGTATAAAATTTATGTGCTTGCTGGCATAGCCAGATGTGGAAATATGATTGATATTACTTATCTGAGGAAATGCGTTGGAACTGGAGGTGCAGCTGTGTTAGTAATCGTTCTAACAGCTCTAAACTCCAGATAATTTTTCAGATAAGACTGGAGACTTTTATTACTATTTTCCCTTGAGGCACCTGTTTCAATTTAATTATTCAGTCCATTCTTTTCAATTTGCCATCTCCTTTCTGGCAGTTTCAAGAACCTGGAAGAACATTGCCGTGTGTACCATGGTGGGTTGACATCTGAGAGCCTTGACTCTACTCTTGACCCTTTGCCTGTGTCAGGCACACAGCTTAGGCTTTGCTCCTGCAGGTTACATGGATGACACGACCTACATAATTTCATATGGCTCTAGCATATGTGTAAAATCCCCCCATGACTGAGAAGTGTTTGCACCCTTCATTGATGATGATGATATTTTGATCCATTCAGATCACTTCCTCTAAGAAGTAGAGCTGAGGTGCAAAATCTAGGTCTGAATATACAAAATGTCTGCTCTCAGACATACCTTGACGATTGACATGTCTTCTTTGACATGAAAGGGTTTGTCTGCACGGCTTAGATCCAGTTCCACTCAGAATTTTAAGCCTTTTCACTGCCTTCTCCAGATCTACCAGCCTGAATTACCTGAATGGTCTGGAGAGGCTGGAATTAAATGTTTATTAAGATCACTGTTCCCTGTCTCCAAACAAATAAGTAAGGACAATTTTTATGTTGGCCACATTTAATCAAAGAGTTCAGATTAGGTATACTGGCCCTAGAGGTGCCTTCCCGTGAGAGGCAGGACATTCTGTGAGCAGTAGCTCTCTTTTTACAGTTTTTCCTACCCTGTTAGGGTTCACAGAAGATGCCAGGCCAGCAGCTCTAAAGTCATCTCTAAAGACCTGCAAAGCAGAGGTAGCAGTAATTTAATTGTCGGCACCATGCCCACGTGCAAGCCACAAGCATCCTCAGCACGGCAGCAAATCACACCTTCAGCACACCGTGGGGAGAGGCTGACCTCAGCCTTAGGCAAAGAGACTTTCTTTACCATATTTCAGTGCAGCTGTAGCCAGACCAAGGCAATTTTCCACTACAGCCTGTGCCTTGCTTGATGTCCCTGGCCCTGCTCCATCCCTGCTTCAGCTTGCTGAAAGAGAGCCTGTGCCTCAGCCCTGAGTTGCCCCACTCCCAGTGAGCTAAGACAGTGTGCCTCAATAGCCACCTTTTTTTTAAGGCAGAAAAACTATAAAATCATTGGTTCCTATCATGGCTGTGTCTCATCTGTGCTACTGTATTCTCCTCCCAGCACTCTAATTTTCTCCTTTTCATCCTTTCAGGTTTTAGCAGCTACAATACAGTCTTTTCTCACTGCTCTGGCTGCACCTTTGGTACCTTGCTCGGCTCTCTGTCCCACTTTTATGAGGTCCCTGCTCCGCTATCTCTGCTCAACCATTCTGCTCAGTTCTTTCCTCTCCCTTGTCCTCCCTGTCATTTCTCTGCCTTTTTTCTCTGTCTGTCTCTTTCCTGGCACTTTTCTTGCCACTCCCTTCCACTGGAATAGCATCATCATTTCAAACACCTCTATTCTCCTTTTTCAAGCCTCCTCCCACCTTCTCATCCGTTCCTCCACTGCCACATTTTCAGCCTTACACTAACCATTCCTCTCCTCCCTGGCCTTCTCTCAGCTAAAAATTTGTGTTCCTCTTTGGGAAACAGCCTCCCTCTGAAAAAAATATGCAGGAATAAAGCAGTTTTATTGCATTAAAAAAAAAATCTACAACGCTTTGGAGAATTACATGTAACACCTCCACTCCCAGCCACCTGTTCTCTTTGGTATGGAAAATTAGAAGCATTTCAGTTTATCTGGCAACTTGGATTTACATGGTTTTTAAAGGGTGGGAAAATATGATGGTAGGTTTGTCACTGAAAACCTCTACAAAAAGTCATCTGAACTATAAGATTGTCATGACAATTTCCATTTGGATAAAACACACACACACACACAAAGATGTATAGGTATATAAATGTACAGATATAATAATAATAATAAAAAAGAAACAACCCTGAAATACCTTCTTTTGTTTAAGTTTTTACAAATATGGCTCATTCTGACAGCAGTATGGCCCCAGTTATTTTTATGTGGTTTATCACCCCTTTCCTTAACTCCTCTTTGTTCATCATCTCAGATTTTATATTTGTCTCATTTAGACTGTGACACTAAAGAAGCATGAACTGTCTTTCTCAGCCTCCCTAAATTGAAAGATCGTATCTGGATGCTCAAGAATATAATGACGATAAACTTATTTATCAAGTTACATATACACATATACACAGAAATGACAAATAATAAAGGAGAAGTTTGTTTATAAATGACTCAGCCTGTCCATCCAGAACACTAGCAAGAAGCCAAATATTTCACAATACACTGGCTATGAAGCCCACTGGTGCAACCCTGCACTTGAACATGTGCTTAATCTTATGAGTATTACAGTAGCAGTCAGGGTACATAAAAAGCATTGGAAGTTAAACGTCTGCTTAATTGCTTTCCTGAAATATGATCTCCACTTTAAAAACAACAGACTAGACTTGGAAAGCACAGTAACCCCTATGCACGTTCCTTAACTTTGTCATTTTAAAAAGCGTTCCTAAGGAGGAGGAAAACAATTCCTAAGAGATCTGTATTTTTTCACAGGTACTTCGTAAGCAAAGTGTAGGGATTTCCCAAATGTGTGACTGGGCTTGCAGGAAATGATTATCCAAAGCAATAGTGAACTACCTCACACTGATTAGGCACAGGCAACATGTATATTCTTGTATCTGTGGTGGATACGATGGAAATAGTATATCTAAGAAGGCACATCTAATATATTTTTGAGTTGGTAGCTGAAGCTTTTCTTTAGCCTCCAGTGATTTAATCAATAGCAAGCTGTTGGGCTCAGACAAAAAAGCGATATGAAAATAAAGTGTCTCAAGAAAGGTCAGATGATCACTAAACAGCAGAGATAATACAATGTCAAAGTTACTTGGCTGGAGGCGAATCCACTGATCTACGGTTTCATTTGCTTGATTCCCAAGAGATGTGACCTCTCCTTCCCTCCTCATTCTAATGATGTACAGTCAGCTTAATTTGTCAAAGTTCTGCCTCTTCTGATTCTTCAGGAATAAGCTCTGCATTTAGAAAAGAAGTTTTTTCTTCCTCAAAGTCTAGAGCCTCTGGGTCAAAATAAATCTCAGCTTTCGGTGTTTTCTTAAATATTTTCTTAAGAGCAGGACCAAAAGGGACCTGAGCAAAGACTTTGTGAACCGCTTAGAAATGAAGTAAATTGATAAAGCCCTAAAAACATGTTTATTTGTGCACAATTCAATGTACTCATGGAACAGACTGTGTAAAGTGGTAAAGTCAAGTTTTCCAAAACACAAAGACCACGTAGCTCCATTTGTGTTGTCTTTCTGAGAGGCCACAGCCCAGCACAGAGGCAGGAGCTGCAGCTCCAGCTGGGCTCTGTAATTATTGCTAATGGTGACACCTGGCAAAATAAGTTTGTAACTCTCTGCTGTAGGAAAAGACACCACAACCTTGAGAAAAAGGGACTGAAATGTGCTTCTGCTGCTACTTCTGTTGGATGGGCTGATGGTTTGACCCATATGCTTATATTGGGCTATGTCATTCACTTTATCCCCGTCACTCAGTGCCCCTAACAGATCTAGAAGGGTCCTTATTCAAGCGGTATAACCAAGTTGTCCTCCTTGGACCTTCCCTGTCTGATACAAATTGGATTAATGGAGTCACAAAGGAGGGAGGGGAAGGGGAGAAGGACAAACACCAAATAGAAGAAAAGCAAGAACAGGAGAAAACACAGGAATATAAAGAACTGTAGGATTTCAGCAGCTAAAAGTCTGCCTAAAAATGAGACAGGAATGGGAGTGTGTATCAGGTATTTAATGCCATTATAAGGCATTTTTCCAAACCCTTGACATACTGAATGCAGGAAACAGAATTATTACACTGAAGAGAAATCCAAACATGCACAATAAAACATCTGAACAATGTTAATTACATCCTGTAGAATGATGTCTTTAGGAGTATGATTTAAGCATTCTACACTAAGCTGGCTTTTACCCTTTAAGACATCTTTTTCCTTGTGCTTCTTTTGCATTACATGCTCCTACGAAAAAGGAGGCAAAACTTTCTCATGGTGTTATGAAAAAATAAGATAATCCTTATTTTTTCATGAGGAGGCAAGAAGAAGGCAAGAGGAAGAAACGGGTGACTCTTGTTTCATTTGAACCAAAAATAAACTTTGTTTGAGGTGTGGGTTTTCTTTTCTAGTTGCTTTATGAAACTATACAAACAAAATGATGGTCATGGGCTCCAGGCTGCTGGGGATGATAGTGCAGGCTCATGGGAATAACACTACAGCACGGTAGGTTGAGGAGACGTCCCGTTACCAACCCAGCAGTATTAACAGAGCAAAGTGAAAGACCATCCACTTAAATTTGCTGATATGAGAAGGTATAAAAAGAAATTCTTTTGATCTTGAACCGGCAAATATTTGGTCTGAGTACAAAGCGAATTTTTAACTCAAGTACATGAAATATATGCTCTGTGCCCCGATAGCTGTGTATGTTTAAATAAAAGGAGAAAAAGGAATGTTTGGATTGTAAAATAATCAACAGGACAGTTAAGATCAAGGCACAGGTTGCGAGGGATGTGATCGGTGTCTAAAGTCTGTTAGGATATGCCTACGCTATGTTTTTTCACTTGCTGAAGCACAACACTGGGCTGAAACAGCAGCTGCCAAACTGCCCGCATCTCTCCAGAGGGCTCCTGAGGGGCCTTATTCAGCACGAAGCACTGCGTGATGAGAACCACCCGCCTCTGTATGCCTTGCTGTCCACAAGCTCCTACGCCTATATGCAATCTTGGGCTTTAACACATACCAGGCTCCAGCTGTCTTTCTCCTGTCGATAACATCACAAAGCAGAGAGTAATCCAGGCCCTGCTGTGCTGTTGATTAGTATGGAGACTCATATAATTTCATCAAAAGTATTAATCAAAGCAGGTCTCACAGAAGCTGTGCCCAGTAGATGAACTCTCTACACATAGTGTCCTATTTACAAGGCCAAGAGATAGGTATGAAACAGACAGCCTTGCAAGAGAAAGAGAGAAGAAAAACAAGAGTAAGGGAGACTTATTTAGTGAGCATAATATTAGTATTTACATAACAATGGCATAATATGTCAATGCCATATGAGAAGGTTTTGAACACCCAGCAGATGCAAGCAAAGCTTAATACATTATCATGTTGGCTGCCTTATAAAAGGAGACATAGTAATCGTATTCACTTATTATTGACTTATTTGTTATAATGTTGTAGTAGTACCTTGTCACAGGCATCTGTTCATGTTAACAACTTATTTTTGGGCCATGCTTCTGAGACCATAAAGCTATCTGAATATTTGCCACCAAACAGAAGCTTTGGTCATGCTTTATGAGACAAGGATTGGACAGCAAATGTGCTAGCACTGACATCTCCAGAATTATAAAACTGACAGCACCCACCCATGAACAATAAACAACAGCTAACAAGGACAACATGGGTGACCCCAGGCAACAGTAAACACCCATATAGTAAGGACAATGCCATAGAGGTACCATCCACTTTCCCTTTTTCTGACTTTTAGATTTGGAAGGATTCAACAGACCTGATTTTTTTTCATCAGTTCTGGAAAACCAGAGGCAGACTGGACCCTCTGCTAGAACTCCTGCATTGTCATACCTGTCGGTATTACTGACTGATAACATGGTTACTTTCTACTGGGTCTTTTTCAGAGTCTTCCAACAACCCTTCCCTCCAGCCAGCAGACTCCCAGCAGGCTGTCAGAAGACCGCTTCTTTGGAGCTTCTTGGGTACAGCCCTGGTACAGATGTGCTAGGAATCACTTTGGATTCCTTGCTCAGAATCAGCAAACAATCTTTCAGAGTCAAGTTGTTTTAATAAAGCCTTTCACACTCTCAGCCTGCTGTCATTTCTTTGCTTTCGGGGCAACTTGGATTCTTACAAGATTTGCAGTAATCTCTATTCCTGGTTTTTGTAAGAACAATAAAATTTAGTGTTGTGTGCTACAGCAGTCCTTAACTTTTGCAGGAAGTATTCTTGCAAAACTTCATGTATATAACAGCTGAAGAAGACCTGGGTGGAAATTTCTTAATGAAACTTTTTTATTTAATTGAGAATGTTTAAACATATTTTAAATAAAACACCTTTTAAAAGCTAGCAGCTGACTAAAACTTCCCTTGATGGACATTTCCTAATCAAAGTGAGAATATTTGGTCAAAAAGATGACTATCTGTCCCAAGACAGCCAATTGTCCAGAGGCCAGGTCCATTTACACAGCATGCAAGCAATCCCATCCCAGACTCTCACCCACCAGACTATTGGCTGCTCTGGGATACATCTTCTTACAGTTTTCATAAAGCTTCTAAAGTTTCATTCAAATGCAGTATGGTTAAATTTCCAAACTAGCAGTGTCTTTTGTTGGATCAGGGCTTTCCAGACCAGTTTCATTCAGCCCAACCACAATATACTCGATCTCCCATGAAGGTGAAGGTGCTTGATTACAGATTGTCACAGCTGCAAGTAAATACCCAGTTGCTGATTAGTCCCTGGCCTGAGATTAAACTAATTAAACAGGTCATGAGAAATCTCTGGGCATGACAAAAAATTTTGGAAGCCACTGATACCAGTGACAGAAGTTGAAAAAAGTTACGGATAGTGCCCGGAGGGATGCCTGGGCTTCACCGGCCGTTAAAGGGAGCAATGGCCAAACTCCACAGGTAACTGAAGGAAAGTTTTGGGGGTCTTTTCGGAAGCAAATCTTTCAAGGCCAACAGTACCAAGGTAACCATATCAGTAATACTACATAAGTATCACCTAAGTAACAGTATCAGAAGTACCAGATTTGGGTATGGATGTATCAAACCTGGGACCACTGGGGAAAAAGTTATTAGCGGCAAGTTGTTTATTTGGGAGGCGGCTGGCTTACAAGGGGTCCCTGTCAGGCAGCCCTGCACCTGATCACTGTAGTTTTTAGTATGTGTGAATGATTTGCTTCTGTGGCCAGGAGGGACTTGGCATCTCTCCTGGCATTGGTGAGGGAAGCCTGGGAGCTCTCCTCCTGACACCCAGGGGGGCCTCCTGGAACAAAAATAACTGCATTTTCAGTTTGCATTTACAGGAGAAAATACACATAACACCCATAAAATTACCTGGGGTGCTAGTGCTTTCTGTTTTCCTACATGTGTTAGATGGAAATTAGTTCTCTGAGGGTGCAGTGCTCTGTCAGATATGAAAGGCTTAAATGTAGTTTGAGTGGAACATGGTGTGCAAGAAATTGCAGTCTCTATGATAAAACTCTTCTAAAATAGCAATGAGAGACCATCGTGCAGCCCCTTGATCATTTACAGCAAAGGAGAGATGCTTCCACTGTCCAAGACAGAGCACAACAGCCCTCCGTATGCAGTGGATGCCTTTTGCTCTCTTTGAGTATGCTTTTAAAAATGTGCGGTCATGATATCTGTAACTCTGCATGGATGCCCTGTTAAGAAATTTGTCTATAAGGTACAATACATTGAGAAAACACTGCTTTGTTCGTCTCCCTGAAAGTGTATGCAACCTATGATTCCACTTAAGAAAACATATTTGAGCTGATTGGTACCATTCCCAGCCCCCAGACAGCTTTGCTCTGTTTTTCTCTGATTGCTCTTGTAAGTTTTCAGGCCCTCTGTGGACACCCACAGTCTTTGAGGAGGGTGTTTTTCTTCCTAGCTGATTGATAAATATTTCTCAGGGTCTCCTGAGAGCCAAATCCCCTTGTATTTGTGAAATCTGATTAACAGAGCACTAAATTTCAACTAAAATCAAATCAGCAACACCCAGTGTGAGATCTGCTTTCTCTTTACATCTGCATAAGTTAAGCTTGATCTGTTGGTCTATTTTACTCTAGGGTTTGTTCATTTGTTCCTTTTTTATGTATTTTTGCCTGAGCTAGTGACTTTAAAACGATAAATTGACTCCCCTGTCTCCCCACCCCCATTTTTTTCTTATCTTCTTGTCCTTTTGAAAATATAACTGCATGCACTTTCTTTATCTCTGTGTGGGGCCAAATCTCTTGTCACATAATTTACATTCTTCAGCAGACAGCACTGGTAATACTGTAATAGTTTATCACCAGACTGATAGTTAACAGCTCTGGCTTTCTTGTCATAATAAGCCTTTTTTGTCTCCATTGTGCCTTTTCTTTGGTTTCCTCTTGTCTATTTGCTTGCTTTATTAAAAGCAGAGCACTCAATTTCTGTAATGTGTTATATTTTCTTCTGAAGAAATCTTTGCCTCCTACTGCTTTTTCTTCACTATGTGCTCAATCCTCTTCAATTGTTCTCCCAATTACTATCTCAAATACAGAAAGACCTGAAATGTCTTGGGGTACTTCCAAAACAGAAAATACTGTAGAAAAGAAAAGCAGCCACTGCACTTACTTAATCATTAATAAATATACACACCTTTCTTTACAAGTGTATTTGCCAGGCTAAATGCTATAGCAAATCCTTCCCTTTTGTTGTCATTGATGGCAGAGACATTAGCCCAACCTTTAAGTGGCCTATGAATGCTGACCCTACCCTGAAAAATTCACATTTAATAAACCAAATGGAGAAATGAAAGAAGAAACAGGAAAACAAAAAAATTCTGAAGTCCCTAGTTTAGTGATAGGGCAGGGAATATAAATTATCCACCAAGCCATGCAGTAGAGTAGCTTCAAATGAGCTCAGGGTTGTTTACTTAATATTCCTAGTTTGGACTCTGCATATTGGGTCTGCATGACCAAAGTCTTTCTTGGTTTTACAAAGGCTGTCAGAACCACACAGTAACTGAGGTTGAAAAGGACCTGGAGATCATCTGGTGCAAACCCCTGTTCAGAGTAGATCCAGCTAGAGCAGGCTGCTCAGAGTCTTGTCAGATGTTTTACATATCTCAAAAGTTGCAAACTCGGTCCCATTCCAGTATTTGATCACCCCGATGGTTACAATTATTTTCATTCTATCTGAATGCAGTTTCCCAAGTCATAATTTGTTTCCAAATTGCAACTTGTGTGCATTTAGAAACTTCTTGTCCTGTCCCTGTGCACCTCCGAGAGGAGTCTGGCTCTACGTTCTCTATGTCCTTCCACCAGGCAGCTGAAGTCAACAATAAGGATGTTGGCTTCCTCTTCTTAACTTTGAATAGGCCCAGTTCTGTCAGCATCTCCTCAAATGTCATTATTCTCCAACCATCTGACCATCTTGGTGACCATCCCTCTGATTCACCGTTGTTCCTCAATGTCTTTCTTGTACCAGGTATCCCAAAACCAGACACTCCAGATGTGGTCTCACAAGTGCCTTCTTCAGAGCAAGGCCATACTGGTGACTCCTGTTCAACTTGTCATTCACCCTTCTGCAGCTCAGCTCAGTTTCATGGGTGCAGTGAGAACATCTGAAGCATACCATGGCCTGTAAGTTTATGTCACTTGCCTCAGATACTTAGCTACAGGCTAAATGCTGGGAACCCTTACCTGGGATTTTGAGTTTACTCTTCTGAATGTATCCTTATTTTCTGTGCGTCTGAAAGTCTGGACACTGGAGGTAAAATGGACAGGGGAGAAGAAGAAGGATGGTGGGAGGCAGATGAGTAGGTGGGGATGAATCTTGGGGAAAAGACCAACATCCTGCACTGATCCTCCCACCCAGATGCAAGTGTCCTGGAGCCATGCCCGTGCCTAAGACCTATTAATTTAATACACTTTACATTCATCACATGTAAAATATACCACACGGAGTAACTGGGAAATCTATACTCCTCAGGATGTTATTGGACTCCAGCTGAGAAACCAAATGGAGTTGGACTGAGCCTACTCAGCATGGGAAGAAGTGAGATTATGATTGATGTGTTTTCCCCTTTTACTGGGGTCTATCTTCTCTCTGATTGTATACCTTGTGAGTAATCACCTTGGGATGATTGACTGAGCACACTTTATATTACCGTGTTTCTTAAATGGAAAACCATGTCTGAATCATATGTCTAATATTCCTTTCGCAAATTGGTTTCCATTGTAATTTACTACACAAACCACATAAATCAACTGAACATAACAGAAGTCATCTGTAACTAGGAATTTTACTTATCTCAGTTCTTCTCTTAATCATCTCTGTATGACTTCAGTGGCTACAGCCAATAACTTTCACATTTGATGTCATGCTTCTTTACATGTCCTAAGCAATAATTTACAATTTTTGTTTCATGTTAAAATAATGATGTTGCTTAGGGTGGGGTCATGGATGACTGGGATTTTTATTGTGTTTTGTTTTCCCAGAAAAGATACCTCATTGCATGCTCTGATTGCAAGTGATGTCAAGTACAACAAGCCAGTCCAGGCAAGCCACTTATGTACAGCTTCTCAAAATCCTCAGTGAAATTCAGCTTTCTATAAGTACAGGGCAGTGAAGTACGTGCATGACATCAATGTGAAATCTAAGCATCACAAGGATGGAAAATATGAGTAAAGATGAGAAAGCGTACAATGATGAGAATGAACACTTTAAAGAAAAACACTTTTGTTAATATAAGCTTTACAGGATTTTAAGTGGTTGTAAAGAAAGCACTCCTGTCTAAGCTGTGTCTTAAACACTGATGCATTTGGTAGAAATACCATGTGTTTCTAGCGCTCCAAATGAGAAGTTATTACACTTCAGTGTGGTGATTTCATGGCTACGTAGGATAACTGTCTGGTGTCCAAGGTTTCCTCCATGCTGTCTGGGTATAGCACCACTGCTGACCAAGGCCCTGACTGGAGGGGATCTCTGTGCGTGCAGGAGACACGGAGGCAGAGCTCAGGCTGACTGCTACAAGAGCTGGATGGGGATGACTCACAAGGTTGTACAGGGTCCAGAAAGGCTGAGCCTGCTTTGGTCTGGAGATGTCCAAGAGGCTCGCAGTGTGGTCTGAGCAGGGTGCTCCAACCCCTGGGAGTTATCTAGCAGAGCAGTGCAGACATGGCTGAATAGTCTAAGTAACTCAGACTTGCTCTTCAAGGCTGTGAATGATCCCACCCAGAAGCAGGAAACTCAGAGTAGGAACTCGAACAATTGCTCAGGGAAAGTCTCTTGGGGGTCATTTAAGCTCTAGTGGCCAAGAACATTCCAGGGGGAGGAAAAAAGAGATTAAAACACTTTAATAAGGCCAGTGTAGCTTTACCAAAAGCATGTAGTAGAAGTTCCAGTCAAACATTTGATATATTCACTGGGGGAACCGACCTATAGTGAGCCTCCTATATGGGCAAACTGCATTTTGACTTCATAATGAAATGATGGAGTAGCAGAGGATAGTTTTTCAACTGACAGGGAGCATGACAGCTAATTGGTGCAGAAACAGTCAGCAAAAGTTATGTTTCCATATGATTTGGGATCACTTTGGAGCTACTAAATTAATATGTATTGCTCTTCATACAGTGCCTGAGTCATATGCATCACGTACTTGGTCTTTACCATGAGAATTTTAGTGAATCTAATAACATCAGCCTTATAAATAAAATTAATCCAATGCCTGAAGGTTATAAATAAGACATATCAGTATATGCATAAAGTTCTATATTAAAAAGGCAGATAGGAGAAAATAAGATATGCCTAGAAAAGACTGAGAGTCTGAATTTGGGCCTAATATGGAAGAGTACAAGAATAATTCATCCTTGCAGAAAGATATTACCTATGTAATACTACAAAAGACAGAGAGACTGCCAGGTTCAGCTGCAAACAGTTACATGAAACTCCAACTGGGAATAGAGTTTAAATGAAATTCTGAAGGCAGATGGATCATCTCAACATTTTTGCTCAGAGCCTGCTTTCCTGTTGATTTCAGCTGTGTTTGGAACACACATTTAGAGAAGAATGAAGGAAATTCCAATTCCTTAGGTCAATATGTTGGGTTTGAGTGTGTGAACTATGGTCTCACTATACTACAGATGTATTTTTCTCCACATCTATTATCCTGCTAATTGTAGCAAGGTTACACTCCTGTAAAACGGTGATCTTGGTGTATTCTCAAAAAGGGCATGATTTAAGGCTTATCTCATTAGCAGCTGCAGTGGACTTGAACCCTTGTAGTAGCACATGGAACAGGGTACGGTATTCACAGGAAGCCTGCTGGCATTGTGCCACTGATTTTCAACATAGAGAGAGTGTTTTGGGTTTTTCCCCTCCACACACATTGTTATTTCCAAAGCCTTTTAGATGCAGCAGCTCCCTTTTTTCCAAGTAGTTCCTTGATTTTGGGGGGGGCAGGGAGGTGTCATATGCAAAGATTCTGTCACTGCTCCTCATCACTGGTCCCTCTGGTAAAGCAAGGTCTTTGCCTGGGATATCAGCTGGAAGTCCTACTCACTAAGGCAAACATGGGTGGACCCCTTCCTGGAAGAATTAATCAGCCTTGGATAATGTTGTCTTTATATGAACAGATCCATTGGATACTCGCTGGTATCTAATATCCTGTGTCGACTTTGTCATAACTTTAGATCCACATCCTGGATCTTCAGAGAAGGCCCAATTTATCCTGAGAGGAAACCACCATGTGAGGGCTTACTCTTCCACGAGGAAAGTGGGTACCCATGTGCCAAAGCCCTACCCCGTGTGTCAGTCTGCCAGTCAGAGTCCAGGCTACCTGCTAGGTAGGACTTGAACAGCCCTTGCCCATGTGGCCAGGAGCTCAGCAAGACATGTCCCAGGGATGCTGGCATCTGAGAGCATCCTCCATGGCAGGTGTGACTTGAGCAGCACCACAACCTCAGACACAGCACTGGGACTGTTCCTGGTTTCTTCTCTGCTCGTCTGTGCACCTGCGTGGGTCAAAAAGGGTATCTATAATGCGTGGGCACCCAGGGATCTGAGCTCTACTCACTGCTTGGATCTACCCTGCTTCAGGGTAACCACTGGCAGCTCCCTCTGCTTCCTTTTGTGCTTTCTGTTTGGTTTGTGAACTTCCCAGAGCAATGCTTGATAGACAAGGTCTGGTTTTCCAGGGCCTCCGTAAGTCTCTGTAAGAAATCAAGAAGAATTTTGGCATTATGTATACAAAGCTTATACAACTCCTCCTCCAAAGGGTTTAAATCATTCAGGCTAATCTAATTATTTCACCAAGTAGTGGGCTTGTCTCTCTTTATGCAAAACCCCCCAAACATTGTAAAGACTCCAAGTTATCTGGCCACCTTCCAGTTAATTAACTTAACACTGAAGGAAGTACTGAAAAACAAAATTAAAAGCCATCCAATTTCTAGCCATCCCAATTCCTCACAAAAAGTAATGGCATTACATCTGTCTTCACTCAGAATATGAAAGCTACTTTCATATGACCCTAACTCCCCTTTTCTATTCCACGTTCTTAATCACTACTTGATTAAAAAAAAAAAAAAAAAAAGCACAAACCCACACACAATTGATTTCAGTTAGACAAAGAAAGGATACAGGCATTTAATTTGTCAAAATTCAAAGAAAAATCATCTGACCCAGTAGATTCTATTGAAGCTCTCAGACAATACAGAGTCCCTGAGCAGCCAAATGAAAGGTATGATCAGAAAAACAAGGTAAGCATGTTCCCAGAGTGGTCGCCCACATGCTTGAACCCTTGTTGGATCTAGGGGCACAGGGAATCCGGGCAGCCATGCAGGTACATGACAGCTGCTTTCCCACATGGCTGTGAGGCAACTGCGTACAGATGAGGGGGCGGGCTGGGTGGCATCTATTTCTGTTGGCACCTTGGTCATGCTTCTGTTCATATGTTGCTTGCAGTGGGTCTGGTCATATGTATAAAATTAAGAACGCATGAAAATCTTTGTGAGATGGCCATCTCAGTTAGCTTTGTTCCTGTATATCTGCTAAGACAGCTAAACTTCATTTCTCAAACTACCCCTCTATTTTCAATAAGATCGCATCCTTTTTGGTAGCATTTTTTCCAGGATCAGGTTTAATAAACATGATCTTAGTGCAGATAACATAAGAATATAATATCTGAGCTGCTAGCACTATTTCTCCCATGAAGGTAGGAGAAAATTGGTATGTCAAAGAGTAAAAAGAATTATACCTGCTAGAGCTGGTGTAAGTCTGACTTGCTTTCTCCTGTCTTGGGATCCTCAGAGCTAAACTTGATAAAAAGCCAGGGGAATGAAAACTAGACTTAGACCAAGGAGGGTCTGTGGCTGGCTGCTGAATCCCTCCCCCTCCAGCCACTGGGCTCTGGGTCTTGCTCTGTCCAAGGAATGCCATTTCACAAGCTTGGGTGTTAAAGACAGACTCTCTCTTGTTTTTTAGTAATATCTGCTCCTTCCTGTCCCGGTCCACATCCTCAGAGCAAAGCAGGATCTGAGACTCAGCCAGAAAACCCTGTGCTTTCGACCCAGCGCTGGCACCAGTTTATTGCAGTTTGCTTTCTGAATGTCGATCCACCCTCCTTAACCTGTGAAGTGTGCACAGACCTTCCTTCTCTCCCTGGGGCTGGGAAACTGAAAATGGGAATATTTATGCAGCGCCAGGGAGATGTGAAATGTTGCATGGGACACAAACACGCTTGTGAGCAAGGCGCTGATTTAGTGTTGGCTACATTTCAGTGCAGCTCTGTGCTATGCACACAGCAGTGTGAGAGAAAGTAAAGTGTTAATGCCAGTCAACAGAAAAACTCCATTTTTCCACCACGCTTGCTCATCTTAGGAGAGCTCACAAATAATGAAACTCACATAGGAAAAATCAATATTACATTAAATGACATATGTAAAGAGCTCTCCAAAGTCAACACCAAGTCAGGCTAATGAGCTACAGGACAGTCTTGCTGCACTGTTTGATGCAATCTGAAATGTTATTCTGTATGCACAGGTCTGTAATCTGATGTCTTTTCAGCATTTCTTTTATGCCTGTAGCTTTAATCCTCCTCATTTATTCCCTTCTGCACCTAAGACTATTCTTTTCTGCGGGAAAAATAAGAACATCTCTGGCTGTCTTTTCACATCTTCTCAAGGGGATAGGTGTATGGATGTGATCTTGCACCACTGAAATCAGGGGAGTGCTGCTGTTGAATGAATGCACAGACACATCAAGCTCATGCTGCAGAAAGATGTACATGCATTTACCTCTCAGTGATCTTTGCGTTCAGTACCCTGAGACACGCAGCACCCTCCATTGCTTGCAAGTACAGGTAGAGTTGAAGGAAAACGGCTTTTCACAGCTTATTCCTCAATACAGCATGCAACTGCTGACACATATGCAGTGCAGGACATGGCATCTTTCATTTTCATGCAGTGCATGACAGAAAGCAGCTGGTCCTCAGAAGTGTTTCAGGATCTGAATTCCAACCCATTTAAAAGAAGCTCTGTTTCTAAGTCCATTTTGAAGACTGGTGCCCTGGACAGGACTTAGATCACTGCCACTTTCTGTACTTGCAAATATAGGTTCACCAGACCTTTCCGTGCCTGCTACTGAATTCTGGGGGCACTTGAAACCCATTAGGTTCTTATGAACATTACACTAATGACTCTAAAGATGTGTTTTGAATGTTAGTAGATGCCTGTTAAAGCACTAAAAGTCCACCTCACATCTAAACCCTTCCAGCTTCCCAAAATGTTCCTATACCTTTCCCACCTCTGGGGCTTAGATTGGAAAGTACTCTCACAGCAAGTTTAGTACTTCGGGTCCCATGTGAAAATAAGAGAGACCTACTGTCTCTTTCATCTGACTGTTCGTTACGTAGAGACTTCATCAAAACATGAGAGATCCACATTCAGATCCTCTTCCTTCTTCTTAAACTGTGTCCTAACCCTGGATAACAGAAAGGTGAGCATGGCTGGGAAATACATATAAGATCGGAGGACAGGGTAGGGATTTATGTGTAATCCTGGAATGGAGATCAGCCTGTGATTTCCTAGGTGAAAATGTAGCAGTTGGATTTAGGGGGCATCTAGTAAATCTGCGTGCATTTCTGGAAATAACAAGGGAAGTCCAAGGGAGTCAGCTTGGACTAGACCCAGATCAATGTCTGGGCTTCTCCCAGCACACTGGCAATTTTGTCTGCTTAGTCGTGGTGAAAATGGCCTGGAAAATGCAAGCTACCCTGAAAGTCAAGAGTCTCCGGGCAGCCTCCAAGAGAAAATGTGTTGGTGGATCTGAGTAAGGTAGAACAGTGTTAACTCATTTGCTCTACATTGATTCCTATACCATGACACTTACCCACTGCTGAAACAGGTCCCAGGACTCCATATATCACTTTTGCCTAAGGCAAAACCTGCCTCCACAGCACATAAGCCATTACTGTACACAGTTGTACCAAGCCTAAAGTGACTAGAGATTGTCTGTCCCACTAAAAAAAATAAAATCAATGTTTAATGACCAGTTCAATATTCCACCAGAGGAAGCTGGGTTCATTCTGTGTACAACAGCTCATAGGATGACCCCAGGGTGAAATCAGTATCCCGCTTAGTCTTATTATTGTACCTCCCTGTGCCAAGCATCTTTCAGCTTAGCTCTCGTCTGTCTTTTCTCATGAAATTTCTTAATGTCAGAGCATAAAGACATGATGACCCCAGGGAACTGTGTGGGGTACACATGCATTTCAAATGAGAGCTTTGTGGGTCCTAGAGGGAAACATTTCTATTTATTCTTTTCCTGTTCATGAGAGGATGTCTCTCTAGCCACTGTTCCTATTACATTTCCTTTTATTCAGCATCACAGCTCAAAACGAACTGGGGAACAACAGCGTCATTTCTTTATCAGTGCTGCAGAAATGTCCTCAGAGACAGGTGGTTTTGTAATGGTATCCATTTCTGCTAAAAGGCCCCACAACCCTACCCAGGGAGGCACCTTTCACAGTAGATAAAAAGAACATTAATACTAAATTGCACTCACACAGTGGCAGACTACTAGGATTACACCCTGTTCTTCATGGTATGCTGTAACTTCCCAGAGCTTTTAAAGAATGTTTTGCAGCTCTGATAATAGTGGGATGACTGGGTAGAACACTTTTACAACACAACTAGCTGTTTTTCTGCTAGTATAATCTTCTTTCAGTTGCAATTTTACCAGATTGCATCGATTCCTAGGAAACGCCAATTAACACCCATTTGTACAGAAAAAGCCACAAACTGAAAAGTGCATTTACAAGTGTCTGCTATAAAACATGAGCGTGCTTTTCATATTCATTTCCAAAATGTGAGATAAGATTTATTGTCCTGATGGTGTGGAATGTTCTTTAGTGTTAACCCATAATCCCTGCTGCTTGAATAGAAACAATAATGGAGACCTAAATAACCTCATCTTCTGAATCAGCTTCTTTTACTCCTTAGGGTGTCTTCTTTACCTCTACAGAGACAATGTAAAGTGCTACATCCAGGGTAAATTAACAGAGAGTTTGGATCTGATAGTCTTGAACACAGTGTGCATAGATGTGAGGTGGTAAAATGTCAACGGGTGCCATGTCTTTGTCCCTGTTTGGTATTGTTATTTACAGAAACAGGAAATGTTGTGTGAGAAATCCAAAGATGAGGTTTCCTGTTGAAGTAGAACCCAGTAAGACATCACAATTTATATCAGCTGAGGATATAACCCCAAATCTTCCATAATTTTCTGAGATGTCACTTTATTCCCCCACTTTTGTGAGGAGAAGGGAGAAATAAAGGAGTGGAGGACGAAGGAGAAAAGCAGGAGAAAAAGCAATCTGTTATATCCAATAAATTGACAGAGGACCTACATGTTTAAGTTTCTCCACAGATTTAGGTGTCATGTGTTGGACATAAATGCATCACAGATACAGAAATTTGAGATCAATTGATCCAGTGAAATATTACAAGCAAGTGCATAAGGGAGAGCATGCATGAGATCAGAAGACATCTGATCAGAGGTCGTAAGACTCTGCAGACATCCAGGGACTGCAGACAAAGTCCCTACGCTGTATGTAGAGGAGCTGAAATGAAATGTAAGCCGATATAAAAAAAAAATATTGCAGAATGATTTTACCACCGTGCTGTTCTTTCTGACTTAGATGATTCTTTGTTCACAACAGCTCTTACAAAGGAAAACAAAGACAAAAAAAGATGCTTACTTAGTGTTTCTTCCCGGCTGGGCTCATAAAATGTCTCTGACTTTCCCCAGTGTATGTAGAGTTGGTTTTCATGTCTGCAATATGTTACATGAAACAAAGGGCCAAATGTGGGGAAACAATATACTTTTCAGCAGAAGAAACGTCCCCTTTCAATGCAAAATCAACATTTCACAGCAACTAGGAAAAAAAAGCACCCTTCTCCCCATCAAGATCAAAATGGGATAATGCAGAGAGAGGTACTGAGCTACCTGTTACTTTGGCACTTGGCAGCCATGAGACCTCAGCTAACCTCTCGACAGTGAGTTTGAAACTTCACAGCTGCAGTGATGATGGTGCAGAGAGAAAGGCACTCACAGATAGCTGTGGAAGAAAGATCTTGAAAAGAAATCGTGGTCTGTTTAGAGATATGTCTGTCGTAGTAAGATTTCAGCGTAAGACTTTCAGGATGCGTAATAGCTGCTGTCAGGTGCTGGGTATTGTCTAGGATTTTGAGAGTTGTGGGACTTACAGCTATTTTAATTTCTAACTGTTAACTTGTATTTATGTATTTTATTGTTATTTTCTGTGAAACTGTCATTCTACCTGGCAAAAACAATAACATTTTTATCACTTACGTTACTCCTTGAACTGAAAGGTTCTGTTATCTATACAGTCAATGAATTTTAATATAAAAATGAAATATGCCTCTTCTATCAAAATCTTCCTACATCCACAGACTTAGAGATGGCAGGGAGAGCCAGCATTTTCACCACAACATTGCTTGCCCAGAGGATTTTTTTCTTGTTTAACATAGCCTCCAAATTAACATGTAACTGTATATATTTTTCCCTACTATCATTACTAAAATGCCCAATGGATATCCATTTAGTGAGATCCCACTTTTCTCCTGAACTAGGGAAGTCCTAACTCTGCTAAAATAAGATACAAGCATGCCCATTTTCCTCATTCTTCTTCCACAGCTCAGTTCACTTAAGGACTAATGGATAACAATAGCCATGAAAAAATGTGGCTATCAAACCTATTTTCCCTGGAGATGCAGCCATTCTCACATGCTTTATTGTCACTATATATTTCTTTGAATGTAAAAGGCTCCCTGTACTAGAACCCAGCAATTCAGGTAAAGGGTCGTCTCTGTAGAAGTAGTTTCAGTAGAGGTTTGTGGGGGTTGTTATGCTCAAACATAATTAAAAAGTCATAAAATTAAGCAATACATTGCCATAATTTAATAGCGATGCATGGGGAAACTAAATTTGGACCTGATGCTTTTCCTTGCCTTCAACTCCTCGTATGTTTTTCATTTCTAAACAAAGAGGATTTCCTGGATGAGGTCAGAGATTTTCTTTGCCCAGAGACATATCTCCTGGAACTACTATGCAAAAAAAAAAGATTTTTTTTAAACTAGATTTTCCATGCCCCCCCAAAGCAGTGTATACATGAATGGTACTTAGAGATTGCTCCATTCATTCATTAATCTTTTACAGTGGAGTCCTCTAACACATCTCAGTCAAGTCTCTGTATTGATTTCTTGGGTAAATCAGGTACCAGAGAAAGCACTATCAAAACTGAGCAGTTTGATAAACTTGTTGGTTCTCAGCACTCTTTTAATCAGATGCATGAGATAAAGGAAAAGTAAATAACAGCACAACAGGAGGGAAAGGAAGGTGAACTCCAAAACTGTTGTGAGACTAAATCCAACATGGTAGTGTCCTTCAACTGTTCAAGCAAACAGTTCAGTATCTAACAGGAAATTTATCAGTGACGCACAGGAGCTTAACCACTGTTATTTGGCACAGATGCTGCCCCGTGGGAGCTCTCCATGGCTTTTCCTACCAACCAACAGTACAATTCACTCTCCATCATGAGAGCTCACGTGAATGCTCTTTGCCCCATGGAAATTCAGAAACACTGGCCTGAAGTTGCGCCTGTTGTAGGCATGTTCTCTCTGTTTGCTAGGAGCCTCCTGTGGCAGACAGCAGAAGGTGTTTAAGCTTTTGGTTGCAATGTTCAAGGGCCTTACTGTACATAAAAAGCTACTGATCTGCTTCATACAGTAGCTGTAGTCAGTGCTGAAAAGCTGTTTTGGAACAGAAGATTGATTAACATGCCTCTGTGTAAAAGCATCAGCTATTATCTTCCCCACTGTTCCTCTTCTCAGCCTCCCATTTCAAAGGTTAACAGGAAAAGTAACAAATGCATGAATAAAATGAAGATGTTGCATTTTCACCTAAGCATATGCAGACTAAGCAATAAATTGCAGAAAAAAATCTGTAGTATAAACACAAGAGCCAGCATTTCTTGGTTTTCCTAGGAATCCTTATCAAGAAATATACTTGATCTAAATATTCAAAGCTACTTTGCCAGTTACTTTTTGCCATTATGCTTGCCTTTAGCAATATCAATTTGTACACTGTACACATTTTAATTTAAAATTGTTATTGTCCTCTAATTGCTTTGAGATTCATTTTGCATCTAGGCAATGAGAGTATTACCAATGTTTTTCTTATGCCTTGAAATGCAATGAATGCTTTCTGTAATATTTTCCTCCATCCTTCGGATGGTCTTAATGCAGTAAAGAAAAAGCAAACAAAGAAATGAAAAATCTCTAACTGAAGTTGCAGAATCAACATGCTGCACTTATTTCTCATTCAGATGCCTCTGTATTAATTCAGCCCTGAAAAGGTTGGGTTTATGGATAATAGTGGCCTGTCACTGAGATAAATATAGATCAATTCCTGGCTGTGCTACAGACATCTTATGAAATCTCAGGCATGTCTCTTGATATTGGTGTGACTATCTGTTCAATGATGGAAGATACCATTTCCTTTTTACTACTCCCAGTCCTGTATATTGCAAATTCCTCCCAGGAAGGCATGACGCTAACTATGCACAGAGCATGTGGATAGATGCTATGTTGCTTTCACCAGGAATTCAGTTGCTACAGAAAATGGGAAGAATAAGAAGTTCATTTTTTTTTCTGGAACCACAGATGGCCAGATGCTGTGCCCAAGCACAGCATAGATACTTGATCTATTCAAGTTATTCATGCAGTCCCATGGGATTTTATCTCTTTTTAAGGATAGTGTTGCTGTAACTCTTATAGTTTAAGTCCACAAGTGAAGAAAGACTTGCAGGGAGATTATATTAGACAGCATGATACAGTTGGAAAAAATACCTTTGTTTCTGAGCATTTTAGGCTTCTCAGATGTGTAATAGAAGCAGTGATCTCTAAAACTAGTTACAGGCTATGAACATTGTAAATTTTTTTGTTGTTCAAATAGTCATTGAAAAGGAAAGTGTTTTATTTTAACAGACAACCTGAATCAGGTATATGTGTTGCTCTTCCCAGCCTTTTGGAAAGAGTCTCCAGAGGAAGCTCTCCCTTTCTGGGCTACAAATATTGTTTGACTAATAAAGATAGATTTCTGTCCTGGCCTCCTAGCTTACAGATTTGTTTCATCCTGCTCTGTGTAGTTTACTAAGCAACTTACCCTCCTTTAGTAGTTCACTTGTTACTGTCATTTCAAAATGTCAACAATTGTCTAAAAAATACATGCTGAAAACCTAGGCAACATCAGATTTTGGACTGAACTCTGATGTCCCTTGTACAAACAGCATTTTATGACCCAGGGTCCTCTCACTCGAGAAAGGCAACACTTGCATCATACAGTGGGGCATTACAAGGACACCTAAGCCAAGCAAACTTCGAAAGCAGAAAACACAGATCCATGTCAGGGCAACTGTGCATCAGCAGGAAACTGGCTCAGGAAAGGACCTCATAATGTGCTAATTCTGAATTTATATAAAATTCATATTATACATTTTGTTTAGCTCTGATGAATTATTGACTAAATATGAAAGCCTTTCCCAATTAGGCTAAGAGGAAGTGCTGTTTACAATGACATTTCTGATCTCAGGAAGAACGGATCTTAGAGAAGCTTAAGTGAGGACTGCTTTCTCTTGCAAAGCTCATTCATAAGAAAACACCTCCTTAGAATGCTAAACAGCCATTTTCAGTTATCACCTGATATTTAAGTGGTTCAAGGCAACTTTCTTAGCAAAAATTATCATTGCAGAAAAGTGGTGATAATTTCAAGGTAATGTTAAAGTTTGCTAGGTGATTAACAACTAGATAAAATTTGCAAACATCTATTAAAATAAGTTATTTCTGTTGGTTGTTTTTAACTTGTTGCTTAGTGTTATAGAATATTGCTACCTGTTGTGGCCTCGAGTTTTCTTTTAGCAGGCTGATTAGAGCTGAATAACATATGGTCCTTCGGAGTCTAACAAGAGACTTATGTGATGTTTAAATGCCAAACTCCAAAACTATGGCCAAAGTTGCATGTCCAAATTCACATAAATTTGTAGACACCTAAACATCTGGTAATTGGGTTCTATATGATAGAAATTCTTTCCCTGCATCCTTTGAGTAGGCAATTCAGTGATGTCCTTGGAGAATTCTTAATGTACATCAATCACTCAAAATACTTCAGTATATTTCCACCAACAAACTGCAGAAAGAGGTTACTTAATGTCAAAGCCCATGAGGAACAGATAGAACCTGAGTACCCATGAAGCCAGGTGTTTAGAAATATCTTCTTTTTTTTTTAATGCAACAAAAATTCACCAGAAGTTTGTGGCCATCAAACAGAAGTTTAGCATTGGGCTATACCCAATGATTTTATCAGCTCTGAAGGAATCTTACCCAGATAAAACCCCTGTGTTAAGAATTGTAAATCCCTCAAATTATTTTTTTATATTGTTGTTAATTATTACTATTATTAATTTTCTGTGCAGAAAATGAGTCTATCTGAGTGTTCTTTGAGAAGTACAATCAAATGATCATCATGAGTTATTCTGGGCTCATGAGGCAAAAAAGAAAACTCCTACAGGGTGGAGAACATTTTTTCCCAGCATTGTATTTTATATTTATAGGAAAAGGAGTAATTACTGTAGAAGAGGTGGTACTTGATGACACCAGAAGAAAATCTCAGGGAAAACAACTGCTTCTGTTATGGCATGTCTCAGGACATCTGACTAGCAGAATATTGCTCAGTAAAGCAATTAATGCTGAACTTGGTTACTGATGGGTTCTGAACATTTATTTCTTACATATATGAAGGTCATACATCACTGTCCAGTATTCCAGGCAAAGGACTATATACTAACTGGTTTATAATTGGATTGAAGTGGATATTGCTTTGGTGTATCTGAACTCAGCCATTAAACTCTGGGGTTTTTTACTTTGCTTTTATTTTTCTATTTATCTACAATCTGTTGCTACAGAAAGATTTCCCTAAACAGGTCATTTTGCAGAAGGATCTGAACTGAGTTGACTAGTTTATTTCATGACTGTTAGAGAGGATCATACATTAGGACTCCTCACTCGGAGTCCTTCTTCTGGGTCCCACAAACATCTATCTCTCTAGACAGCGGCAGGTCCACCTCCAACAAGAGCCCTTGTGTCTCAGTGTCACAGTGATGAGCAGCATCTCCAAGAGATGAGTCTATCCTTTGTTGTGTTAAAGCGTAATGAAGTTTGGCAGAAAATAAACCCCTTTGCATTCCAGCTTGTCCTCAGGTATCAGAGGGGCTGGGGACTGCTAGGCTTAGATTCTGAGCGATGTCCAATTCAGCACTATAAGTCCAGCTGCGTTCAATATATTGAACTATCACGATTACGGATGCACTAATAGTGCACTGTACTTTCAATTGAGCCGCATTCAATGAATTAGAACAGCCAGACTTAGGGAGTTTGGTCGTGTTCAACGAACTGTCATGGCTAGATTTGAATGAATAGTACAGTTTATTAAAGCAACAGGAGTACAGGTTCTTTTGGATTGCCGGTGATAAACACATTGTCTGCAAAGCACGTGCAAATAATAATACAGTCGACTACAAGCACACTAAATTATGGAAAAACTCTAAAGAAATTTCTAAGTTTCCCAGGGAAGCACTCAGTATAACCGAGGGTTTGAATCTTACTCAACAGGCATCCCTAGTGGGGGGGAAGAGAGGTTCAGCCCATCAACCGATCACAGAAGTCAGCGATGTCCTCCTGACTTGTCTACGATGGTATCTTCCCTAGCATTCCTCCTCTCTTAAGCACTTTTATATTTTCTTATTTTTTAGGTGGAGCTTGAGTGACTTTAGTCATACATACCTTTATGATGATTGGTGTAAAATCTCCTCTCTTTACTTTTAAAGGTATATGCTAGAGAAAATTCAGAGTGCATGCTCAGTGAGGGGTGGTTGCACCTTGAAGGCGGGTAGGTTTTGGGATGGAGGTGTGTTTTGGTATTATAATGAGATTCTAATGAGCAAAGTTCCATGTCAGTAATGCAGAACGGGGTACTTATGATATAAATCAGAAAAGTAGGGCAGTAGGTCGACAGAACCCCCATTATTTTACCTCCTTGCTTCAGTGGATTCAATGCAGGGACCTACTGTTCTGGTTCCTATCATTCCAGTTCCCTATCCCTGCGATGATATCACAGACCCTGACCACGTTGTCTCCACTCCGCTCCACCCTCCATGTTGTTTCTCAGAGTCAGAATACCAAGCTCCCCTGGTGTTGCTACCATCTAATGTTGCAGATTACGTTGCTTAGGGAATTATTATGGAACAGATTTTGTGTATATCCACTGCATTCCACCCTGGAGGTTTACCTTCCCCTAAGAGGGGGACATATCAGTAAGTCACCTCCAGCAATCATTCCACACCCTTATCCAATGAGCACCTCAAAGATGATTCACTTATTGCACCCAGACTAGATTCAAGTCAATACTTCGAGGTATGTGTGGACTGTGGTAGTGAGATTGTAGGTCTGTTGGGTACTCCACGTGCTCTGAGCACAAGCATCTGCTGCCAGCATCGCTCTTCCCACAAGCCGTTGTGCGTGTAACAGTACTCCCTTGCATGACATGAGCTTAGGGTGTGATAATATCTGTGGGCATCAGTCCTATCTCTCATGAACCAAATATTGAGTTCATCTAAAGAGGAATCACTTTTGTACTGTGATTTCTCTACAGTAGTTCTTCCGGGAAAGCAAACTGGAGAACAGCTTGCAGGCTTGTTTTTGCTATTTTATACACAATTTTTTCTGGCAGATTTTCATCACGGAACCCTGAACCCTATGGGTTTTTTTTCAAGTTCTCAGAGGTTAGGGTGTATAACATACTAGGGCTTGAGTTTGTTAAGTAAAAGAAACATTAAACAGAATGCGTTTCCATGGAAAGAAGATGCTAAGGAAGAGAGAGAAAATTCCATAAAAAACAGAATGATTTACTTTGAGCCTTTTCCATTACACAGGGTCATCAGATACATCTTGGACTCAAAGAAAAAATGATATCTTTTCAAAGGACCAAGAAAAGATTCCAAATTCCAAAATATGAGTTGGATTCTTACATCCTGCTTACCCACAAGAAAGCTGTAGATGCATGAGGAATAGCTGGTTCAAGCTTAGCTCACCTAAGATGGAGAAGAGAGTGACAGCAAAAGACAAAAATTTCAACAAGGGAGAATTTGGCCATTGCTTTCATATGGTCCTTTCTCATAAATGCAGGAACCCCACTTTTGTTTAAATTAGATTCTCATCCCTTTGTTAGAAGTTGCATCAAAGTCAGTAGGACCCTGTCAGTAAATAAGGACACAAGGATAAGGACCTGACCTTTAATATTCTGTTTCGTTTGAAATCAACATTCAAGGGTGGTTTATATTCCCCTCCGTTTTCCTCTTTTTCTTGCTTCATTGCCAAGTAACACATGATCCACACCTACATGATCTAGTTTGAGGAGCAAGCATCTCTGACAAAATAGTGTGGTCTGATGATTGAAACCTGGTTTTGACTTTCTATAGACATGAAAATCTGATGTTAACAGTCATAACAACAATTGTCATCTCAGCTTGATTGCTACCCTAATTTAAGTAAGTGAATGTGTTTGAGTTAATACCTAAATTTCATACAGAATAAGAAAACAGCTGAAGCACTGAAGTATTGTGATCCTGCCCCTCTCCTGCCTCTGCATTTTAATATCCAAACAGAAAGTTCTGGGGCACTGGAAAGTATGGAATAGGGGGATGTTGCCATGGAACCATGGAAAATGTTCCTCGCATATACCATCCAGATGTGCCAGAGCTCCATGGAACCAGATGGTCTTTTATTTTTAAACACAAATAGTTGAACAGATGCTTTGAAAGCTAAATGTGGACAGTCCAAAGAGGAACAAGCAATGATTACTCATCTCTCATACTCTCCATACCTTTGCATTTTACTCAGAGTATGTGATATTCTGGAGTCCTGTTGGTGATTGAAAAAAACCCAAGCTGTTATTTCTATGTACCATCTATAAACAGTTTGGGGCTTACGCAGCGATCAATAGGTGTCTCTGGACCATCTTTGCGCAAAGCATCAGACCACATTAGCTTAAAATCTGTGAAGTAGGTACCGGCAGAAAGTTCAGCACCTGGGTGACTTACAGCACACTGCTACACATCTGGTTGTGAGTAAGGGAAATTCTGGCCTAAGACGATGTAGGCTTAAGTCTTACACTTAAAAACATGTTCAATCACAACTTTATTGTTTTGTTGCCCGAGTACAAGAAGAACATAGACAAACTGGAGCAAGGTCAGTGGAGGGCAACTGGGATGGAGCACTTGCCCACTGAGTGGAAGCTGAGGAACTAGGGCTTGTCCAGCCTGGAAAAGGGATGGCTTCAGGGCAATCTAAGAGCAGCCTCCCGTATCTATGGGGAGGTCATCAAGAAGACGAAGCCAGAATCTGCAGTGGTGCATGGTGTAAGGATGAGAGACAATGGGCATAAGTTGAAAGGAGAGAGATGGCTGGATATAAGGACTAACTTTTCACTGTGAGCACAGCTGAGCGGTACGGCAGGTTCCTTAGAGAATTTTTGTTACCTCCATCCTGAAAGGTTTTCAAGACTAGGCCAGATAAAGCTCCAAATAACCTGGTTTGAGCCATAACTGACCCCACTTTAAGGAAGAGGTTAGACAAGAGAGCTCCTGAGGTCCCTTCCAACCTGGATTATCCTACAACCCTATGATCCCCTATGCATCGCTACGCAGAGGTACCCAGTCTCCATGCTGTAACTGGCATCGAGAAGAGCAGAGCTTTTTTTTCTCATTGTGAGATGGTCTTGCAGTGTTTCCACAGCAAAAGGTAACTGCCCCTGCATCCCCTGGTGGGATGGCATCATACCTGTGTCCTATCACTGCCTTTCCCTAAGCCTCTCTCTTGGCTTAGAGAGGCTCCTAAACTAGTCAGCAGCAGAAGGGAGCTCTCCATCTCCCCTTACTGAGGGAAAGTTAAAGAGAAACTCTCCTTTATACTGTTTCAAATCACAAAATAGTAGTTTACTATTGTTTTCCTACTTAGTTTTGTAGGTTTTTTAAGGGAGTCATTCATTATGCACAGAATGGGCAATATTTAATATTTATGTCTCTGATAGAAGCAATTGAGATTAAAAGCAAAACATTAATTGCTTCCATACAGAGTTTAAATCTCTCAATATGCCCATTATAGCTGGCGGTCATTGTCCCAAACTGTTGTGATGTAGTTTAACATTGTCAGGAGGACAGCAAATGAAAATAGCATGAATTTTGCTCAATAAAGCAAAAACAGGTTGCCATCTATTCTGACGCTGAGTGGGGCTAGTGGTTACTGGCCTGAGATAAGGTTTCCCAAACTCTTACCTCCCTGATCATTGCAGGTTAATTAGAACCTGAAGACTGGCACTTCATCACACTCAAAGAGATTGCAAAAGCCGTAGGAGTATGTTTAATAAACTGCACTGGAAGTTTATACATGTTTATTTCTATCAGCTTGTGTTTGTATTAAAGAACAACGCAATTTAGCTCTATCTAACCTAGTTAAGGGGAGTATTTATCTGATGCTGGTATCATACACAATTAGTAAGGCTGAAAATTACTATTCCATTGATTTCACTTTTTTTTTTTTTCTTTTCTTTAGTGGAAGCTGCAACCAGGTTTTACGTTGCCCCTGACTGGGCTCAACATAAGTCACATCATTGTGCATGTAGCAGCACACTTTGCTGCTAGCCTTTCTGATTCATTGGGGAACATTTGAATGGGAAGATAAGGGAAGTCAGATCAGGTGCTGTGTTCTACTGCAAATCTTTTGAATGCAGAAAACCATATTTGCATAAGTGGGCAGTTAATAAATCCCAGCCCTTGACACTTATTGACTAAAGCTCTAGAATAGGTAGATCCATTGCTGGTGGCTTATTAAAATAATAAGCTGAAAGGAAATCCCTGTCTCAGTGCTTAAGATTTGTGATCTATCAGCTCTGAGATCTGGCAAGGAACTAGAAACAAGTTAGGTTAACATTTCCCATTGGAATATATTTTTTAAATAGGAAAATGTGTTTTCAGTGAACAAAACCAAATAAAATCATAAAAATTTCCTGTGTACTGGGGGAATAGCTCAGCTCTTCAAAAAAATTCTGTTGAAACTTTTTTTTTTTATTATTATTAGTTTCATTGGTGGGAATAAAACCATATTCCAGCTGCTTTTCAGGACTCAGGAAAACAGCTCACAGTCCTGAACTGTGCCACCTATTCATAGGATGATGTTGTAAAATTAATTTTCCTCTGAAATTCCCTATCCAAAAAACCCAGGAATGTTGATCTTCACTGCTTATGGGCTGTTGAATGATAGAAAACACTGAATGTCTATGAACAATGGTTGCTGTAAAACTGGGAAATGTGAAAACTGAACAGTTAAAACTCTTACCAGAGTTGTGTCATTGCGAAGGATGGTATTGGGTTTTGTTTGTAGATCAGCTATAAGAAAAATTTCAAAAAAAAGGATTCCAGGTGAACCAGGATGTCTAGACCTGCAGCCTGAAGGCTTCTAAGTACTAGGGTCTCCTGGCATCTCAGTTTTCAGGTTTACAGCCCTATAACAGCAGCTAAAGAAAGCTCAGAATTCATATTCTTGACATTTTATTGGTTCTTTTTCCAAAATGAGAGAGCGATATCCCAGATGCACTTTGGAAAGCCTCCTCCCAAAGAAGAGGACAAGGATTTGCATTACGGGTAGAGGAGGAGACAGTCATGTCCATGCTGGGTGGTGGTCCATTGACTTACTCTTCTAGAATAGGATGGATAACTTCCTTTGCATTAAAGAACATGTGATTTTTTTTATCTTGAAATTCAAGAAGAGATTAAACTTGAGCAACTACAGTAGGAGCCTCTCCAACTCCAGCAACAGCAGAAAAGTCCATTTGTCTCTGATTTTAGGATTTCCCTAGGGCTGGTTAGTGCAGCTCCCTTGCAGACAGGAATACTGAAAGGAGGGACAGCAGTTCTTTTTCATTTCCTACATTTCTAAAGACACTATTCCATTGCCACCACCCTTTCTGATATGTTTTTTTTAGCACTTTATCTCCTTGCCTCTTACCTTGACCTACACTCCCTGGCCATTTTTGTGCATACCATGAGAGAGTTGCTGAAGGCTGATATCCATAAGGCATTTCTTATGCTGATGTGAATTGAAAATAATTTAAAATAATTTTCATTTCTAAGTGTCAAAGTGAAATAAACAAATTGTGTTTATGTCATGCTGATGCATTTTATTTTTCAACCATCCTTGAAAAAAATAGAAATAGTTGATTAACTATAAACATAGGGACATCTGGGAATGTATCTGATTCATTTGGGGATGTTACAGGATGTTACAAATGTTACAGGACAAGATCTTGCAGACAAAATAAAGTTTGGTTATCTTGATTCTCTAAAGGGCCCCTGAACTATGATGCTGAACTACTCATCTTGAAAAGGCCATTTCTATCACTGTTCAGGTACATGCCTCATGTAATGCCCAATTTAAGTATTCCATGAGCAAGAAGCTCTCTCAAGAGTGATGGTGGAAAGTCTTGGAGCTCAGTCTCTCATTTCATTGTGAAGACAATTTATTAAGTTTCTTTTTCTTCATCTTATTCTTTCTTTGGAATGGTGCTATATCTTATTATCCACAACTGCATCACACTCTTCTCCTCTTTGCAGTTACATTGCTTCATTTATAAAATGTCGATATGGGGGGTTTTGACCCCTTTTTTTTTTTTTTAAACAAGATTTTTCTTTGTATTTTGTTCAAAGCAGCATCTCTGTTTAAAAATAACTTTCACTAAAAAGGGAAGAGAGTGAGGGAGAGAGATAAATAAGTACTTAAGGTATTTCTACAACCCCAAATTAAAAAGAAAGGTTTTATTTAGAGTCAAATAAAATTTCATCAGCTTTGAAATTAATAGAATCTTTAACAAAAATATATATAATCTAGATTTAGTTTGTCCAGAAACCATTTTTCGATAGGATTTTTCTATGTCCCCAGTTGACTGGAGCGAATAATACTCTTCCTGTGAAGAATTACAGAGCTTGAAAGAGGGAATCACGTGGCATATGTCTCCTTTCCACTCACACAGATGGAACCTGCTCCTCACAAGTTCCTTTCACCTTTCAGTCACATGCCGCTATGAAAATATGGACTCTGTTTAAAACATTAGTGCAGCTGATGGACACTTTAATGAAGGCTTTTTTAAAGCTTTGCCAAACTGCTTTTGAAGCAGTTGACTGAAATGTCAGAACTTCCTCTCATTAAAACTCCCACTTCAGCTACATCCCTTGTGTTTCAGAAAATCTTTTTTCACCACTTCCACTCAGATACCAAGAATAACTTACTGAAAAAGGTTACTTTCCCTCATGAAGACCTGACGTGATATATTCCACTGTGACAGATAGTACTTCAGATTTATGTTTATTTTTTGATTCTGGGCAGTAATATTAAGTTACAAGCCATGAGTCACTGTGTGTTTTTCTTTTTCAACTTCCACAGCTGAAAATTAATTAGCTTAGTGAAACATTTATTTATTTATTAAATCTTGAACTGCCTTGGTTTCTACTCATGGGCTTGAAGACAGGGGCTGGTTGAATGTTTTCTCAGCTGTATTGGTCCTGATTTTTTCTGCTAGAGCTGGCTGCTGGGTGTTGAAGCCCATTGTGCCATGCTAGATCTAATTCTGCTCTACTAGGGGTTGTGGGATGCTGCCTGCAACCTCAGGGAACAGCCTCTGTATTCTTAAAGCTAGGCAGGTTGTCATCAAAAAGCTCTGTCAAAAAATTCCATCACCACCTGGATTTAGGGATGATGCCTCCTAAATATATGCCCCTTTCTTACTCAGAAATTGGCCGTTCCAACAAAGCTTTGCTAATATGGACTTGACACAGAAGGAAAGTTTATAATCTGGGTGTGTATGGACTGTATGTAAGAAAGACAGCTGTTGTGCTATAGCTTTGGAGTTGCTGTTCCCTTTGATTCTCCATCAAATTTGGGATAAAAATGTTCCATCACTGCTTTTTCCCTTCTTTTTCATCAGTTGACTTGTAATTTCATTTTCAAACATAAACTCATCACTCTCTCCATCTTGGTGACTCATATGCCAAAGTTATCAGATCTGATATTTTAATTAAGGCTCCAATAATGACACATAAGCCAAAATGAAACCCATTTCCAGCTCCCATGATTGCTAGCACTACAGGACAAACGGATCAGTTTTCTGGCATTAGGCAAATGGGACTCTGCAAATACACAGGGAGAAAACATGCTGAGTAAGAAACCCTTGCTGCTACCTACTCACTCTCTCAAGCAGAATTGCACTCTTAAGTCAGAGCCAAAAATTATTGAAAAGACTTCGGAAGTAAAAATAACTTCAGCATATTTCTTCAGTTGAGTGTTTTGATAGAAATCTACTCTTCCTGTCTTTGAAGACACTATTTGTTAACCTTTTCTCAATATAAAGCTTCTTTTTTTAATGCTGTGGAGAAAAAAATATTTACATGGAGCCAAAGAAAAGAGAAAAATCTCCTGTTTCTTTAAGAGATGCTTTCCTAAACCTTTCTAGAGCAAATTTGCTTAGTTTGTCCATTTATCAGCCTGTCAACACATCCTTTGTGTTCTAATTGTGCCATCTGTAGTTTTGGGTTTTTACAGTTGTCAGTATTCCAAAGACTGAGTTTTGCAATTAATTTGGAGAAGGCAAGTACTCTGTAATATGTAAACTTTGGACTAGCACAGCTGAAGGGGAGGGAATACTTGGAATAAATGATATTCGAGAATTTATTCCAAAAGAAAAACATCTTACAGGTTCTCTTGTTTTCCTAAACACCATGTTAATGGGCAGTGTTTGGCTTTAATTATGTCAAGATAAAATCAGAAAATCACTCAAAGCTGTGAGCCATGACTGTAAACGATTCTTTCCCTTGTAGATTCAAATGTCAGGGCTGCTATAGATTTTGTACCATATGCAAACAATAGTGTATATGTATGCACCCCAGTGTCCTCACATAGGCTGTGGTGTGGCTGTTTTATTCCTTTCTGGTTTAGTCCAGCTTTGGAAAATACTAATGGATCCCCTTGGGAAGTATGAAGACACTGCTTAGCTTTTAAAAGCTTAAAATACCTGTATGAGCTGCCAAGAAGACAAGATGCAACGTATGATGCCGAGGACCACTGTACAACCATTTCAAAGCTCAATGCACCCTGCTTATTTGCTTTTGCTTCTGGGTCCCAGGATTAACTATCCAAGGTAGGTGGTTTCTCAAAATTGGGGTCCATTCCTACCACCAAACCTGGTAAGAGAATTAGGGAGGTTTTGGGAACCTGCTCTGAGGTCAGAGGAGGGACTCCTTTAGTGGCAGAGGCAATTTAGTCATATCCCAGATGTGGACTATGGACCTAACTGTGATGGCAACTGGTAATCTGTTCTCACTTTCTGAATCTCATGATTTGCAAATACTGCACCTATTTTTGCACAATGAGGGACACTGTTCAATGTGTGTTTGCTACATACTCCTCTGCACATGGACAGCTGGAAGTTATACTTTTTTACATGTTTTCTAGTACCCAGGTTTTGTTACTCCAACTTCTGGTGACAAATAAAAGATTGTTTATATGTGGAATATTTCATTCCCCCTTTTCAGTCCCAAACCTAGACACTGGTAAACATCCAGGAAGGAGACATAAGTTACACCCATTCCCAAGCCACTTCACCTCACACCCACTTTATCTGCTTCAAGGAAGAAATTAGAAGGAACCTCACTCCTCATTCGTGTGTGCACAAACATAAGATGCTACTAATGACTGTTCCTCCTAGAAGACAGGGGCCTTCTCTCGCATCAGGAATGCCATTCACTCAAGTTGTAGTATCTAGAGCTGTGGATTTAAAAGCTTAAACTTTCCTGATTATCTAGATAGAGCACACTGATATTGAGTTATACTTTTTCTGGTTTTGCCATATATGAAATTATTTTTGTAAGCTACTCTGGGGCTGAGAAGTGAAGACCTCAAAATCTAAGACATGTTGGAAATAACTCTTCATCTTTAATGCAAAGATGATGTAATCTAGTATTTTGCCTGTAACTCAGTTCTTTCATAATGTTTTGATGTGCTTAGAAATTTGGGACTGTTTTTTGATGAAGGCAACTATTGGCAGGGTGCTATTATTGAACCACCATGGCCTGAGATGGGAAAGACTTCTTTGGTCATCTGTTCCTTCTCATTGCCAGGACAGCATTAGTCTTCATTATTGCACATTTGGCTAATGTTTTGTCCTGTTTGGTTTTCTTCCTGCCAGACCATGAGTTTTGAGAATTTTTCCTGGGAGATGATTATTCAGGCTAATAAAGCTGTAAAATTAAATTAAAATTGAAGCTGTTCAATTGCAAAACTTTACGTTTCCCATGGATGTTCATGTGCCTACTGGCTTAAGCTGTGGGTACTTAGTTTTGGGGTTTGTTTTTTTTTGAAGGGCACTTAACATTTAAAAAATAGCAAGTAACCAGATGTCCCTCAGTGTGGGTGCTGCGGATCCTGCCTCATCAACCTGGGCATCGCTTTGTGAGTTGTAATGAGAGCAGAACCAGGATCCCACAGGCTTGTGCTGATCTCACAGAATTATTGCTGCCTGGAAGAACAGACCAATGGTTCAGAGCCAGCTCACCAGGTCACCATTTTAAGCTCAGCCAGACAGGCTGTAGGTATTATCATCTGACAGCTTTTTGGCAAGCAGATTCTCTACAACATGAGCTGATGGACTCTGGCCACTCCAAAGAGGTACTCATATTTTAGAGAAATGTCCTCAGATAGCCCGAACCAGCACAAAAAACATACACAAACCTAACCCAGTACAGAATACATCTGGCCAGTTATGTACACCGAAAAAATGCTGTTTCCTTACCCAACAACTAAAGCCTAAAACATGCTGATAGCCACTTGCTTATTATAGACCAGCAAGCTCAGGGCAAGGTGATAAAAAATGTGAAGACAGGACATCATCCAAGGAAGAGGACAAGCTTGGGAGCTCAGACTCATTGCTGGAGAAGCCAGAAAGAACTGATGCCACTGTTCAGCCCAGTTGCTTCAGAATCCCAGTTTTTCCTACAATCTGGAATAGGGCAGCCAAGGGTAGATCCTGCAGATGGAGACAAACCAAGCAAAGAAAGCTTTCATTGAATTTTTCTACAGTCTGTATTCATACTGTCAGGGACAGGTTATGCAGAGGTAAGGACCTTCAGTTCTCTTCCATTTATTTCCTTGTTACAGCCTTGTGAAGGGCATTGCAGCTTCTCTCCAATCCCCCAGTGGATGCAGAGAACTGAGAAAAGCTGTGGCATGGCATGGTAGGAAGGGACAGGTTGTAGTTCCCCCAGTCGAAGTCCTGTGCCACTGACCGATGGAATCCCAAGGGACCCTTGCATGCACATCCCAGCACTGCTTCGGCTCCATGGTTGTATTATCCTGACGCTGGCATTAGATATATAAACCCGTAACAGAAACCTTGTAACACCACCCACTGCATCCTCTCAGGACAGATTAATCTGTGAGCACGCTTTGTGTTTTCGAAACTTTTAAAGACAAGACTCTTATTCAGTTCTTTAGCTTTGGGTATTGCACATGTACGTAACTTTGAGGCAAGATCCCAAGAGAAAGTAGTAGCTGTGTCTGCTGCTGAGTCTTCAGTCTTTTGGGGAAATTAAGCAGGAGACATATTTCAGTCACGGTTCTTAATACTGCAGCCTCTTAACTTTGTCCTTTGATTAAACTGTAAAAACATCTTCCCGGAAGGGTCTGCCATGCTCTTGTCCTAACAGACCCCGTGGCAGATGGGAGGTTGGGCCACTCCTGCTAAGCTGAGGATCTACTTTCTAACACCTACCTCTGCACCAAATAACATCAGATGCCATTTCTCTGTAGCCTTGACAGGGAAGATAGAATTCATAAAAGGTGAGTTATTTGAAGCAGTGTTGTCTAAGCTAAAATAAACCAACCATTTAAGTAACAGAAGGACCAAAGGATTAAAGCAAAGAAACTGGATATGCTGTTATTGTGCCGAGCACGAACAGTGCTCCACAAAATGTCCCTGAGCTCACCGAAGCAAGGGCACTCAGGACTTAAGTAGAGCACTCAGCACCTTGAAGGAACAGGCTCTAAATGTGCTCTTTATTAAGATGATAGACACCAAAGAAGGTACAGAAGGGAGTATATTTTTTAAGATGCAGAATTCTGAAAAGGTGTGAATAGCTTCATCAACAAATCACATGAATATTAATATTCATATTCTCATTTATAAAGCAATTGCTGTTGAATCAAGTTGGTTATCTTCAGAGCATGATGCAAGAATGTTTTGTTTAATCAAGTTTTTTTAACTGATTTATTAATCAAAAGCAAGGAAGCTCAAATAGTGGCATTGAGATCTGAATGAGTCAGTTCTGAAAAGATCAAGTATTGCAATTTATTTTTTTTTTTTTTAGCTGATGACGGTGTTTTATGTGGTTGGCTAAGTAAGCTCCCAAAAACTAGTGAAAAGAAGGGAATACCTGCAGGGTATAGGGAATAGACTGCAGGCACTTACATGAAACTTTTGAGGTTGGCTTATTACTTCCTGATATGCCAAATTATGCCAAAATTAGTATTAGTGCACTAGCTGCACATTCAGTACAAAAAGGTCAAATGAATATTGAATCAAATAGATCAAGTGCAAAGGAGAATAGTACATGAAAACTGAGAGGCGCTGCATTCGGTACAAGTAGCACAGACTCCTACAGGAACATATCTCCATGTCTGTTTCAAATATGTATATAAATAAAGCAAATCCTTGTGCTGATATTTATACTTGACAGTATCTTGACACCAGGAACAATTCTGCTTTAATCAATTTTCTGGGCCTTTTTCTTTCTTTTCTAAATCACTGAAATGGAAGCTTTTGAGCCATGTAAGCTTTACAAGAAGATTTTCAAAACTGGAGACTTAAAGAAAGATTCATGTATTTTTGCACAGGTATATAAACAAATTGTCAGATGTAAAAGTACATGCTGAGTACATTTGACATCAATTTGCCCAAATAAAGCTTTGGGGACCTCATTTGTCACTATGTACAGGAGGGAATTAAATGCCCAGAGCCAGATTCTGAACATGTGAACATCACATTTGACTCAAACCAAGTGGAGTTCAGGTGTCTGAACTAGGAAAGGCTGCTTAGAGTTGCTGCTCTCAACCATCCTGGAGATCCCTAAAATAAAATCCCAGCTCGTTCTCAGTTTGAACTGCTGCCTAAAACGGCCTCAAGCTGACAGATGGCCTGGGGGCATGGTTCTGCCCTCCATTGCAGTTCTGGCATGTACAGAGGGGTGCCTCCATACCCAGAAGCTTACATAGTCCCATAAGTATGCTTGGACCCTGTCTACCAAATACTGGAAGAAGGTCCTCACAGAAGATGACTAGAAGGGACGGTGTTATGCCTCCCATCTAAGCCTTATGCAGTAGCTCACCAAGGATCAAGAAGAGCATGGTCTGGGGGAATTTGCATTCTTAACTTTACCTTCTGAGAAAGGTTCTTTCACTCAATGGTCCTGGCCCCTACCCCAAGGACTGCTGGCCTTTGGGTATGGTACTAGGAACTGAAACTAGAACTGAAAACTCCCTACTCCCACCAGAGTAGAAGAGCAGTTTAACCATCAGGAGAGGGGCTAGGACACATAAAATGTACAAGAGGCACGGTCACACCAGTACTCTGCCTGATCTGGACCCTTATGTTATGTAAATGCTTAACCCATGTAGCCCTTAGAGGTCTTGATGTTACCCCACGCAAAACGATATAAATTTATCACCAAAGTACAACATGAGGCGCACTTTTTTTCTTTTCCATGTGTCTATTTTTTTTTTCTTTACTTTTTCCCCAGTAATAGTTTTGTCCCTGAATCCTGGCAGGGGGATTAGGGAGCACTGCAATGTGTGAATTCACAGAAGAAACTTCATTGAAGATTGCTAAGAGGGCAAAGAGTTTAACCCTTCCCTTAAAGCATCCTATTGGCTAAGTTTAAGAGCTCTCTGCACAGCACATGGACCTCTGTGACCCCTGTTCCTGGACGTCTAACAATAGCCAAGACTTGTATGAAGCCTGAACACCAAGAAATGCACTAAGGAGGAAGATGCCTTATAGATAGGTAGCCCAAAAATTCAGCACTGTTGATTATAATCAAGTTCCCCTTTCCGAACGCAGCCACCTTTTCCATAATCTTAGCCAGAGCCAAGAACTAGCATTGCTTCCATCAGTAAAATAAAATAACAGTTGTCACTGGAATAGGTCCCTAAGAAATGATGCTGTTCTCTTTCCAGACAGCCACAAAATCTGTGTTTAAATTCAGGCTATGATGATGGGTAGAAAACCATATGCTTTTAACCACTTTCATTTATAAAAGTAAGAAAGAGGGATTATAATTGTTCTTGATCACAGACTGTGTCTCAAAGGTCTTGAGAGGTGGGATGTGTGTGCATTTACCTTTCAAGAGGATGGGAAAGTCTTTGTTTCACCCGAGTGACTTATTGATATCCAGGAAGAAGATATGAGCAAAGTCAACTCTTGATTCTCAAGTCAAGAGAGATTTGAGAGCGTGGGCTCTATGGCAAGGGGCAGGTTGTATCTGCAGTGGGAGACAAGCAGAGTCTCCAGGTCTTTCTATCTGACCTACACAGTTTTGAGTTTCTCTTCCTCTCTTTTGCCTCACTGAAACATCTCTATTCTGTAGCAGTCACGTAAAGAGCCTAAATTTCTTTTGGCCCTTGCCCATGCTTAAGCTATTGAAGAGGAGAAGAAAGACAAGGTCTAGATCTAAGAGTTTTGAGAACAACCAAGTTGAATGCATCAGGTTTAATCAAAAGGCATCATTCTATTTACTTCACTCGCCATGGGATCAGACACCATCTGAAATAACGAACTAGGACTCCCAGGATAAATTGTCCTAGTATTCTTTTCACAATTTTTGCAAGATTTTAAGAATGCTAAGGGAAGGTGACCCACAAAGCCTAGTAAAGAGAAGAATATCATTGCACAAGGAAAGATAAAACAGAAGCACATCCATCAGTTGAGTATGGTTTAATTAGATGAAACCCAAGATGTATTGGCCATCATTTCAAAGATACTCTGTGCGCTGGGGGATGAGGAGGTGATTTACAAACCCATTGTTTGCAAACGCAAATGCAAGAAAAAGAAAGGCATGTAAGCAAAGCTTTGTGCTGCATTTGGAAGTCTAAAGAAGGCAAGTAATCTAAACTTGGATTAGAAATCATGATACTGAGATAATCCTTATATTTGAAAAACGCAAGACTCTTAGAAGAGGCTGAAATTTAAAGATCTATTATTTACTAATATGAATGTAAGAGCTCTTGAATATTAAAGAGATGAGAAGTTTGGGAACGAAAGAGATATTAGTTGTATGAGAGGGGACATATCTGTAAAAATAAATCAGTATTATTATACCTTACATTTCTTGTGATATGATACAGGAATTGGGAAATAATTTCCCTAAAGGAAGTGGCATATAATTAGTAGGATACGGTAGGAAGTTTAATTACATAGGGCTACAGTGACTTTCTTCCATGGAAGGTGAAATTACTGGTGTGTTTTGTGAAAGGAATATAGGAACCTTTCTTAATTTCCTGAGCTTATTAACAAAAAAGGTTAGAGAATGATTAAAGAAAAAAAGACTCTTCTCAGGAGTTTACACTCCAGTTTTAGGATCTGTCTGTTCCTGAGTTAGAAGAAAAAGATGTTCAGAAAAAGCAAGGGAGGCTTATTAAAAAGGATTAAAGTTTATTTTTGAAACTGAGTATATTAATGAAAGGTCACGACATCAGTATGAATGTGGTGTTACCTGGCAGGCAGCTAAACACCACACAGCCACTCGCTCACTCCCCTGCAGTGGGATAGGGGAGAGAATCGGAAAAAAGTTAAAACTGATGGGTTGAGATAAAGACACTTTAATAGGACAGAAAAGGAAGGGAAAAGAATAATAATGATAAAAGAATACACAAAACAAGTGATGCCCAATGCAATTGTTCACCACCCGCTGACCAATGCCCAGCCAGCCCCCAGCAGCAGGCTGCCCCCTGCCAGCTCCCCCCAGTTTTATTGTTCAGCATGACGTCCCATGGTCTGGAATATCCCTTTGGCCAGTTGGGGTCTGCTGTCCTGGCTGTGTCCCCTCCCAACTTCTTGTGCACTCCCAGCCTACTGGCTGGCAGGGCAGCATGAGAAGCGGGAAAGTCCTTGACTTAGTGTAAGCACTGCTCAGCAACAGCTAAAACATCAGTGTGTTATCAACAGTATTCTCATCCTAAATCTAAAACACAGCACTATACCAGCTACTAGGAAGAAAATTACCTCTACCCACCTGAAACCAGGACAATATCTATCCCTTATTCTATACCATCTACATCATGCCCAGGTCCCACACTTTCCAATATATCCCAATTAATCACCACCACCTTTCCTCTCTTTTGATACATACACAGAGATATCATTCCCTTAGTCTACGGGCCATCCCTCTAAAATGTCCATTGAGTTCATTTAGTCCAAGACATTGGGCTCCATCTGTCATAACAGTCATGCAGGGCAAGAGAGGCGGTGTGTGGTGTTGGACTCTTGCATACTGAAGCCAGTTCTGGGTCAATCACTGCTGCACTTTGCTCAGTTTCATCATAATTCGTTCTTCATTAATTTGGGTAATTCTCACTGTAATACCATTGATATGGCATATAGCAACCATAGTAGTGATGACATATAGCAATTAACATTATACAATTAAAATCATTGACTATTCTCACCTAAAATCAAATCCCCTTAAGGCATGCATCCGACTTCCCCATCCTTTCACATCACCCACCAAATGCACCCAGGTCCCTGAGCAGAAGCAATCCCATGAATGGGTTTGCCTTTGCCTGAGGCAGGAGTAACCTAGACTGTTTCCCCTAATATATTTTTCATGTGCACTACAGGGACTTTATCCCCTTCTACAGTATGTAAAAGTTCTCATTGGGCAGGGCCAGCTTGATTGGCAGATCCTCTGGTGTTGACTAATGAGGTGGCTTTTGCTAAATGTGTGTCCCAATGTTTGAAGGTTCCACCTCCCATTGTTCTCAATGGAGTCTTTAACAGCCCACTGTATCGTTCAGTTTTCCCAGAGGCTGGTGCATGATAGGGGATGCGATATACCCACTCAATGCCATGCTCTTTGGCCCAGGTGTCTATGAGGTTGTTTCAGAAATGAGTCCCGTTGTCTGACTCAAT
>JANHGO010000063.1:10797476-10809987 GCA_024606505.1 Aquila spilogaster | reverse complement strand
TGTATATTCTAATCCTTTTATTATTACTATTGTCATTTTATTAGTGTTATCATTATCATTATTAGTTTCTTCTTTTCCATTTTATTAAACCGTTCTTATCTCAACCCATGAGTTTTACTTCTTTTCCCGAGTTTCTTCCCCATCCCACTGTGGCGGGGGGGGAGTGAGTGAGCGACTGCGTGGTGCTTAGCTGCTGATTGGGGTTAAACCACCACAATCCAAAAGCAGCTAAAATGGAGGTGTGAAGCCACCCTTGGGCCATCTCCCTTAACATTTTGGTTACAATTGAGAGTGATTTTTCATCCCTGGGTTTTCAGAGAAGAAAGGTCTCTGGCAGAAGCAGAAAAGAACTGAATGAAAGTAATTGAGAAAGAGAGTGAACTGGAGCTCTGCAAGAAGACAGTTCAGGTCAAGGAAATTCCTACAGACAGAGATCTTTAGGCTCCCTGCATCCATCGCAATGAGACGGTACAGTACACTGCCTCCTTTCTTCCTACTGCGATGCAACAGCCAACTGTCAGCAGACAACTTTCCTTTTTGGCAGCACATGTTTTGCTTCAGTTGATTTTTCTGACTAGTAGCCTGCAAACACAGCGGATGCTTATGTTCACAGTGGTATTATAAGCCTCCTACTTCCAATCCATTAAGCATGGTCTGTGAGAATGTGTGCACCACATCTTATTATACAAATAATGTAATCCATCAAATAATTCAAAAAAGTAGAACTCTTCAAAGTTTGTATAACTGACTGACTTATAAACTGTTCACTTTGTGGAATATGCACAGAAGGCAAGTTAACTGAAGAGCTGATATCACACCATAAATTACATATGAATCAAAGCAGACGTGGATGTACAAAAACAAACAGCCCCTCCTTTCCCCCAAACCAGAGATGGGGATTATACTTGAAAGCAGTAGAGCATCCAACAGTATGTTGTGGTTATGGCATTGGATGTAAAGTATTGGAATGAATGTTCTTTGGGATAAAGGGGATTCAGCAATTTTTCATTATCATTAATCTCCCAAAAGCATGTCTAAGAGAAAAATAGCAGCCAGTAGCTAATTAGACATCTGCTTTAAAAAAACCAAAATTCATGTTGTGGTTTTTTTCTATAGAATTAATACATGTGAAATGTGCCAGACAGCAGGGGCTGGAGATGGAAGCTCTCTGTTTGCAGAGCAAATGCAGCCCCATGTGTGTCTGTGCCCAGGCTAAGACAGTTGTTTAGCCTTCCCCAAGTATGGCCCTTGCCAAAAAAAATTGATTCATTTTAGGATGCTCTCCTAAAAATAAATTGTGGCCTTAAAACCCTTTTCAGAAGAGCAGCCACAACTTGAGGTAGCACATGTGTGTACTACCGCCTTTATCTGCAAATGTAGAAGTAAACTGGCAGTGACACACTCTAAAGCCTGTTATTTCCCAAGCCTGCTAATTCCCATCCACATTATTTTCTAAAAGGCTATTCCTTTTTCAGAAACTAGCTCTCCTCCCTCCCAGACGAATGATCTAATTCATAGGTTTGTGGTCCCAAAGGTTTCAGACCAAAACATCTGAAAGCTGAAAATGTCTGGTGGATCAGCATACATATCAGCAAGTTTTTAACTGCAGATACTGTGAAGTCAATATTGTTTCATGGAGCAGGTTGTGGAGGTCTCATTTATTACAGCCACCACTGCTGGGAACCTCCGTAGCACCAGAAGCACTGATCCTAGATGGACACTTTCCACGCCTCTGCATTCACAATATACCCATTCTTGAGATGGAATGTGGTGGGTATATAACCCACCTTATGTCTGCCTATCCTACATACCAAAAGCCTTACTCTCTCCATCCAACCAATCACACATGTAAGTATTACTATAAAAGACAAAAAGTCCTCCTTCTATTCCTCTTTCATACACACATAAGCACAAACCAGCACAAACCAGACTGTAAAGTCACCTTTTTCTACTACATAACAAGAGTACGGCTGTTGCCTGCTCCAAGGAGTTTACTGCCTAAGGGTCATACCTTTGATCTAAGGGTGACACCTCTGATGTAAGGGTGAGAGATACACATCTAAGTAATGTGTATTGTTTAGGCTGTGCTTCAGCAAGATGAGAATTATCACCTCACTATATAAAAATGTCTGTGTATATAATTTATTTATATATATTTTTTAAACAAATTGGGAAATGTATCTGAAAATCGGGGGGGGGGTATTTACTCAAGCCTGGACAATGTAAAAGAATCATTGGGTTAATTAGTATGCCCCAAAAGACATTAGCATCACCTCCAGTAAACTGTGAAGTATTCATATATCTGTATGCCAAAGTTATTTGATGACTTTATTTCAAGAAGCTGCAATGAGAAAAAGTTAGAGAAATTACTTGTGAGATCAAAACTTGAAATATAAGCTTCATACCCAGGAGGTAACACTAATCAAAGCCTGATAATTATCAGTTTGATTCTGCAAAGTCTTAATTGTCTCCAAGTCCATGTCAGTTCTGCAGGATTTGCTGAGCCTCTTGCAGAACTGAAATCCTCTTGAAAAGCATGATTACCCAGGAACTGATTTTGTTATCCTTGTTACTGATTTCAGTGGCACTGTTTGTGAAGTAAGGTGGTGGTGTGAATGAGCTACTTATACTGCTTGGCTTAGATAAAGGAACATCTGAAAGAGACTCAGGCATAATTTTGCATTAAGGCTGTTTGCACATACCATGGAAACTGCTCTAAAGATCATCCCTAGTAGGCAATCTCATCTTTATAGAAACTACTCGAAGGTATCTTTCTGCAATTCACATTGTAATTTTCTTTGATCTTTATTTTCTTTTTCCCTAGAGTGCATTGCCTAAGACAGATATACCTGTTAAAATATGCTAAAAGAAATGCAACTTGAATAAGGACACTTACTTCTCTGAATGCAACACTGGTAGGACAAGGCATTGAAAACCACTCATTGCCCTATTTTCCCAATTCTTCAAAATGACTAAAAACCTTGTCAGTGACAAACTACTGAGCTTGACCTTAAAATTTGTTAGATGAAAATAAGAAACCCCCTTAAAAACCTTGCTCCACGATACTATTTTTCAAGCAATGGGAGGTACAGGTTGCCACAAGTATCATAAATATGGTTGGATAATTTGCTGTCCTGTGGTTATACATAAGATGAAGTTTGCTTTTAAAACCTTGGCACCAATTATCTTCAGCTATTAATCTTGAAATTAAAAAAAAAGTAAATCCAACATTGCATCACAAATTTAGTGGCTGCAAAAACTTTTTGCACTAATGATACATAGAGTCTCACAGATGAGAACTGGACAGGACTGTTTGATCAGTTAGTTTGACTTTATCCTACTATCAGGCACTTTTTGATCTTCTATTTCTATGCTGAGCTCAGTAAATTGCCCAACCAGTACCTTCCAGAAAATTTCCCATTCTTGATTTGAAGACATTGCAGCTGGAAAATCTTTGCAATCTGCTCCAGTGGCTAACTGGCCTTGCCAATCATAGTTTATTTTCACTATGGATTTCCTTGACATCAGTTCCCAGCTATTAGGCTACCTGAGGGGAATGAAAATTAAATTATCCTCTGTAGGTGATGGAGGCAGAAATATTACTACCATCATGCCCCATTCTGTTATATTAAATGTAAGGACATGAACCCAATATTCCTATTGTGTAGGAAAATGCCTTACCAAAAGGCAGTATCCAGAGAACGTGATGTAATGCTCCCTGTTCAGCCTGTGGTTATAGGTACATCCACCTAAAGAAGGCACAAAAATTGCTTCAATTAGTATAGCATAACTTAGACCAAGTCTGCTAGTTTCTAAACCGTAAGTACTGGGCTGATACCATGTCAGGCGTTCTCTGTGGTCCCTATCTAAATAATCAGCTCAGAGCCACATAAGGACTGAATTGCAGAGGTGCCAAAGAGAGCGTCATTGCTGTCCCTTGCTGGAGAGCATGCAGAAAAGTGCTCAAGGGCCACCTAAAAGCAGTGACAATCTGTTCAGGGACAGGAGTAGATCCTTCTTCTGGGAGTGAGGCTCCGTCATTAGAAACAGTGGTCCCTTTCTCTTCTGCTTGTGAAAGTTTAAAGATATTTTTAGAGTAGCTGTGCTTTGGCTGATGCTATGGAGAACAGCAGCTTTTCAAGGGAAATATCACTGTAAAATCCTCCCCAAGGTAACACCATAGTCACTTCAACAGAAATGATGGAGAAGCAACCCAAGGCGGAGGCACGGAGTGCCAGAAAACATCCCTCCGAACAAATACAAAATGAGAGCAAACCTCACTCAGCTCCCTGAGATTGATTGGGCCTCACTTTAAGTCCACTGATTTCAATTAGTACCCTGGAACTAATTTCTCCTCTGATCTCCAGCACACCTGAGCTGCCTTGCTGGTTTACTGGCCCCCTCTCCTTTGACCGTAATTTTTCCTGGCTGTGGGCCAGAGGGAATATTAAGCACCTGAATTTCCAGATTTAATTATAGTGTTTAAATAATGATACAGAGCATTGATTCCATTTACTCACAATGGCACAAAACAGCTTTAAGTATTTAACACCTAGGGCACTTCCTGTCTCACTGCTCTCCATTTAATCACCTTCTGTCAATTAGAAAAATCCCTAAGAGGCTGGTCTGCTTTATACCATTAGAGAAACTGAATACCCCAGGCATTACAGCAGCTTTTATTTAGTGTTTTATGTCCTGGAGAGAAAGATTTGCTTGAAACAAATTAGATGGTGTATTTGAATCTTACATTGCATGCCTACAACTCACTCGAAAACTGCCTGGGTACTGGCACAGGCTGACCTGACTTTATAACCGGTGCATTTATAAACTCTTTTTTGCTGGTCTGGCTGCACAAAAGGGCTCTGAGGCAGGGGTACATGGGTCTTTGCAGAGAAATTAATGTCTAGAGGGCTCGGAGCATGTCTGATGCAGGGCAGTCACGCGTTTTGCCATAGCGGGGGGAGAGCCCCATGCGGAATGCCAGTTCCTGAGCGCACTGCACCCTCGCAGCCCCAGGATACTGCCCGCAGGTGTCTGCTGGGGGCAGCCCGTGAGGTCCTCTTGGTCCCCAGGTCCCGTGAGGCCACGGGACTGCTGCGTCCTGGGCAGCTGCTCTCGGAGCTGAGTTAGCCTGGGATGAGCTGAGAGCTGCCCACTCTCTGCTTTCCGAGCATTTCCATCTAACTCCAGCAAAAAGCCGTCCCAGAGCTATAGACAACAGCAATGCTACAGCACGCCTATACTACAGAGCTTGGAGCTTTCTGGTTTAATGAGGCTAAGCAGGATGTTTGCTAATGCGCTCACGCTTTCCCCTAAGGCTCCGGCCAGCTGAAATTCACTTGTCATGTTTCTGTACAACAGCAGCAAATCCATCCCTCCCTCCCTCTCTACCCTGGGATCAAATCACACTGCATGCAGTGGTAGGCTCTCTACTCATTCTTCCTCCTCATCTCTGCCTGATGCTTGTATACAGTCACTTCTAAAGGTCATCCACAGTGAGGGTTTTTCTCTGCTGTACCTTTTTCCCTCGCTGCTGTTGGTATCTTGCTTTCTGTGCCTTGCCAGCACTCATGCACCCAGGGAAGCAGAAGGACCCTGCCTCAGGTCTGGCCATGTGGACAGAACATGGGAAAGTTTGGGTTGACCCTTCTGCCCATGAAGTCCACGGCACAGCAGGGTTGTACTTGTATTTTCTCCGTTTCTCCAGTGCTGCCAATGACAGGTTGAGAGGAAAGGGAAGCGTTGGGACTAGGAGGGAAAGGCAGACACAAATGTATTTACGTTTATGGCTTTCCCTTCTTGGGACTGAAATCACAGGGTTTCTAGCCCACGTTTCCCATACTGACTTGACCAAACAATCCCCTTCTTGTTCTCTGTGCCACATTTGTTCAGCCGCTCTCCTAGGGGAGGCTAATTTTGCAGCTCCCTTGAAATGATTAAGAGCAGCTTTACATTAATAACAGTGTCCTCTTGACAGCTCTTAATGCTGATTTGCTACACTGCTGCGGCAGTGGTGCCAACACCTTACCCAGCAGTCGTAAGCGGCAGAGCTGCAAATCCCCACCGCCACCTGCAGCGAGCAACATCCCATCCCTGGTGCCCTGGCTGGTCCCACCAGACCTGCAGAAGACAGGTCTTCCCTCACCCTTTGCGGTTGCCAATAATGCAATAATGCCAGGCTGACGCTGCCCTGACAGCCCAGCGCAGGGCTCGTTGCACCCATCTGGGAGACGGTTTTCCTCCCTGCTTACTATTCCATCCACCACCTGTGAGCATTTGCTGCCGCAGAGCTTCACAATCGATCTGATTTGCTCATCTGCCCCCCAGGGAGAGATTTACTCTCTGCAAACATCTCTCTCCTTTCTGTCCTTACCTCCTCCAAGAGACATTAGCATATTTTCGAGCTCTCTCTATGACTAGGGGTGTCTCCTGTCACTCAGGGAATGTGCCATCAAGCTGCAGACTGCTTAAGATCTTGTTTGGCTTTCCATGCAACCTCCCTCATGCTTTTATTTAACCCTTGGGAACATCTGCAAGTTTACTCTTAGCCTTGATGGTTCCTAATGGTTTCTACTACCTAGCGAGTGCCCTGCGCTCCCTTTGACTCGGTGGTAGGAGCAGAGCTGCTTGGACATGGTCATGTTCCCTTTTTTGGAAGTTTTGCTCCCCACAGGAGGGCAAGGAAATTCCTAGCAGATCCAACCGCCCATTTTTCTGTTGAAAATGCCTTAGCAGGCCCTCCCTGAAATATGTTCAGTTATATCAGTCTGGTGTAGCTTATTCAACTGTGCCTATCCTTTTTCCTGAGTTTCTCTGTTATCTAAGACACCATTTACTGAAATTATAGTTTTATCTCTAAGATGAGACAGGTCTTCCTAGATCTGCCTTTTCTGGGCCATCACATCTTCATTACAGCTCTGGAGTAAGCCATGGAGTCTAAGTGTTGAAATCATATCTAAATTCCCCATACCACATTATATCTTAGGTGCCAAAAATACCTTCTTGTTGATGTGGTATTTTCCTCCTCTGAACCTGAACTCCCATCTTCCTTTTTACTAGCTGGTTGCTGGTTTTCACTCCAGAAAGATTTGGAGGCAGTAAAGTGGTTCATAAGGTCATTTTTTCTATGTAACTACTTGCATTAGCAAAGAGATTTTTAATTCTCAAAAATAAATATTAGTAGAAAGGTGGTGGGGAAAGCCATAATCTCAGTTTTCTTCGCAGCCTTATTCACCTCCTTATGCACCTCCTTCCTAAGAATAGCAACTCTGTTTGTTTGTTTTACTTCTTTTTTTTAAACTATAGCTTCATATTGATGCTGTCATTCTTGTTTCACAATTACTTTCAGAACAAAGGAGGTGTAAAATGTTCCCATTTCACTTGAGGGCATTTTATATTCACTTACCACTCAGATGTGAATGGCCACACCAGTCTGGAGAATTGCGGGCAAATGCCCACTCCTCCTCCTGCTTCCCAGGGCAGCTCTCCAACCTGAATTGATGGAGGCCTGTCACAGGGAGCCTGAGGTGTGAACAAGCCCTTCATCTCAACGGAGGCTTGAATCTTAAGATTAATGTAGGTGGAGGAAAAAACTTTTCCCAAAAGGCTTAGCATGCTCACGTAATTTGTAAATGCAATTACTGTAATGGTATGCTCCACTCGGGATAATGTAATTTGCATGAGCAAGTGGTCTATATTTAGTTTAAAGAGAGGCTGTTTATCGAGTGTAATATGAGGCAGAAACTTTACAGATGCAGACTACAGACCATGGCTAAAAGTTGTAATTGTCCTTTTTTCTCTGAGTGCGTTTGACATCTCTGCCTCACATGGAGCATATTCTGCTTGGGCAAATGAAGAAAATCACAGGGCTCCAATTCCATGGGGTAACATGCAGCATGTGAGTTAAGCTGCATACCGCAATTTTTCACAAGGTTTTTGCTGGAAAACTTCTCCAGAATATAAAATAGTAGAAAACATCAGACTCGTCTATTAGCTTTGAAAAATAGAAGGCACAGACACAGCAAATGAAAACTGGAATAAGTGCATACGTGCAAGGCCTCCAGAGGAAAAGGCATGGAGGACTGCTGGGAATCAAATAAGGTTCAGGAAAGATCTGATAGAAATTTGTGCTCTTGGGAGGCGGGGAGGGAGACATCTATTGAGGTAACTTGCATTTTATTCAGGGAAAATTATATCCCTCTTCTTCCCTCCCATCTCCACGTGCATTCATTCCCCGTGGCCTGTGAGATTATATGTTGAACAGGAATTGGCATAAAAGGCCAGTTCCCCAGCTCTTTTCTCTTGCAATGTCCTCCTTACATTGAAGGGGTGGTTTTAGTTGGAGCAGAAGCTTGCACACATGGTGTCTGTATGGGCTTTCTCTGCTGGAGAAATTTGCTCCTTTGGCTGGTTACAGACAGGGCTTGCAACCGAGACAAAGGTGGGATTTCATCCTCTTTCATTTTTCAGATTTTTTTTTTACATTACAAAAAGGATAAACTGATTTTTTTTCTAAATGCATGAAGCTTTTTATTATTGTTGTTATTCCAAATTCATTTTGTGGAGGTTCACAAATTTCATATGAGGGTATTTTTATATCCCGACAGAGCCCCTAGGTTTTATAGTGTAAGTGATGACACAACTAGCTAGACTAGCAGGCACAGCAACATGGAAAGCCAGAATAAAAACAAAAAGCTATGGAGGCTGCATTCATAAAACAGAATGAGGCAATAAACCAAAAAGAAGCATTCTCAGAAGTTGGTTATTTCATTTCTGATGGCATCAGCTCCCACAAAACTGCCAGAAAATATAGACAGATGTAATTTTTTGCTACATAAGGTTTGTCAGATAATAAATATAAGTACTGCCACCCTCTCTGGAATTGGCTTTATTTGAGGGACCTGGAAAAAAAATGTCCTTCCTGGGAAATATTTAAAACAGAAGCAATTTGCTACTGTAGAGAAACTTGTAATAATCACTTTGTTTCTCAGTTTTTCAGGGCACTCTAGTGACTAGTGAATTTTGCTTTAATTCAGTAACAAAAAAATTCCTCATCTGGGAGAAGAAGAGTCCTGGGACCAGAGATGAAAGCTGTTCTACTGCATGGTTTTGATGTGGAGCATTGCGGTTTGTCCGAACGCAAAGTTCAAAACTAGATGCCCGGTTTTAACTGATCATTTGTTAGTGATGTAGATCACAGTCTTTGGATCTAGATCTAATGCTTCTCAAATTCTGAATAGTTCAGAAAAGCGGTTAAACAATATACAATTTTGCTGCTGTACCACACAAAAAAACCCCAACCAAAACCCCATTTTTGAACTGTTTACTTCAATGTCTGTCAGACCAACAAGATTGGAGAAAGATGTGTGCAATGATCCCACAGTATTCTGCTATGTGGTTTTTTTTCATTTATGACGCTTAGGCCACGGAAAAAGAAACTTGCCAGAGATTTTATTGCACATATAATGAAAAAAGTATCCTTTATGTGAATTTATGTTCTATATTAACCCAGATTGTTTAGGATAGTGAACAGGCTTCACAGAGCAGCTTGAAGATAAATGGACGATGAGGCACTTGGGTAAAAAGATGTAGTGGGTGGCAGCGTTACAGGACACTAACTGGGACTGTGCAGTCACCAGCCTTTGCCTGCTTAACCAGGAGAATTGTAAAGCTCCTGAAGAAAGAAGAGGGCCTCACAAGCTGCTAGGGCTGAAAGCTTTTCTGGTTTAATTACTTAAAACCATATCAGTGAATTGTTAATGGAATTTCAGTTTTGTTCTCTTCTGCAGAGGTGTCTTATTCTGCCCATACCACCATATCACTGAGCACCTCCTCACCTCCTGGCACTGCACTGATGTCCCTAGTCTTTGTCACGCATGGCTCATTTTTCTCTTGGTTTCCAGAGAAGGTCGGTGTGAGAGTCTCAGTGTTATGTTTGCATGGTTTTAATGTCTGTTGTGCTTATAAACAGTTATGAAAATGGAAGAAGTTAGAAAAATGGAAGAAACAGGTGTTGGAAATGTCCCCTTGAGTCTTGGGGGAATTAGCTGCTTTTTGGGCTAACTCTGTTATGGCTGAGAGGCAGAACTGTTGATCACATTTCTAGAATGGGAACTATAAGGGCACCACTCAGAAATGCTTGTGCCAGTCTGCTGTGTTCCTTGATAATGAGGACCAAGACTTAGGAGTCAGAGAGGCTAGAAGAGGTCTGAGGATGCCAAGGTAGCCCACCTCACTGCAGGGGCCACTGGGATGTCCTGCGCTAACTGGAGCTTCCACACGTTGGCAAGCAGACAGCGGTCATCTAAGTGGAAAGTAATGTAAGTGCGGTTAACCGCTTTCAGATCGTCATATGTTAAGAAGGGACCGGGTCTTCTAGCTAGCCAAGATACTGTGGAAACTAAGATCAGTGATGGTACTGAGTGTAATGTACTCTGCAAGGTGTAATATGCTCCTCCAGACACAGGTAGCTGCCTTCTGCTGTTGTTTTCTAATTGTTATATAGGGATCCCCCACATAAAGCACAGATTGTCACACTCTGGAAGGTTGAATGTTTTGATATATGTCTGAAAAGAGCACCCATGGCATGGATTCATCTGAATTCTCTGACTACATGGAGAGAGAGGATTTGACTGTAAAGGGTTTGTAAAGGATGACCTGCCAAATGTTAACTTCATCTGTGTAAACCTCTAGTTTAGACTGGCAAAGCCATCATTTGTTCCAGGGGAAAATTTGCTTTGTTTGGCATTAAAAGGAAAAAAATAAAAATAAACATGCTTTGTAGGTCACTGAAGTTCATAATTGCTGAACTGAGAGTTCAGATGTCATCTGCGATCAAAATATCTTCTCTGTTCATTCTGATTATGAGAAATATCTTCTTCTGATTCAAGTTACTATGTCCTGATGCCAGGAAAAGTTATCATAAAAACTACAGTACTATCTAGGAAGTCTTCATGCACCTATTCTACAGCCACAAGCCACCCAGACCTTCATTTCAGCAGATCAAACCCGAGAAGTCAGTAGGGCTATATTTCTCCATGGATAACTCTAAAGGGCTAATTAGCAGGGGAAAATTTAGTATTTCATATTTAATCCAGCAAACAGATATGACATACAGGCAAGTTAGCAAGCACATAGAGCATTGTAATAGGAGAAGGAGAGCAATAGAAAGTGTCTACAATATTCCAATCATGTCTTTATCTTGCAGCCTTTCTGACATAATTAAAATTTGTTAAACAATTTATAGGTAATATTAAGTCTGCATGAACACAAGTCTATAAATTAGGTTTTCCCATCAGATAAGCTGTCCTCTGTGGTTTGTACTACGTTAACATCGCGACATTGTTCCCTAGCATAGGCTGCAGGATGTAGACATTCAACCACTACCCTTATCCGAAACAATTACTTCACATACCAGAGAGTAATGAAGGAATTGTGAAATGTTTTCCCCTTTAGCTGTAACCAACAATATCAAGAAAGATCAAAGGAAGGCTTTTCCCCAGATGTCACACTCCATTTCCACTTCATTTCCCTTTGCTTGGTTTGATTGATGCTCCAAGCTAAGGAAAAGAGCTTTGTTTTTCTGAGCTGATTTTCTTTCTCAAGTGTAAACAAGCAGAGATGTGTAGAATGGGTAGCACAGGAAGCCAACAAGCTAAAATCAAATGAAGGATATCACAGCTGAGTACACCCCAGAGTCCTGTGGGGACAAGAAAAGCACCAACATCTCCAAGGTTGGCCACCCACACTGGTGGCCTGATAAATACCCAAAGACGTAGGCTATGTGTGGCAACCCTATAGGATGTTGCAAGTATAAACAGCGTACTGTGTGCTTACTCCTGGTCAGCACTTGGAGCACAGCAGTGCTCAAGTCCAGTCCTAACCCTGAGGCACTTGCCCTGCAAGCAGGGTGAGAGGAGGGTGCCTTGGAGCAGAGCTGAAAAGAGGAAGGCACTAAGGAGTCACCAAGTACTGACATTTCTCTTTGGCCTGGGAATTTGAGGTGTCCAAGCCCATGTATCCTAAGGTGCCATTAACCCCATTTGCACAAGATATCATGTGACACTATAACGACATTTGAGTTCTTGAGGTGACACATCCCTTCCTCCTTGATGCTCAGCTCCAACTACACATCTTTTTACCCTTCTGATTCTCTCCCCCATCCCAACCGGGGGCGAGTGAGTGAGCGGCTGTGTGGTGCTCAGTTGCCGGCTGGGGTTAAACCACGACAGTCCTTTTTAGCACTCAACATGGGGCTCAAAGCATTCGAGATAATGACAGGTTTGACTGGAATGTGCTAGATGGAATGTATAGCTGTTATTGCTGTTCAGCTATTAATTGACAGGCTCCTGTGCTTGCCACGGGGCTTGCTTGCCTTTTGGAGTCTAGTGCTCATTAGTGGCTGCTTTTTGCTGTCGCTGCTTGCTGTACTGCTTATCATCGTACTCTGCTGTGCCTGGGAACATTTTGATAACAGCAATGGCGATGCTCCTGGGCTGGCAGATGGCCAGGG
>JANHGO010000063.1:10784316-10797376 GCA_024606505.1 Aquila spilogaster | reverse complement strand
AAAGAAAAGAAAAGAAAAGAAAAGAAAAGAAAAGAAAAGAAAAGAAAAGAAAAGAAAAGAAAGGAAAAGAAAAGAAAAGAAAAGAAAATCCACTAGATTCATTTTAAGCTAGGGAAGGTTCCTCTCCCTCCCAACAAGTATGGCCTTAAAGACCTTTTCATTAGAGCAGCCACAATGTGAGGTGACACACATATGTACTACTGTCTTTATCTGCTGTAAAGTAAGCTGGCAATGACATATTCTCCTGTGCCAGCTATTTCCCATCCACATGATTTCCTAAAAGGCTGTTCCATTTAAAGTAACTAGTTCTCCTCCCTCCTAGATGAATCACCTAATTCATAAGTTGTGATCCCCAAAGGTTTCAGACCTAAACCTCTGAAATTTCAGTATGTCTGGCAGATCAATGTGCACTTCAGCGACTTTCTAACTGCAGACGCTGCCAAGTCAGTATTGGTTTGTGGAGCAGATTGCGGATGGCTCACTCATCACAGCCACCACTGCTGGAAATCTCAGTAGCACTGAAAGGACTGATCCTACATTCACACTACCCCAGCCTCAAAATACCTTTGTAAACCTGACTTTCTACTATGTGGTTGCTGCCTTTCCCAAGGAGTTCAGTGTAGAAGGGTCATGCCTTAGAACTGACAGTAACATCTGTGATGGACATGGGGTGATGGGTTGATGGTTGGACTAGATGATCTTAGTGGTCTTTTCCAACCTTTATGATTCTATGGTTCTATGTAAGGGACAGAGATGCATGTATGTTTGTCTAGGTTCTGCTGCAGAAATACAGGAATAATCACTTACGGCATACAAATGTCTTGACTAACATATGAAAGTTATTTTTACTTATTTAAGCAAGCAGGGAAATGTATATAAAAATCAAGTTTGATTTGCTTGAGCCTGGAGAAGGTAAAATAATCTTTGTGTTAACTGGTATGCCCCAAAAGCCATTAGTAACACCTCCAATAAACTGTGAGAAATTCATAGATCTGTATGCCAATGTTATTTAATGACTTCATTTAAGTAGCTGCAATGAGAAAAAAAAAGTTAGGGAAATTACTTACAAGATCAAAAGCTAAAACAGAAGCTTTATTCCCAGGAGGTAACACTAATCAAAGCCTGATAATTATCAGTTTGATTCTGGAAAGTCTTAAATGGCCCCAAGTCCAATGCTTTGCAGGATCTACATAGTATCATGCAGAACCAAAATCCTCTTAGAAAGCAGGATTACCTGGAGACTGGTTTTGCCATCCTTGCTGCTGATATCAGTACCACTGGCAGTGGGAATGAGCTATTTATGCCTGCTTGTTTTAGATAAGGGAGCATCTGAAAGAGATCCAGACATCATTTCACATTAACACTGTTTGCATGTACCACAGAAACTGCACTAAAGATCATCTCTAGTAGGAAATCTCATCTTTATGATGAGCTCGAAGGTATCTTTCTGCAATTCACATTGTAGCTTTTTTTATCTTTATTTTTTCTCACTAGAAGGGAACATCAGACAGATCTACCTGTTAAAATATGCTAAGAAAAATGCAACTTGAATGAGGACTCATCTCTTTGAATGCAACAAGGGTAGGACAACACATTGAAAACTACTGATGACCCTATTTTCCCAATTCTTCAAAGTGACTAAAGGCCTTGTCAGTGACAAACTATTAAGCTTTGTCAATGGAAATTCATTTCCAGTATAGATTTCCTTGCTGTCAGTCTCCAGGCATTAGTCTGCCTATAGCGAATTAAGATTACGGTAGTCGATTTTGGCAGAAATCTTACCATCATGCCCAAACTCTGTCACATTAAAAATGGAGACTTGAACTCAATATTCATGTCTCAGGAAAATGCCTTCTGAAGAAAGCAGTGTCCAGAGAAGGTGACATATTGCTCCCCATCTAGTCTGTTGCTATGGCTATATTGACATAAAGAAGGTAGAAAAATGCTTTAATTAGTATAGCACATTTTAGGCTATCTAGTCACTCAGGTGCTGGGGGGTAAGTGGGGCTGCCACAGCATCTTGAGAGCAGCAGCAAGGTTCACAAGCAGGTGTTGGTGTTAGCGATCCCTGCAAGAAATCCTCTGTGCATTTCTTTGTTGCTTGGCTTATGTATAACAATTCACTGCGAAGAGATCTTTGAGGTGGAAGCACAGAGTACCAGAAATCATCTCTCCAAAAGAGCACAAGAAGGAAACAAGACTCACTCAGCTCCCTGAGATCGATTAGGCCTTCCTTTAAGCCCGCTGATTTCAATTAGTACATTGGAACTAATTTCTCTGATCTCCAACGCACCTGAGCTGCTTTGCTGATTGTTGGCCCCCTCTCCCTTGACCACATTTTTTCTGGCTGTGAGCCAGAGGGAACATTAAGCACCTGAACTTCCAAATTTAATTATAGTGTTTAAATAATGATACAGAGCATTGATTACACTTACTCACACTGGCACAAACCAGCTTTAAGTATTTAACACCTAGGGCACTTCTTGCCTCATCACTCCCCGTTTAATCACTTTCTTGTCAATTAGAAAAATCCCAAAGAGGCTGGTCTGGTTTATATTGTTAGAGAAACTGAGTGCTCAAGGCATTACTGCAGCTTTTACTTAATGTTTTACATCCTGGGGAGAAATATTTGATTGAAACAAAGTAGATGGTGTATTCAAACACATTGCACACATCCCACTCCCTCTGAGGTTGTTTAGGTACTAGCACGGTCTGACCTGAGGTGCTTGGTACATTTATAACCTCTGTTGGCATCCTGCTTTGTGTGCCTTGGCTGTGCTCATGTATGGGAAGGCAGAGGGGCCTTAGTTTGAGTTTGGTTATGGAGATAGCACACAGGAAAGCTCAGTTTGATCCTTCTATCCCAAAGTCCATAGCAAAGGTCTCACTCAAATGAACACACCAGCGCTGTATTTTCTCTGTGTGTGAGTGCTGCCAATGGCTGGGAGGACAGGGAAGCCTGGGACTAGGAGGAGAAGGCAGATGCAAATTTATTTAAATGTATTGCTTTCCCTTCTTGGGAATGAAATCACAGTGTTTCTAAACCAAGTGTCTTGACCAAACAATCCCCTTCAGGTTATCTGTGCCACATCCATTCAGCCACTGTCCTAGGGGAGGCTCATTTTGCAGCTTCTTTGAACTGATTAAGAGCAGCTTTACATGAAGAACAGTTTCCTCTCAACAGCTCTTAACACTAATTCACAGCACTGCTACAGCAGCAGTCAGCACCTTACTCAGCAGCCTTAAGCACTGGAGCTGCAAATTCCCACTGCTGACCAAGAAATATCCCACTACTTGGTGCCCTAGCTGGTCCCACCATCCCTGCCAGAAGGCAGGACTCTTCTATTCCTCTGTGGTTGTTAAAAATGTCATATCCAGGCTTATGCGGCTCAGACAGCCCTGCATAAATCATAGAATCATTTAAATTGGAAGGGACCCTTGAAAGCCATTTAGTCCAACTCACCTGCAGTCAACAGTGACACCTGCAGCTAGATCAGGTAGCTCAGAACCTTGTACATCCTCACTTTGAATGTCTCCAAGGATGGGGTATCCACTACCTCTCTGGGCAACCTGTTACAGTGCTTCACCTCTGGAACACCTGGAGAATGCTGTCCTCAGCAGGAATATGCCATTAAGTTATAGACTGCTAAAGATCTCGTTTGGCTTTCCATGCACTTGCCATCAGAACTCTATTTATCCTTTTGAATATTAGTCTTAATAGTTCCTAATAGTTTATTCTAATTTGCGAGCGTTCTATGTCCCCTTTGACTTGGTGGTAGGAGCTGATGAGAATGCATAGCTTCTGAGATAAAATCATGTCCCTTTTTGGACATTTTACTTCCTATGTGAAGGCAAGGAACTTTCTATCTGATCTAACTGCTCATTTTTTCTGCTGCAAATGCCTTAGCAGACTCTCTCAAAAATATATTGGGATTGTTCAGTCTGGAGAAGAGGAGGCTGAGGGGATTCTTAACACTCTCTGTTACATAGGATGAGAGGTAGTGGCTTTAAGTTGTGCTGATTGTTCAGAGTTGTTCAGATTGGATATTAGGAAAAATTTATTCTCAGAAAGAGTGATGAAGCATTGGAACAGGCAGCCCAAGGAGGTGGTGGAGTCACCATCCCTGGAGATGTTCAAGAAACATTTAGATGTGGCACTGAGGGACATGGCTTATTGGGCATCTCCGATGCTAGGGATGGGTTGACAGTTGGACTAGATGATCTTAATGGTCTTTTCCAACCTTAATGAATCTATGATATACAGTTCTGTCAGTTTGATGTAGGTTATTAAATTGCTCCTATTCTTTTTCCTACATTTTTCTCTGTTTTCTAAGACACCATTTACTGGAATTACTGTTTTATCTCAGGGATGAAAGAGGTCTTCCTAGATCTGGCTTTTTGGCCATCACATCTTCATCATAGCTCTAGAATATGCCATGGAGACTAAGTGCTGAAAGAATGTCTGAATTCCATACATCATATTACATTTTCTGTGTCAAAAATACCTTCTTCTTGATGTGGCATTTTTCTCCTGTTGTTCTGAACTCCCATCCTCCTATTTATTGGATGATTGTTAGTTTTCATATCAGAAAGATTTGGAGGCAGTAAAGTGGCTTATGAGGTGATTTTCTCTATGTAACTACTTGCATTTGCATAGAGATTTTTAATTTTCAAAAATAAATATTAGTAGAAAGATGATGGGGAAAGCTATAATCTCAGTTTATTTTGCAGCCTTCTTCACCTCCTGATGCACCTCCCTCCTTCAAATTAATTGTTTTTTAACTACAGCTCTATATTGATGCTGTCATTCTTCTTTAACAATTACTTTGAGAACAAAGAAAGTGTAAAATGTTCCCGTTTCACTTGAAGGCATTTTATATTCACTTACCATTCAGACGTGAACAGCCACACCAGGAAGGGTATCTGGAGAATCACTGTGAATGCCCACTCCTCTGCAGCATGGATTTATGGAGGGCTGTCATGGAGAGCTTGAGATGCGAACAGACCCTTCATCTCAGCAGAGCCTTGAATGTTAAGATTAATGAAGGAAGAGGAAAACCTGTTTCCCACAAGGCTTAGGCACACTCACATCATTTGTAAATGCAATTACTGTAATGGTATGCTCCACTTGGGATATTGTAATTTGCATGAGCAAGCAGTCTATATTTAGTTTAAAAACAGGCTGTTCATTGAGTTTAATGTAAGGCTCAGACTTATAGATGAAGACTACAGATCAAGGCTAAAATTTGTGATTGTTCTTTTTTCTGAGTGTACTTGACAAAAAATCATAGAATCATAGAATCACTGAGGTAGGAAAAGACCTCTAAGATCACATAGTCCAGCTGTCCACCTACCACTAAAATTGCCCACTAAAACGTGTCCTTCTGTACTACATCTAAACATTTCTTGAACACCTCCAGAGACAGTGACTCCACTGCCTCCCTGGGCAGCCTGTTCCAATGCCTAACTCTTTCTGATACAAAATTCGTCCTAATATCCAATCTGAAACTTCCCTGGTATGTCTTGAGGCCTTTTACTCTTGTCCTGTCATTGTTACCAGGGAGAAGAGGCTGACCCCTACTTCACTACATCTTCCATTCAGGTAGTTATAGAGAGTGATAAGGTCTTCTCTGACCCTTCTCCTCTCCAGACTGAACAATGCCATATCCCCTCATAAGACCAGTTCTCCAGACCCTTCACAGCTTTGTTACCCTTCTCTGTATGCACTCTGGGGCCTCAATCTCTTTCTTATAGTGAGGTGCCCAAAACTGAACACAGTACTCATGGTGCAGCCTCTCCAGTGCTGAATACAGGGGGATGACCACCTCATCTTCTTGCTCCTGTTGGCTACACTGTTTCTTATACAAGCCAGGATGCCACTGACCTTCTTGGCCACCTGGGCACACTGCTGGCTCATGTTCAGCCAAGCATCAGCAAACACCCCTGGATCCTTTTCCTCCACACAGTTTTCCAGCCACTCTGCCCCACACCTGTAGGGTTGCCTGGGGTTATTGTGACCAAGCTGGAGGATCTGGCATTTGGTCTTGTTGAACTTCACCTCACTGGCTTCAGCCCATTTATCCCAGCTGTCCAGGTCCCTCCTTAGGGCCTTACTACCCTCAAGCAGATCAACACTTCCTCCAGATTTAGAATCATAGAATCATAGAATGTTTTGGGTTGGAAGGGACCTTTAAGATCATATAGTTCCAACCCCCCTGCTATAGGCAGAGACACCATCCTCTAGACCAGGTTGCTCAAAGCCCCATCCAGCCTGGCCTTGAACACCTCCAGGGAGGGGCCACGCACAATCATGCTGGGCACTCTGTTCCAGTGTCTCACCACTCTCACAGTAAAGAATTTCTTCCTGATACCTAGTCTAAATCTACCCTCTTCCAGTTTAAAATCATTTCCCCTCGTCCTGTTGCTATATGCCCTAATAAAGAGTCCCTCCCCAGCTTTCCTGTAGGCCCCCGACAGGTACTGGAAGGCCTCTATAAAGTCTCCTTGGAGCCTTCTCTTCTCCAGGCTGAAGAGCCCCGTCTCTCTCAGCCTGTCCTCACAGGGTAGGTGCTCCAGCCCTCTGACCATCTTCATGGCCCTCCTCTGGACCTGCTCCAACAACTGCATGCCCTTCCTGTGCTGGGGGCTCCAGAACTGGACACAGTACTCCAGTTGGAGTCTCACAAGAGCAGAGAAGAGGGGCAGAATCACCTCTCTCGCCCTGCTGGTCACGCTTCCCTTGATGCAACCCAGGATACGGTTGGCCTTCTGGGCTGCAAGCGCACATTGCCGACTCATGTTGAATCTTTCATCAATTGACACTCCCACATCCTTCTCCTTAGGGATGCTCTCAAGCCATTCTTTGCCCAACCTATATCTGTGCTTGAGATTGCCCCAACCTCAAGCCAGGGGAACTTCAGTTTGGATATTAGGAAAAATTTCCTCTCAGAAAGAGGTGTTGGTGAGGCATTGGAACAGGCTACACAGGGATGTGGTGTAGTTACCATCCCTGGAGGTGTTCAAGAAACGTGGAGATGTGGCACTGAGGGACGTGGTTTAGTGGGCATGGTGATGATGAGTTGACAGTTAGACTCAGTGATCTCAGTGGTCTTTCCAGCCTTAATGATTCTATGATTCCATGGTTCTATGTATTCTCTATTGGATAAATTTCCTCCTTTGGTTGGTTAAATAGAGGGCAAGAAATTGAGACAAAGGTGGGATATTATCCTCTTTCACTTTTAGGATTTCTTTTCCTTACTATTTTTTAAATTGAAAAGAAAAAAAAAAGCACTAACTGATTTGTTTCTAAATGTATGAAGACTTTCATTGTTGCTGTTATTTCAAATCCATTTTATGGAGGTTCACAAATTTAATATGGGGATATTTTTACGGCCAGATAGCGCCCGTGGGTTTCACAGTGTAGATGATGACACAAATAGCTGGAGTGGCAGCACTACAACATGGAAAGACAGAATAAAAATAAAAGGCTATGGAGGCTGTGTTCATAAAACAAAATGAGGCAATAAACAAAAGGGAAGCATTCTCAGAAGTTGGTAATTTTATTTCTGATGACATCAGCTTCTGCAAAACAGCCAAAAAATTCAGACAGCTGCAATCTTTTCCTACATAAAGTTTGTCAGATCATAAATATGAGTACTGCCACCCGCTCTGGAACCACTGGCTTTATTTTAGGGACCAGGAAAAAAAAAAAATCCTTCAAGAGAAATATTTAAAATAGAAGCAGTTTTGCTACGGCAGAGAAACTTGCAATAATCATTTGGTTTCTCAGGTAGTTGGGGCACCCCCGTGACTAGTGAATTTTGCTTCAGTTCAGTAAGTAAAATCCCTTGTCTGAGATAGGGAAAGATCTGAGGCTAGAGATGAAAGGGGCTCCACTGTATGATTTGATGTGGAGCACTGCAGTTTGTCAAAACATAAAATTCAGTACTGGGCAGGGCTTTAATTCATTAACAACCATGATTAATCTTTGGATTGAGATCTAATGCTCATCACATTATGATATTTTCAGAACAGTGGTTAAACAACATCTCATTTCTTCTGCTTTAAGTTGTACCACACAACCAAAAACAGGAAAAAAAAAAAAACAACACCTTTTTAAACTTACTTCAATATCTGTCAGGCTAAAAAGATTTGCAGACATATGCTCGCAGTGACCCCACAGTTCTTTTGCTGAGATTGCTTTGTGATTATTTTTTTTCATTTATAAGGCTCAGGCCACAGAAAAGAAAACTAGCTAGGTATATTACTGCACAATAGAACGACATAAAAGTATCTTTTATGGGCATTTTTCTTCTGTATTAACCCAAATTGTTCAGAATAGCAAACAGACTTCACAGGGCAACGTGAAGATAAATGGGCAGTGAGTGATAGGCAGCCTATCTGACTGCAGAGGCCACGGTGATGTCCAGTGCTAACAGGAGTCTCTATGAGTTGCAGTTTCACAGCAAGCAGACAGCCCTGTAGTCATAGAATCATAGAGTCGTTTGAGTTGGAAGGGACCTTTAAAGGTCACCTAGTCCAACTCTCCTGCAAGAGACAGGGACACCTACAGCTAGTTCGGGTTGCTCAGAGACCCATGCAGCCTGACTGAATGTCTGCAAGGACAGGGCATCCACTGAATCTCTGGGCTGTGAACCCATTCATCTCGATTTAGATGAGTTTATTTTGTTCATTACAAGAAGAAGCTCTTATGGTGAAATAGCAGATGATCCAGTATGAGTAAACAATAGTGAAAGTCCACGTTCCACATGGGAAAGAGAGTAGTTATTTGCCCAGTCCATCACATCTCTTCTCACATCTGCTACTGCTAATAAAAAAGAGATTAGTACAGTGAAAGACGATTTAGTTCAATTACTCAGATGTAATAACATCAAGGATTTCATCTAGGTTAAATGTACTGTCTATGTGGTTAACCAGTTCAGATCATCATATAGTAAGAAGGGATAGGTTTTTCTAGCCAGCCAAGACATTATGGAGACTGAGATGAGTGGTAGGGCTGAATTTAGTTAAGTTTAGTGTAGTGGGCATGGTAGTGATGGATTGATGGCTGGATAGTTGATCTTAGTGGGCTTTTCCTACCTTAATTCATTCTATGATTCTATGCTCTTCCAGTGTGCCTTCCACTGTTGTTTTCTAATTTTTGCATGGAGATGATCCTCTGCATAAAGCACAGACTGTCACGCTCTGGGAAGTTGAATGTTGGCATTGTTGTCTGAAAATAAAAGCATCCAAGTCATGGATGCATATAAATTCTCTGATTGTATGCCGATAGATAATTTGATTGTAAAGGATTTGGCAAGGACAACCTAGCAAATGCAATTTTTATTTATGCAAGCCCCTAAAATATTAGACTGGCAAAGACATGATTTGTTCCAGGGGAAGATCTGCTTTTTTTGGCATTGAAAGCAAAAAAATTGCTTTGTAGGTCACTGAACTTCATAACTGAAAGTTCAGATGTCAGCTGCGATCAGAATATCTTCTCTGTTCATTCGGTTTATAATGAAAGTCTTCTTCTCATTACAGCTGCTGTCACGTGATGCCAGGAAAAGTCATGATATGAAGTGTACTACTATCTATGATGTTTTCATGTACTTTGCAATCATAATCCACTCAGATCTTCAATTCAGCAGATCAAAGCTGGGAAGGCTGCTGGGCCATCTATCTCCTGAACTGCAATTAATGTATGGATGACACTAAAGAGATAATTAACATGGTAAAAATTATGTATTTCATACTTAATCCAGTAAATTGATATGACTGCAGGTGAATTAGCAAGTATATACAGTATTGTAATGGGAAGACGTGTGCATTGAGGGGTCTCCACACTATTCGTGTAATTATCTTGCAGCCCTTCTAACACAATTAAAACTTGTTGGACAATTTATAGGCAATATTAGGTCTGTATGAGTACACGTTATTAAATAAGTTTTTAAACAATCTGTCTTCTGTAGTTTGTACTATGTTAGGATCTGAACACTGCTCCCCAGCATAAACTGCTAGATGTAGGTATCCAGCCACTACCCTTACCCAAAACAATTACTTTACATACCAGAGAATAATGAAAGAATTGTGTTTTCCTGTAACTAACATGGAGATGAAAGGAAGGCTTTTCCCCAGATGTCACACTCCATTTCCATTTCTTTTCCCCTTCACTGGTTTGTTTGATTGATGCTGCACACTTAGAAGAGCCTTGTTTTTTTCTGAGTTGATTTCATTTCTCAAATGTAAACTAGCAGAGACGTGGTCTAGCCATTGCAGGAAGGCAACAGTGCTAAAATCAAGTGAAAGTTATCAACATCAAAAAAATCCCAGAATCCTGTGGGAATGAGAAAACCTCTGATGTATCAGAGGTTAGCCACCCACACTGAGGTGGACTGATAAAAACCCAAAGAGATGGATTATGTATGACAATCTTATAGCATGATGCATGTACAAACACCACATTGTACGCTCGCTCCTAGTCAGCATTTGGACTACAACAGTGCTCACGCCTGGAGCTAACCCTGTTATACCTGCCCTGCAAATGTGGTAAGAGGAGGATGCCTTGGAATGGAATCCAAAAGAGGAGGGCATTATGGAGAAAATGAGCAAAAACATTTCTTCATCTCTTGGGAGCTTGAGGTCCATTTATCCTAATGTGCCCTTAAGCCCATTTGTGTCTGTCATGGAGCCCATTGCATGAGGCTGTTGACGAGGTAGCAGTGCGGGATTCTAATACCTCTTGAAAACAGTGATTTTCTTGTATTGACAGCACCTGGAATGGGTGCAAGAGTAACAATGCAGAATTTAATATCAGTTAGTTAGCAAAAAAACATATCAACATGGAGGAATCCAATTTACCTTATGTGCTGCCTTGTGATTGAAAGGCATGAAAAGGGTAAATGTGTATTAGATCATAAAAATGCCCTGATAAAATACATTACTGTCATCAGAAGCACTTGATACATTTACAACCAAGTCTCCATTGTCCTTTGGCATCTGCTGTGATTTAATGACGATGGTAGCACCAATCTGTTACTATTGTTTTGAGCTGGCTTAATTTGCCTTCCATAATTCAGGCAAATTGCAGGAGTTGAAAAGGGCTGAAGGAGTAACCTTATTAGCAGAGAGATGTTCTTCAGGATGCAGACTGAATGAAGAGTAAAGAAAAAAAATGACAACAAAATTAAAAAAAAAAAAAGGATAAATATTTCAGGAGGAAATTCCCCTCTCAGATCCCTACTCTGATATTTAGAAAGGTAATTCAATTTAACCCAGGTTAGAATACACATTTTGATTAAGCTTTGTTTGTTTAATTTTTTGGTTTTCAGGTCAGTATTTTGTTGACAACATAACAAATGAACATTGCTTAATAGCCATTATTTGTGTTTATGGCATTGTAGATGCTTTCAAAAAAGAAAAGCCTCCTGTTCCTGAAAATTACTATATCCAGTATATCCAAGTCATAGTTTTTTCCCCCTATTAAAAAATAGAGAGAGAAGCTGTATCTTGTGTTTCTGTCACTGGTGTAAAAAGTGATCTCATTAAAATGTATGAAATTACCATGGCATAAAATTAATACCAGAGATGATTTGGGCTCATGCTTTTTTCGTAGATCCTAAAGTATCAGAAATGTCTGTGTTACATCAAGAGCTGCATTCATATAATTCAGGAAAGGATGGGTTCTAATGCACTCTGATTATTCCTTTATCAATTTTCACTGGCAGCTCTAGTCTATACTATTGAATAAGTTATTATGATTTGATTGATTTTTCTTTCCTCAGGCATGCATTTTATATCTGAGGCAATTCCTGTAAAAGAAAGGAAAACGATACTACAAAACATGAATCTCAGCTTTTCAAAGCCAAATGTTATTTGGGTAATTCCCGTGGAAGAAAAATGTGCAGCATTCTTTTCTTCCACACTTGATACTTACAGACCGGGGTTCTTCTTCAGTATAGAGGGTTGGAATTTTCTTCAGATCATCTTTGTTTTCTCTGATTTCAGCATAAGGTTTCCAAATATGATTAAAAATGATGAGAACCTCCACTCAGTACATATGAGTTCATTTGGGACAGACAGTTGAATATGAAATATAAACATTTTAACTATAGCCCAAGACCAAAAGTTTTAAAAATTGTGTATTTCGAGCTTGTATTTTGATGGTCCTCCATCGTTATCACCAAATTTCCTAGATTGCTCTGAACTTTCTCTCCATCTGTGTCTCACCTCTGATTTTAGTAGATGTAAATTGAACTCTGACACTACTACAGGGCATTGACTTTTTAGCCTAACAAAATGAAGCTTGGAGGAAACAAATCCATTTAGCAAATAGACTTGAGCTCTCTTGTCTTAAACTTGCTTAGTTTCATTTTGTTTCAAACTTTTGCCAAGCTGAGGAAAAAAACTGCTTGTTTAGACTGCCATTAGAAGCTGCCTCAAACATATTTGAGGGCTATACAAGCTTTTATGATAGCTTCAGTCCGTTTTTGGCTAGGCTTCTTTTTGGTCTGTACCTTTCCTCATCAAGAAGGAGTCATTCTTCTTTGGTGGCCTTCAACCCCAGACTCCATTTTATAGCATAAGTTGCCTCTTTGGTCCACCAACAATACTCCTTACATTGCTGAAAAATCATCTCCTTCTTACCTGACTTTCCACTGTTCATAAGACTCAACAGATCTTGTGGGAAAAAAAAATCTTTGATATTCTATTAGGCTAGAATAGAATCACAGAATCACAGAATCATAGAATTATATAATATCCTGAACTGGAAGGGACTCATAAGGATCATCAAGTCCAACTCCTGGGTCTGTACAAGACCTCTCAAAAATCAGACCATATGTCTGAGGGCATTGTCCAGATGCTTCTTGAACTTTGGCAAGCTTGGTGCCATAATAGATTACATAGAGTTATTTTGTTGATTCCACTTCTCTGACATCATGTCAAATTTTGTATTGAGGAAATAAAAAGGTAAGTTCTCTTCACTTTCTTTTTCTTTTTCTTTTTCTTTTTCTTTTTCTTTTTCTTTTTCTTTTTCTTTTTCTTTTTCTTTTTCTTTTTC
>JANHGO010000063.1:10722160-10776704 GCA_024606505.1 Aquila spilogaster | reverse complement strand
TTTCTTTTCTTTTCTTTTCTTTTCTTTTCTTTTCTTTTCTTTTCTTTTCTTTTCTTTTCTTTTCTTTTCTTTTCCTTATTCCTTCAGTGTCATATTTCACCATTAGATTTTGGAGTCCATTCATTTTTTGGGGTTTCATATACTCATAATGGACACATATTATTTACTTGACACCAGAGAGGCAAACACAGATATGCTGCATTTAATCAGGAATAAGCCTTTTTTTAATGTTCAGTGCCTACCCTGTATAAATAATCTTGCATATATCATTTCCCTTAAGACGGATGAGCTACTCTACCAATATTTAAGATAGTTAAGAATTATCCTACACAGTATAAATCATCCAGTTGCTATAAGGGATGTCACCTTGTATGACAAAAATGGGAGCATAGGAAATTGGAAAAGAAATTAATGTCATGATCTGACATTCTTGCATAGAAGTTATACATAGTTTGCATCTCTAGTGCTTGATCTTTCCATACCTAAGGTAAATTGGTTTATGAAGCATCTAGATGCATGTAATGAAAGATTGTAGTAAATATTTAAATTAATCTGTCTACTGAGTGCATCCAGAATCAATATCAGGATGTGGATTTTTAGCATCTGGAGCTAAATTTCTCACTAATAAGGGGCTTATTTTTTCATTTAATGGAACGCTTCTGAAAAGCAAGTGTCTGCCATTTCATCTGATCACAGTAAATGACCTTCCTCTTTAAAGATAACCTGAGCTTATCGGATTTAAACTCAAAATCCTCTCCTAACAGTGATAGCTGATAAACACTGAAGTTGCCTAGAAGGAGAGACTCTGGTGTGGTAGCCAGTGACTGCACTCAATGTGTATGGTATGACTGCTATCTGAAGACAAGAATGTGCTCTGTCTGTGCTATGAGCTGATCAAAACCCCACAACCATGCCAGGAAGAAGCAGGTTAAGCCCACCATTATGTTGATGTAGCCATATGACTTTTCCATGGCACCTGAGCTGGGTCCTGGGGGCTCAGATCACAGGCAGTTCACTGCTGTGACATGCAAGCATGGTGATTTTCTGCATGCAGTATAAAACTACTGGGAATGTGTCTATGAGTCCTCATCTGAAACACTAAAGCCAAGAAATCTGGTGCTTGGGACTAAAATGCTGTTTGAAAACAAACCATTCACTAAGATTTGCCTTTGTAGTTGCAGTTTGCTTCTTAAATGTGCAGGAGCTGCGTTCCAGCATGACGTATCACACCGTCTGCCAGATGCTGTCCTTAGGAGAGAGGCAAATCTGCAACACACAGGAAAGAGTTCATTTTCCAAAATAGCTTTGCTTTTCAGTGCTTAGATACATTTAAATTAAAATGAAGCCAGCAAATGCCCATAAAGAACCAACTGAGTTAAAAGCTTGCAAGTTTTCTCCCTAACTCCTTCAGTTGAACTGATCTGGTTTGGTCTGCTGAGTACGTCCATTTGTAACAGTATGTGATCTGATGTGGCTGCAAACGCCTAGGAGGCTGTAGTAGATGGGGAATTATTTTAAAATCAATATACTGTGCCCTTATCTATCTCAGGTCTGCTTGGAACTGTAGTTTAAAATAAATTAAGTCATTAGAATGTGTAGTATGTTTAATGCTAATGAGCCGGTTGATTTAATTACATTAAAAAAACAGCCTTAATCATTAGAGAGCTTTTTGTTTTCTTTTGTTTTAAACCAGGAGTAGCAATGCTGCTAGTGTTCTCTGTGCAAAATGTCTCCTTGTAACATATTTACTGTTTTTCATGTCTGGTAATACAACTTTCAAAGTGTTAAAAAGAAGAAAATGAAGCCCCACTGAAAAGCTGTGCCTGTTGGTGCCTATTGCTGATTTTGTGAACAAAGACGTTGTCTTATCTGCCCCTCTTGTCAGATGGAAAGCAATACCCAAAACTTCTAAGCTCAGAAAAGTCATGGAGATATAAGCTAACACCCTGATCTATTTTTAAAAGGAGAGAGTGTTAAATGTCATCTAAAAGGGTAAAGTCTACTGTTGCAGTAAGCCTAAGCTGTTCGTTGTCCCAGGTTTTGGCCTGCATGGTAAAGTTCTTCCTAGCTACAATTTACCATCCTATGGCAATTAGAAAAGTGAGTAAGTAGAAATCAAAAGCGTAGTTTAAAATTTTAATAATGAACAACTTGATCACCAGAAGACACCTTCATCAGCCACTTAGTGTCTTTCTGATACGGTTCACCAAAGGACCTTATTGGTCATCTAGTTCTACACTCCCTGCCAAGAGCAGGGATACCTTCCACTAGACCATATTGCTTGAAGCCCCATTCAACCTGGTCTTGAACACTTCCATAGATAGGGCATCCACAGCTTCTGTGGGCAGTCTGTTCCGGTGCCTCATCATCCTCATAGTAAATAATTTCTTATTTACATCTAATCTAAATTTACCTTCTTATATAGTTTAAATCCATTACCCCTTATCCTATCATTACACACCCTGGTAAGGTGAATGGATTGGGAAAGGGTAACTCACCATGAAGTCTGGCTCAGTGCTGAGTCAAAACCAACCTGTAGATGTAGAGGAGATCTCACCTCAATGTGAAGTCCTAAGAAGTCTCATCTCACATTGGTGTTCACCTTTTAGCAGGAATCAAATTATTTAATCTGATAGTCTAATCTTCCTTTAAAAAGTGTATGAATTTATTAAAATACTTTAGCAAAGGTAACAGGTGAGTATAAGTGCTTGTGGCACAGCTATGTTTCTTGGTGAGGATACCCCATTCTCCTCCTAAGAGGTTCACTTCTCGTTTGCGGTGCCTGCCTTGAGACATGGACCAGCACAGAGCACTGAACACATGGAGCTGAGGTTACATTGACAGTCAGTCTGTATCTATGGCATACCCCAAAGATAACTGAATTTTCAAACTCTGAGACATGCTTGAACTTAGCCACCTCCCTAAAATATTATTCTCATCTCTAAGTGTAGTATCGCTTTCAGTTTGGATATTAGGAAAAATTTCTTCTCAGAAAGAGCGGTGAGGCATTGGAACAGGCTGCCCAGGGAAGTGGTGGAGGCACCATCCCTGGAGGTGTTCAAGAGAAGGGTAGTTGTGGCACTGAGTGAGTGACATGGTCTAGAGAGGTCACTGGCATGGGTTGATGGTTGGAGTCCATGACCTTACCGGTCTTTCCAACCATAATGATTCTATGATTTTATGGTTACAGTTGTTAAATGCTACAGATGTAAGAAAATAAAAATATAAATTGTAATTAGTACGTGCCAAGCAGAGTATTAATGGCTACGCTTATTCTGTACGGGAAGCACTGGCTGCACACCTCATAAGGTTTTCAGAGAGAAGGACATTAAGTAACTGCTAAATACCTCAAGAGCAGAGAGTGTTAAATATTGACCCTGGTTTGTGCTTATCAGACCATCTGCTTTGCTGTCAAGGGGCATGGAAATTGCATGCTTCATGGCTGAGAGCAATAGTCAGCTGCCAACGCAGCTCCACAAGAGCTGACTTGTCTTTTTGATGCGGCCAAGTACTGCACGTCAGCAAGACCTCCAGCACCTTATCAATGATTTGAACAACTGACCCATCACGAGAGTCTCACTGCCTTCACATAGACTTTGAACCAGAGTGCTATCCTTTCCTACACAGTATATAAAAAAAGTCAGCCTTTTAGTAGATCAAGATGCATAAAGGAACAGCTGCAATGTATGATGTAGTGTTTAGGTTTTAATACTTCGGAAGCAAAAGTAAAGGTTAGGAGTTGATTGCTGAAGGAATTATGTATTTTGAAAAATGTTTTCATATCATATTTGCTGCTTGTAGGATGGATGGATGTGTATTTTCACTGAAATTGAATGTGCAGTGATATATTTCTACATTTCAGTCAAATGTAGATGTCTAGCCTGCCATTATACATGATTAGAAACCTATATTCACTGCTCTGGTAGTATTCTTAATAACACCGTTGCTATCAGCCTGATTCTTAGGTCCAGGAGGGAAACTGGTGTTGTGGCTAATTATTTTCAGTAATGCTGAATGCAATAAAACTGCACACACTGGATTTGCAGATTTTCTACTCATAAAGGTACATAGTAGGTTTTTGGGTTTTTTTTGAAAACAGGAAATACCTCCTGCTTTACCCATATAATATATATAGGTTTGTGATGGACAGTGTCCACAATAATGTCTTCCTTTTCTCAATAACTGCTTTACTCACTTCAGAAAACATCTCTTGCTAATGGGGAAGAAAGAGACACCTGTTTCCCACCTCAATGGCAATTTAAATGTAATTGACTCATACCACTTGTCATTTTCTTTCCAGTGTAGTTAGTAAAGGAACAGATACTGAACGCTTATTACTGAGTTTGACCATGATACTCCCAAAATTGTAGACAAAGAGTTTGAAGTACCCAGCAGAACATGCCTCATATGCTCCCTCTGCAAACAGGCCTGGTCTGTACTGTACAGTGGGCTACAGCCAAAGACAGCTGAGTCAGCTGAAATCAGAATTAACAGTCTTGTTCATTGCCTTGAAAGTTTCCAATTTATATTCTCTCTAACTTATTGCAGGATTCCCAGAGATAAGGACCAAAATCACATTATTCTGGATCTGGATCAATCACTGGAAGAGACCAACTTTTGACATGGTCTGATAATGAGCTAAAAGAGCAAAGATTTTGATTAGGTATGAGGAGAAAATTTTTTACTCATATGGTGGTGAGGCACTGGAACAGGCTGTCCAGAGAAGCTGTGGATGCCCCATCCCTGGAGATGGTCAAGGGAGCTGGAACTGGATGGGCTTTGAGGTTCCTTCCAACTCATGCCATTCTGTGATTCTACAATATGGTTTTATGGTTTTTCTTCCCCTCTGCTCTTGCTGACACCATACATGGAAGCCACATACATTGGTCCCTTGTTCACTCAGACAAGCTACTAATGGTGCCTGCTAAAGTATAACCTGCCTTCTTGCATCCATCCATGCTAAGTCAAGAGAAGGCTGCTAGAGAGTGCCAGAGTCTTCATGTGTTACCATGCAAAAGAGAAGTGGGAATTAAGAGGCACAGCCCAGAAAAAAAAAATCTAACCTGACAAAAAACATCTTTTATTTGCTCTGAACTGACTCACCTTTCTGTTAGCCAAGCAAAGCTTGTTAGTGGATGTGTTCAAAACGTCAAGCTCTTTGGCCTGGATCCACCTCTTAGCTTTCACATTCAGCTGATTTCTTTCAGGCTGGTTTGGGGGCTCTTTCTGTAATGAAAGATGATTCCTCTCCTAGAGCAGGTTTCCCTGAATGGCAGTTTGTTCCCCTGATCATTTTACACTGAACGTAGCTAACTGCATGTCAATTTTTAAGTGATAGATGAAATTAATGCTCCCTCTGGTACCTGACCCACTGCAAATGAATCAGCATTGGGCAGATCAATACCGTTAAAATCATTTGAATTTCCAATCTTAAAAATTATTGAAGGTGAGAGAGAGAACCATATAAGCTTAGAAAGAACATTTTTACTTGAAATTACGATGATGCAAAAATGATATATTTCATGTAAGTCTTGTGGAGTGGCTCATTTCCTGTACTTCCTAGCAAAAATATTTCCAGTTCCCATCTCTTCTCAGCACAAAAGAGTAATCTTGATAGTACTTATACTGTGGGGCTTTTATTTGCACAAGTAGATGTCGCGTTTGCTTATAAGAATGTAAAATATTTCTGTTCACTGTCTGGATGTAAGATGAAAGCATATACGTATTACTTATTCTTAGTTAACAAATACAAGGTATATAATTTACACAAAAAGGGCAGCATCTGGTACAATCCTTGTGCTGGGAATAGTGGAAACTGCACAAGGTATCCCCATTATCCTATCAGCCTAATTTTGCTAAACTCGTTTTAATGAAGCACAGAAATGTGACTGCCTATTTAGCTTCTCATTCTGAGAACATATTGTAATTAACTGCCTGAGCAGCTGTACAGTGCTAGGAGAAGACTTTAAGTGATGTGACTCTGTGGATTTTACTTGTGTTAAAATTATTTGGGATATTGGAAAGGAAGACCCGATTGCCTTTTGTGGCAGTGTCTAAAGCCTAAATGAGTTCTGACGTCTGAAGAAAGAAGAAAAGTCCTGCAGACTTAACATCATATTCTGCAAAATGCATTTGGGAGCTTGATCACCGTGCCTAACCTTATCAATTATTTCAGCCCCTCCAGTTATTGTTACATATTTGATCCTCAAATGTTGTTTAATTGATATTATAAAAGTTAACATAAACTCAATGGCAAGGGAACAGCTACTCCCTGTGTAAACTATTATCTCCATTATCACAAGGAACCAAGGAACCAAGATACTACTGATTACTTTTCTCCTTGGCTAAACAGCAATACTTCATTGACAGCCTGTAAAAACCCTCACTAGTAGAAACTATTATAATACTTCATTAGATGGGAGCAAATGGAGTTAGTCAGGCAGTCAGCTACAGTCTGTAAGGCAAGGATGGGGCAACACTATGAAGAATATATTTAACATATTAATGATAATGTTTTTAAATGTGTTCTATGAGGTGATATAATACAAGGTGATCAGTATTTTTTTCCTAAAAATTATGGAATATAGTTAATCACTGTGAATTATCATTAAATTGAACCAAAATGCTTAAAGACTTCCTTTATTTCCTTTGAATTCCTTCCAGTTATTAAAGGGAGTGTATAAACAGAAGGGAGACCAATGGTTTACATGAGCAAATAATGATAGGACAAGGGGAAATGGTTTTAAACTGATATTAGGAGGAAATTTTTTACTCGGAGGGCAGTGAGCCCCTGGCACAGGCTGCCCAGAGAAGCTGTGGATGCCCCATCCCTGGAGGTGTTCAAGGCCAGGTTGGATGGGAGTTGGAGGTCAGTGATCTTTAAGGTCTCTTCCAACCCAAGCCATTCTATGATTCCGTAACTCTGTGTTCTTTTCAAGTCATTTATGTCAATAAAATGAGATCTGAACAGAGGAGATATTTCAAGTTATGCAACAACCAATAGAAAATCCACTCTGACTGAACTCTTGCTGCAAAACAGTGACAGCAGGTCACCATGTAAAATAAATACTCAGGAGGAAATATATCCAAAATATTATGACCTATTTCTGATATCAGACTTCAGCTTCTGCCTTTAACAGTCTCCATCACTCTTCCAACAAAACCTTCAGGAACATATATTAAGTTTTGAAATTGGATTCAGTTCAGTGTTTTGGGAAAGCTATATGAGACCAGGCTTAGGCTTCCCTGAGGAAAGGATGAGACATGATGCTTCATGTTACCACAGTTGTCTACTTTGCTTGCCCATTGAGTCTGCTAAAGGCAGAGAAACTGAGTTGAGGGTGTCAAGAATATGCTTCCAAGTGTGCAATCAATCAGAGGCTGTGGGAGCTCCAAGAAAGAGCATGGGGGAGAGCAAACTAGTTAAACATTTTATTCATCTTTAAGATGTAAGCCTGCATCTGTTCTGGGGGCTTATCCAATCCAAAGAGTGTTGACGGGACATGCAGCTCTTAGTGATTCTGGTACAGGAGCAAACAAGATTTATTAAGACTTGCTCACAAATATTTTTTGTTTCTCTGTAAAAACAGACATTCTCACAACTAAGATTTACAAATTGCCTTCATAACCACATATATTGGTTAGCTTTTGTTTGCAAAAATCGCTTGAGGCATCTTGTTTAAGAACATAAGGTCCCATGTGTAAAAATCATTTTTCACAAACTAGTTTTATATTGTTCAGTCTAGAAGTTCTGGGCCTTATTAGTGTAATTATTTGTATTTCAGAGAGCACTAGAGAGAGCTGACAGCAGTTGTTCTTTGGATGGAAGAATGGGTTTCTCCTTGAAGAGTTGCTTCGGGGACATTAAAATTGAAAGTGGAAATGCCACAGCACAAAACTCTCAAAGTGGCATTCTGACACAGTTGAGGAGGGAAACATATTACATCCGCATTAGTACTAAGTACTAAATATCAGCATAAATATTTGTCTCTTCCAGCTGTAGAGTCTAAGCGAGATTCAGACACATTGGTGCCTAACAGTACCAAAGCTTTTGTTCTCAGAATATGGATTTTTGTATTTCTGCTGTTATGAGCTGTATTAATTCTTTACTTTGAAGTACATTTGTCTTTGTCATTCAGAGTATCCCTTTTCGCTAACACTGGAAATTCAGTCAGAAACAAGCTGTATTCATGCCACAGATTATGATCTGAACTACCCTCTTGGGTGAGAAATGCAAAATGCATTTATTCTGCTTTAATTAGACCTCTAGCAAATCCTTGGCAAATGACAATTTCGAGCAGAAGATGAGAAAGCTATTTCCTTTAGCTTCCCTCTACTACAATAGCAGGATGACAGAAGGAGCTGGGAGTTAATAGGAAACATTAACCAAAATTTGCCCTTGTAGCGGCTAGCAGTTCAGCTGTTGTTTCATATTTCTTCTGTGGCATCATGCACAATTCCAGAGTTTAACAATTGTCCATGGCCTTCAGAGAACACACACCATGGTAATAAGATGAACTGTTTTTAAAAGATTGCATTAATACCATCAGGGCTGACACAGTATTGATGTCAGTGGAGGTAAGGGAGAGTGCTGAACTCCTCACCTCCATTCCTATCACGGGGAGGATGAAAAATACCCTGATGCTGCCAGCGTTGCAAGCTGTCTCCAGCTGCTCACAAACAGCAATCAAAAGCAAAAGGAAGGAAGGGCCAGGGTCCCACATCCAGAGTGCACAAGTTTTGTGTGCTGTGAGGGAGGAACAGAAATGGGGGGTACTGGGCAAGGAGAAAAAGGTGCACTGAAATCTCTCCCTTGCTCTTTCCCAGGAAACACAGATATGCCCATCAGATTAAAAGTGCAGTTATGCTTTTCAGGGATGTAGGCATATCCTGAGATGATGAAACTGCCCTGAACCACTGCAGTGGTCCTTTATAAACCTCAAAGGATATGTTGATCTCCTGCATCACTTGCTGGCCACTAACAGGTCAGAGAAGCACACAATTTCTCAATCTCTTTGTCCTAAAAATAAGACACTAGCTGATGGGAAAAGCAGCGACTGAGACACCACTGTGATATAATTAATTCCCAGGCCTGCCCTTTGCCTGCCCTGTGACTTTACATGCGTCACTGTACTTTATCCTCTTTCTCTTGGATGCTTCATCTGTTCAGTGCAAATCTTTCAGAGCAGGAGTGCCTTCTTAAATTGGTTTGCCTAGCACCCAGCATGACCCAGTTTCCCAAGTGCAACTTCAGTGCATAAATGGTAGGAAAGAGGCCAGCTGGCTGCAGAGTACAAAAGACTTGTGCTCTGCATTGTTTTGCCTTTCCAAATCACGTAAATTTTCAAATATCAAAATGAAAGAATCCAAAGGCAAAAGAGGAGTGCATGATGAGGAGCAAGAAGGGAGAGAAATCACATACTACAGCTTATGATAAATCACATGGTAATTCATCATCTGGCTTCTTTGAGATAAAAAGCCAATATAGAGAAATCAAGAGCAATTATGTCCCAGCTTACGAAATGTCTTAGGCTATGCTCAAGCCTTCGCTTTTGATTCTATGTATTTTGCACTTGGCATGTTTTGTCTCTTCTGTGAATAATGGAGTCTATCATCATTATTAGTTATTATCTTCATTATGGTATTTATTATACTCTTGAAGGTAAAAGATACAGCTGAAAAGTGACCAGACTGCAGTTGTAGAATATACTGCATTTTAAGGAGTTCTTTCATGTTTCTGGTGAAGATATAATTGGTATCAGAGGGCTGAAAGCAGAAACTTAAAAATCCAGTCTGGAATGTTTTTTTTAAACAACAGCTGCAGAAAATTCCCACTGGAGCCAAGTGAAATAGAGAACACTCTTTCTGGGTGCCTCAGACCAAACAGAGTGTGTTTCCTAAAGCCCCATGGTGACATTCAACATAGCTTGGTGGAATATTGCCATGTTGGTGTGCATCATAGCAAAGGTCAGTCTCATTCACTACAGGGACCCTTTAGGGGCTTAAAAGCAAAATACACAAAGCAATCTCTGTAGAGCTGAGAATATGAGACAGCTGTTGTAAAACTGTAGGCCTCTTTTAAGTGTTAAGATAAGGTAAAGTACATGCCATATAGCAATAAGGTGGGTATGTTGTGTGGGATCACACAGTATGTGCAGGACAACCAGGGGATCAGGCCCAGCCAGCACGGGTTTGCAAAAGGCAGGTCCTGCTTGACCAACTTTATTCCTTCTATGATCGAGTGACCTGTCTGGTGGATGAGGGAAAGGCTGCTGATGTGGTCTATCTGGACTTCAGCAAAGCCTTTGACACTGTCTCCCACAGTATTCTCCTGCAGAAGTTGGCAGCCTGTGGCTTGGACAGGTACACTCTTTGCTGGGTAAAACACTGGCTGGAGGGCCGGGCCCAGAGAGTGGTGGTGAATGGAATTACATCCAACTGGCGACCGGTCACAAGTGGTTTTCCCCTGGGATTGGTACTGGGATCTGTCCTGTACAATGTCTTTATTGATGACCTGGATAAGGGCATTGAGTGCATCCTCATTAAATTTGCAGATCACACCATGTTGGAAGGAAGTGTCGATCTACCTGGAGGTAGGAAGATCCTACAGAGGGATCTGGGATCTGACCAGGCTGGATTGCTGGGATGAAGCCAATGGGATGAATTTCAATAAGACTAAATGTCAAGTCCTGCACTTTGGCCACAACAACCCCAGGCAACGCTACAGGTTTGGGGCAGAGTCTCTGAAAGAGTGGTCAGGTTCTGGAACAGGCCACCCAGGAAAGTGGTGATGTCACCGTTCCTGGAGGTGCCTAAGAAGCATTTAGATGTTGTACTGAGGGACATGGTTTAGTGGGGAAATACCGGTGGTAGGTTGGACTAGATGATCTTGGATGTTTTTTCCAACCTTGGTGATTCTATGATTCTATGATAGGAATAAGCATGACAAATAACCTGGACAGGCAACGGTAGAAAATGAATTCTGTCTTAACAGAAAGAGCAAATGACTGAAGAATACTATTTTAGTCCGAGAATACTTCTGTCCCAGTCTTCTCCTTAAAATGGTGAGAGACTCAGCTCAATTTATTGCTGAGCTCATATGATAAATATAAGATGAGAGGCAAAAGGACCAGGAAAATACAAGAAGCACGCAGCACTGGTCAAGGTGGTAAGGCCACTGGTTTCAGGAGAGAAAAGCCCAGCTCACACAGAAGACAGGGAGGGATTTCAGAGAGATATTTCAGAGGAACTTCATAATAGAACAGCTTCAGAGCTGTCTGTGGGGTTTTCCTGCCTAGCACAAGAGATAAGTTCAAAGAAGGAAAGGAGGAACTTGTATGAAAGCAGAAAGCAAGCAGCAGCCAAAGCTAAGCCCAACTAAAAAGTGGACATGCAGCATGTGAGGAAGAAGAGGACAAAAAAGGTAGGCTGTAGACTACTCTCATGTGAAACCAACCAGTTTTTGATGGATATGCTGTAGTAAACAGTGTAAGCAGTGGGAAGACATAACTGATGTTAGGTTATTAGGTATGTATTTTGAGAGAAGAGGGGAAAGGGATGATGCCCAAGTCATGATGGAGAGGCAGATTAGTGATGTTTCCCTGATGATGAAGCCAAAGGAAGGGCAAGATGGCAGAAACAGGGCTCAGATTCAGGGCCATGCCAAGACTGCATGCTCACAGAAGAGATACAAGTGACAGGCCAAGATGTTGGTAGGAGGTTGATTACAGTATAATATTTGTGAACTGCCCAGAGCAGGATTTATTCTCAAAGCAGTAGCCAGGACAGATTTGCTGTTAGCTGCTCTTTTTGATGGTTTTATAATACATACTGCTGGAGGCCAGCTGCTAACCAGCTGATGCACCCTTCGCTAGCCATAGGTGGGCCGATGGCTCATCACAGCCAGCAAATGCAACTCTATTGATTTAAAGATGTATGAGTCTACTGCTAGAAAATCACTGTACTCAGTGGCTTCCTCATTGCATTTAATCATGGAAGCAGGTTTTCCATTATATTCAAATGATATTTTTTCCTTTGCAAGGATGTAGATGGAAAAGCACATAACAAATGCATTGAGAGAGGCACTTTTAAACAAGTCTGCACAATGGAAGCAAACTCTAGTGATAAGAAATATCAGTTGGAAGGTCCTTTTCACACATGGGTGTGCACTGCAGAATCTTCCAGATGCTACACCATTACTTACAGTATTGCCTACTTTTACTTTCTCCTTCAACAAGGTTTACCAGCCCAAAAAGAAACTCAGCCTGGCTTTCTCAGAGTAGAGGCAAGTTATGGTTTCTCTGTTCTTCCCCTGGTATGGTATATCATGAGCTCCTGGTTGTGTACCCCATAAGGGTGTACTGTATGTCCTTGAAGCACAATAGCTGTGATATGATAGAGACTGAAAACATCTCACAATAAGAGGGATTAAACTCCTGCTTGTTGCTTACTGCCTTGTTCACCACCATGAGTTTGTACATCTGTGGTCTTTCAGCTTATGGATATATGCATGATAGAGGGCTGCTACAATATAGCACAATCAGACAGGAGTTCTCCAGGCTCTTGGAATTAGACACTGGTGCCCAAATCCGAAAAGCAAGGGATCTCAAAAGGGACACGGGCATCAACTTCATCTGAATGGCTAACAGCAGAGTTGTGAAATGTTTATATTTATATAGACAGGGAATTTTGAGACTGACCAAAATTTCTTGTAGACAATTGACTATAGAGAGGACATAAAGATAACTGCTGTTTTGAAACACTGTTCTGAGCTGATGGTATCCAAATTCTGAAGTCAAAATTCAATGTTAATTTACATGTCTTCAAACTCCCCTTCACTGCAATTACATGGAACTGAATTGTGTCCCAGTTAGCGCTGCAATAAGCTCTTAAGGGACACCTAGGTCTTAGGATGTTATCAAAACACATTTATCATTCCCCTGTATTTTCATTAGTGTCGTGACCGTGCCTTCCTAACCTGATCCATTACACCCATTAGTGCTGACACAGAAACAGTGGATCTGACAGAAGGGCCCTTGCCTATCTTCCTCAATATTTTTTCTAACATTTCGAGATCTTTTTTAAGTTTGAAAGATAATTGTTTGAAACCATTCTTTCTTAACCTACTGTTATTATTTTTTTTTTTACCTTTAAGTGTCAGTGTCATTACAGCAAAGGACCTCAGAAATATGTTTACTCTTCTACCTCTGATCCTCTAAAGTAGTAATTGGATTCTTGTATAAGACTAGTGAAAATGGCATTTTCCATTTTCAAGCATCAGAAATCTTCGCAAGATATTGATTGCTGTCTCTTATGAATCCTCTTTGATGCAGGTAAGGTCTGTTACATCTATTTAACCAACGGATAAACAAGCCTCGGGGTCCCTTGTAGAGTCTGAATGACATACTAGCATTGATATTTTTATTAAATCCCCTCTTTCATGTCAAACTCTTGTAGAAGATTTCATTCCACTCTACCATGCTTGGATGTGGACTTCATAGTCCATGACTTCTATTATCCTCAATTTTAGATTACCACGTTGCAGCAGAGTGCAGACACTACACAAGCTAGGGCATGCACAAGCACCGTCTTCCCCTTATCTGCCCATGATGCTACGGAAGTGTCAGATAAATGCTACTGGAAAGCTTTCCTGGCCCCTGCTGGCTCTTTAACTGTGCCAGGGATAATCTGCATAAGGTGACACAGGCCATAAAGTGTACGAGACAGACTTCAGATGATGTAAGTTGAGGCGGTCACCTCTCCCTGCACCCTCACACAGTGAGAGACCAAGCAGCCAAGTTCCACTTCTCCATTTGACCTTCCATGCCTCCTCCAGTTTAATAATTTCCATTTATCACATGCTTGCCCAGGAACTTTCAAGGCAAAATTAAACGTTTTGATCTATTCACAACTGAAATAGATTGTTGGAATGGCTTTCTGTTGAACCATTTTGGCACCAAACTGTGTTTCTCTCCCAGGTATGCAGACCTAAAGATGACCTGCCAGTCTTTTCAATCAGGAACCATGTTCCTTGCATAGAAGAACACATATATGACAGGTGCATCGCCACCATCATTTTGTTGTGTGAAATAAACCAAGTCCTTTGGGTTTCTTCCAATAAAATAAACTGCCAAGTTCTCTTTCCCTCTACCTGCTTCAGTGCAAATTTCTTTTTCTTGGGCATGGGAAACCAGAATTCCTATGTTATTCCAGATAAATCCCACAACAGTCTTCTATTTTCTTTTCTCGGCTGAAAGCACCTTGCCTTGCAGTCCTAGTCTTGGAATTATGTTTGAATGGATAGCCATGTATGTTCCCTTTACATTAGAAGGTAAGTTTCCACTCATCAACCAAAATTCCTGTGGCCTGCATGACTTGCATTTCATTCTGGTACATTTTAGGCCATGTCCAGTCCTAAGGCCTCCTGAATGATATTCTTAGACAATTCTGAGATGAAAATGATAGTTGACTTCTTTCTCAGAAACTATTTACTTCAGCATATCCCTGCTTTTTCTGTAGAGGTGGTTAACATCTACTTCTAAATATTAGTTTCCAAACCAGAGACCTTTTTCCACTTAAATCCTCATGACCTACTGCTGTTATTATTATTTAATTTCATTCCTAATCATTTCACTAATGATAATCAGGTTATTCATCTTAAGCAATAATTTTGTGTCACGTCAAGGCCATATGTCAAGAACAGAATCATTGATTTACTCAGAATGTCTCATGTCTTATGAAAGAAGAATTCAGATTATCTGGGGAAAACGGTCTTGGATAAATTCTTGTAGCATATTAATTCATTTCATTGTACATCTATGACTTAATAAAAACAATTTTTTAAGACTTAGATATAACTAGCACCAATCTAATTGGGTCTTGACAGAATCACAGAATTGATGGTCCATTTCTTTTTTTTTCTTACCCACTTAAATAAATGTCCAATTGTCTTATTTGATGATAAGATCAAGAGATATGCAGAGAAACTGTGTGGAAGAACACTTATCACGATACCCCAGGTCAGATATTTTTCCCTACTTCATCGAAAGCCAATGGGCTGATAAACAGGGGCTTGTGAATTCACATATCACGGTCCTGTCCTTAAAAACACCTCTTTCACAAGATTTGGCAGTTCAGATTGGGGTGGTTTAAAAACTTGCCATCCCCAAACGTCCCTGCCAGATTACTGATTAAGTGATTTCACTATTGCCAGTAAGTGTAAACCACTATCAATCTCAGTTTACATTAAAACATCCAGCTATAAGCTACGCAGGCTGGCAACTCAGATTCACTATCATCTCTGATTTAGCTCCAACAGATGAAGAGTTTATCTTACAGGCTGGTAACCTCTTCAGCTGCTGCAGGTAAATCTAAAGTGAAGCAGTCTGAATTGCTCTTCTTTTCTCAATTATCCAGCTATCAGTCCACAAAGAGCCATGAGAGTCATGCTGCAAACCTCTGCTGTCCACTTCAGAGGTGTAAATCTTAGCAGAAAAGGAAGGATTCCAATTATTTTGGGTAGTTTTCAGCTATTCCGATCATCTTCTCAAGCAGTGACAATATATTACTATTAATAAGAATTTTATCAGATTATTGTAATCCAAGGCCTATGAAAGAAATACGTCGGGAAATAGATCCCCAGTGTTCATCTTCAAGGAAAAAGTCTATTTATTGTTGCAGTGTTTCTTTTGGCAGTTATATCAACCACAGGCTGAGATGTAGAGCTCTACAGTTGGACTGCAGCTCATGAAGTAAGCCTTGCTATGAGCTGGGAGATTTATGTCTGCTGCTGAGTGATGGGATTAGCTCATAGCTAAGCACAGAGGTGAACTTGATATGCAGGAGGCACGAAAATAGTTTGGATTGAGAGTGGATAAGGACTCTAGCAGCTGAGATGTGATATGGCAGGTGCCACAGAGTAGCTGACAGGAGCAGAGCAAAGGACATGGTGAGACATGCTGGCTGCTTTCAATGGCAAATAAATGTTTCAGGACCCTGAGGTCTAGTGGCATGCATCAGCCCACATCCATGCAAGTTAGTCATGGCAGTACCCAAAACAAGGTAGCTGCACACAAGCCACCTTGGGGAATGATCCCTGGACCAGGTGTCAGATTGAATGAAATGTCTGCTGGGGAGTGCACAAGTTGGAACAGGACAAAGTCTTAAAGGGAAACAGTGTAGTGATTTGTCAGCACACAGAACTACATCCCTGTGCCCAAGTGTATGCTGGAAATTACTGGCAAGGATGCAGCACTGGTGTGCAGGTGGATGGAGAACTGGTACTGGTAGGGCATGAGTGGAGATGGAAAAGTCTTCGGTAGGGCTATTTAGGATCTAACCCACATGATATGGTTCAGAGTCACTAATAGGGCTGTCTACTGTTCTCACACAAATAGGGCATACCAGGGAATACCTAGTCCACTACATATTGGAGGAGTCACAGCATGGATAAGACCAGAAGGCATGGACTGGTGATGTGCTCAGTTTCCTCCTCAGTGTAGACACATTCAGGCTGGATGGGGCAGCCCCATAGCTCCCCATATGCTGGCAACTGCTGACTGCAAAGGACCAGGAAAAGTCAATGCCCTTGGCATGAGGTTTGCAAAGTTTATCCCCTGTGGATCTACAAAGCCATATTCATTCATTCTACTGAGCTGGAGCAGTCTTTGGGGTGCCTCTCTCAAACTCATATATATAGGGAAATATCTACCAGCTTTTGACTGAATTTCACTGAAAATGTGATATTTTATCCACTAAGCTACCTCATCTACCTGGTCTAGTGCCAGATCTGGAGGTTGGTGGCCCTGCCTGTGGCAGAGGGGTTGGAATTTGATGACCCTTAGTGTCGCTTCCAACCCAAGCCATTCTATGATTCTACGATCTTTGTATTAGTTTAGTCCATTTAATAAATTCTGTTTCTCCTGAGAAAAACAGGAGGCAGTATTTCATCATTCATGTGTTGTACGTGACTTTCAAAAATGATCTTGTAGGCAGAGGTTTTTTATTCCACATGGTTAAAGAGGTCTTTGAATAGGAACTAGCACAACTAAATTCCTTGTGTAAGTGCTACACCAAAGAGCAACTTCTTTTGAAGGTAATGAGAGGAGAATCACTCTCCAGTGAAGATGGATTTTTACAAAAAGCCAACATGAATGCATTTATAGATGGAAAAGTCATATACATGCAGATATCTATATGGCAAGTATTTTTTTTTGCCTGACAGTGACAATAAACAACTTCATCTTTCAAGTGACAAATGACTTCTTATTTGGCAGAGTTGATTAAATTTGCTTTGTGGCTAGAAAAAGAAGTTGTGCAACAATTCGCTGATACAGAAACAATTAAAATAGATTGGTTTTGCTGATGCAACTCTAGACATGAAATAATTATCCCTTTATGAAATCACAACTGTATAAAGATAATTGATTTGAACAAGTACAATTTTTCACATAGACATGAGTGAATACAGCACCTACTTTACCTCTACAGTATTTTCTTATAGTCTTTAAAAACCTAACACTTAATAGTGGCTGTTTTACCATTTGCTTCTTTTTATTTTGTGTACATTTTTTGTATATTTAGACACAAAAATGTTGGGCTTCAGAAAAACAAGAAATCGGCTTGGAACACTGCGGAGGAAGCACAGTTTACTTAAATGACACAGTGGTTTTTCAACTTTCTATTAAATTTTCTTGTTTCCACAGGCTGTTCCAAGGAGTTCATATAACATGAAGAAGTGACTCTTATGTTTTCTGATATTAAGCCTCCCATTTTTTTTTGCCTGTTGGATGCTCTGCCTGGGGAGCAGGATTCTGCACAGTGGCACATGCTCTGTCAATTCCTGCAAACATTTTGACATGCAGGAACAAGACCAACATTGGCATCCAAACGTCTGAGATAAAGAGAAATAATGCCAGACAAAGGCCACAAGTCCCACTGAAGAATTCCAGAGGAAGGCTGGTTTGTGTCTATCATGAGTAACTGAGAGTCTCCACTGCTGCAGCTGTGTGAAAGGCAAAGGTGTTCCTAAGATGTGTGAGAAGAGACTTTTCTAATGCATGCAGTGAAAAAGAAATGTCACATTGGTCCTTGTTCCTAGAGGCTTCATCTTCAGCACTCTGAGCCAGTGATGTTGCACAGTCAAGAACACAAAGCGGGCATGGAACAAAAATGGCCAACAATGCTGATGGGCCACTGTGCAAGAGGAAGCTGAATGCAAAGGGCTTGCTCAAGCTGACATAACAGAAGAGGCCTTTTATTAAAAATTACTTCCTTCTCTCCATTTCTTTAATGGAGAGTAGATTAATAAAGGATAAGTAACCTGGACATGAATACATTTAAACAGAAAAATTTTTTGAGCATTGAAACCCTGGAACCCTCAGCAAACACAGAAAAGTAATGTAGTTTTCAGACAGATTTCAAACAGTTGATCATATAGATAAGAAAATGTGGGTACCTGTAGCACCAGGTGGTGTCTGATGATCATTCAAGAGCAGCATTCTAGGCGAAGTAAAACAGCACAGCCTCATCTTCCATGGTACCAAAGAGCAAAGCATGACTCATGACTTTGTTCTTATTTTTGAGTGATCTGAAAAATATACAGGAATTAAGCACCTGCTTAACTACTGGACTGCATTAGAGTTTTAGCAAGCACTGCACACTAATGTGGTTAATTTACAGGAACTACTTTTGATGATACAACGCTGTGCTGTTAGCAGAAAAAGAAATTCATCATAAAGCAAACTGAAAACGCAGCATAAGATAAAGTGAATTAAAGATGAAAATAATAACAAATGCTGCAGTACCAATCTTATTGTTCATAACAGAAAGTTGGCGTTGACTTCTATTAACTAACAGAAAAGCCATAAAACTTAGAAGAGAGCGCACTGTATGCTCTGTATTTATTCTGGTTGTATGTTTCATTGATTTTGTTTTATCTCTTGCATCGAACAGTGCACCATTTCCATGATGCTCTACTTTCTGAAAACAGTCCCTTATTAACACAGAGGAAGGAGGCTTTGAGCAGCACCTCAGGATCAGGTTTTTAATGTCTGTGAACATATACTTGCCACGGGTTTTGGTAGAACTTGAATCATCAGTGCCTATTATCAAAAACAGTTTAGCAAAACAGTAACTAAAGAAAAAATAGAAAAGTTTGGATGTAATTAACCAGGAAGGTCATTCTTTCCATTCTCTATGCACAGATTCCAGTAACCTAGCAAGTTATTAATGGAGCCAGTGCACGATGATCAAAGGAGGAGTTTGAAAGAAGTAAAGATTTTCAATGCCATGCTGATTTTTCTGGCCGCAGGCCTCCTACCAACATAGTCATTTCTTCTGATTAAGTGCAAAGCCAGGTTAAAGCAATGAATTTTTCATGGAAGAATGTGCTTTCAGTTCTGGATATATAATAAAAACCAGATTGCATATGGTATTACTTAACAGGTTGGAGCAGAGAACTTGGTTTGGTTGAATTTTGCAACTATTTAGGTATTCTTTTATAATGAACTCATTTAAGTCAGTTCTAACCAGCCTACATGCCAATAATGTTCAATGCTTCATTTCCATCATTAACTTGACATTTTCGATTTATAACTGCCCCACAGCTGTCTATTGGGTGCACAGGACTGGAAACACACTCTTCTAATGTTGTGTTTTTCAGCACAGAAGTCCTAGAAGAGATCACACAGAGACAGAAGGAAATCCCTGAAAGATGAAATATTGATTGAAGGAAATGAAGGCATATCTATTCTCAAAAGAGCAGCTCTCCATGACATTGAACGCTATCTCAGATCCAGAAATCTCACTCACTTCATAGATACCTTTGGATTTCAGTCTCGAACAATCTCCGGGACACAACCAGTAACATTTCAAAGGGGGTAAATCTAAAGGAGAGAAGAGCTAAGGATGATTAGGTGTTGCTCAGAGAACATATACTTATAGCAAAAGCATAAATAATCCCTATGGAAAAGGAATATAGAAAGTGACCTCTCTACAGAAGAGTAGGAATAATGGTCTACGTTAGCAATAAAAGGAAGACCAAAGAAATTGTTGGTTATCTTCTAAGTGGAGAGGGAAAACTGCTGATGAGCAATGGTAAGAAAGTCCAAAGATAGAGTTGTCTTTTCCTCCCAAATGCAGTGAACATTTAATGCCAATGAAGAAGAGCAGGAGGCAGGTACATGAATCAGAATCACAAAATCATAGAATGGCTTGGGTTGGAAGGGACCCCAAGGATCATCAAGTTCCAACCTTCCTGCCACAGGCATGGCCACCAACCTCCAGACCTGGTACTAGACCAGGTTGCCGAGGGCCCCATCAAACCTGGTCTTGAACACCTCCAGGGACATGCATCTGCCCCTTGACATCACTGATTAGCCATGGGTGCTGATGCCATTTTAGAGGCCCATCTCACTTCCAGCTGTGGGTGCAGAAAGATAGAGTACTCCTCAGACCCCCTAGTACAGCATCCCAAATGGTATTCTATGTTAAAAATACTCATTTGAGCCTTTGGTAGTCTCAGAGATTGGCCATATAAGGTTAACCTTAGGATCCCTAAAAAGCTATGTGAAAAAACTCAGATCTGTTGGTAGTGAGCTGGGAGAATTTGTAAAGGATGGATTGACTGTCAGCAGATTGGGAAGGTCAAAAGCAGAAGGGAAATACAGACCTTTCAGCTTGGCTTATATCCACAGTGAAGTTCTGAACAACATCACCAGACCAGACGTGTAAGAATCCGGAAGATAACATGAAGCTGAATAACAAATAGCATACCAATGTGCCAAAAATCTAATCAAGACTGCACCTAACTTATTTCCTTTTACTATATACAAGTTCACATGACAACAAAGAATTTCTGGATGTCATACAGTTGACTTGGCGCAATTTTGGACACCATTTGGCACCCATGACACTGTTTTGTAAATGAGAGAACACAGTCTGGAAAAAATTATCTTTTGTAGGTGCAGAACAAATAGGACACCCTGCTGAGTTTCATACTAGTACTGTTCATGCTGTTGATGACCAGGGCTGTTATCAATAGGTCTTTGCCAGTTTGAGAAAATGCATTGGATGAGGTGCCATCCTTCTGCATGTTGCTTGCTTGAACAGTGAGTCTTTAATGATTTTGCAAAAGCTGAGAAGGCCCCACTGAGTCTCTTTGAGAACAAGGTCAAAATCCCAGACAATCTTGATGTTATCTGGCACATACAGGGTGAAATTCAATACAAAAGCATGCAAGGCAGGAAGAATCAACTGCACAAACACAAGATATGGACTAACTCCCCAGGCAGCAGCTATTCAGAAACAGAGATGGAGCATGCAGTGAGTCACGAGCTGGAGACAAGTCAAGAATGTCCTGATGTTTGAAAAAGCAAACATGATCTTGAGATGCCTGAGAAGCAGCATAAAGCCGAGGGAAGATATGAAGCTGCATACCTTGCTGGAGACATTGATTAGTGTTTTCAACCATGCAAAGGTTTTACTGATGTAGTAGACAGCTCAGGTCTCATAGAAGATGTGACCATAGATGAACTGTTTGCCCAGGACAATGTTAAGGATGTCAGGAGGCCATCAACAGCCCTGTGAAAACAAGGTAAGGGAGATCTAGGTTGAATATCAAGTACATGGTGTCCTTTGCCAGGACTGGAATGTGCACTTTGCTAGATTACGTAGAATAACACAGGATTGTTTTGACCAGTGTACAATATTAGGTTATATGACACAAAGTTCGTCTACTCATGCATACGAAGGAGCCCAGAGACATAGGGGCAATGGAGGAACCTTATTACCCCAGCCACAGACACAAGCCTCTGCTGGGCTGTCCGGGAGAGCCTTGGCCCCAAGAACCAGGGCTGTGGCCCAGCTGTGAGGGTGTTTGTAAATGTGTGTTCATTCACAGAATGGCTTAGGTTGCAGGGGACCCTAAGGAGCATCGTGGGCAGGGTTGCCATCCATCCTGGCTGCCCAGGGCCCCACCCAACCTGGCCTTCAACGCCTCCACTGTGGGGCTGTGGGGCATCCACAGCTTCTCTGGGCAGCTTGTGCCAGTGCCTCACTGCCCTGCAAGCAAAGAATTTCTTCCTAACATCTGATCTAAATATCCCCTTTTTTTCAGTTTAAAGCCATTCCTCCTTGTCTATCACTGTTAGACCACGTGAAAAGTCGCTTCCCTTCCTGCTTATAAGCTCCCTTCAATCATATCTTTGGCGAGTCAAAATGTACTGAAAAGCTTATAAGGTTCCCAGGCACTGACAGATTGCATTGGACAAAAACACCAGCTCCCTGCAACGAGCTTTCACAGAAAATGAGATGATAGAAAAATAATCATGCAAAGAGCGCAGACTGAGTCCTCCTGATAGGAAACACTCCTAATGCTGCCTGGTTTCAGACCTACTCTGCTTCATGAGGCAGGATGCTTCCTTTGCCAAAAGCATTTTGAGAGCTACAATAAATGACTACAGTAAATTGAAGGAGTCTCTGAAGTTTAAAGGAAGCAATTTGCAAAACCATATTTTATGTACATCATGCACTTTTCAAAATCATCTAAAGCAGACAGTTTAGGCATTCTAAAACTCACTACCAGCTGCAATGGATTTATTAGCTCCAAAACAAACTGATACAGAAATAGCATTTGATGTGTCTTTATATCCTATCAGTTTAATTTCTGAAGAAGCCTATTATTTAAGCTCCATTTTCTAAATATGAAAGAACAAAATAACACGATAATTGGTGGGCCCCAGCAAAAATTATATTGAAGGAAATCTGTTTGGTTGTTTTTGTATAGGTCTGGAAAGGCATGTCAGAAGATGTAGTAAATGCTGGGGCAGCAGATCTCAGTCCCAACGTTACATCTACATAGATATCATCTCTCCAAGAAAACTGAATGCTCAGAGCACACAGCAGACCAAGGAAGTGTAGCATGCAACTCTGTGTCAGCACTTGTATTTCTTTTGGTTGCTTCCAGGCTGCTCCCACTCAATGAGTGGGACATCCTGCATCACTTACAAGAGATGCCTACAAGAGATCACCTCCTAGCCAGGGAGCATACCTCTCCCCAGATTGTATTTGGTGGGCAGCAGCAGAGACTAATCCCTACCCTATGGTCATACAGATCTTAATGGATCTCTAATGAACTATCCTAAAAATGACTAAGCACTACAGATGGAGAAAAATCAAGTGGGCAGGTAGTGAGGCTGAGGATGGGCCAGAACCTGGAGTGAAAAGAGAAGTACACCAAATCAGCAATCCATCACATCCTGAGTTACCCTTTGGAAATACCTGCCTTCAGATTAAGGATGTTACAGCCATGTGAACTCGGGCTGTTTTTACATAAGTGCTTTGCTCAATGCAATATAGAAAATGTGTTGCAGAGCAAAGGCAAACAAAGCAGAGCAGAGGCCCTCCGAAAATCTGTGTTAAAAAAAGTCCATCTTAATTTTGCTCATGGCTTATTTTCAGTATTCTGCTGCAGACAGACGAAGCCAGAAACAACACACAGGATACCAAGCTGCAGGAATATATCCTTCCAGCAGTGCCTGGCAGCAAGCTAGAGTAAGTCAAAGCTCCTCCTCCATTTTCACCCTCAGTAGAGAAGAATGCTGGAAATACTGAACAAGACACATACACACTAAAAATTGAGATTTTTAATACATCAGTACACTTTTAGTAATCTCAGATGTTACAAATAGCATCAATACAGGCATTTATTTTCCCCTCACTAAAACTAGTTTTAATCCCCTATTGATTTAAGCTGAAGGACGGGACACGCTGCAATTTATGAATTGATTCATGCGCCTTGAGGGAATCAAGACATCTGTAAATCAGATCTTTTCTTCCCTTAGAGGTCCCTGTTAGATAAATGTCTCTGTAAGGAAAATATGTTCTTTACATTAAGGGCAAGAGGTCAAATATACTGCTAGCAAAAGCAGGTGGAACTTCAGTGAAGTCCAAGTGGAATGTTAAACCTGACAAACACATTTCCCCTATTTATGAGAAGGTAACTTGCATTCAAGAAATATATATTTGTAAAAAACTGAGGAGTTACATAATTCCATACAGAACATACATTTGGCAATAACCAGAAAGTGATATTTACCCATTTATATGTATTGAGTGCATCGAGAACACGTTATTGCTTAAGTCTGGTCCAATGCCCAATTCAAACTGCCAGTAGGATGTGCTCTGATTTTCAGACAGAGCCAAACATTTTCCCTATTAAAACTGTTCATCTTCACTTGGGCATGAAAAAACAAACCGGAATATCCCAGTTATGTCATGAGTGGAAGCCTGGATACCTGTACAGAAACCACAGATAAATCACCTTAGGAAGAAAGCCAGAAGGAGAAGACAGTCCTGGATGTCTCTGGTGCATGTGCTGATGATTGACATCTCCTTAAGCATTCTCTTTAAAAGTTTTGTGTCAAAGTTTCTCCACCCTCTTCACAAACAAAGTTTTTGCCCATTCAGCCCAGCGGGGGAATGTGTGATAACGTAGGAGGATGAAACTTGAAAGTATTTCTGGCTCATTTGATATATCAGCAACCATGACTTGGTGATAGAAAACAGTTTTTTAGATATTGTCATTGATGTAAATCTATATGATGCTATCTCAGGCAGCAACAATAACATTTGATTTTTCTTCTACATTTGTCTTGCAGCGACTAAGTGCCTTGGGGGAGGGAAGGAAACAACAACTCACAGAATTAAAACATATATATATTTATTTATACGCTGAATGACACAGCTAAGGAGTTGAGGATGTACTACTATGCATTAGCTTTCTGATCTACAGTACAGAATCATAGAATCATAGAATCGTTTGAGTTGGGAGGGACCCTTAAAGGTCATCTGGTCCAACTCCCCTGCAATGAACAGGGACACCTACAGCTAGAGCAGGTTGCTCAGAGCCCCAGCCAGCCTGATCTTGAATGTCTTCAGGGATGGGGCATCCACTGCCTCTCTGGGTAACTCTTGGCATTCAAAGCCAAAAAATAAGTAACTCATCCAAGTGTTTGATCTGTTTATGTAATATTTTCTGATTTGTTTGTTTCATGATGGCATTCAGTCTTCACACACGTGGTTAAGTTAGGAGGAAGCCACAGCGGCCAACATGCATTCCTCTTCATGCTGAACTAAACAAGGAGTGCCAGTGTTTCTTGTTCACAGGTGGCTGAAGTGGTTCATGTTGAGCTGCCTGCTGTCTAAACAGCACAGAAAACATGGGAGGAGCATAGCAGAGCTGTCTGCTGCCTTTTTGGCTGAGATATCACAGCACCGCTTGTCCCATGTTTACTTCCCTCATCCTTAGCTTGTAAAAACTGCATATCAGCTCTCAAACCAATGTGCCATTCACACTCAGATCTCTGGGGTAAGTATGGGTGATCACCAATCCCAACAGGCTGGCCTGGTACCATCCTGCTAGCAGTATACCACCTCAGATGGACAATGCATGCTTTAATATTATAGAGACACCTCTCTGCAGCCCGTATGTGAAGGCTATTTAAGTAAAAGATTTTTACGATGACCTTTCCCCCTTTCCATTTTTATGTATTACTGATGGCAGAGGTAAAAAGATTCAAGACTCCTTGGTGCACACTATCTTCCCAACAGAGTAAATTGTAAGGAAATTATTACATCTCTGTAAAATAAGGTAAATGAATCACTTCTTCACCTTCCCCACAGAGAACGGCTTTTACTCATTACACCTTTACAAAGCTCTCACATTTAGCTCAGATAAAAATACGGAGAGCATGAACTGTCCTTTCAAGTGCTGGTCGTTGGGCCAGTGAGCGGAGGTGGGTGATGCAGCATTTGGAAAACCACTTCTGTATTCAAAACTGTGATGAGTCATTGGAATGAACCTGAGTATTTAGTCCAATTCCTTCCCTGTTGTTGTGCTAAATAAGTCTTCATTTTCATGCATTCCTGTGTAGCTGCATCTCAGCTGGATTTAATAGTACCAACAATCTGAAGCGAAAATTGCTTTTGGTGTCTCGCAATATTTCATGCACAAAGCAGCCCTCGCAGTCAGAAGATGCAACTGCTCATCCCGTGCAGAGCAGGGAAGTTACTGAGGTGTCAGGAAACAGATTGACTTAAATATAATGTGGCTTTCCAGTCTCCAGACAGAGCCAATCCATGATCCTTTGTGTCATGGCCCAAGGACATAAGACTACACCAGCACTAAGGGAAAACACTACAGTATTTCCAGCCCGGTTCACCAGAGATGAGAGAGGGAACTCCTTTAATTTTAAAATTGTTTGAAAGCAAACAAACAATCAAACAAACACATGGTGTCCGCAAACTTAGTGCAGTGAAAACAGAAGTGTCAGGTTTTGCACAGTGGGCTGCAGTGTATGCACACTGCTTCTTTGCCAGTCAGAAATACAGAAGGAAAGGTTTATTGTCTGCTGCCTGGAAGAGTTTACTGTATCTATTTAAATGGTTCTGAGAGAGGTTTCAGAGGAACAAGACGCTCTATTATGGGCAGCATTGCAGTAACTGAAGACTTATTTCTATTCGCTCCTTGTGGGAGGTGAGGACTGTATTTTTCCTTTTAAAACACGTTTGTAGAAGGTGCCGGACATCACCATAAACACCAACCCTCCGTTCACCTGTCCATAAAACAGCCTGGGTGGTGCCCCATGCCCGAAGCACCACTGCTCCTCGACTCCTATCCCTGAGGACCAGCAAAGGGAGGGCTGCAGGACATCACCTCCTCCTGCACCAGGAGCCCAGGCTGCTGCTCAACAATGTACATCTCACTCCGTGTATCACACTGTGAGATACAACCACTGTCAGCTGCTCCTTGTTGACACATGTATTTGTATCACATTTAAACTCATTCAGATTGATCACAGCCCTGCCTTAAACTGATGTGAAGTTTATCCTTGCTGCTCCTATGGGAATATAATCAGAACTCAGTAAAACAACACCTCAGAATGACGAGTTGGGTATGAGCTTAAAGGCAAAGCATCAATCCAGCAATTCACTGTGATTGTGAAGAAGACAGACTTCAGCAGGGTCTGCTGTGATAGGGTAAGGGGAAATGGTTTCTAACTAAAATGGGAGATTTAGATTGAATATAAGAAAAAAGTTCTTTACAAGTAAAGGTGGTGAAGCACTGGCACAGGTTGCCCAGAGAGACAGTGGATGCCCTGTCCCTGGAGACATTCAAGATGAGGTTGGATAGGGCTCCGAGCAACCTGATCTAGCTGTGTCCCTGTTCAATGCAGGAGAGTTGGACGAGATGGCCTTTAAAGGTCTCTTCCATCTCAAATGATTTTATGATTGTGGCATAGTTGTGGCTGAGTGATTACAGTGGTGGACTAGAAATCCATTGGGGTCCTGTGCAGGTTTGAATCCTGCTGACTGTGAAGCGATTGATTTTAAGGGGAATGGCTTTAAACTAAACAAGGGGAGATTTAGGTTAGATGTTAGGAAAAAAATATTTACTCAGAGTAGTGAGGCACTGGCACAGGCTGCCCAGAGAAGCTGTGGATGGCCCATCTCCGGAGGTGTTCAAGGCCAGGTTGGGTGGCAATCCTGTCCATGGCAGGGGGACAGAGCTTGATGATCTTTAAAGTCCCTTCCAACCTAAGCCATTCTATGATTCTATCATTCTATGATTTTATAATGCTGCTGATGTCCTTCTTTGTTTTCTCATTTTGGGATGGGCGCAGCTGCCTTTCCGCAGATTTACAGGGCAGGATGTAGGAGAGGATGTAGTCAGGAAGTTATTTTGTAAGCTTTTTAATTAAGTTACAGAGTCAGAGGCAAACAAGTGCTTGCCAGAAAACCAGCATCAGGATGGATATTAGGAAAAATTTCTTCTCAGAAGGAGTGGTGGGGCATTGCAACAGGCTGCCCAGGGAGGTGGTATAGTTACCATCCCTGGAGGTGCTCAACAAAAGGATGGACTTTGCACTAAGGGACGTGGTTTAGCGGACATGGTGTTGATGGTTGGACTTGATGATCTCGGTGGTCTTTTCCAACCTTAGTGATTCCACAATTCTATGAACTGGCACACACTTGCCGTGTCCTACAAAACTTCATTTATGGAAATGATTCAGAACTTCCACTTTCCTGTATGTTGCTGGTAGCATGGCTACAAATCGTCCCCAGCTCTAGAAGTGCACCTCAGTCACAAAGGAAGTGTAGGGACTAATTTTGAGCCATCAGGAATGTTTTCAGGCTGTCAAACAGAAGTTGTGTGTCATTGTGAAGGTGAAATAGAAGGAAGGGACCTAAGAGCACTTGACACAAAATTAAAGGCCAGCAGAAGCACATTGCTAATTCATAGAAATCCTGCAGCCAGGCTTCAGAACAGCACTGGTACAAAGTAATAGGTTACAAACCCTTGATTCCCTTAAAAACACTAATGCCAATCATCTGAAGTTTGTTATTTACTGCCTGCCCACCGAGCTGCCTTTCAGTTTGAACACTGAGAAAGAAATTTCCCTAGACAACAGGTCAGTGGTGATTAAACTTTAAAATCCAATTCATAGCTTTAACCCTATGCTCTCCTGTATTCTATGAAGGGAAAAATGGGTGTTCCACCTAAACTTTAACAGAAGAGCGGACTCAATCTTGCCAGTTTGCACAGGGTGACAACCTTTTTTTTTTAGAAGAAAGAGATAACTTGCATGACTAAAGCCAGGTTGGATGGGGCCCTGGGCAGCCTGATCTGGTGGGTGGCAGCTCTGCCCATGGCAGGGGGTCAGAACTGGATGGCCTCTGAGGTCCATTCCAACTCAAACCATCCTAACATTTTATGATTGGAAGGGAGAGGAGGAGGGAAGCTTTACTATCAGTATCCAGGCCTTTATTCAGAGGGTTCCCTATAGGGAAAAGGAAGAGCCAAAATATTTACAGGGAAAAATCCACGCAGATTCTGTTTGGAATCCATGCTGTGCCACTCCAGCCCTGTGCACTTATTACATGGAAATAGAAGCAGCCAACCCAGAACGCCCCATCTTCTGATTAAAAAGAGGAAAGAAGAGGGGAGGGAATTGTTATCACTGTATTTGCAGCATGGCATGCTGACGATTTTTTTTTAACTTACTTTTACAAGTGCACCATTAATAATTCATGCTGCTCCTGAACGGCAGGGCAGCCGCTATTGCTTTGTCGCATCTCACAATGGCTGAGTGACAACGGTGGCTCTGACTCCGGGCAGCTATCTCTGACTGTGCCTGAGAGACACATCGCTGTCCTTCCTTTGCCATTCAATCTGACACGGCTGTGACAAATGCCACTGTGCCCTGTCATTCCCTTCACCCTCTGATAACAGAAATCTGCCACTTTTCAATGTGTGGTCTGCACTCTCGTCCCCTGAAGAAGTTGTATGCTAATGATGTGCAGGTTTGTTTCTGGTTGCTTTTCCCATTATGTATTTGGATTGATTGTGCTTCAAAGAGCACAGCGTTTAAGTGCTGCTGGGGACCAGCACCCAGCTGCAGCTTGTATGGTAATGGTGTCTCCAGGGGCTGAGGGAAAAAATAAAGGCTGTCATTTTTAGCTAGGAGACAAAGGACAGTGAAACACCACAGATGGAAAGTGTCTGTTGTCTGATGCTGAGGAGCTTTTGGGTCTGAGCTGGAAGAGTGCAGCGAACCCCCAACACTACTGAAGATTTCCCAACACACAGAATCGTAGAACTGTCTGAGCTGGAAGGGACCTTTAAAGGTCATCTGGTGCAACTCCCCTGCACTGAACAGGGACACCTACAGCTAGAGCAGGTTGCTCAGAGCCCCGTCAAGCCTCACCTCGAGTGTCTCCAGGGATGGAGCATCCACCACATCTCTGTGTGACCTGTTCCACTGCCTCACCACCCTCATCATAAAACACTTTTTCCTTTCATTCAGTCTAAATCTCCTAATTTAGTTTGAAACTATTTCCCCTTGTCCTATCACAACAGACCCTACTAAAGAGCCTGTCCCCTTCTTTCTTACAGCCCCCCTATAGATACTGGAAGGCTATCAGGTCTCCCCAGAGCTTTCTCTTCTCCAGACTGAACATCCATGAAGGACATTACATGCAGGATGTGTTGCTTATCCTGCTTCTGTACTGGAGCATCCCGTGCTGCTTTGCAGAAGTCCATAGAAGAAAACAATCCTGCTTCCCACCTCTGGTGCTCTGGAGGCAATGGGTTTGAAAGTTCTGGGGTTTGCTGTGATCCTGACAGCAGCTTGCTCCTCCTCCTCACTGCCTGCAACCGAGGGCACACACCTGATGCATTCAAGCAAAATGACTCCATTCACTGAATGTGCAGTATCTACTACAGCACATCTAAGCACTTGTTCAGGTTTCTGGTTCCAGGAAGGGACTAGGAGTCTTAATGAGTTTCCTATTGTCCAGCGCTTCAATATTCCCAGATAAATGGGTGTAGGTGAGTGCAAAACAAGGATTAAGCCACTGTAGCTGGAGATGCCAATACCAGAGTATTGAATCCACCAAGCCCTAGGAACCAGCTCCTGTGCCTAATTGGGGTATTTCCAGCATTTTCCTGCAGAAAATGTTCACTCCATGTTGCTATTATAAACACATGGGACAAAGATGTCACAAGGGCATTCTTTCTCTCATGGAGACATAGAATGCTGCCTCTTTTATCCTTCTCTGCATCAGCGTTGTTACCAACTGCAAGCAGTAAAGGCGAGCGGTGGGCATTTGTTATAACAGCATACTTACTCCCAAGTCCACTGAAGCTGATGGAAAAAGGATCTCCTTTCTTTCATCAGATTTTGGATCCTGCTCAATGAGTTCTGGTGGTTTAGAAAACAGGGTGGTCTTTTTTTGTGGAGTTTTTGATGTGGATTTTTTTTTACTCATTCCTTTGTTACTTCTCCATCTCATGTTTGTGACTAGAAAATGCTTCTTACATGCCGTACCTCTGGTGACAAGAGGTTGAGGCAGCGTTACTCCTACCATTTGTATAACGTAAGAGAAGTTAATTAAAAAGCTGCACAGCATGGCTGGAACTATTAGAAACTAGAAAGGGAGAAAGAATGAGGCAGAACAGCAAACAGGAGCAGACTTCTGATGTTCTTTGCACATGATGTTTTTTTCCCAGTAAAGTACTTTCATGGCTGCTCCATTCGCTTCTCAAAGATCAATTCATCTTGCACACAGGCTTTGCTGAAAGATAATGAGCAACTCCTAGTAAGAGTCAAGTAACATGTAATCTTTGACATTTTGAATCATGAGCAGTCAAATGGTTTTCTCCCCTACACAGAATGAAACCTGTTGCTTAAGTATTGAGAATTTGATTTTATTTCATTTTTCTGTATTCATCTAGACTGCTCTGCTTTCCAGTGCCATAGTGGGAAAGTGCCCAACACTTTTCATAAGATCATTAAGGTTGGAAAAGATCACTAAGGTCATCTAGTCCAACCATCAACTGCTGCCTCTTTAGAGGGACCTTGAGTGGACAGGTGCTGGAATGGGCAGCCCAGGGAGGTGGTGAAGTCACTGTCCCTGGAGGTGTTCAAGAAACGTTTAGATGTTGTACTGAGGGACACGGTTTAGTGGGGAACTATTGATGGTATGTGGGCAATTGGAATGGATGATCTTGGAGGTCTTTTCCAACATTGGTGATTCTATGATTTCAAAGTTCTATGGACTATATAATCTTCAGGTAGAACATAATGCACACCTTTTAAGAGAAATCTCTGCCACACTAATGTGTGCTGCATTAGGAGTGCAAAGTGGTTCTATCTACTGGTATATGCTGAAACTCTTTAGATGAAATGGCTCACACCTCAGGTTCACTACTCAGTCAGTTAAATCAACCTGATAAAGCAAACAAATTCAGCCAAAGTACAGGTGAAGCAGCACAGAAGGTACTGTTGCCAAGGTAGAAGAGTAATGCACGGAGCAGATGCAGAGAAGCTGCTGTACATTCTGAGAATGCTGGCCAAAGCAAGGAAATGCTAACTGAAATTAGCAGTAATATGATCTACTTATTCACCAAGAAAGCTATGTTATGAAATGCATGGCCCCAACATTGTGGCTGATAAAAGTGAAAATGAGAGTGAGATGCACTACTCCAAAGGTACCTTAGCAGTAAGAGGTAGAAGTCTTTTGCAAAGAACAGATCAATGTAAGGTTCCCAGTGAGAGAAGAAAATAATTGTAGCTAGTGTTGATGGTGTACAAGCAGAAAGGTCAACAAGGGCCTGGATGGAGCAGGATCTGAGCAGGCTGAAGTTTCTACTATACAGTGGTAGATGAAAATGCAGAACAACTACTTTCGCCAGCTTGCAAAGGATTAATTGGGATGAATCTAGCTGCAGCCCACTGTATTAGTTGTGTGGTAGCAATTAATAAGCGGATTACAAAAAATAAAGTTGTTTACTTCGCATTAAGGCGACTTTTTCATTTCAGAATTTCAGTGATATCTCAGGTCTTAGCACAGATACTTAGCATGGAAGATCTCTTCCAATGCCAAAGCTCTAAGTGTACAGATTAATTAATTGTCCAGGCATCATTTTAATGCCAAACAACTTAATTTGGGCCTTAGAAATGAAGCTCTGTTTTCGCATGACAAATCTAAAAAGCATTTAGGGAAGCAATGTTCAAATGATTTACAAATACATGCAACAAAGTTGGGATGAATGTTCTTGGCTTGGCTGGTATTTGTGCTTTGCAGCTACAGAAAGGCCACAGAGAGCATTGGACATGTTTAAATGGTCAAGATAATTATTCCTAAACATTCATATTCCAGTAGCACTCACAAGCCCATCACATAGTAGGGTCTAACTGCTTTATTCCATTTGTTAACACTGGATTCTAACACTGAGGCCACAGAGCCTCTCCTTCCACCTCAAAGGAGGATCAACAGGACTTAAGTAGAGTTACCTGGCTTACATTTAAAATCCTGCACTGATGAAAGCCTTTCCCCACAAAACTCACCTCTGAAAAGTTTTATCTCTGTTCCATCTCTTTCTTCCCGACATTTAAGCTCATTTCTTCTCATCCTTTTCACTGGAACAGGCTGCCAAGTGAGGTTGTGGAGTGTCCTTCTCTGGAGATATTCAAGATCCATCTGGACGCCTACCTGCGCAACCTGCTGTAAGCAACCTGCATCTTCAATCAGGAAAAGTGAATTGTAACCTTATTTAAGTTGTAGTTACCTGTCACCAACTAAAGGATGATACTGGTTTGACCTCTACTGTTTTCATCCTACGAGTGACAAAGAAGGATTGCAAAAATAATCCAGAAGGATTGTAACACAGTCAGCAGGCAGCAGATAAGCTTTACAAATTTTGCATAACTGAATGTAAGGGACAGTAACACCTAGGGAGAAACACTGCATTACGGGTTGTGCATTTCTGCTAGGATGAGGTACACGCTACTGGTGAAAGTTTTAAATTGCCTCTTGCAATAGATTGATTCGTGGCATCTCACTCCCTGCCTACAACACCATGAAAGCAGAAATCATCGTGAGGGCAGTCAGCCCAAAATACACTGCAGCACACAGGGATCTTTGTGGGCTGCTACCTTTGCTGAAAGCTCTTGCAATACTCTGTTCTCTGATATCAGTTTAGACCTTTGGACCCTGAGAAACTGGCAGCACGGCTCTTCGGCATGTCCTGAGACCCTGTTCTGCATCTATTTTTAGAGCAGCTTCATCTCATGTTGCAGATGCTGCAAGAGTTCTCCAGGCACCCTATGTGTCAGCAGTGCAGCTCCCACCTTAATACACAGAGCAGTTGAACATTCAATTAGTGGCGATGAGCTCCCATGATCATTGCCATTGGAGAATTAGTTCTGTTGTTCGTGTACCGATGCTTCAGAATCTCTAGATATGCATAGCTAATTTTGTTTTTAACCACTATAGCTGTTTCTCTCAATCTCTAAAACCTCCTGAGAAGAAGTATAACCCCACTGGTTCCCATTTCCATGATGCATGCTCCCAACACATGCAACTACTGCATGCATATTGCAATTACTGCATGCATAATTGCCAGCTCACATAGGTTCAATTATTAGTTTCTAAATCAGGTATTTAACTAGTCCTTCTAAATCACTGGGAGGGTGATTTAAACATGATTTCATATACCCTTGTGGTGTCAGCCTTAGTGAAATGGTTTGAGCGTGCAGTAAATCACACTATCCAAGTCTTAGTGCTGTCTGTTTTATAAGCAGGACCTATCATCTCAGAACAAGTCAAGTCCTTTAATACACAGAAACCTTTTAAATTTCTGAATATCTGGAAAATGCAAGCTATCTTAAACAAAGGTTCAAAAACAGACCAGCATACTCAGCACAACAAAAGAACATCGAGAGATCTGAAAGCACAGCAAAAGTGGCAGGCACGTACTGCTGAATATATAGCGCATGGGAATAAGCATGAACGTCCAATTCAGATGGATCTTGGCTCAATTGGGAAATATGCAATTAAATGACAATCTGGCTTTATGCCAAGCTGTGATATAGGACATTCTGACATCTAATGCAGAAACCTTATTGATGCCTCACAGCACTCAATGCCTTCAAGTCTTTGTGGAATAACTGAAGCATAAAGTACAGACACTAACAGCTAGTGAACTGGGCTGTGAAAAGACAGAATAAAGTGAAAAACAAAAGCCTGTAGCTTAAGACAAAACACTTTCTTTACTTTGAGGAATGGGGAGGAGCCCTGGTGGTTTACCCACAGAGTCAGAGTTTGAGTTGGAAGGTGCCCTTAAAGGTCATCTGATCCAACCCCCCTGCATTGAACAGAGACACCTACAGCTCTATCAAGTTGCTCAGAACTCCGTCCAGCCTGACCTTGAATGTCTCCAGGGACGGGGCATCCGCCACCTCTCTGGGTAACCTGTTCTAATGCCTCACCACCCTTATCATGAAACACTTTTCCTTATATCCAATCTAAATCTTCCGTTACAGTTTGAAACCATTTCCCCTTGTCCTATCACAACAGACCCTACTAAAGAGTTGTTCCCTTCTTTCTTATAGCTCCCAAAGGTTAGTGTAAATTTAGTAGCAGAATTTTGGTGCTAAACACATTACTATTGTCAAATCAAGAAAGACACACTTCCCTCTTGTAACACTACAAGTCTGGGCTTTTCAATAGTACTGTATCCTTTACACATGGCTTTAAAAGCTGTGCTAATGCTTACCTTGGTGTTGCACTCCTGCCTTGGAGTCTACTGAGACCTACCACTACAGCAGGATAAAATACACTCATTATATTCATCTACAGTTGTTCACAGCTAGTCTCACATAGCTTCCTATCCTGACAATACCACCCAGAAAAACAGCATAACAAGTGAAAGCATGCAGCATCATTCAGCCAGCATCTGTCCTTTCATGCTTCCACTCCCCCTGCCATGGAAATACTAGTTTCCAGAAGTTAAGAAGCTCCAGGCTCACACTTGTTCAGAGCTACAGACCCAAACAACCACGTGTTGCGCAGTCTCCACTGTAAGACATGGTGCATGGTATTAACAGGTAAGACCCATTCCTGCTATGAGAAAAGCAGGAGAGGTTCCACAGATGCTTGCCCCCATCTACCCATAGGCATTTCTGCACCTTGCCTGTTTTTTGTATATCAAGAGGAAAGATAATGTAAGGATACTTGGCTCCTCTGGGCTCTGCCATAGATTTACAGCTACAGTTACTTTGATTCTCCATTTAAAAAATATGGAAAAGCGGTATTTCAAGAACTCTATCAATTCTGCCACAGTAATATTTCTGGGACATGTATTTTCAGTGTGATTTTACAGCACGTGCCACAAGGCTCACTAGAGACTACATTCCGCTCTGCTACAAACAAACAGTAAAATAGACTTATATTAAACTCCAGAATATGTGACATAGTAATATATTTACTTTTTATCTACTCCTGCCACAACTTGTGTTGCAATTTGATTCCTGTCATAAGTTTTTAATGTGGTGCTAAAAAAAAACAAATTGCAAATAGTGCATCTTGCTTACTATGCAGCATCAGGAATAGATTTCACCTTGTCTCCTTGTTTTAAGTGAAGCTAATTAAATATTAAGTTTTCTCAGAAGTAACATCTTGCATCTTTACAGGGAAGTCTAATAGTATTGCCTGGTTTCCTCGCTTTGCTTACTTCACCTAAGGATCTATAGTTGAATGCATTGCAGGGAAAGCTGGGAGTTCTGCTACGGCCTCGGGAAAAGAAAAGTAAAATACAATACAAGACTGAACACCAGAAACATAACACAAACACAGTCCCTCTGTTATTTACTTTCTGCTAAAGTACATATATATATAAATTTTCAGTCAGCTACTGATGTGGGGGGATGGGCTGGTTGTTATTTGTTTCCTTCTGATTCGGGCAAATGAAAGCAGTGAGGCCAGCTACAAACACCACTTAGAGCTTTGCTCTTTTGCTGTTTTAAAAATCACACCTTAAGAGAGAGAGGGAGATAGTGGGCCACATTTCCAATGTAGATGGTACTCTGTGCCAGGAAAAGCTGTTCTGTTCAAGAACATGGGAAAGGAACTTATAATAAAAAGATATTCAGGCAATGCAGATCTCTAAAGCGTCTTATCATGATATTCCCAGCCTCAGCTACAGCAGTGTACAGAGAGTATTATCGTGTCTCCCCCCTTCCATCTCTTTCCATCCACAACTAATCACCATGCTTGGTAACAACAAAGTCCCCAGATGCTCTCAATCACCCCTTGAGATTGCCCAGAAGCTCTGTGAATGGAGGGACCTGACAAAATCCTCTAGTATCATCCAAGGAAAGGTTACAGAACCACACAGTACCGTAGGAGTTGAATGAGACCTCTGCAGATCTTCTCATCAATGTCCCCTGCTTAAGCAGGTTCCCCGCAGTAGGTTGTACAGGAAAGTGTTCAGGTGGCTTTTGAATATCTACAGAGGAGACTCCACAACCTCTCTGGGCAGCCTGCTCCAGTGCTCTGCCACCCTCAAGGCAGAGAAATTCTTTCTCACGTTCAGATGGAATTTTCCATGTTCCAGGTTTTGCCGATTCCCCCTTGTTCTGTAGCTGGGCACCACTGACAAGAGCCTGGCCCCATACACCTGACTTCTGCCCTTTAGATATTTATATGAATGGATAAGATCCCCCCTCAGCCTTCTCTTCTCCAGGCTGAACAGTCCCAGGTCTCTCAGCCTATCCTCATAAGGGAGATGCTCCAGGCCCCTTAACCATCCTAATGGCCTTCCGTGGTGCTCTCTGAAGAAGTTCCCTGTTTCTCTTGAACTGTACAGCCCAGAACTGGAAATGGTAATCCAGATGTGGCCTCACCAGAGCAGAGTATAGGGGGAAGGTCACCTCCCTCCCCCTTCTGGCCATGCTCTTCTTAATGCGCTCCAGGACACTGAACTGTAAATAGACGTGACTTCACATGCAATCATAAAATAAAATACCTCTGTACCAGATTTTAGATCTGAGACAAAACAATCTATAGAGCCAACTACCCTACACTTGCATCATCACCAAAACTGCAAATCATACATTCAAAGAAAAAGTGTGTCACAGAAGTTGTATCACAACAGCCACAGAGACTTTCACACTTATCTACTAATGTATTTTTCAACTACTCTATAGATGACTTAAACTTAGGCTTTGCGTCACTGTTTGAAATATTATTGTTTCAGTAAAAACTGACATGCGATTTCAATCCCAATGACATGACTTGGACCTTTCCTATGATGTCACGATCTCTTTAACCTATCCAATTACCATTAGTTGATGGAAATACTTGATTACTCCCATTTGAAGACGGATTTGACCAAGCTGTATAACACAATAAAATCCAAACACCCACATATGCTGTTTTCAGTACCAATTCCATCCACCTTTCAGGTTCCAGAAAGTATTTTCACTCCTAATACTAGCAGCAAAATAAATGCTCTCAGGGCTAATCAAAAAGGGGAGCCATTTCCAAAACAAATTGTAAAAATATTGACTAGGTCTATAATCTACCACAATATTTTGTCCTTAAATTTCTTGCTCGCCCATAAAGAATATAACAGATGAGGTAGCCTGTACAGTGTTATATAACTTGCATGTTCCTGTAAAATACACTTACCTGGTATTTCAGCTGGATGCAAGACGTAAAATGATCCCTTATTTTCCTGAAGATAATATTCCTTGAACTGAAGAAAAAAATCGTAACAAAGCTTGTTCTACAAATTCCTCTTCTTTGATTTCATTGCAAAATACTAAAGGTCTTTTCAACCTTTTAAATTTACGTAGGCTGATGAAGATATTTACAGCTTTTCAGAAAAATTCACAGCATTTGATAAATCAGGCTGACCTCTGTGCAGTGTTTTGATTATAATTTCCCTCCTTCATCCACATTTAGCAACGATGACTCTAACAATAATTTTACAGAACAGGTCATTTACAGCATTGTTCGAGCTGTCTGTGTTTCCATGCTTTATTGGCAAACATTACTCATTTCAAGTCCTGCAATGGATTGAAATGAAGAATAAGTGACTTAAGAATAAGTTGCAATCTTGCTCTTATTTAACATCCCATCAATGCCCATCTCATCAATTACTACAGAATAAGTTCTCAAAAGCATCCTTGTGAGGTGTAGCACTGAATATAAAATGGACAGGTCTTACATCATTTTGTTCTCCTTTGTTGCTACTAAATTCTAGAAATCTTGAGGTGGAAGACCTTTGAGGTCAGCTGCCTTACTCCCAGGAGTTCCAAGAGAAAGACATTCTGCTTCATGCAGGACTGAAAGGAATTATGTTTGCATATGAACAGAGCATTTTTATCCATTACCATTTAGCAGCAGAGAAACACATACTGCTTTCTGTCTCATCCATGTCAACTGTGGAGAACACAACAGACTTGAACAAAGGATTTTGTTGGGAACATACAACAATGGCTCTGTAACTTCAACTGTCCTTTGAAATGCGTGGTACTGCTTGTAATCACTAAAGCCTAGCACAGGCAAGTTGAGAACAGGGACGCATGAAAGATCACACAACTAGTTACCTGTACCTTGTGGAATTACACCAGAGATGAATATGATGCTACGTATTAATGTCATAATATGAAGTCTGATGCTCTCAGGATGTGCCAAAATATAATTGTGACTAAGTGGACATGAAAGTCTTCCAAGACGAAAAGTTCTCATTTCAAGGAAGAAAAAAAGGATAAATAGAGTACTGTTGCTATTGATGGAAATGACGTCCACTAATGATGTAAACGCTGGAAATGCAAACCGAGAATCTGTCAAGCCATGTGCAGTAAAACTCAGTAACCTCACTGCGATCAGATTATAAAAGGGAAAAGAACATCTGCAGTTTGTTGAGTTATGAGCAAAGACTGTAGTATTAGCATTACTTAAAGAAAGCACATTTTTACCTATGATACAGTCTGCAAATGAACTCACATCCTTCCCCATTTAACATTTCAGACACAGTTCAAACATTTCTCCAAAAAGCAGGAACTGCAATGTGGCATCAACAAAATAAACAGAAAATAAACAAAAACAATCACTGTGATTTTGTGTTCAGCATCTGTTCTGCTCTGCTTCACTATGTGCACTCCGATAACAATCATTATTTTCAGATGAGAAGAACTGCAAAATAAAAATCAACATTCTTTTCAATTCAACACTAGTTGCGCCGTCCTCAGTTGAACTTCATTGTTCTTACGGAAATAAGACTTCTCATTTAAGTAGGACTTTCTAGCATTTGAAGCATATGACTTGTTGATAGACCTCCTCCTTGCTTTTATCCTGAGTTTGATTTTCAGAAGGGCTGAGTACTTAAATTTCCTCACTGGGTCAGTTTTCCTATCTTCATTAACCTCACTGAAGCTTCAACAAGAGGTGCAGCAAATGATAGACCTCCTCTGTAGGCAAGCAGGAGGAGCTCAACCCAAAAGTCAAATCCTGATTCTGCAGTTAAACACAGCACCAACAAGTTCCCTCACATACCAAATTCTCTGTCCACTAAGAGTTCAAAACATGACCTACATTAAAGAGGAATCACCTATCTCCTCCTAATATTACTGCTGTTGCATACTCTAGAAATAAGAAAATGTAATGATTATGGAGACAACAAATAAACAATACAGTACTCAACACAGCTCAGAATATTTCCTGTCTTAGAATCAGAGGAAGATCCAGGTTGGAAAAGACCTTCAAGATCATCTAAGTCCAACAACCACCTAATGCTGCTAAGTCCAGCACTAAATCATGTCCCTTAGTGCCACATGTACATATCCCTAAATAACCTCCCATTATGGTGACTCCACCACTTCTCTGGGCAGTCTGTTCCAATGCTGCTTTCCAACCACTGCATTTTTAAGCAGATTCGGGGAAAATAATAATAGAACCTAACAAAACACCTGAAAAGTATTTCTTATATAAAAAAGGTTATAGAAAATTAACACATACGTTTATGCTTTAGGATTGGAAATCCTACTATCTATATTCAGCTCTGAATTTATCTGTAATAGAGCTCATACAGTGTAGTAAAATGAAGTGGAGTTTCTTCCTCCCAAACACCAGGACGTATGGTTCTTCTCGTGCTATTTAACAAAAGGCAAATCAAACCTTAAATCTGAGTTGGTATGCATGGCTATGACATACAAGAATTAAAATAAGGAAAATGAGAAAAATAAACCCCTTTCTCCAAATACTTCACATAATGAGAAGTACTGAGTCTATCTGGAAATAATTTACTTCAGAATTTTTGAACGATATGTACCAAAATACTTTTCCATTCTTCCTCCCCCCATCAGATAATAATACACTACATCGCTGAATTGATTCAGAAAGGTTTTACATCAAAAACATAGCTGTCACTGCATATGATCAAGATGTTCTTCCAAATGTGGATTAATAACAAATGGGCTATTTTCAATAAATTCTAAGAAAACCTTTCAAGATTGTTTTATTCTCTTTCAGGTAATACACTTATTTTTGCAATTCAACACTGCATTTTAACCAGTACTTAAAAAAAAGGTTTTTTTTTTTTGCAGATTAATCAAGTTGCCATATTTGGGGCATCATTTTCCACATTACAATTGTTACTGAACACTTTTTGTCTAATCAAGTTTACTGAAATCAACACTGACATGTAACCAGTCCCAGCCAGTTACAGTAATTGGCAATAAAACCCATCTCTGTCCTACAAATCTAACATCCCCGCAATGTCTTACACGCTTTCAAAATTAAAGCAGAAGAAATGTAGCAACCACTGACGTTGAATTATTTTTACATTGCTTAATTATGAAGTATTCGTTTAGTTGTTTTCCATTAACAAATTTAAATTCTCTATCACCACAGTTAAGGGAGAATCTACCACAAAATGTTTGTGCTCTAATTTTGCAAGACATGTATAAAAAAGCAGATTTACAAGAGGTAGACAACCAACTCAATATATTACATGAATGTACTTAAAAGCTTTTCTCTACTTCTCCACTCAGAACGCCCATAAATAAGTTCAGTTACATAAATAATTTCTGCTAGACTTCATTACACTACTTTCCTGATTAGAAACTACTAACTGGACAAATACTTTGTCACAGTCATACAAAGCAGCATTCTTAGCTGTGAAAAGGAGGTCAACACTTAAGAAATTATAGCATTAAAAGAAAACATGACAATTTTATTATTAATTATTAATAATATTTTATTATTAATTAGCAACTTAGCTCAAATTTAAAAATATTAAATCAGAAACAACTCGAATTCACAAAGAAAAATCTGGAAGTATATACATTTATAATTAAGAATATCTAAATTTTTGTCAGTATTTACTTTTTGTACAAGTTCTTTCACACAGTCATATTTACAAACATCTTCTTAAAACGTATGCACAAACATAGCATTTACAAATAATTTGAAGGTATTTTTTTCTTAAAAACAGAAGACTATTTCACTGAGCTGACAAACATTTGGTTTCATCATATGGTACTGAACAGTTCTTTATTCAGTGAGATGGAAATAGTTATCATTATCCAATTACCTAAAAAATAATTAGTACCTAGAATTATCATATATGGCTTTAAATATCTCCCAAACAATTAACTCACAAATACAAATTAAAATCCATCTGTGTATACCTCTAAATCTTGAGTCTTTGACTGGGTTAGGTCTACAAATCTGCAAACGCATTCTAAGCACATATTCAGAAATAAGTCGGCCTCCTAATTTTCCCCAACTCCCAAAAAATAAATACACCAAAAAACCCTGTTTCCATTGAAGTCAAGCACAAACTTAGTATCTATAAGATGGGATGGATGGACAATCTGCTGCTTTGATGGATGTTTTTTTTTATTGTGGTATAAAACAATTTTGAGCAAAGAATATTTTTGAGATTTATAGGAATCAAACAAGATCTCAGATGGGGAAGAATAATTTTTCCTCATAATAGGAACTTTTTTTCAGTAGAAAGAATGCCCAAGGTAGTTTTGTACTGAAAGTTACTGATACAGTCCAACCACCCATATCTAGTAAAAAGGTTTTACCTCCCAAATTAGCCAAAAATCTGTCTGTTTTTGGTTGTGTTAGGGAAAAAAAATAAAAGTTTCGGCTTTGGCAAATCAAGTAGCCGTCTCATCTAAATACCATTCTTCAGAGCTCCTGCACAGACTGTTCCACAGTTTGTTCTTCTACAGACTGCATTGCTTCCTGAACATAAACGATGAATTCTGAAGCTTCTCCGCCTTGCGTGTAGACAGTCACTGTCTCGATTCCCTCCACTTCATCTGATGAGACTACCAGGTGATGCTGTTCAGACAGCTCCACCGATGCCTGCTGCAGAGTCTCCTGAATCATCAAAGTGTGATTGGCTGATTGCTCCTCTTCTTTTACCTAGGAAGAGGTTGAAGTGTTTACAGAAGTTTCACTTCTCCAATAAATAACCGCTATTGTGATGATTAATACAAATACAACACAGAAATCAGAAACTTTTGGAAGAAAATATCAGTTTTACACAAAATTTGTAGCGTACAAAATACTGAAAGCAGTAACCCATCATTTCACTTACATGCATGGAGAGCTACAAAGTTACAGGAACCGATGTCTCTTGAAACAGCTTTAATCTCTCACCAGTAATTCACTCAAAACTGCTCTTATTTAAATAAACCAAAAGTCAAACAACTCCTCCAGTATCAGTGATATGAGAATCCGTTCAAAACCTCATTAAAAGACATCTGAAGTCATCACAGAATCATCACAGAACGGCTTCGGTTGGAAGGGACCTTAAATATCATGTGGACCCAACTCCTCTGCTATGGGCAGTGTTGCCACAAAATAGTTAGAACACAAGATCAATTCCCACTTTTTTTTTTTTTTTTTAAGCCAATAGATTGTTGCTCATTGAAGTAAAAAAAAAAATATGTAAACTTTAATTACAGTCACTGTAACCAAAACATAACGGATTTATTTATTAGAAAACTGTGAAATTAAGTTTTATTGAAATGTATCCCTAACACCTGTCTGTGAGGCAGCAATTTTTACATTACTGAAATAATACTGATACTAGCAATTGAAAACTGCTTTTAATAAGCATTTTATTGTTTGTCAAAAAATGAAAGGTGCAGTAGATTTTGGTATCAAATTTAAAAGAACTCAACTATTTTAAACTATAGCGAGACTACAGTACTCAGTAGAATTCAAGATCAAAACTTGGCTCCTCACTAGATCCATACAACATTTCAATGTGTTGTGTTCCAGGCCAGTAGCAACACATTAGAAGTCTGAGTTATGAGGAGGAAATTGATTCTAACAAATACTAATTATAATATTCTTTTGGGGACAGAATGGGATAGCAGTTTTTACACACACAAGATACATGCAAAGGCATCTGTTAGGTGTTTTCAACACAACACCACTCCCTTTGTTCATTGAAGACGGCTGTTTTATTTGCTGGAGCATAAATGCCAACCCAGTTGCATCTGCAACGTGCAGTTAATTAGATCTTCTCTTCCTTTCCTATTTTGAAAATGGGTAGTTTTTCTTAGGGCCTATTTCCTTTTCATTTAGGTTCAGAAAATGCTTTATGAAATGAACTTCCAGCGATAAATTATGTTTATTTGTCACTGCAAGAAAGTAGCTGACTGAATCTCTACGAGTAACCTCTACAGAAATACTCTTTTTTCACATCATCAAATGGATCTATAAATCACCAACTTACATATAAGTCATAAACAATATATATATATATATCACAAACAACAGAACATGAACACAGAACTGTGGTTCAACTACATACCTTGGCAGAAAGCAAAACTTGATGGCATTTCCAACAATCACACAATGTGTAATATGAAGAGAACACAGGATCAATAAATTATCTGTTTACTAGATTTCAGTGTAACCTTTGTACCTCAGAGCAGTGTATGCTGTGCTCCTGGCAGCACTGAAGTCATAAAAGATTTCAAAAAATAAGCAAAAAATAAGCATGATAGATTCCACTCTTTGTGGAGTCCACTAAATCACGTACACAAGGATCTGTAACACGCTTTTTTTTTTTCTTTTTAATTAGAAACTGATTCAAAAGTTCTCCTCTTCTCCTTTCTACTACATTGATTTCTAAGTAGTATTATTGGAACAATGGAGTCCAAGAAAATCAATGGAAGTTCAGTATTGGTGCTTAAGAGGAGAGTGGGAACAGCAGGGAAGAACAGCAGTGAAGTGTTCAAGCATGTACCAGACTCCTTAGAGACTGGCAAGGAGAAATTTTGTATGTTCATTTTCTTGGTTCTCTTTTCTCGATTTTTTTCTATTTTTCTCTTTTTCTTTCTTTCTTTCTTTTTTTTTTTTACACTTCCCCGAACGACCTTTCCTCCCAATTTTGCACATTAACTTTTCTGCAGTGTTTTTCTTTCATGTTTTAAGTATCTGAAAGATCAGGAAGATTTCAGACACACACACCCCATAGGACTTCATATCACTTTGAACTTTCACTCAAATCATCAAGCTTTACAAAGCTTTTTCTTGAACAATAACAAGTACATTCAGGTATTAAATTATTCAGAGGTCCAAGAGTCTGTGGTACAGTGATGAAATATAAGTGGATCTTAACTGGTAAAAGATCAAACTTCTAAAGAAAATCTTACCAGTGTCATTTACAGCTGTCTTCAACAGCACAATGATAGCTACTGATGCTGACTCTGGCTTTGTTGCATAGGACTCAGATTATACGGATAAAGCTATGGGATAAGGATAAAGTCCATTCCACATTCCGCATCTTTTACCAAGCATATCTGAATATTTTAATTGGAATTTATTTTAAACAGCTCCAGATGTTCCTGAAGTTCCATATCTAACAAAGTTGTGCGATTGATGCTTTGTCTTGACAGAAGAAAATTTGCAACCACATCCAGAAAAACAAATTTATGGTGTCACAAAAAGTGGTTATCCCAAATATTACCCTTTACTTTTTGAGCTCCTGTTCAAAATGCAACAAGCAAAAGCATGAAACGAAACATAACACTTTTCTTCCCCTGATAGCCCCACATAGCTTTTTCAACAAGAACAACCACTCTAACTCCTGCCTAAAACAACAGGAATTTTGTGAATTCAGACAGCACTCCCCTTTTGCAACTGTTTCTTTCTCTTTCCTGAGGCCACCTGCTCCAGTGGTGGCTCCTGCTTGAAACAGAATGCTCCACACAACATCTACTAAGGAAGATCAGAGCAGGTGGACTAAAGTCTAATCACCAGTGGAGTCGGATAGTAAGCTGCAGTTAAAAATGTCAGGCAATTAAAATTTCACAGCTTGTTCTTAAGTCAGCGCACAGATAGAGTCCTTGATGCTAGAGATCTTCAAACATATACAGATAGAGGTGTCTAAAAGTTGGCATTTTAATTATGTAATGCACAGTAACTTCTCTGGTATTAGTGCATGATACATTATCCTCTGACAACATGCCTCAGGCCAGAAAAATTACACTACTTTGCTAAGAGCTGCAAGAATGCACAACATAGCCTGAAAAAGATCTTGTATAGTCTCACTTTAGTCACTCTAAATCAGAACCTATAATTTTAAAAACAATTCTGCGAGTGCATATAAATAATAAACAAAGGAAGACAAATAAAGCACAGTTGACATGAAAATGAAATGAAACCAGAATCTCATTCAATTAAATAACTTAATAGTTATTCAGTTTTAAGTGCTTCTGAAATTAAAATGGCCAATAAAGAAAGTTCATTTAATCTCCCTACCTGCCTTTATCAATGTGGATTTATGCCCTTGTCAAGCAAGGTAAAGAGGACTGATGTCCTTATTTCTGGTGTATCTAGCTTCCAGTATCTTTTTTGGACAGTTATCTGTAATCCTTTTAGTTTGACAAATTACCACTTTATTTTGGATATTTACATTTCAAATCAGTTCAATGTTTACATGCTTCTGCTTGGTTCCTGTTAGATTGTTCCACAGAGAGTAATCTCAAAATGTTAATTTACATCCCTCAAATTGATGAAACAGTGGGACAGCTGCCATAAGAATGAATGAAGTTACTACACTCAATTCTCTTTACTGGCAACTGAAATCTTTTGAAGAGTAGCATCCATGACCTCTTTTCTGTTCAAGAGCCAGCTGAAAAGCATCCGGCTGCTTATACATTGCTAAAGAATGGCAGCAAGAATCTGAAGCCATACACAGCTGGTATACTAAACCAATTCAGTACCTGCATAAATATTCTTTACTGGCTGAAAGCGTTTCCTCACAGAAGTTAATGGGTCCTCTGCCCCCACATCTTTATAAAAAGATCAAGATTTCTAAATTATCTCAAGTTCTAAATGCAAATATCTGAGGACTATCTAAATGACAAAAAAACAGATACATCTAGAGGAACTTCTTCCTATAAAACAAAGCAAGAAATTTATTTTGAGATATATTAACTCAAGCCATTAATATGCCAAAATATACTTCTTCCTTCCCGTAAAAAGGGGAAAAAAGGAAATACATGAACTGTCAAAGCTGCTTTCTTATTCTATATTTCATAGAGAGAAATAATGAGTATCTACATTTTTCTTTGAAGTCAGCAGGAATTCCAGATTCACATGTTTAAAATAGTCTTGCTGGGCTTAACTCAAAATCTTCTGCAGAATCTCTGCCTTGATTTCAGACTGAATGCTGCCTTTCAGGTTACCATGAAGAAGAAGAGTTAAACAGATATTGCAGGAATTCAGAGTCTTACACTAGGTTAAAGATAACTCTATTAATATTGTACGAAACCACAGTAAGTAAACGTACAAGTTATCTACTGAAAAGTCAAAAACAAAAAGTGAATATAAGCATTCTAGATCACGGAGAACATCTGGATATGTGACACCCCAGCTTACGTCATTGCCTGCTGGACTGTCTCTACCATTTTGTTCACTGCCATTTGCGTAATCTGAACTCTCTCTCTGTTCTTGTTTACATACAGACATTTTGTGTGAAAAACACACAGATGCACAGAAAAACAGTGTAATTTGATCACATGAATCTCTATAGAGAGTTACAAAACAAAGACAATCTGGTGAACAATCATTTCAGAATAACAGGAAAATAGGAAAATTCAGTATACAGGACTCAAGTTGAATAAAACTAAAAATGCAAAGTGGCAAATAAATCTTCATAGTGGTAAAGCAGATTTTTAAGAAGCTTTAACCACTGGCTGGTCAAATACATCCTGACAAAGTGACTGTGACTGGCAATCCCTCTTGTCTGGCGGAGCGCTTTATCACCAGATTTCCTTCTGAAGAAATACAGCAACATTGCCACAATTTCAAGAGCTCTAACAGAGGGCACTAATGTTGATAAGAGATTTTATCTGTATGTTATACAGATGACAACAACTTCACAGAAACTAAGAAAATAGGGACACCTGCCCCAGGTAAAACTTTTATTTGCTAGCACCCCCAAGTTAAACAATAAATTGCTCCACGTGCTAAAGGAACATTAGACTTGATATTCAGTACATATATAACTCTATGTATTAACAAATTTTCAGGATGAACAGTGTACCCAGGATCAAGTAGGTACAAATCAGAGCCGGATTAAAATATGAGTGTTGCTGAGGTGTAACACGCAGTAGCTGTTGACATGACAGCCACACTAATATTATTACATGCTTATTTTTGAAGATGTGTTGTACCATAAAATTCTGTTCTGTGATCATCTGCAAGCTGATATGTAATCCTTGCTATGCATTACTTCTGCTGTCACTTTTAAAAAAGTGGCTGTTGCCATGGTAGGATTTTACCAGAGCCTGAAGAGATCACAGAATGAAATGATGAAAGGAACTAAAATAAAGTGTGAAATGCATGAAAAACCATTTTTTTCCTAAGCTTGATAAAGATCTGTCTGGCTAGTGAAACAATTCATACGCTTGCTCTTGAGATCAAGGTATTTAGAAGTCCAGGCTGAAAACATGCTACTGTGCTTTTCAGGAACAGAGTTAATCCTACATTCCAAGTGGCAGAGGTACTAAGATCACTCTTGTCTGTTGTTTTTGAATGGGAGAAAAAGAGAAAGTATACAGCAGCCAATAGCTGCTCCTCATTGTTACTACTAGTATAGTGCTTTGGACCAGGATCTGAGCTGTACTGGGTATTCTAAGTGGAAAACGTATTTCATATCCAAAGGCCTTATAATTTCAACATGAAACAGTAAGCAGACGAAGAGAGATGGGTGAGCACAATATAAATGTGACAGTGGTACCCTCAGATTGGATGTTAAGAAAAACTTCTCTGAAAGTGTGGTCAGGCACTGGAACTGGCTGCCCAGGGAGGTGGTGGAGTCACCAGCCCTGAAGGTGTTCAAGAAACATTTAGATCTTGAACTGAGGGGCATGGTTTAGCAGGAAATATTGGTGATAGGTGGACGGTTGGACTGGATTATCTTGGAGGTCTTTTCCAACCTTGGTGATTATACGATTCTACCTCTGTTTAACAGGCAGCAGTGTCAACATACCAACAGCCTAACCACAGATAACTGGTGGTGTCGTATTTTTGAAGACAGTGAGGTACAAATTGCTCTTCATTCAGAATCCACCAAACTAAGGACAGCCACAGAATCACAGAACTGTAGGGGCTGGAAGGGATCTCTGTGAGTCATCCAGTCCAAACCCCTGCTGATGCAGGTTCCCTACAGTATGTTGCATAGGAAAACATCCAGGTGTGTTTTGAATCTCTCTAGAGAAGGAGACTCTACAACTTCTCTGAGCAGCCTGTTCCAGTGCTCTGTAACAACTCTCAAAGTAAAGAAGCTCTTTGTCGGACACCACCGAAAAGATCCTGGCCCCATCCACTTGACTTCCCTCCTTTTGATATTTACATGCATTGATAAGATCCCCCCTCAGCCTTCTCTTCTCCAGGCTGAACAGTCCCAGGTCTCTCAGCCTATCCTCATAAGAGAGATGCTCCAGGCCCCTGACCATCCTAATGGGCCACCGCTATGCCCTCCGAAGAAGTTCCCTATCTTTCATGAACTGGGGAGCCTAGAACTAGACATAGTACTCTAGATGTGGCCTCACCTGGGCAGAGCAGAGAGGGAAGAGTATCCTCCTGGACCTGCTGGCCATGCTCTTTTAATGCACCCCCGGGTACCAATGACCTTCTTGACCACAATATGGAAGAAGGCATTAAGAAAGTTGTTTAGAAAAAGTAACGAACAACTAAATAATCATGGACTGATCAAAAGTAGGAATCAAAATCTTAATAACTAATGAGACATGGGTCACTAAGTCAGAAAGCAGTAAAATTAATAATAAAAATAATTACTAGTGATTAATATAATCTTCATTATCTTCTTCAGAGGGAGCTTGAAGTGATAGCTTTATAGCCCCAGGAAATCAGAGTAAAGATGCAATCTCTAACTGGGATAAGAGAAGATCGTCTAGAGTAGCCACATAGTTTGCCAAGTATCAACAAAGAAGATCACATGAGCCAAATGGCTGTGTATTACTCAGGACGTGAAGACCTGAATCTTCAACTAAATCTTTTACATGCCAATATGCTACAAGAAAGATGGCAGAAAAAAAATTCTGTTTGCAGTGCTCACCCAAGTATACTGTTAAGGAGAATTAGGAATTAAGGGAAAGTACAGGGATTTGAGGAGGTGAATGATACCTTGGGAATAGGTTACTCAGATTTTGGAATGGGGAGTGATTTGGTTTTGTTAGAGAGAACAAAAAGTGCTGCTCTGCCCTAGCAGTTTTCTGTGTAGAAGGCAGGCAGGATTTGCTCTGAATAAAAAGGGATTTCAGTAGCTTGTTCATACAGGAAAAATAATACTGAGGACAAGATTTAAAGCTTTACATAATCATCTGCTGATGAGTTTCTCATATCAGGAGAATAACTTCTGTGCTAGCAAAAATACTCAAAACATATTTCAGGTCTAAAGACAGCAAATTAACAGCACATTTGTCGACTAATATCTATATTAAAACAGTAGATATTGGTAACATAGTAGACACAGATAACATGCAACCAAACTTAACTGAGTACTACAGTATAGTGATCTAAAAGTTTGACTGAAACTAGGAATCCAAAAAATCTACTGCTCTGCTGATTAAGTTGAGGCAAAAATATAAAATCAAATTTGGATAAAGAATTCTATGTGGTTTCTACCTTTGGTTTCAAAGAGATTTTATAAAAATAATATACTCTGCCTGCACACAAAATAAATGTATTGAAACAGAACGTATTTTGTTACCATTACACATTCCTGCTAATGACCACTGGAAATTGAAGAATAACAACTATAACAAAAATGAGAGATGCTGGACACAGTCCAAAAAGGGACAACTCTTCTGATGCTGTGGTCAAGGCAGAATCATTCAGGAAACAAGCTTTCGAGAACGTTTGTACTGTGAAACCAAGAAAATATACCTTGAATTTTATCACCGTAGAGAATCATCTACAGACAGGACATAATGACAGAGTCCTTTTCTGCTGAAAAATAACGTTAACAGGAGCATTCATTTGTGAGGTGTTTCTTTACAAGAAGCACGGTATTTAAATAAAACATACGCTTAACATGGAACAATCTTCTCCTCCAGAATTAGTTGGCATCCTTGTTTGAAGTAGCAGATAACTAAAAGATATAGTTATATTTCAAGGAAGTTTGTAATTGAAAGTTTTTGAAAACACATCTGCAGACACTGCTCATCAAGGGTGGCTGTGATGTTAGCGTGATTACTCATCCTCCAATCCTGCCTCTATATTCAACATGTGAGCTAAAAAAACAGTCCACCTATATAAATTATGGACTGAACAGACTCTGCTAGCAAAACAAACAAAAAAACATATTAGTCTCCACCCTAAAGCATGAGGGTAAAATGACATCTGTTATGAGTCACGGAGTTAAATCCACAGAAAGGCCTTTGACTTGCTTTACAGTGCTAGTGACTCCCTGCTACGTTCTGTGCTTCTGCAGAAGTGCCCATTTTCTTGTCCATCTTTACCATTCACTGTGAATATTTCTTATTTTATTAAAGCATTTATTAGTCTCTTTCCTAACAATTCTTCAAATGTACCACTCTACGTCTTTACCTTTTCCCACTTTACTTTGTAATGCCATAAATACCAACACTATCTGTAGTGATCCAGACTTGTTCACTAGTAATTGAAATAGATTCAAACTGACAAGACTGTTCTTTTTGTGTCATGCTGCAATCACTGCTTCAGTGTGGATTTATGCCAATTTCAGAACATACTGGCAGAACCTCACAATCAGATCCTGGTTTTCTCTCAGGCATTTGGTGTGCATTACCTTCCTTATCAGCTGTATGCTTTCATAGCAAACAACATGACAGAATTTCTCCCAAATTAGACACCAAAATGGTTTAATCTTGATATTAATTTAATATACTGGCTCTCAGGCAAGAATGAGATGAAAACATTTCAGGTTCTAGGCAGAACCTTTGAAAGGACTCACACACAAGGCACAATCAGAGCTAACATCAGTTCCCATTTCCCAGTCATAACTCAAGCTAGATAGGACTTATTTACATTTTTTTTAGTTTAAAGTTATATTATGAATAATGATTCAGTCTAAGATTCATTATTGTTATTCTGTGAAATTATTTTCTTCTATAAAATCATTCATATGAACAACAAATATAAAGTTTCCATAGTCAAAATTGAATTCTTCTTTTCTTCTCAGCACCCAATACATGAGGTGGGAGCTTTGAATGGAAAATCTGATCTTGAGTACAGCTGCATAATTTGTACTCATGGTTTAATATAAAAGCAATATGAACACACAAAACTCAGAGAAATAACGTAATAGAACACTGTAAACTTGGTAACCTTTCTGGTTGTGAATTAATACAAAATAATTTCAAAACAAGACACCAGGCAGAGCTAGCTACATATGTGACGTAGCAGTGTACTGGGAAGGACTTAGACAAAGCTTGTTTTTTCAGGCAAAAGTCTTTCATTAACATGAAACACCACAAAAACTGCACAGAGAAGACATTTGAACACGCAGGCTGGAGGAAGTATTAAGGGATGAAGATGGCTGCCTTAACAATGGCAACTATCTGGATTCACAAAATTTCAGAGATCAAGTGCCAGTTGCACACATACAAGTGAAAGAGGAGTACAGATGTTGCAGAAAGTTCCAGGGAGGAAAAGGAAGAAAAAGATAGCAATAATGTAGTGTAACATTCACAGAAAAAAAATACTTTTAAAATGTCCTATTAATCTAGGATTTAGAAGAAATTTCTAGGTGCAAACATAGAAATATGAAAGCAATTTGCAAGGCGAGCCAAAAATGAGAGATGAAGGTGAGAACGATGAAAAAACTGTGTTATGTATGCTCTTCATAAAAGAAGAAACATAACAGCATAAAAATCAGAACAATAAATGTTGTTAAGAAAAAAAAAAAAATGATACCGTGCTGCTAAGCAAGGACTTGGAGAGGCCACTGAAGAACAAGAATGGAAATTTAGTGACAGATGATGCTGATATATTGCTGACACCCTGAATGAATTTTTTGTCTCACAATCCACACGAGAAGCTGAAGGTCACAGAATAGAGTGCAGAATAAATTTTCCAGTGAGGAAGTGAAATACGAACATGTCTTATGATCACCTCAAGGTTAACAATTAGGAACTGAGCATAATTAAAACCTGACAAAAGTAGCAGGTACAAATGAGTGATATCCCATAGAAAGCAATGCAGTATTGAAAAAAAGAAAAGCTGTCAGTTCCAAATAGGAGAGGATTACAGTCATGTTAATAACATTTAAAGACTTTCCCCCTCACGCTAAAAATTGGTGTGGCTGTAATTCTGAAGCCATTCTCTGCTGGGAAGGTAAGAATTGAAAACAGTAAATAGAGCAGTGTAATAGGTCAAAGAGATTTGATAAAACGTCAGAAGTATGAAATCAAAAGAGAAAAAAAATCATAAAAAAACCAACACCTCTACAGATCTCCTTTGTTCCTTGCTCTACTTCCACAGAGCCCACTCAAGGTAACTAGGAAGCCAATCAAATCTAAGGCATTAGAAAAATTCAGTGTAAGCAGAGGTAGCACAAGATCACTCAGTTTGAGAAGTACTACAGCTCTACACTGACTAATTTTGTTTCTCTGCAACTTCAAATCAGAGGAAAAAGGCATTTTATCAACAGCACTCTAACAGTGGGAAAAGAAAAGAAAACCAGCAAAGATTCTATGCTCTGAGAATTCAATATTTGATGCAGGAGTGTGTGGAGCTTATACCACTTTGACATTAGACCAGTGGAAGTCGTCAATGTATATAAGGCAAGGGAAAAGCAGCGATCAGTTCTTAACAGCTTTTAAACTCAAAGGCTAGAACTGTGGTTTAAAAAGTGACAGACAATTAATTTGCAGTATGAGCACTTACAACATGCTATCAGCAAATTCAGATGCTCTAACAAGAAAGAATAGATTTGAAGATGAATGAGAAACTGATCAGATTCAATACTTGGAAGAGTCACTGACTGTTCTAAGTGACGTATTTTCATAGAATGATAGAATCTTTCAGATGAAAGGAACCCTTAGAGGTCATGTAGTCCAACTCCCCTGCAATGAACGGGGACATCTAAAGTGAGCTCAGGTTGTTCAGAGCTCCATCCAGCCTGATCTTGAATGCCTCCAAGAACGAGGCATCCACCACACCTCTTGGCAACCTGTTCCAGTGCCTCACCACCCTTACTGTAAAAAACTTCTTCTTTACACCCAGTCTCAATGTACCGTTTTAGTTTGAAACCATTTCTCCTTGTCCCATCACAACAGACCCTGCTGAAGTGTCTGTCGCCTTCTTTCCTATAGCCCTCATTTAGATACTGAGAGGCTGCTCTCAGGTCTCCTTGCAGCCTTCTCTTCTCCAGGCTGAACAGCCCCAGCTCTCTCAGCCTGTCCTTGTAGGAGAGGTGTTCTGTTCCTCAGATCATTTTCGTGGCCCTTCTCTGGACGTACTCCAAAAGGTCCAAGTCTCTCCTGTAATGAGGACTCCACATCTAGACATAGTACTCCAGGTAAGGCCTCACCAGTGCAGATGTCACCGGTTTATGGGCCGATTCAGCCCGGTTCCGTGACTAATGGGGTGGGGGACCTACGGACCCACACCCCAGGAAAGGGGAAGGGGGAGAAGGGAGAGG
>JANHGO010000063.1:10706768-10722060 GCA_024606505.1 Aquila spilogaster | reverse complement strand
TTTGTTTCTTCCCCAAGTTGAGCCTGTGTTTTGCCCGTGACCATAACTGGTGAGTGATCCCTCCCTGTCCTTGTCTCAAACCATGAGCTTTTCTTTTTATTTTCTGCTCATCATCCCACCAGGGGGGAGGAGTGAGCGAACAGCTTCGTGGTGCTTTGTTGCTGGCTGGGTTTAAACTACGACAAACGTGCAGTAGCCTTTGACAGGACAGCCATGCTAATATAATTAGATATTTATTTTTTGAAGATGTGTTACACTATAAAATTCTGTTCTCTGATCAGCTTCAAGCTGATGTGTAATCTTTGCTGTGCATTGCTACCGCTGTCACTTTGAAGAAAGTGACCGTTACCATGGCAGGATTTTACTGGAGCCTGAAGAGATCACAGAGTAAAAGGATGAAAGGAACTAAAATAAAGGGTGAAATGCATGGAAAGCCAGTGTTTTCTTAAGTTTGATAAAGATCTCCTTAGTTAGTGAAACAGTTGATATACCTACTCTTCAGAGCAAATTATATAGAAGTCTGGGTTGAAAAAAGGTTACTATACTTTTCAGGAATAGAGTTAACCCTACACTCCAAGCTACGGAGGTAGTAAGAACATCAGTCCTGTCTCTTATTTCTGAATGGGAGAAAAAGAGAAAGAATTCAACAGCCAGTTACTGCTCTTTATTGTTAATATTAGTGTAGTGCTTTGGCACAGGACCTGGATTGTATCAGGTATGCTACATGCAAAAAGTATTTCATGCCCCAAAGGCCTTATAATTTCAATATAAAACAAGAGACAGCAAGCAGATACAGAGAAAGGGAGGTGGGGGAGTACAACATAAATAAGACAGTGTTAGTTTTGTGCGACAGACATTAGTATCAATATACCAATAGCCTAACCACAGATAATTACTGTCATCATATTTTTGAAGAGTAATTGAGAGAAGACAATGAGGTACAAATTGCTCTTCATTAAAAATCCACATAACTAAGCACAATATGGAAGAAGGCATTAAGAAACTTGTTTAAAAAAAGTATTGAGCAATGAAATCTTTATGGAATTAGCAAAGGTAGGAGTCAAAATCTTTACAGCTAATGAGAAATGGGACACTAAGTCAGAAAGGAGTAAAAAGCCTTGGAAATGTAAACAAGGTTTTGTTTGATATGGCAAAAAAGGAACATCAAGTGAACAGAATAAGAGAGAGTGATGCAAGAGGGGCAGAGAAAAATAATCTTTGAATTTTTCTGCAAGAATACAAAAGGGGCAAAACATAATCTAGAGTTAACTAGCATAAAATAATGATGGCTTAGACAACCATTTTAGCTAAGTGGTTGAAAGTGGGGAAATGTTTCTTCACAAGAAACTCAGTATTTAAATCAAGCAAATGTTTAACTTGGAACAGACTTCTTCAGGATCAATTAATAACCTTATTTGATATATATGCTAACTGAAAGAAGTAACTATACATCAAGGTAGTTTGTAGTTAAACTCTCTCTCTCTCTGTTCGAGTCTACATACAGGCATATTGTGTGAAAAACAAGTGTTTGAACATAGACCACAGGCACTGTAAATCAAGGGTGGCTGTGATACTGGCATGACTGCTCATCCTCCAATCCTGCCTTTATATTCAGCACGTGAGCTAGGAAAATAGTACACCTATATAAATACTGGACTGAACAGCCTCTGCTAGCAAAATAAACAAAAACCCAAATTAATTAATCTCCACCCTAAGGCATAAGGGCAAAAGTATATCTGTAATAGGACACAGAGAATCAAATACGCAGAAAGTAAAGTGACTTGTTTTACATTTTCAGTCCCTCCACCTTGCTATATGCTCTGTTCCCACAAAACTGCTTTCTCCCTGATTTCTTGTCTGTGTTTACCATCCACTATGAATGATATTTCCTGCCTTTTATAAGAATTTATTAGCCTCTTTCCCAGATATTCTTCAAAGTTAGCACTCTTTGCTCTCACCTTTTCCCTACCTTGTTACTTTTTTTGGTCTTTAAGCAGTGCAGAACAACTCAAATACCATGCCATAAAGAAATACCTTCATTACCTCTGTCAGAAAGAGATCCAGACTGATCACTAGTAACTGAAAAGGACTCAAACTGACAAGGATACACTTCTCCTGCCATGCTGTGATCAAAGCTTCAGTGTGTATTTTTGCCAATCTCAGATCACACTGGTAAAACTTCATATTATTAACTCTTTTTCTTGGGCATTTTGGTGTGTACTATGTTCCTTAGCAGTTGTATGCTTTCATATCTGTCTTCAACAAGATTTCTCCCAAATTAGACACTAGAAATGTTTAACTTTGATAACAGGTTACTATGCTGACTCTCAGGCAAGACTGAGGTGAAGTTGTTTCAAGCTCCAGACACAAACTTTGAAAGGCCTCACACACATGACACTATCAGAGCCAACAACAATTCCTATTTCCCAATCATAATCCAAGCTAAATAGGGCTACCTTTGCATTTTGGGGGTTTAAAATCGTAAGCTGAATCCCGATTCAGGCTGGGATTGGTTATTGCTATGTTGTCAAAGTGTCTTCTCTTATAAAATCATTCCTATGAACAAAAAATATGAAGTTTCCAAAGTCAGAACTGAAGGTTTTTTTCTTCTCAACACCCAATTCAGGAGCTGGGGGCTTTGAACAGACAATCTGATCTTGATTTCACCTCCATTATAATGCGTACTCATGATTTAAGATACTTGCAAGAAGACTACATGCAACCCAGAAAAGTAATTTAATAGAGTAACACCTCAAACATGGTATCCTTTCTGTCTTGTGACTTAGTATAAAACAATTTTTAAAATGTACCAGTCAGATCTAATACACTGGTCATCTTGTAATATGCTGAGAAGGACTTATGGTTAAAGACAGAGTTTGTTTCTGCAGGCAAAAGTCTTGCATTATCCTGAAACACTACAAGTACTGCACACTGAAGGTATCTGAGGACACAGGTTAGGGGAAATGCTGAAGCATGAAGATGGCAGCATTACTGATAGATACATCTGGATTCACACCTAATTTTAACGCTCAAGTGCGAACGGCACTTTTATGGGTGAAAAGTAAGGAAGACGACAGCTGTGGGAGAAAGTTCCAGGGAGGAAATGGGAGACAAAGATAGTAACAATATAGTGTAACATTTACAGCAAAAAATACTTTTAAAATGTTCTAATAATTTAGGATTTAGAAGAGATTTCTTGGTGCAAATTTAGAAATATGAAGGCAACTTGCAAGGGCTAGGTAAAAATGAGATATGAAGCTAAGAACTGATGAAAAAAATGGATAATGTATGTCCTTAGAGAAGAAGAAAAAAACCAACATAACAGCATAAATATCAGAACAACTACAATAAATGTTGTTAAGGGAAAAAAATGGAACCAAGCTGCTAAGCAAGGACTCAGTGAGGCCATTAAAGAACAAGAGTGGAAATTCAGTGACAGATGATGCTGATATATTGCTGACATTCTGAATGAATTTTTTGTCTCACAATCCACAAGAGAAGCTGAAGGTCACAGAACAAAGTGTGGAATAAATTTTCCAATAGGAAAGTGAAATATGAATATGTCTTAAGATCACTTCAAGGTTAACAATTAGGAACTCGGCATAATTAAAACCTGACAAAGTCGTAGGTACAAATGAGTGATATCTCACAGAAAGCAACTCAGTATTGAAGAAAGAAGAAAAGCTCACAATTCTGAATAGAGTGGATTACAGTGACGTTAATAACATTTAAAGACTACTTTGCCTCAAATGAAAAATGGGTGTGGCTGTAATTCTGAAGCAATCTTCTGGTGGGAAGACAAGAACTGGAAAATAACTATAGCTGTATAACAGATCAGACAGACTCTGATAAAACACTGATTTATATAGAAAATTAAAAGAGAAAAAATTAAACAAGAAAAATGAAAGGAGAAAAATTTAAAAAAGAAATAAGCGTCATCATCTACAGACTGCCATAAAGCCCCCTAAAGGTAACTATGCAGTCAGTCTGCTGTCAGTAGGCGTATTGCCTTCTGATTCTCCCCTGGGAAATCACAGATCTGCACACTTCTGCACACACAAAGTGAAAAGTCACTGAGGCTACTAGAGAAAGAAATAAGTAGGCATTCCAGTACACTCAAGAAACGTGTTAATAGAGGAATGGTGCTTCGAGCATCAAAGTAAGGCATTAGTAAAATCCAGCGTAAACAGAGGTAGCACAAGATCACTCAGCTTGAGATGTACTTAAATTCTTCACTGATTTTGCTTCTGTGCAACTTCAAGTTAGGGGAAAGAAGGCATTTTATATTAACAAGACTCTAAAGCGGAGGGGAAGAAAACAAAAAAGAAAAGCAGCAAAGAGATTCTGTGCTCTGAGAATCCAATATTTGATTTGATATAAGAGTGGAGCTTGTAACAGTTTGACATCAGACCACTGAGAGTCATTGATGTATACAAGGCAAGGGAAAAAGAAGTGATCAATGCTTAGCAGCTTGTAAACTCAAGAGGCTAGAAATATGGATTAAAAAGTGAGGAAGAAAATTAATTTGGAATATAAACATTTACTTACAAAAAGCTATCAGCAAATTCAGATGGTCTAACAAGGAAGACAATAGATTTTAAGATGAATCAGACATTGATCAGATTTAATACTTGGAGAAGGAAGAATCACTGAATTTTTTTAATTATGTATTTTTAAAGTCTAACATTCAAATATCAAAACGCAGTTTCTCCTTGGCAGCTGCTAGTACAACAGTCACTTTCTCCTACTCTTTTAGTAGAAGGGCCTCAAAAGATGCATTTTAAAGGGAAGAACAGGTTTCAGTAATATTGACAGACAGCATAGACAAACACCAATGGCTAATACTGCATTCAACCCTTGAATAGGTCATACGTATAGCACAGAATGCATGTTGGCAGTGACTCTACTGTTAAGTTGTTTTGAAACTTGCACATAACAGGACTAAAATGTCTCTTCTCTTTAATGACTGAATTTAGTTTCCAAATTTGGATCTGTTATTCTTCAAAAAAAACCCAAACTCCCATGTGGTTTCTAATCAAAATACCTGTTAAGTATTGCAAAAGAACATCTCAAAATGCTTTGTCTTGAAATTCTGCCTTGGCTCCCTGACATTTGGGCAGCAAGTTTAGGAATTATCCAAATACTGCCTTCACAGACTATAGAATTCCCACTTCTATGGAGCACTCATGAATTCAACATTCACAACACTACAAAAAACCACTGAACTCAAAAGTTAGTTCTTAGCACTCAGAATAATCAGAGTTTTGGTTCATTTAAATAAAAGGAGTTACTGAAACACTTCAGGAATTTAAGACTTCTCAGGTACTTTCCTTCCCTCACCTATCAACCACATTGAGCACAGAGACCCCAATGAATCAATTAACAGAATGGGAGAAGGGATAGGCAGAGAGCTATCATGAAACAGGAGGAACAAGTGGACCTTGGAGAACACTGTGAGGAGAAATGTAAAATGTCAGCAACAAAGTTAGCAGACACCTGTGAGGAAGAAATACTGAGCAAAAGTCTTGATATTTGCATTCAATAGCCACCTCAAATTGAAAATTATTTCCTTTTACTTGCTGATTTTGTATATCTTCTCATTCTTAATTTCTGAAGTGCTTTAGTAATGCTGTACATTGCAAATATTTTTAGCAAAAACTGTGCAGTACCAAACTTCAAGAAAAATATACATACATTCCTACCAGAAATTACATCACTTAATTATCAGTTGAATCCACCATTTTTCTGGAAAGAGAATTCGTGCAAAAGACTGAAATTAACAATCAATCTTACACCTGGGGGTTTTTTTGTATTGATCTACATCTTCTGGTCTTGCACAATTTCCCTGGTAACAACAAAATTAACTACAGATCTTTTAAACCAACTACAACTCAATTGAATTTTTCTTTATTTATCTCAAATGTGGGTGGCCATGCTGACTTTTGTCTCACATAAACAACTGCTGTAAGGAGCACCTGCAATATTCTTCTCAGAGCTGTTACACGCCTGCAGATCACTTGTGTTGCAACTCTCATTAAAAAGCCAGTGTGAACTCGGACTGAGGAGGTCTCATTTGTCCCCAGGGTACATGACTTTAGGACCCCACAACTCTGTCAAACTTCAGCCACAGGACAGCCCTGCAAAGACTAACAACAATGGTTCATCTTTGGGTATGGTCCTACAGCACTACGGTTGCAGAGCACGCACAGTTCTGCACAAGCAACACGCTTTCATGCTCTTCTGTATCTGGATGAATGCTGTGCCAAGGACCTCCCAAATCTTTTAGATGACAATGGAACTAAGTGCCCACACACAATGTAGGTATGTTATTTTTAAAAGCCTGAAAATAGCTGCTAGAAAAAAAGCTGTATTTTCACACACACCCCCCCCATATATTTGTGTATTTGTTCACTCATATTTTACACAATGCAAAAATGTATGCATTTTGTATATATAAACATATATGTGTAAATATGTATAAACATGTATGTGTGTGGGCATATAAACACACATACACACAACACAGTAAAAAATCAGTTTAGGAAAAATTCTATATGTGTCTTGCATGGTCATTCAAAATTTATCACTTGCAAAATAATACTCATTTCACAATAAATGTATGAAAATTAAATATAGCTGGTTTAGAGAAGAAAAGAGCTCTTACCTGCTTTACTACTGTCACAGTGCCAGGTGCCATGGTAACTACAGAAGCAACTGCAGTGGCATCATGGGTTTCTGAACCCAACTCAATGATTTGCTGCAGGATGTTTACAGCTGTTGGATCAAGTCTTTCACCTTATCAGAAAGACAGTAACGATAAGATCATTACAGTGAAACAGCTCTAAGGGTATGCGAATCTAAGTGCTACAGGCACTCCTTCCCCTCCTGCCTTACCCCTGACTCACAGCGCTGTTTATAAATTTCAAATAGCTCAATAACATGACACCTTAATAATAGATCTATGGCAGGAAAGTATTCACAAAACAAATTTGCCTGAGGAATGCGTGAATCCGCAAGTGAAGCCACACTGATCGTTTTTATGCCTATTTGAAAGAGATCTAAAAAAATACATTGAATAAACAAGCAGTAAGTACAACTCATAGCAGTAACTGTAAATTAGGAAGCTGCAAGTCTTGACAAATCCAAATGTGTATTTGCCAGACATTCAGCTTAAACAGAACCTGAACTCTATACCTATAACCACAACAGCTATTTGGTATATTACAAACCTGTGTTTACCATCTGTCCAGCCATCTTCAATACCCCTCAACCTAAAAGAAGTACTCTTATCACTAATGTGCTGAAGGGAAAAGTTAATTCCTTGAGAGAGCCCATGCTTACCATTTTATAAGCATGGGATCAGTACATGTTTGCCCTTTTTTTTTAAATTCTCTTGATATGTGTAGCCCTGCCAAAGGAAAGGCTAGTTTACAAAAGAAAAAAAAAAAAATCCTGAAGCGTAAAAAGGAATGATCTGGATGCTGGAAAATGTTTTTTGTTATACAGGAATACAAATTCCCCTCCTGTGGCCCACCATTCCCACATGCCCAGTGTAAGCATGAGGTATGTCAGAAAGGGAAAGAAACTGTCAGTGTCATGTTAAAGCTGCCTTATATTTGCTGTAATCACTGTTGGAACTAGGAAAAAGACAGTAAATAGAATAAAGCTCATCTCTTAACCCCAAACCCTTTCAATATGAAGTTGATACTGTGATAGGGATCTAGGTCAGATAATATAATTTCAACCAGAAAGTAGTTATATTTTGTAATCTATGTGAGAAACAAGTTTATCTGGGTACTGAAAAATGTTTGCTTGTTTTAGATTTTTTTTCTATATAACTGCCTTTAGACAAGATACTACTGTTTTACATAACTAGATGGAATATGCTGGAAGAGTATCTGAAGTTGAATGCATTAAAAAGCAAATCAAACTACAGCCTCATGCTTAAAATCAAAACTGTTATGTACAGCATATTCCATGATCATGTTTATTTTAATTTCAATATATAAAAGCTTAAGAAAAGTTCTCAAAAGGTTTTTACTCATTCAGAATTCCCAGTCATTAAAATAAAATTATATACAGAAATTGTCAGTAACATAATTTAATTGCAACATGCTTGGAAATGCCATTAAAAGTGGGAGTTTTTGGAATGTATCTGTAGTATGAACTATAAAGACCACAATGGTAAACAATTGTAAAATGCTATATTCTGATAACCAACACATTTATTTATATATATATATAAAATCAAAACATATGAACACCTACTCTAGTCTCTGATGTTTTAACACTCTCAAAAACCTGGACATTTTTTCTTTTTGTCCAGTTTTTGTTATTTCCCACTTAGCAATCATTATCTAATCCCACTCTTATTCTTCCTCAATCTGATACAGAATAGCCTACTTAGTTTTGTGTAACATCAGAATTAAGTTTGTTAGTACTGTCTTGGGAACATAGTAAATGAGCTATTCCACTGTGTCCCTTCTGCAGTCTGGCTGACTTAAGCAGAGAGAAAAATAATAGCTAGAGAATTGCCATTAGATACACACCATCTACTCTGCCAAGATAGCTGATTCCACAATATATTTAATAATACAGGCAGGAAATTCCACACACCTAATAATAAAGTGCAAAACAGAGTGTGATAAGTATTAATGACTTAAGGATATAGAAATTTATGAAGAATGGTCACTTCTCATTATTTATCCTCAAAGAAAAATATAACCGCCCAGAAGTAAGTTCTGGATGACAAATTTTATCATTTTTAATAGTTTTACAGGAGATCATATATTACCCAGTATACTCAAAAGAATTAGATATTTATGAAAAAAAGATATATTTTGTGTTCCAACCTAAAAAAGGTAACTTACCATTCTCAGAAGTATATCTAAGGTTCTGCAATGCAGCTACGGCAGCTTGAGTGCCTTGAACATCTTCTCCAGCCTCTGTGATATGGAGATACTGAGTGGATCCTTCTTCAGAAACTTCAGCAGTTAACTTGAAAACAAAATCCAGCCAAGGCATAAATAATCTCACTCTTATTTTAGCAATTTAGAGAACAATGAAAGTTCTGAGTTTAAAATAATGTGTTTTGGACAACAAATACTGTAACAAGAGTTATAGAAATACTAGGTGAAACAGAATTCAAGAAGAATATTACACGGGAGTCGGGGTATCATCCCATAGTTTTCTTCTAGATTCTACTTCAAAAGTTGTTTTAAGCATGCTAAATTATCTTGACTTCATTTTTGTTGCACAGTTATTTTAGAACTAACAACAGACTTCTATTGTATCAGGGTCTAGTATAGACCTTTTGGGCAAAATTAGCGTATAACGCATATCTTTGCAGATCTGGTAAAATGCCTCTGAAGTTAGAAAATGGCATTTTGTTTCAGAAAAATTATCCTTTCCGTAACTATGTTTTCTCAAGACAAGTTGTCAATATGTACTCCTGCTCTTTATTTATAGCCATTTCAGCAGCGGAGACATGCTTGCATCCTGGATGTACTCTTATTTTTTCAGGTTTGGGCATTTACTGGGAGAGTGTACAGAGAATCGTTTCTGAAATGCTTGTGGATACAAAACTTTGAAGGACTACATTTTAAAATGTTTGCCCTGTCTTTGAATAACTGTCCTTATAGAACCTACTCGGATATTTTTCAAGAACTTAACATTCTATCTGTGGATACTCAAAAACTGTTAAACAAGAACTGCAGGACAGTTCTTCCAAATCAGGCATTAGATTTATAACAGGGGCTAGACTGCCTGAAATTTAGCAGAACAGGTCTTAAACTGTGGAGGTCAGACAACTGCAGTTGACTTCTGGCTTCTTCCTCTCATTGGACACCAACAATACCCTACTCAAGCAGTGGAAAAGACACAGCTTGCCAACTGTGATTTTTTAAATAAAAGTGTCTAGATAGTTCTGTGGTTTTCCCATAGCTTCTGCATCTACAGTCAGCTCTGCTCTATAAGAGCAACAGTTTTCTTTTTAGAACAAATTGCTATGCATACGACAGCAGAGGAAAGCTTGAAAGGGAACACCCTTTCAAGGTAGCTGCCCTACCCCACCCCAAACCGAGAAAATTCAGGTTGTTGGTTTGTTTTTTTCTAACCTAGCCTCTTAGGTCTAACTTAAGTTTTTTAAGGTCTGATCTTAGTGGTACTGTAATTTCCTATATACTTCAGACTGAAGCTGAAAAAACAGAACAAGTGATAGACGACTTACTCTGTATAACAGCACCATTCTTTTCGCTGATCAACTTACAAATTCAGTTTTCTAGATTGTAACCTTTTCTGGTCCAACACATAAGTTTCTCTCATTAATTCAATATAAGTTTGCAGCATCACACATCTCGCAGTTAACACCAGCAAATATTTGGCATATAACAAATTGCAGTAAGTGTTTCCATTTCACATTTTTTTGCTAAAACTTTCACCTTTCTGCTGCAAATAGAGGACTAGAGCACTAAAACGCAGAAATAAGCACTTACAAGGTTGTTAATCCTGCCAGATATTAAAGCAGTCAAACTTAACAGTCATAGCAATGTATGCACTCAAAATTAAGATGAGATCACATGACCTCCTGATCTTCTATAAAGTCAAGAACACATTTCTGAATACTTCTTATCCTGACTTTTCTCCTTAGAATTTTTTTAAATCTTAGGGCCAAAGCTATGGCAACTTTGCTTTACCTCCCACTTGGTCTCCCCATCATGTTCCACTAGCTTCATTCCATGCTTGTTTTTAAGATGTCTGTTGAATTCCCATTTTGTACCATACACAAAGCTGCAAACAGGACACTTAATGCCACCTACAAGGAAACACAAATAAATGCCTTGAGTTATTTTCATATAATTACTTTTTCAAGGCAGTAAGGACCCATCTAATTTGACCCCATCTCAACCAAGCCACATAACTGTAATTTAAAAGGGTTTCCTTTAGCCATGTGTCCAACACGGAAAAAGGGAAAAAAAAATAAAGTAGTTGAACTCTCACAATGCTTAAAGGGCAATTTTGGATAACGGTAACAGGAGTCTGGAACAACTCATATATCTGGGGAGCTACAGCAATCCTGCTTCCCTGCCTGCATGCCTCCTTACAGTGGATGTGAAGTTGCAGGAATGCTGTTCCCATCTTTCCCCCGCTCTACACCTCTGTCCCTGGGGAACCCCTACCACAGACCGATTAGAAAGAAAGTGCAGGAACAGACAATTATTAGCATTAGTGTCGATACGGCATCATTTCCGCAATCAGGTCGACGTAAGAAGTATTGGTTTCATTTCTCAGGAGCTAGATGTTAAGGGAAATAGATAGCCAAACTATAACAGAGAGAACATAAATTGCAAAGTAAATAATAACTCATCTACTGGGTGAGAACATGTGCTTTCTTTGGTAACAAAAGCCATCCTAGAAGTGACATGTACATTAGAAAGTGAGAAGGTTTTTCAATGAATGACAACATACTAAGTTTGACCAACCCCACCCCATTTTTTTGCTTGGACACAAAAAACCACTGCAAACCTAGGGGATGCTGCAGTCTGTGCAGAATCATTCCCACAGTCATGATTCTGGTTGAAATTCAAGTTTTGCAGCACCAGTGGAGACTAGTCCTAATTTCCAAGGGAAACTTCTTTCAAGTTTGAGGGTGTCTATGACTTACGTTCTGCTTTAGGCCCACCAAAACCATAGCCTAGCACGTTTTAAATAATTCTGAACTAACACTTTTGCCCTGTAAATACTCTTTTATTTCAAAACACAGAGTTCCTTAGAGACTACTTTTGACGCCTACTCCATTACATATCATTGCAGCTTCAAATGTAAATTGTATGCATAGTCCAAAAATCTACAAGACTGGCATCGCTGACAAGCTTCAGCTTTAAATATCAGTTCCCTGTTGTCTTGCAAAGCCCTGGTGTGCCAGCCTTCACCATAGTGCAAACCATATGCACAATGCAAAACCTTAGTGCACTGTACTCTTTCAGTAAGTGCTGGCATTTTTTTTAAGTGCTTATAAAAACCACTGAGACCTTAATATTTAACATACAGAGTAGTGGCATACTTTAACAATTTTTTAAAAATGTATCTTCTCTAAGACAGCTGTTCTAGTTTTCTGAAGTTTCGAACAAACATAAAGTTTTTTGGCACATTATCAAAGCAAACTAGGAGGAATTAACAAGGTAATGTCATCTTCACCCAATTATCTTTGCTTTTGAGTTTCTACTGTTTATATTAACATACAAAACTGTAAACCTAAGTTTTCTGTCTATCTACAAAATGATGCATAGCATGAATTTAGCACAATGTTTACTGTCTGAGTATGCAGCATTACAGGTAAAAAACTGAGCATGACGAAATCATAAGCATCCAATTTTCTACACTAGATTAAACAGCTTTTACTTCTTTTTCTTATGAAAGTAATTTGGTCAAATGTCAGATCTCAGGTGCTTGTAATTATGCAAATAAGTATTTCTCTTTTTTTCCCCTATTGACTAAAGCAGAGCAAAAATAATCTGCATGTGATAAATTGTTGCATTAGGTGACCAGAACTCACTCTAAAAAATTTAATGGCTAGGGAAGTGCGTTATGCCACTTTAAGAACCATGCCACCAGATGGCTGACTCCACATTATTGTGGCAAATGATGACTCTTACCCATCATGTTCAAATGCTTCAAATATACTCTCATAAGCTGGTTATAAGCCAAGTCCTCGTTGCACATAGTCTTTTATGAATAAGGTGATTAGAAAAAGCATTCCATTTTACAGTAATGGAAACCTACCATATGGTATTCTACCAGGTGAAAAGAAATAAAATTTTTATTTTGATAAAACAGAATATAAGTACACCCAGTCACTAGTGTCTTTCACTGACACTTATTACTCCTATGCAATTTCCCCTCTTTGCTCTCAATCTATTGTAAGTCTTCACCAAACTTCACTATTATAGCAGATGCTCAATACTCCATCTCTAGACAAAACTGAAATAGTTTCCTTATTAAGGGAAACTCAAAAGTTCACAAAAGCAAAATACCTTTGTTCAGATTATGACAAAGATGTTACCAGTCACAGAAAACAAAATTAAATATTCATTTCACACCAATCTGTAGTATTAGGAAAAACCTGCTGTTGTGAAAGAGAGGGCACTTTTCCGCATTACTTTGATATTGAAACTATTATAACAATACATCAGATAAATTAAAGCTGTAACTTTTGTCATTATGACTTTAATTAAAGAAAAAACAATGGAAGCATAGAATTAAACTGGTAATATATAACTCCCTGTCAGTGACTTGATATGAAAGCTCAGGAACATTAATTTCTAGACGATTCTTTAAAGTAATGGCTAACATACAGAGAAAGTCAACGAATTACACACCTTATCTACTTTCAATACCACATACCAAAACTGATGTTTGCAGCAAAATAATGCACACAAATATTATACAGCTCCACAACTTTTTTCCATCATAGCATTGACACGTGCTCTCCAACTTATTTATTGGCCTAAAATCTCCGTAAGACAACTATTATTGTATATTAAAAGAAAGCATGTGATGATAGCGGTGTAAGACAACATAGAGGCCACAACTGGATCATCATGTATGTACTGCACAAGTTGCTGCACAAACATAAACAGAAAATCTGTCTCCCAGAGAGTGCAGAAATATGTAAACAAAACAATGGATGGTAGGGAGTATCAGTGAAAAGAAACAATTTCAGGAAAAATTTTATGTGACTTGCCCAGCACAAAGCAAATGAAACTAAAGGAAACTATCAAATGAGCAAGTAGGCAGGGTCTTGCAAAAAACCTAGCAGGTAATGCATATATAATACTCTTGTCCCCTATGCAGAATACATCAAATTCTTATAGTATTTATCTTCCTTTATTACTTTAAAATACTAAAATAAATGTCAGATCATAGACTTCTATTTAAACAAACAAACAAACAAAAAACCCCAAATCCCCAGGCTTTTCTCTCATCTTGACTGATCCTAATTTCTAATGTAAGCCGAGAAATGAAATACTGCTGTCTATCCCTGGCAATGCAGTTGTTCAAATGAACATGTTCCCTCTTCTATTCTATGAATCATTCATTTATTATAAACTCAATCTAGGAATCTTGAGTAGATTACAGTAGTCTACATTCATATAAATATTTCCAATTAAGATTATTTGCAATGTCTGCAATGCAGTCAAAAACCAGTTGAGAGTAGAGAAGAAAAGATGAGCAAGTATGAGGCAATTCACTCTGGCCTTAGTGGGTAACTTAGAACAAGCAGAATACAATACGAATAGATATAGACAGCTTTTATTAGACATTAATCTTTGTTAGTTTCTCTTTTCACTTTTTTCCAAACCCTTTCGCTTGTTGGTTCTCCCACCTTTTCCTTTTTGTCTATAGTCCTTTAATTTCAAAGGACTTGTTTATTACCAGGTCTGAAGGGTCTTCTTCCCTTATATGAATACATGAATAATTTTCCAAAATTGCTTTTCAGATCTATGAATATGGTAAATTGAAACTTGATAGAGGCTAGTCAGACAGCAAGTTGAAACTGCTGGCCCAAGCAGCTCAGAAACACATACCTTGCCATACTGCGTAATATGTCCACAATGATCTGTTTCTGCTGTGTGACCCAGATACAGACGACCTTCTGATTCCAAAATCAGGAAAATTTTTATTGACTTCAACAGGACTCGTGTTTATCAACTCCAAATTAACTAACATCTCCCACAAGGAACATTTTTTTTTCTGCCAGTGAGATACCAAAACACTGAGAAAAACTGACGCTTTTACAGCATGATAAGAAATCTGCAGGTCTCCTGTTTTATTTTGAGCCCACGTGTAAGACTCATGTGATGCGTCATAGAGAGGAAATGGAGCTGGCAAAGGAGATTGCATGTGGGAAAATTGCACCTATTAACACAGCTTTCTTCATGGCAGAGTCCTGATAAGAGGCACTGACTCCACAGCTACTACATGGATTTGAAGCCCCTTTACTGCTCTAAAACTCCACAGAGCAGGTGAACATGTGGAAAGCAGGCATAGCACTAGTGCTAGCACAGGAAATATAAATGCTGTGTAAGGAAGGGAAGAGAAAGAAGGATGCAAAGTCAGAGATGGAAAGAACAGAACAGGATATTTCAGTTGGAAGGGACCTACAAATGTCATCTAGTCCAACTGCCTGACCAATTTGGGGTTGACCAAAAGTTAGGGCATGTTATTAAGGGCATTGTCCAAATGCCTCTTAAACACTGACAGGCTTGGGGCATTGACCACCTCTCTAGGAAGC
>JANHGO010000063.1:10686523-10703866 GCA_024606505.1 Aquila spilogaster | reverse complement strand
AAAAAGGAGTAGAAACTAAAGGTGTCTGCTGCTATTTTCACTGTACTATTATTGAGACTTCTTGTATACACAAGTACTCTAACCACAGTGCTTCGTTTTGTCTTTTTTTTTTTTAACCATCATAACAATTAGATCTAGATTAATGATGATTCTTAAATAAGGCTGTTAAGATTTCCATTATACTAATGATACTTACATAGATAAGTTGTGCTTCCTTTGGCCACAATCAAAATTTTGAGCATTGCAACTCGTTTTACCTGCACTCTCTTTTGTGGGGGAACAATTTAGTGTCATTTACTCTCAGTGTTTAGTTCAACATTGTAAAATTGTCTTAAAAATTTATCAGCGTATCATTCATTTCAAGATACCAATTCTTTACTTACAAAAGGAGACAAGTGAAAAAGATAAATGTACACAGCAGTGAACAGAATGGGCAAGGTCAATCAAAAGTTTGATTCGATCGCCCTTAGAAATCAAGAACAAAGGACAGTGAAGGAACAGTTAAAGGCAGGCTGTTCAGAATTACCAGAAAGTAGTATTAATTTATAACATAATACCCAATAACATGAGGAATAAATATCCCGCAGAAGTTTATTGTACATCAGGTTTGTTTCAGCAAGATAACATAAATTCCTGTAAGGTAGAGGTTTACCTTGTTGGATAAGGGCTTCTGCGGCAGGCTCCCCAGAACCTACATTTACATATTCTTCATTAGGATGCTTTCTGTGGTAATGCCTCTTCAGGGAACCAGATATGTTGCAGGAATAATGGCAATGTGCACAACGGAAAGGCTAGGAGCAAAAAGGAAATAGCTCTAATTCAGAGAAACCAGGTTGAATTCTAGTTTGGGCATTTTCCAAGGAGACCTTCGAGATTCAATACATATTGAAGTCATAATTAAATTTTACCTAGAATTTTGTACTTGTCATTATGTAGAAAAAAAAAAAAAACAACCCAAGAATTATCAACATTTTAAGATTACTACTTACTTTCCACAATTCAAGAAAAATCTGTATTTTCATAATTGATGATCTCAGGTCTGACCACACAGAGACTTTTTACAAGTAAATTACTTAGTTGCCCTGTACAAAGTAATTTTTGTCTGAATAGAGGGAGTAATAGAGCTAAAATAACTGCAGCTTTTGAGTGAGACAAGCCAACTGTTATATGAAGCTAGACAGAACCAGGTCTGAAACAGAATGTAGACTCTGACTGAATTCCTTTGGGAAAAGTCAAGTTCCTCAGAAGGAGCAAAATGTTTCATGCGCAGCCACATCAACCAGACTCATCTAAAGCTAGTCAGCAGAAAACAGCTGGTACAGAAATTCTGATTAAGAAGCTGAATTTAAAGCAGGGAAATGTCTGCAGTCAGGGTCTGCTGACCAGAACATTGCCCTAATGTTGCTACTCACAACCCTCCGTGAGAATCCAAGCAAGAACAATAAGGAAGAAAAGCAGTGTTCAGATTCCTTTAACCTTTCAATTCAGAAGGTGCTCTAACTTATAGCTATTCAATTTTTTTCAGAGGAATGTTCTCCTCTTCCATTGCTGATACCATGTTTCTTTCAAGAAAATATTCCATGCAGACTGCTTTGATCTTGTATCAGTTTAAACATACTTGCATGTACTGTGTATTATGTGCTACATGATAGCAGGATTGGTAGCAGGGTGGGGAGAGGCAGCAATTTTTTCTTTAATCTGGCTGTATAGAGTTGATGGCACCATCTCTAGCTATGTGCAAACAGAACACTTCTGTGCTATGATAATGCACATAACAAACATGAAATAGTATAAGCTGAACTGTACTGAAACTAGCAGTGAATGCGGTATCATTGATCCTGAAGATGATAACGTAAGCGCAGAAAAACTTCAAAAATGGTTTGTCCAAATCACCAGTATGAGAACACAAAATATTCTGCTTGGTTTGTCCAAGTGACCAATGTGAAGTCATAAAATATTTTCCTTTGAAGTGAGCTGTGCTTTGTGTGTATCTACTTACATTAGTTAATGACTCTAATTAGTACTTTGGAAATATTCAGAATAATCAACTTTTTATATTTGATTCATTTATTTCAAACATGTCTAATGGTAATGAAAGGTCTGAACAATATGCAGTATAATGCTACCTGGTATGCAATTACAATACTTCACGCAACTCAGCTAAGTATAGCGCAGGAAATATGACAAGAAAAGAGGCAAACAAACAAAGAAAAAAAAACATAGGAAAATATAATATCTGGTAGACAAACTTTCCCAAGACTTCTGTTGTTGTCCATTACTAATCAAAGTTCATCATTTTCAGCAAATTTCACCAGCATCTCCAAGCTCTAATGGAAAAGGGCTTTTCTAAACACCCTGTTGATTCCTTTAAGCAAACGGTATTGTAATGGTATAAGAGCAGCAACTTTACTGCACTGCTACTGTCTACAGTACAAATTCATGGAGCTGATATTCAAAAAAAAAATGTTAAAATGTCAAGTGACAATGTTTTTGACAACAAATTTATCTGAATGCATCTTAAAATCATAAAACTGACCAATATCAATATTTCAATAAATCTAAAAGAATGAGTACTAGAACTTGAGAATAGTAAAAAAAGGACATCAGCTTATCACTAATCATCATGTTCTTCTGCAGGTGTAATGCTTATACATATAGAGAAATGAAAGAACGATATATCCGAATGGAACAATTGTATCAGAAACACTGTCAGCACATTTAGTGTTCATGAGAATACACTAAATGACAGCGCGTGTTCATTAGAAATGCTCTTTTCAAAATAGCTTTTAATAATACACTTGACTGAAGATACACTAAATGTTGAGAAATATACAAAACAAATTGCAGATTTATAAATGACCTGAAAATGTACTGAAGTTAAGTAACAGGATCACTTCAATAACGTGACTAGCATTAGTAAATGGCACAAATAAGCAAACAAGCAGAAGTACTCTTACTAAGTTTTTCAATTGTTTTATACCAATACAGAAGTTTTTTATTTGGTCTATTCTTCCCTTATAGTATTTGGCTGATTCTAAGTATCTTTTAACCAACATAGTTTCCACTGCCTTTCAACTTCATTTACCATGACCAGAACACCTTTCTAACCCTCAGTTTGCTTTCTCTCCAGTTATTCACATCTATTCCAGGTTTTCCACACCTATTCTACTACTCTGTACATCACTCTACATCTGCCCAACTTTCCAATGATATGAGGAAAATGTAGTCCATTCACTTCATTTGTTTCTTCAAATTCTATGTTGCACTGACTGTTGTTTTTTTTTTTTTTTTTTTTTTTTTACCAGAATAATGTCTGAGCATTGGTTAATGTCCCATCCCTGGAGACATTCAATGTCAGGCTGGACAGGACTCTGAGCAACTTATCTAGCTGCAGGTGTTCCTGTTTGTTGCAGGGAAGTTGAACCAGATGACCTTTAAAGGTCCCCTCCAACTCAAACGATTCTATGATTCTATGTGCATTTCTTCTCACGTGCAGTTGATGGAAATCTTCTATGACCAGCTTCAGTTTAACCAAAATGAAATTAAAAAGTAAAAAAGTTCTAAACAGCATGGTGATCTATAGACTAGAAAAGCAGCACAGCAGTAACTAGTCACCAGGATCTCATCTATCGCTAAACATAAAAAGAGAAAATAAAACATAATCCATTTTAATTTCTCAGACATCCAAAATTTAAATTGAAACATCAAATGTTGATAATTATTTTTAATATACATTTTTTTTCTTCCAGTACACCTTGAACTGAAGTAACCAGAAACATGAGTTCATGTACTTCTGAACTCCAGGTATTACCAGCAACTCACTGTCCAGACAGAGGAAACAATGCTCAGCACACTAACTTTGATTTCTGCAGCTCTGGAATTCACTTTTGAGAGTGTCCTGAGGTCCAGTTTCAAGTACATGCCAATCAGCAGGGTTTTGTGACTCGAAGTGCCATGTGGCTTGGAAATAGGACTGATTAGACTACTATTAGATTGTGTTACTACTAGCGAGTTTGATATGAATGCAAGCAACTATCCCAGAGAGAGGTAGATGTTACTAAGAGACAGTTAATGAACTCCTCTTAACAAATATTCATGATTGACCTACTTCAGTGTTTTGCACTTCTCTTAATAATGCATTGAATAGCCACAATTCAATGCAAGCTTACAGAGAACTGCAAAGAGGCATTGGATCTACAGTGCTAAAAACGCGGTCAGAACTATCCATGTTTCAGAACGCATTATAAAGTAATCATTATGAGTACTTTCATCTCATTAGTCGTTTAAAAAGGAAAACAGTGTATTTCCATTAAAAAAATAAAAAAAATATATAATTCATCTTTAAGAAAAAAAATATTTCTTTAAAATATATAATCTCTCTTGATGATTTACTTCATTTTCCTACATGGTCTTGTCTTCCAAAACTTAAACCATGAATCAAAAAACTGTCATCATCCCTTCTGCTGTACAGAAAAGCAACTAAAGTGTATGCTTTATAGAAGCAAACTAATTTGTTAGATAATGAAAGCTGTTGCATATCAAAATAGTATGACATCTTCCATGATTAATATGTTCATTGCTAAGATAAGTGTTACATTAAAATGAGCATTTCATACACAAAAAATACCGAATTTTTCTGGAAAAAAACAAGTATCATTTCTGTTTTCTGAATACAGTATTTCACAATTCACTGCATCAATACCTATCATGCCGAGAACCAACATGACATTTGAGAATAAAACCATACTACAGTTTACACATCTCTCACCTAAACACTTCATAGAAGCATTAACAACCTTCAAAACTCTCTGCAAGACACATTTCAGATAAATGTGGTTTTTTTTAGTTAATCCTCATCAATCTTCTTCATGTATATGAACTCACATACAAACTTTCACAGCAGATTAAGATGGGCAATAAACAGTGATGGATGGAATGCATTCTCCTACTTTCCTAAGGAATTTTAAGATACATATGAGATTAGTAATAACAAGTCAGACATAACAGTTATGTTTTAAAATATAAAACATGTATCTTTGTCAAGTACAGATACTGAAAACAAATTGTCCATGAACAAAATAAATCCACCTCAGAAGTCTGAACATAAAGTCAAAATTCCCAAAATATTAAAATATTAAGATGCCGTAATTCTGACTATGAAGAAAAACATGCTAGTTTTAGAACTGTTGCCTGAACTTCCATGTATTTCTGAATATTTTCAATAATCGTAATTTATGTTTTCTTACCTTGAAAGAGACATGTTGTTCCATATGACGTAGGAGTTGTGGCTTTTGGGCAGCGGTATAGTCACACACTGTACATTTAAATTGCTTTCCTGAAACAAGAGTAGAAAATGGAATCACTGTTTTCTATTTAAGTTCTGAAAACTACTGGCAATATTTCTTCATAATGATGATTTCCAGAACTATAATAATGGACAATACTCTGAGTCTACCACCTGTTCTCCAAAATTTGGTTAAACAGACCAAAGAGCAGTAAGGAAGAAAAAAGGCTTGAGTGTCACCTTTAAATTATGAGCATTAATTATTGGAGGTACTCTTCAGATACTCTTTTGGTGAAAAAGAGAAAAAAATCACTACAGAAGAGCCTAAATGGAAGAAGGGAATCAAAAATTTACCACTACAGACACCTTTACTTTGCTATTCATAAAGCAGATATGAAGATATCCAAAATACTGATGCTCAGTCATGGTCATATGGGTTTACCCTACTTTTGTCCCCAGTACTGAGTTGTTCAACTTCAAATACATGTAAATTTTATTGGTTTTCCCCACATGCTTTCTTGATCTATTTCTATTACAGCATGACATGACCTATTGCCTTTACCACAAGATTTCTTAACATATTTTGCTCTGCTCTTCCAGTAATGACTCAAAGTGTCTTAAGAAGATTTCTATGAAGGCTTAACCCAAGACACGGGGAGAAATAAAATTTGTCGAAGAATGAAATAGGATTAATATGGCAAATAATACAGAAGCCTTATGCTCCCACCTTTCACTTCTGCATACACAGTTTTAAAAGCAACGGGCATAGGTTGCAGCACAGAGCATGATGCCCGCTTGCCTTGTTCATTATGAGTTTTTGTCCTTTCTCATCTAAATCTCTGCAGTAACCCTCAGTCTCACATACAGTCCTAAAAGGCAAGAGACAGCACACACTGGGATTAGCTCACAACTCCTGTGTGGTATCCGGCAGCTACCAAACAGAAGGGAGAATGGAAAAGCTCATTCATCTGTCCTTGTAGTGCTGATTTGTATTTCTTTTTTTTTAAAGGGCACACACTTGATCAAAATGTATGGGGTTAAAGTAACTTCGGAACTTCTACTTGGGAATGGAATATGAAGACAATTGGAGAATATTTGCACAAACATTGTTCCCACAGATATAAGGCTAAGAAGTCATTGAAAGATTTGAGACACACAGTGTTTCTCATGTACTTTGCAGACTGAAAGCCTGATTGTCAGTATAGTCATAGAATCTGTATAGATTGCTTTACAGAAAAAAAAAACACACACACACAAAACATTAATTCAGTACAGAAGTGTTATCCAAAGAAAGGTGCTTCTTTACGTTCTGGATAAAAGGCTAATGGATTATGTTGCATTCATAGCATAATTCAAATTTTTTTTACATGCCTTGTAAGCTTCCAAGTCAGGCCTCAATACTGCAAATACTAAACGTGAAATAGCAGTAACAAAACAGAAGAACAAGAAATGGAATTGCAACTACTGAAACTGATAGGTAGAACATTCAGTCTAAAAGTCAACATTTTTAGCAGAGGGCATGACTAATGTCTAAGACAATTTACTCAAAAATCAGATGGATGCCCTGTCACATGAAGTCTTTAAATCAAGTCTGCTTAGATATAATACATCTAAAAAGATGTACTACACAATCCATCTGAAATATGTTGTAAAATTATTAAATTATGGTCTGTATTCTGCAAGATATCAGAGTCTGTGGTCATAATAGCCTGCTTCTGGCCTTGAAACCGTTACTCTAACAGAAATGAATTCTCTATGACATTTTCAAGAAACATCTGTTGCTGTTTGTGGCTCTGTAAAGAGGGAAGCTCTCAAACATATAACCATGCTGTACTTCCCTTTGCGCATCCTTTAGTTTAAAACATTTCCTTTCCAAATCTTTCTTCCTTTATGATTTAAAATAAAATAGCTTGTCTCCTTTTTTTTGTCTTGCTTTCATACTCCCTTTCTCCTTATATTTTGATTGTATCAGTCCTACTATGCATTAAATACAGAAAGACTGCACTTCTTTATTAAATGCCCATGGTTGGCAAACTGTATCTGATCAAAGCAGTGTAAGTGTGTGTTAAAGCTAATCAAAAAGCAAAAGAAGCAATAGGAAAGATGAATATGTATTGTCTTGAAGAAATCAGGTTTCCTTAAATTCTGAATCTCACTCAAACAATTGCAAGTATTTTATACCAAGTGTGAAAGCTTCTTCAAAACAAACCTAAGAAAAAATGGGTTACAATTTCTGATATCTAATTAAATAATGAAAAACAGCTTTTCTGATTTATTTCTAATCACAACCAGTAATAAGCCTGGGCTGCAGAGCTGTTTTCTATCATGTCACCCTCAAGTGGAATAAAACAGACAGAAAACTACTTTATATTCCACTGGCTAAATGGACCTTGCAGGGCTGATATTTGAACAAAAATTGCCTAGATTCATAAGTCAGGAAGACAAGACTCAAAGAGAAGCATCTTTCAAATTCATTTGTTTGTGAAATAATTGAAAAACACTAGCTGTGTGCTAGTAAGAAGTTTTGAAGTGCTGTCAGTGTAGGAGGAGACATTTGGCAAAGAGAAACCAGCAGCATCCAAGAGGTTGTGAGTCCCTTGACAAATCATACAGTACATTCTTGATGACACACGTTACCTTTATTTTAACAACTGTTGGAAATATATGAAGAGTTAACTGAAGTGAGCTCAGTGAGGAATATGACTCTACAGAGTCACCCACTATCCACAGATAGTGAAATCTGTCACCCCAATGGCAGCATGCGTTTTTCCAAAGGTAAAGGGAATTTCCTGGAACATTGTATTTGTATCAGTCCCCATTCAAAAGACATGAACGGCACCACAGGAAGATGTTTTTTTTTTTAACTTCATATTCTGATTACATTCCAAATTTTCTTTCAATTCAAACACAACCTGCTCTCTCCCACTGCCAGGAATCACCTAATGATTTGATAAGTGAAACTGCTAATTCCTGTGTATGTAATTTATACATATGTGCAGCACCTGTACGTTATTGATCAAGTTATTTGAAAACACTGGAAAGTACTTTTAGAATAAGGAATGATCTACTGAGTTGGCAATACTACACATTTCCTAAAATATGTCATACCAATGTAAAAGGAAACATCCCTTCCATTAGTGCCATATACACTGATAAAAGCATTCATAAAAATAAGTGAGTATCACTGCATCAAAAACTTCACATTAAATTCTAGAAACATAGTAGGGAGCATGTGTGCGTACGCAAAAGGGCAATGCAAGTGAATAGGCAAAAATTTCAAGAAAAAAATAAATGAAATAGCCAGTAAAGAGCGGAATTAGGCTTTACAAGGTTGCATGTGTAACAAATATCACACTACTAAGGTTAGCACAATTTATAATGCTTATCATGCTTCAAAAATGACAGGGGAATGAAGTATTGTTGTGTCCCAAATTTTGAAAGAAATTACAATACTTTTTCTGCATTTACATCTCATTTTTTCTGTCATTATCACAGAAGTATTAAAATTACTGGGCAAATGTGCTTGCACATGTGCCTACTGGAAATAAATGCCCATGCATACCACTTTAGGATACGTGGGGACATAGATTTCAGCAGTTTGCCTCTACTGGGTTACTGGATTTGGCAACTCCTAACAATATTCTCCCAGAGGAAAGCAGATAATAAAGGAATTATTTGCATTTTCAAACTTCTATTGAGAAGTTCTATTCAGAAGTTGTCTGAAACTATATAGAAGGAAGTGATGACAAAAAAAGTTCAGAACAAGCAAGCATTCCAGAGACAATTGTCTCTCACAGAAGTTAATTTTGAAAAGTTTTTGAATTATTACATAAAATATCTCCTGGGAAAAAATAAACTTTGTAAGCAGTGTTCAGTCCTCAAATGAAAAAAGGTTGTTAATATAGTCTGATATTACAGGCACCAGTTATTGCCCTAAAACAAACTTGGCTTTAATAAACGCGTGCTTACCATCAGCAGTATGAAGGAGTTTATGGCTCTTCAAAGTGCTTTTTGATTTGAACTTTTTCCCACACATATCACAAAGATGTGTTTTCTCAGTGCTGTGACGATTCATATGTGCTTTCAAGTTACTTTTGCTGCGAGTGGCATACTCACAGAGAGAACATTTGAAGGGTTTGACACCTAAAAAGAAAAAATGCACTAGGAAACAAGCTATATGTTTTGATACGAGGGAGGACATTTCCTTGAGAGAAATAAAGAATTTTTTCAATTTTGAGAGCAACACAGGCAACAAGGTTAAAATTTTAAAATCTGGATGTCTACGTTTAAGAAATTTAATCTGTAGAGTCTAAGTAAACAACACCGAGTTTTTGACAGAAACATTTAACTCATTATGAGAACGGACTGTTGGAGGTGGTCATTTTAGAATTAAATACTTCTACATTGAACGCAGGCTCTGAGTTTTACCAATAAAATATTTTTGTATTGATAAGTTCATCCTGCATTTGAAAGCAGAATGCAATACATCTACATATGAATCTAACTGACAACCAGATGATTTTCTAAAAGTCTTCTAATGACTAACATACTCTATTTACTCTAATAAGAAGTGAAGAAACTTCTTTTGGAGAATTGGTTCATTAGGTATTTAATACATACACACAAGTTGAATGTGTAAAGCTGCATTTGATTGTTAATTAGCTTCAGACTTGCTACCTGTCCTCATAGTGGTACTTTTTTCCTGTTTAAGCCACAAGCACTTACAACTTCACTTCTTTCAAATCGTCCAAAGCATCAGTAGATCTAGCAGAAACTGCACTAGAACAAAGTAAATCTTTCAAAGAAAAGTTGTATATAACTGAACTAGCAGAGTAATTCAACAGTTTCATGAGGCTCTGACAGCTTTAGGTTGATATTCATGATCTTAAAACCAGATTTACAAGCATGAGGAATTACAACCTACTTTCAAGCAGACTTGATTGCATGCTTTGATTTTGGAATAAATTCCTGTCCATTTCTCCCTTGTTACATGAAATGGGTACCAAGTTTTCTTGGCAGCATAAACTCTGTCTACAGAATATACAAGCAATTGTTCCAAGCCCTCAATTTTGAATTACCTAAGCTCCTAAAGGATACTAGAGAAAACAACTACTATAGTAAAAAGACAGATAAACTCAGAGTTAAGGCTTTCAAACACACAGTACTAGAATAAATGTCTGCATGGGCACAAACACTTTGGCAAAAAAATACTAGTTCAGAAGTACCAAATTCCATTATTCCCTTTATGCAAATTTATGGGTAAAGAATTTAGAATAATGTTGAATGGCCAAAAGCAATATGTTTCACAGATTATTTACCATTGGAGTGGTCATATCAGCTGTCTTCCACCTGATATAAGCACAGATAGATTGAGTAGGCACAAACTTTTACTGGACAAAGGTTTTAAAGTCAAAGAAATTTTCAAACTCTGTGCTATCACTGTAACGGAATTTCTTCCTAAGACACAAAAATATATATATGCATATCATATATATTTGTATACAATTATATATATATACATATATATACGTATATATATGTGTGATACACACACACACATATATATATAGGATCAGCAATGTCTTATGGTTTTTTAATCACTGTTTAGGCCCATGTCAGCTAGCTGCCATGCTCAGCATGATGCAATTAAATTACACAAAGAAGTTTTAAGCGCACATCAAAGCAACTGGATTTCAGATGTTTTACTAATAGATTCCTCTAACAAGCATTTCTGGACAAATGTGAAAGAGCAGTAGCTTTTCATAAGGAATTACTGAAAATTACCGGTTTTAAGAGACTGAATTTGAATTTAAATCACTTCTCTCTTTTTTATAGAATAATTTTTGGACGTATATGAATGAGGTCTAGAAAAAAAATGCAATAAGAAACTTATTAATTTTCTTTAACCTTTAGGCTGTCTATTCATGTTGAGAACATGTACTTTTTGGGTGCATATGAATGAGGTATTGAAAAAATGAATTCAGAAGCTTATTAATTTTCTTTAACCTTTAGGCTGTCCATTTGTGTTGTGAAAATGTAATTTCATATGTGATTTGGAATCTATTAAACTAATTATGTAAACATTGAGAGCTATTCTTCTGTAGTTTAACTTTTTTTTGATTCAGGTATAGCAGTAAATTTGAATTCCTTTTTATGTCAGTGAAGCTTGTGCGGAATAAGAAATTGATCATATGCCCAAAAACTCACAACCAGACTTTTACCTTCATGAGCCCAAATGTGACGCTGAAGGTCTGACCCATTCTTCATAAAATAAAAATCACAGTAGGGACATTTCACTGCTCGTTTTCCAATAAGTCCTTTCAACTGAACTCTTCTGCCAAGAATCTCAGAAATGGTACTCATTGAAACCTCTGAGAGAAAAGCAATAGACAATAAAAACAAGAAGGACATCAGGGAATTTTTTCTCTGTTACATAACTAACACTGAAGAGCAAGATCCCAATCAACTTCAGATTTTTACAAGCCTCCTTCCCTCCTGCCACTCAGAAAAGACCTACACAAAGAACAAAGCACTTCTACCTTAGGGTCTTTTCCTTTAAAGCTTTTCAGATGTTCTTACCTTTCTCTCCCAATCTGCATACTCAATACCCTCACTGCCTGGTTAAAACAAACACACAAACATAATCTTGCATCTGCCACAGGCTTAAAAACCATTTTCCAACTATGAACAGTTCCAATAAATTAATTTCATGCTTTTTTCTTCAATATTTTCAGAATACTTTCTTCAGCATTTCACCTCAGATTCCAGAGATGTCAAGGATCGCAAGACTTCAGTCATAGCTACAATCCTCAGAACAGGATGAAAACAAGTGAAAAAACAGACTTCTGGAACAAATACATCTGGAAGACTTCTAAGGTCACCTGTTTCAAGCACAGCCAATTTAGGAGGTTCCATTTCAAAGTTAAATCAACTTGTTTGAGGTCCCATTCAATCTTGTTATGTTATGTATAAAGTACTCAAACAATAAAAATTACAGACAGGTCTGTACTTTCCATGTACCCACTTTCCAGACTTAGATTCTTGATTTATGACTTCAGGCTTGTATGTCTGCTCGGTAGGGATGCATGAAAGTTGATGCCTCTCATGTCTCAGGATTATTAATAAATTTCATATAAAATCAGATAAAAGCCAGGTAAAAATAGGTCAAAAGCTAGGTAATTCTGAGAGATGGGATGAGAATACAAGAGTCCTCCTTTACTGCTGAGTTCCCTAATCATTTGGCAATATGGCCAAGTTCTTTCTGTCTCTGGTTATATAATATGGCTCTACAAAAATCTAAAGAGATTTCTGTCCTATTGACTTCCTGGGATTAGAAATTCAACTCCTATCCTCTGCAAAACTAGAAAAAGAAGAGGTATTATTTAATAATGTATTTTATACTTGATGAAAATTGAAGCAATGAGAGAGAGCATGCTGAATGATATTAAGAAAGGAAGGAGAAGAGAGCTACAGAAATAACATTTTAATGATAAATATGAAATGGTTTCAGTTTAAATTAATTTTTGATGTGTCGTTTTAAAATTCAATTCCTTTTAACAGTATCCTTTTTTTTTTCTTTCATCTTTGTTCTTTTCCATTTACATTCTTAAAAACAATTGCACTCATTCCATTCAGTAATTGACAATTTATAACAACACATTCCTTACATTTATTTAGCTTGTAATTAAGTATGTTGGAAGAATAAAGGATTTCCTTCTGCTTACAAGGACAGCATGCACAGCGGAAAGAACTGTGCATTAAAGCTGCTCAATATATTAAAACAGTGTTGTTGCATAACTACTGCATAGGCATATCTTAGATGTATTTCTTCAGTACCATGAAGGTATAGCAGCAAAATACCAGATTTATTAGATAATTTCTATCCACATACATGAATTAGAAATGAAGATACAAGTAATAAGCTATACATACATATATTTTTTTAACCTCACTTCTATTACATTCAAGAGTTTAAAAGAATGCAGTTTCCCAAATCAAAAAATCATTCTATACTTTTAGAGGGAGTCAGATACAAAACAAACTGTTCATTGTATTTAAATTCCTGAGTTCAGCACAGAACAGCTCCAGAGTTAACTGGTATTTCTGCACTCCAGGCACAGCATACGCTAATAATTCAGCAGTCAACGGACCAGTGCAGACCAATGGCAAGCTTTAAGGGCACAATATACAGCACATTGCTAATTCACAAACTACATTATTTAGAGAGGCCTTGTATATTCCGTGGCTGAGGCAACACAAAAGCTTTACAGCCACAGCTCTTGAGCTTTAATTTCTGTACTTACTGAGTGACATATCTACTGTCTACAGTACAGCATAAAAGCCTTTCCTCATCTCAGTTTGGTTCAGCAGATAAGTCCCCTAACACATGACAAGCCCTCCACCAAGCACACTGTTGTAGAGTGGTCTAGTAATAAAGAAGTTTGGGAACAAGAGAGCTGAAGTGGAAGCTAGTCTGAACTTAGAGCAAAGGAAATTGTTAAAAACACGAGTCTAGCACTATCTAGTGGCAGTAGGAAGATAAGAAACTACTGCTTTACCTATTATGTTGTACTTCAGACAAAGGCTGTGAAAGACATTTTAAATGGATTTTTTCTTTCCCAAACTCAACTGGTATTTTCCTGCTCAGTAACAAATCATGTCAAGTGGTAAGCATCCGTGTAAAATGAGCTAATTAAAGAATGTTAGCCCATTCAGTCAACTTCCATTATCCACCACAGCAGCAGTGAGTCTTTCTATCCAGTATCATACAAATACTGATGAAGGAAGTATTGCCATTGTGCTTGAACTGATAAATCAGGGCATTAGAAAGCAAGATCTAAAAAGAGTTTGAATGGATTGCAGTGATTAGCTTGGATCCAGCTTAATACTGGCCATAGAATATTACACCGGCTTCTAGTAACAGCCCTACTACAGACTTCAGGTGGCCCCGGAGATAAAGCCTGGCCACATCCAAACTGAGGACTAGCGTCAGCCCAGGAACCTCTGCATTCATGTGAATTTATCTACAAACACAACAAACTACCTACAGACAAAATAACATGCAATAAACTCACTTCTGTCAGTTAATGTATGGCCAGTGGGAACTTTATGTCTGATATGCTGTTACATAATATCTATGGGACTAATTCCAGATGTGTTGATCCTTAATTCGAATTCACTTAAGTCATCTTTTGGATGGAAATGAGTTCTTTGCTTAGCACAATTATCTGACACACCTGGAACAATAGCTTTTTCACTCCAAATTCTAACATCTGTAAAATCAATGAAATCCTTAATCAAAACAAATTAGATTAGACACAGACTTTTTCTTTGGAATGTAACCACGTTACACTGCCCACTCTAAAGTTCATCCTTGAATTGCAAGACTGAGAAAATTTCCCTGATTTTTTCTTACCAGGGTGATTTATCTTGATGTGTGATTTTATAAGTCGATCTTCAGAAAATGACTTCTCACACACAGGACAGGAATAACTCTTTTTATCCTTAAGTGAGAAAAAAAAAAAAGAAAGAAAGAGAGAGATTGTATTTTAAGTTAACTGGTGTAATCACTATGTCATCATTCAGAAACACACAGTGCTCAACAAAGTTATAACTGACAGTTCAGGGTGTTTTTTTTTTTTTTTTTTTTTTAATTTAATAAATTAAGATGTTTATAGCAAAATAAGTGAAATACGAAAGAATTCTAAGCACATCCTTAATCCTCATGAATGTAGGGCTCCAAGTTAAAGTACATGAGAAAATGCACAATAAATGTAAACATTATCTTCTGGTTGACACTTCAGAGAAAAGTCACATAACAGACTCATAACAGACTAAACTTATTTGACAGATGCAAGACCATTCATTTCTTTCAGTGATTTCACAAACTCTCCAATCTGAAATCTAAGGATCAGATTTCATTATTCTGAAGACATCCACCAGTATATGAATTCATAATACTGTTTAATGGCCTGAAATCGAGCAGAAGAGTTAACAATGACAGATGGCACTACTCATACAAAGTCTAGTTTTTTAGTACTATAAATATGCTGCATTTTACATGTTACCAATAAAGAATTATTCTACTATACTGACTTAAAGACTTCCACATTTCTCTGGATTTTATCAGTGTCAATGATGTTATAAAAGCTTTAACGTCACCAAACAAGTTGAACTAAAGAACTATGATGCAATTTCTTTCTACATGCACTATTAGTGGGTTTTAGTGCTGTTCCAAAAGCACCTAATTCCACATAAAAATGCAGGACTTTTCTCCATTAATTGAAGAATTACCCAGTTTAAAATAATCTTTGCTGTTTATATAAATCAAAGAGATTGATCTTTTCAGAAGCACCTGCTGACGCGCAAACCAGGTGCTCAACCAAATATATAGGTCATCCACACACCTCTGCTCTGACCAGAGTAATGTATGAGAGGACTATCAAAACAACAAATAGAGTGAAGAAGGTCTAGTTAGCCCTGACAACTAGGCAGATAACACATCTCCCACCAGGTAGTATATATACCAAACCACTAAGAGATCACTGTAAAGGGTGAGTGGAAGCTACAGAACAGATATTTTACTGGTTATTTCAGGAGGACAGAAGACTTCTTGAAGAGTAAAGAAGGAAGATTATTGTTTCAAAAAGAAAATGATCCCTATGTCATGAAAGAAAAATTTGCAAGCAAAAGGAGAGTAAAACTCTTGGACTCTACCAATTTCTCACCTGAAACTAATCAGGAAAATAGGACAAAAATATCAGTATTGTCTGTAGGCCACAGTTAAAAATGGATGTTTCTCTTAGAAGAATAGCAAAAATGAAGGATTTTAATCCTAAATTGTTTTGGATCATCTCATAGGTATTTACATTCAATATCATTTACCTCTGCGAAAAAAAATAACTCTGGTTGAAATAGCAATAAGTAACTTCATCACAGTGGAATATGGGGTAGAAACTCTTGTAGTTAATATGGCAATAGGACAACAAAAATTCTGACTGCACTGTCAGAAAGTCATCTGGGAGAAAAACTATGCCAAGGATGGGAGATAGCAGCTCCTAGAGGATTAACACTTTGAGTAAAATAGAGTATCTTACCAAGATGGCATTGGGGCAGTCACCACTTGCAGCCCCAAGAACCTAATGTGAAGTGGGAACAGCAGAGAACACTAGCTACTTTTTGGAGGAACAGATTCAAGAAGCCTGTGCAATGCTAATAAAGTGCTCTCAAGAAAAGAACTGTTACTTTGGGGAATTAGTTTCTCTCAAATTATGTACCTATTATCTCTAAACCCGCAACTGATGATTTTGGTTTTCTACGTGAATACATGTTACCCAAATGAAAACTGATAAATAAACTCTCACAAAAATAAATCTTCAGACACTTTTATGATGCAACTATGATTACTTTCTTGCAGTTACTCTTGAGGAACAGCATGAAAGTACAGGCATCAAGAACATATTTTTCCACATGCTTATGGAAAACAAAAATAAAACAAAGTCAATAACAACATAATCCAAACAGGTTCCTTCAAGTAGTAAGAAAGTTTTCTACACCAAGTTCTATGGTAAATGATCTTCAAAAATGTGTCTTTTGTAGAGTAACAGGTTTCAGTTCTGAGGAAGGTCACATAAAAGATCCCCCCACCACAGCTCTAGCTCTGCTGATTGCCGTTGTCATAGGCAGCGACAGAGGCACTTTGAAGGACTTACACTGATGTTGTAGTAATACCTCAATCACATTCTCTGCATGCAAGTTTTCCTCTACTATGAATAGAAGTTACTTATCCTACACCTTATCAGACTGCCTGCCTTTTAGATGCCTTTGAGGGTTTCTGAATGATGCAAACAGAAGCAAAGTATCAAGACAGATCTACCTTTGTTGGAGACCAGCTGCATACTCCAACCAACTACTTCAATTTCAAAGTCATATCCATATTTCCTGAGGCTTGCTTAAACCCCTTATTAGCCAATTTGAGCATATAGAAGAATCACAGAATCACAGAATTGTAGGGGTTGGAAGGGACCTCCAGAGATCATCTAGTCCAACCCCCCTGCCAA
>JANHGO010000063.1:10661893-10686423 GCA_024606505.1 Aquila spilogaster | reverse complement strand
CTGAGGAGGAAGGAGCGGCAGAGACAACGTGTGATGAACTGACCCCAACCCCCATTCCCCATCCCCCTGCGCTGCTGGAGAGAGGAGGTAGAGAGAACCAGGAGTGAAGTTAAGCCCAGGAAGAAGGGAGGGATGGGTGAAGGTGTTTTTAAGATTTGGTTTCATTTCTCATTATCCTACTCTGATTTGACTGGTAACAAATTAAATTAATATTTTTCCCCAAGTCATGTCTGTTTTGCCCATGACGGTAATTAGTGAGTGATCTCTCCCTGCCCTTATCTCAACCCATGAGCCTTCTGTTATATTTCATCTTCCCTGTCCAGCTGAGCAGGGGGAGTGATACAGCAGCTTTGGTGGGCACCTGGCATCCAGCCAGCATCAACCCATCACAATTGAATACCTCCCTATTGAAGCCAGGTACTGAGTTTAACCAAGCAAATACTAATATTTTGGTCTGGGTGTGTCCATCTTTCATTTAAAAGTAGAATCTAGACTGTCTAAGTTGATGCCTAGCTGATGTACATACCAAGTCTCCCTCTAAAGTCTTCAGATAACTATCATTCTCTATTTACTGCAATAAAGAATGAAGAAACCTGTTTTAAGGAGGACTGGTTCATTAGGTACTTAATATGTAAGCAGAAGTTAAATGTGCAAAGCTGTGTTTTGTTGTTAATTAGTATCAGATTTGCTAATGGCTCACGCAGTAGTACTTTTTTTATTCCCTCCCCGCCTCAGTAAGATGCAAGCACTTACAATTTCACTTCTCTCAAACAGTCCAAAGCATGTAATAGAGAGACGCACAGTATGTCATCTAGCAGAAGGTCTACAAGAACAAAGTAAATCCTTCAAAGAAAAGTTGAATAAATCTGAACTGGCAGAGTAGTTCAACAGTTTCATGAGGCTCTGACAGTTTTAGATTGATATTCATGACCTTAAAACTAGATTTACAAGCATGAAGAATTATAGCCTACTTTAAGCAGACTTGTTTGCACACTTTGAATTGGGAGTAAATTTCTATTCACCTCTTTCTCCTGCTAGTTAGATGAGATGGGTTCCAAGCCTTCTTGGCAGAATAAACAAACTGTATCTATGGAATACATAAGTAATTGCTCTAAGCCTACAATTTTGCATTACCTAAACTCCTCAGTGGAGTAAAGGCTACTGGAGAGGACCACTACTATAGTATACAGGCAGGTAAGCTTGTAGTTAAAGCATTCAAACAAATATGCAGTACTAGTATAAATGTCTGAACTATCTGCATGGGAACAAACACTTTGGAAACAAAATATTAGTTTGTGAGTACCAAATCCCATTATCTCCTTTATGCAGATGGATGGCTATAGAATCCAAAATAATGCTCAAACACCATAGGCAATCCGTTCCATAGATTATTAACTGACTAAAGAGCACACCAGTGGTCTTCCACCTGTTATAAAAATAGACAGACTGGGTACACACAAGATTTTACTGGGCACAGATTTTAAGTTCAAGGGATTTTTAACCTATGTGTTGCCATATTACTAGAATTTCACCCTAAAAAATCATAGATATGATCAGCATTATCCTATGGGTTTTTCATCACTGTTTATGTCCATGTCAGCTAACTGCCACGCTCAGCATGATTTAATTAAAATATACACAGAATTTATATGTATACATCAAAGCAACTGGATTTCAATTGTTTTACTAATAGATTTCCAGACCAAGTATTTTTGGACAAATGTGAAAGGAGCAGCAATTATTCATGAGAAGATACAGAAAAGTACTTGTTTTAAGAGACTGAGCATATATTTAGTTCACTCTTCCTTACTCGCATTTATTATAGAATACTTTATAGGTGTTTATGAATGAGTTTTGGAAAAAAATAAATCAGAAACTTTTTAATTTAATAAAACATTTAAGCTGTCTATTCATGTTATGAGCATGCAGTTCCGTATGTGATCCAGAATCTATTAAACTAATTATTTTACCTGTACTGTAGCTTAAAGTTTTTGATTCAGGTATAGCAAAAAACTTGAATTCCTTTTTATGTCAGCAAAGCTTGTGTGGAATATGAGACTGACTATATGCCCAAAAGCTTAAAACCAGAGTTTTACCTTCATGAGCCCAAATATGACGTTGAAGGTCTGATCCATTCTTCATAAAATAAAAATCACAGTAGGGACATTTCACAGCTCGTTTTCCAATAAGTCCTTTCAGCTGAACTCTTCTGCCAAGAATCTCAGAAATAGTAGTCATTGAAACCTCTGAGAGAAATGTAAAAGGTAATAAAAACCAGAAGGACATGAGGAAATTTGTTCCGTAAGTGATATTGAAGAGCTAGGTCCTGATTCACCTCTACTTTTTAAAAGCTCCACTTCCCCTACTGCCATTCAGATAAGACCTGAGCAAAGAACATAAGGACCTTTTTTCATTTAGGGCTTCTAGGATGTTCTGTCCTTTCTCTTCTGATCTGTGTACTCAGTGTCCCCACTGCCCAGTTAAACAAAAAAAATTTTCAATATAAAAAAATCTTGGGTGTGCCACTGGCTTGGAAATAATTTTCCAACCATCAACTTATCTCAATAAGCTAATTTGGCAGTTTTTTCTTCAAGATTTTCAAAAGACTTTATTCAAGATTTCACCCCAGATTTCCAGATGTCAAGGGTCTGAATACAATTCACTTCAGCCACAGTTGTAATGATCAGAATGCCTGATAATCAGAAACTTTAAAAGAAAAAACAAACTCATGGAACAAATGTGATTGGAAAGGACCTCTAAGGCCACCTGCTTTAATCAGGGCCAACTTTGGAGTTCCAACTCCGAAGTTACATCAAGTTGCTTGGGGTCATATCCAGTCCTGTTCTGAACATACCCAAGGATAAAGATTCTACAACCTCTCTTGGCCCAGTGTTTGACCATCTTTACAGTTAAAATTATCTTCCTAATTTCTAATCAGAATCTCCTTGCTTCAACTTATTTCCTTTCACTGTACAGTTCCAAGAAGATACTGGCTCTGTCTTCTTTTTAATTTCCTATTAGATAGCTGAAGACAGCAACTAAGTTTCCTCTCCCAGCCTTTGCTTATTTAGGCTAAACACACTCAAATCTCTTAAGTTTTTCCTTCATACGATCTAACGTTTTGGTTCTCCCAGTGAAAAAGCTCAAAATAATGAAATTAAAATTAAAACATCCCAAACACACATAATGAAAACACTGCCAAATGCTTTTAAAAAGTAAATCAAATTATTCAATGCATTTCACATGAATAAAATGCTAAATACCATGACTCAATGCAAGTACAGTACTCATGCAATCTAAACATATAGACATGAAAGCTGATGAATTATTATGCCCAAAACCTTACAGTCTAAACTTTGATTTTTACCAAATATGAACTGTCATACCTGGTCTCCTTATGATTGGTCCCAGAGTGGAATCAAAAATCCTGCCTGAACTCATATGCACAAGGAAAACAACCTCACAAGGGCAATATAAAAGCCCATGAACTGAGTGGAGATATGTTCTAAAGTACCCAAAAATGAAAAATACAGACACAAGTCTGAACCCTCATCTGCCTTCTAGGGCTTAGATCCTTCACTGATGATTGCAGGCTAGTATGTCTGCTCAGTAGGGATCTATGAAAGCTGATGCCTCTCAGGCCTCAGGACTTAACAAAAATCATATTAAATCAGACAGTGGATGAAAAGGTAGATAATTCTGAGAGCTGGGACCAGAATGCAAGATTCCGCCTTCACTGCTGAGTACCCAAATCATTTGGGAATAAAGCCAAACTGTGTTATCTCTTTGGTATGAAATACTGCTCTATCAAAGCCTAGAGAGATTTTTGCCCCATTGCCTTCATGGGACCAGAATTCAACTCCTATTCTCTGTGAACCTAGAAGAGGAAGGAGTACTGTTTTATTTCATACTTTCTACTTTAAGAAATAGAAGAGACAAGAGATGGGTCATGTTGAATGATATTAAGAAACGAAGGAGAGGGGAGCTCCAGAAATAGCATTTTAATGATAAATATGAAAGGGTTTCAGTTTAAATTAATTTTTGATATGTCGTTTTAAAATTCAATTCCTGTTAACAGTATCCATTTTTCCTTTCACCTTTATTCTTTTCCATTTACATTTTTAAAAATAATTGCACTCATTCCACTACAGTACTTGATAGTTTATACCATCAGACCCCTCACAATTATTTGGCTTGTAATTAAGTGTGTTGTACGAATAAAGGATTTCCTCCTGATTACAAGGACAGCATGCACAGGAAAAAGATTTGTGCATTAATTCTCCTCCATATATTAAAAGTGTTGTTGCATAACTACTGCATAGGCATATCTTAGATGTAGTATTTCTTTACTACCATGGAGATATATCTAATAAATCTGGTATGTTCCTTCTAAGTTCTATTCGCCTGCAATATATGAATTAAAAATGAGGACACAAAACAATAGGGTGTGCAGATTTTCTTTTTTAACCTTACCTTTATTATAACCCAGAGTTTAAAAGAACCCACTTCCTTGGATCAAAAAATTTATGCTATACTTTTAGAGGGATTCAGATACCAAATGAATTGTTCAAAAGTATTTAAATGCATTAGTTTAGCACGTCAGGGCTTCAGAGTTAACTGGTATTTCTGGACCACAGATAGAGCATACACTAATAATTCAGCAGTCAATGGACCAGTGCAGACCAATGGCAACCTGTAAGGGCACACTACGTAATGTACTGCTAGTTCACAGATCACATTATTTAGGGAGGCCTCCTATACTCCCTGGCTGAGACAGCACAAAGGCTTTATAGGCACAGCTCTTGAGATTCAATTTCTATGCTTACTGGCTGACATACCTCCTGCCTACAGTATAGTACAGAAGCCTTTCCTCATCTCATTTTGCTGCATCAGACATGTCCCCTGATGTATGACAAGCCCTCCAACCACACTGTTGTAGAGTGGTCTGCAAATAAAGAGGTTTGGTAACTCAAGAGGCTAAAGTGGGAGTTAGTCTGAAATTAAAGTAAAGGAAATTGTTTAAAACACGGGTCTAGCACTATCTAGTGGCAGTAGGAAGATAAGAAACCACTGCTTTACCCATTATGTTGTATTTCTGGCAAAGGCAAGAAAAGTTACATCATTTTAATTGGATTTTTTCTTCCCCAAACTCAGTTTGAGCATGGACTGTATTTTCTTTCTTAATATCAAATTATGTCAGGTGTTAAGTAACACTGTAGGTGAGTTAATTAAAGTTATGTTGGCCAACACAGTCAACTCTCCTTCATCCACAGTAGCAGTGGGCCTTTCTATCCAACATAACACAGATACTGAGGAGAAAAGTATGGACACACCAACACGGCTCTGCCAAGTTCACATCAGTCAGATTTAAATCAGTCCCTGCACCAGTCACTTGAGCACTTAGGCATTGAATTCCCAAGATGTGAGAAAGGATTGTTTACTCAGGCACAGCACACTGACTTACTGCATTCATTTTATGTTGTGCTTGCACTGATAAATCAGGGCACTAGAATGCAAGGTATAAAGAGAGTTTGAATGGACTGCAGTGGTTAGCTTGGATCCAGCCAGGCTTGTCAGCTCCAGCTTAATACTGGCCATACTACGACACAGCTGGTTCTAGTAAGAGCCCTGTTACAGACTTCAGTCGGCCCTGGACGTAAAGCCCAGCCACACACTAACTGAGCACAGGCAGAGCCAGCTCAGGGACCTCTGCATTCACATCAATTACTTACAGACAAAATAATGTGCAAGAAATGCATTTCTGTCAGTTTACGTATGGCTAGGAATTTTATGTCTCATGGGTTGTTACGGGATGTCTCTATGCCTAATTCCAAACTTCCCAATGCTTAGTTTGAATTCACCTAAGTCCTCTTTTGGAAATGAATTCTTTGCCAGATGAAGACAGATTTCTTAGCACAATTACCTGATATACTACACAACACACAAGCTGGAGCAATAACTTTTTTCACTCTAAATTCTAACATCTGCAACATCTTACGTCTTACTCTAAACAAGTTAAATTAGACATAGACTCTTTCTTCGGAATGTAATCACATTACACTGCTCACTCTAAACCTTTATCCAGTTATTGCAATAGACTGAGAAATTTTCCTTGATTTTTTCTTACCAGGGTGATTTGTCTTGATGTGAGATTTTATAAGTCGATCTTCAGAAAATGACTTCTCACACACAGGACAGGAATAACTCTTTTTATCCTTAAGCGAGAAAGAAAGAAAGAAAGAGATTGCATTATCAGTCCACTGGTGTAATCACTATAGTCATTATTCAGTAATACATGGTGCTCAACAAAGTTATAATTGAACATTCAGTTTGTAAGGAAAAAATGAAGATATTTATAGTGAAATAAGTGAAGGAGAAATGTTAAAGTATTCTAAGCACATCATTAATCCTCATGAATGAAGGGCTCCAAGTTACAGCCCATGAGAATATGCACAATAAATGTAAGTATTATCTTCTGACTGACTCTTTAGAGAATCAAGAGTTGAAAGATCAAGTCACATAACAGAAGAAAACGTATTTGATACAGCAGTAATATTCAGGTTTTTTTCATTTTTTTCACAAGTCCACCCTTCTGAAACCTAAGGATCAGATCTCATTATTCTGAAGATATCCACCAGTATGCGCATTTATAATACTACTTAATGGCCTGAAATTGAGCAGAAGAGTTAACAATGACAGATGCCATTACTTATTCAGTGTCTACATTTCTAAGTACTTTATAAATATTCAGCATTTTATATATTACCAATAAAGTATTATTCTACTATTTTGATTTAAAAACTTACAGACTACTGTGGCTTTTATCAGTGTCACTGATGTTATAAAAGATTTAACACCATGAAACAAGTTGAACTGGAGAGTTTTGATGCAATTTCTTCCTGTATGCAATTTTAGTGTAATTGCAATTTTAATGTTTTTCAAATGCATCTAACTCCACATAAAAATGCAGGACTTTTCTCCATTAATTAGTAAATTACCCAATTTAAAATAATCTTTGCCACTTACTATATAAATTGAAGAGGTTGTTCTTTCCAGAAGCACCTGCTGACACAACAGACTGGATGCTCAATCAAATGAGTGGGTCATCTAGTCACCTCTGCACTGACCAGATTAACATATGAATGGATTATCAAAACAACAGATGGAGTGAAGTCTAGTTAGTCCTGACAACTACGCAGATAACCAGATAACATATTAGCTGGTGGGAGATGTGTACATACCAAACTACCAAGAGATCACTGTAAAAGGTGAGCTGAAGCTACAGAACAGATATTTCACAGGGACAGAAAACTTCTTGAAAACCGTGGAAGGAAGATTACTGTATCAGAATGAGACAGACCCCTTGGTTATGAAACAGAAATTTGGAGGTAACAGGAGAATAAGGGTCCTGGACTCTACCAGTTCATTTGCTCCTGTGAGAAAACCTATGCCAGGGACTGGGGATGGCAGCTTCTAAATGATTACCACCCTGACTAAAGCAAGGACAGTATCTTGCTATTATGGAGTTGGGGCAGTCACCATCTTGAGCCCTGAGAACCTCAAGTGAAGAAGGATCAGCAGAGAAAACTAGCTGGTTTTTGGAAGAAGAGACTGAAGGAGCCTACAATGCTGACAAAATCTGCCTGAGAAAGAACTGTTAATTTGCACAATTAGGGTCTCTCAAATGATATAACCTATTATCCCTAAACCTGCTACTTATGATTTTGGACTTCTATCTGAACATGTTACTCAAATGAAAATTGGTAGATTAATTCTAATAAAACTCTGTATCAATGTTTGCACCTTTTCAAAGACTGGGTTGCATGATCACATTCATAATTTGGCACATATAAGAAAAACATAAGCAGAGTATCATTTAGGGGCTGTTGAGGGACCAGCTAAAATTTGTTGACAGATCTCAGTCTGTTCCTCAAACTTGTTATATAAATGTTTTCAAAATATACAATAAATGAAGAAAAAAATAAGTATACTTTTAATGTACAGTTGGGTGTTGTTGATCTTTAATACTCATTCTATGAAGTATTTCTCAATGTGCCCAGAACACTAAGACAAATACACCTTGCTGTTTCATAAAGTTAAATAAGAAAAAAAAACCCCAACACTCCACTCCACACACACACTACTTTACGTAAAATGCTATAATTGTGACAACTTTACATTCTTGCTAATACTCTCCAGGAAGGCAAAGCTATAAGCCTATGCCTGAGAGAAAAAATCAACATCATCAAAAATGCATCAAGAGCTATAAAGCAACATTAAAGTATGGGCACCAAGAACACATATTTCCACATGACGATGCTAACAAAATTTTTCAATAAAAAAATAATCCAAACAGCTTTCTTCAAGCAGTTAGAAAGTTAATGTCCTGGTTTCAGCTGGGATAGAGTTAGTTTTCTTTCTAGTCTTTGGTATAGTGTTATGTCTTGGATTCACTATGAGAAGAATGTTGATAACACACTGATGTTTTCAGTTGTTGCTCAGTAGCGTTTACACTAAGTCAAGGATTTTTCAGCTTCTCATGTCCAGCCAGCAAGAAGGCTGGAGGGGCACAAGAAGTTGGGAGGGGACACAGCCAGGGCAGCTGACCCAAAGTGGCCAAAGGGGTATTCCATACCATGTGATGTCATGCCCAGTATATAAACTGGAGGGAGCTGGCCTGGGGGGATGGCTGCTCAGGAACTAACTGGGCATCGGTCAGCGAGTGGTGAGCAATGGCATTGTGCATCACTTGTTTTGTATATTCCAATCCTTTTATTATTATTCTTGTAATTTTATTTTTGTTATTATTATCATTATTATTTTCTTCCTTTCTGTTCTATTAAACTGTTCTTATCTCAACCCAGGAGTTTTACCATTTTTTTTCCCAATTTTCTCCCCCATCCTACTGGGCGGGGGGGTAGTGAGTGAGCAGCTGCGTGGTGCTTAATTGCTGGCTGGGCTTAAACCACGACAGTTATCTATACCAAGTTCTGCAGTAAATGACCTTCAAAAGGTGTATCTTTTGCAGTGTAACAAACAGACTGTGCTTACAAGCACCGAGTCCCTTCAAAGTGTATCTGTCAAGCTGCAGTCTCTCACAGAAAGCACCCAGCTGAAGCCAAACCTTTCACTGTTGTTTGTCCCGGTCAGTGCCATAGACTTTTGGAGCTTACGTTCTTAGTTTTAAATGTTTAAGTGTACTTCTCTTGCTGCCCTCAGAGCCTATGACAGTGCTAGTCCTTCAGTGCAATCCCATCACTCTCAAAACCAGCCTTTAAGAAATCCTCTGTTGCAAATGAAGTATTTCAGAGCACCTAGGTCACAACACAGAGCCCCAAAGAAGGTCTCCCCCACCACAGCTCTAGCTCTTCAGAGTGCCCTTGTCATAGGTGATGACAGAGGCACTTTGAAGAACTTGGGCTGAAGTTGTAGTAATACCTTCATCACATTCGTAGCATGCAAGTTTTCCGCTGGTACGAATAAAAGTCATTTATCTAATGCCTTACCAGAGTGCCTGCCTTTTAAATTGCCTTTGAGGTTTTTTTTGAAGGACTCAAACAGAAGCAAAGTATCAAGAGAGCTGGATCTACCTTTGTTAGAGACCAGCCGCATAGTCCAATCAGCTACTTAAATTTCAAATTCACTTCCACACTTCCTGAGATTTGCTTAATCCCCCTATTAGCCAATTTGAGAAAATATAAGAAACTTAAAATAATTCCAAAATAAAGTTAGCTTTCTGACGGAAAGTACTGTTCACAGTCCACAAATCAGGAATGGATTAGGTCCATAAATATTCTTAAACCTAGTGAAAAAAATTAGTCTAATACTGTCATAGAATTTTCTTGTTTATGCTATGCTGCATTGTAAAAGAAGGCCACTTACATCAGAATCACAATGCCTTTCTCTTTATATAAATGAATTAAAATTGTGCTAAGAAAGCAATCAGCTATACTGCATTACCAAATTATAGCTCTCTGAAGAGAATTTTGTTTCTCTAAGGCATGTGTTTCAAGATGATTCAAGGGGTAGGTGTACGAGTATGCAGTCATGAAAAGAAAAATGAAAAGCCTCTGTATGTGTAGCACTTAAACCAACAGACCACTATGAATTTTATTTGACTAAATATGACCTACACTGCAAAACATCAGAAACATTAGCAGCTATTCTATTGCACTCATCAGTAGAGACATTCTGATGACACAAATATCTTCTCTTATGAACACCGAATACACATGATCATATATTATATATCTATATGGCAATTCTGCCACCAATTTCAAAAGAGACTGTGTGAACTCCTGACTGCTTTGCCATTAATTCATTAATAGTGTAAAGTTAAGACCACAGCCATAATAAAAAGCATTTAGGCTCAAATTAGACAAATATGTTATAGAAATCAACAATCCATTCCCCTCCTTTTAGTAGTATTGACATGATTTTATGAGCAGGAAATAAAACAAAGCTCTACTAAATATTGGCAGTCTGAGAGCATTTCCAGCAAAAGTTCCCACAACTCAATTAACACAACATTTGATTGTATAATTTCATAGAGGAATAGAAAGCCAAAGTCCGCTCCTGCATCTACTCATATCAACAGAAATTTAATTTCTAACACCTATGGGAACAGAATTAGGCCCCTGAGTTACACTTTCAAGGAGTGAAGACATCCAGAAATCTTCACCACAGTTGTCATGATATTCAAATCAAAATTTTCATGAAAAGACTCCCAAATTAAGCTGATGTCCTATTAAAATGCAAATTAGCTAAAAGGATCTGATGTACCCAGGAGGTGGCTATGCACACGTGTGAAGGAGGCTACAGAAAAATTTGCAAATGGTTAGACAGACTTTTATGAAGTCTGGCAACCAGTAGAAATCACAGCTCACAAAATGACAAGCACCTGCACACAGTACTGCTTAAGCATTTTTTTTGTGAAATAACCACCAGTAAAAATGAATGGCTAGCTGACATTTATTATGGAAGCAAGGACCAAGAACAAAAGCCATTTTCCAACTGAGTGCCCAATCATTAGATGATAGATTTTTTTTGTTAATTCTGTCCGTTTCCAGCACCTTGCATTCTTGACTACATAGTGGCACTGCTCCAGAGGCAAAGGTATCACAGCCAGACCAGTGATGGTCTGAAAATGAACACTCCTCAGGAAGGGGAAATAAGCAATCAGAGCTCAAGTATCTCACTTCCTACTGACAGGTCTAACTACACTATTACATGAAAGGTCAGCAGCATAATGAAATTTCTAAGCATCCTTCCAAAGACAAGAATAATTTACATCCCAAAATGTACATGAAAGCAGATGTAGGCCCGTAAGAGCAAATGGTGGTTCTGGGTCTGAACTCCAGTTTTATAAAGGTGCTTATCTTGCAGTATGAATTACATATATAGATTCAAAACAATTTCAGAGACAAACCTCTCCATGATGTTCATCTGCTCAGCATACTGAGTATTGTAAAACCCACTGGAGGTTGTAAATGAACTTTAGTACCTACATGAGCACTGTTTAGTTCCACAACTGGTCCCTAATGCTACCACTAGCTCATTCATAACTGTAAATTATTTTAAAATCATTATAAACTGCCCATCCCTTTCTTAGGTACTATGACATTGAAGTGATTCACATGTGTCATGGTTTGAACTTCTGAAGAGCTCCATAAATGCCAAGAATTGTCAAAAACTACTACACAAGCCTTAGAGGTAAAAGACGGGTACTGAAAATCAGAGAATATATGCAAAATTTTTCGTTTGAATCAAGCTGAGCCTCAATTCCCAGACTACAAAAGTAAAAATCTTCCCTGTAACAACAATTTGTAGCAAATACAGAGGCAAGAGGCAACACATACACATTCTCCATCATCATCCTCCAGGGAATAAACAATCCCAAATTCAGTGCAAGACTTGGACGGTGCATAGAGAATAAGATGGGTGGCTATACACTGAGTGCCAAGGATGAACAGTAAGCTGCTTTTTAATACACCATCATTTATCCTGTTCACCAAATACAGGGATCCAGTTGAAAAGCAGCCAGCAACAAGGTAACGTAAGATATGCATTCATACAAGGAACCAAACTGAGATTTTGGTATCTTCTATCTCCAGGGAAGCTTTAATTTTAATATTTATTAAGAATTGATTTTGCAAACTAAAATTAAAATTAAAGTAGCTTTCCACATTTAACAGCACATAGTTTGTTGAAGTACTATATTTTGGAATGCGTGGTCCTGTTCAGTGAGGTATGCATTAAGTAACTATACCAAGCAGTGGGCACAAAGGCCAATATGAGAGCTGCCAAGTTAAGTTACTGAGTAAATTCTAATACATGAATTTTTCAACCCATTTAAATACTCAAATATATTTGACAGTAAGCATACTCCTGAAAGATCTCACTGTCACACTGTTTTTAATTATGAAATGCATTTTCTCGGTTCTATTTAGTATCATGAAAATGATCCTCCTGGTGGGAGCTGTCAGACACTCATCACACTTGAAAAACAGGTACTTACGTAAGGATACAGGATATCTAATTTTAGGCTCTTTTTTCTTAAGTAGTCTCAGACATCATTTACACAGATTTTTGCTATCAGATGGACATCATAAACATAAATTCAAAAGCAGCCTAAAATAATGTCTATTATGTGAGCTTTCTGCACATTTCATAACAAATTCAGATTCTGTTTAAAGTATCTACAGAACTGGAGGACAAAAGGGGGAAAAAATGTTCCCTTTTGTGTCACCTGCTTTTTTTGGTTTTTAAAGCTGTCCTGCAGTGACAAAAGACTAGTACTTAACAAGAACAGGAGGTGAAGTGTTCTGTTCTGTTACAAACACCTTTAAAGTAACTTCAGCTGTTGGAAATATTGACCAAAAGCCTACCTGCTGACTGCAGAAGACAACCTGAAACCACTAGGCGCTGTATGTTAACAGCTTTTTTAAGTAGCTACACAGAAATTGTCCACATCTGGGGAAAAATTAACATGAATCCTTAATTCAAGCATCACATTTCACTAGTAAAAGGAAGTGTAACAATATTTATCACAGTACTTTAAGTGAGTTGTGATGTTGCTTTCTCATGTGATTAGGAGGAATTTGTCATGTGGTGCATTCTATCAAGGGTGCATAATATTTATTTACATGACAATGCCAGCGAAAACCATAATCTTATGTAAAGAATGAAGAAAGGCCCATCTGTGTGAATATTTCCTCCTTCTTAAAAGACAGAAGAGTGAGTGTTGCCATTAAGCAACTGGTATTTTCTCCTCTGCTGGAATTAGAATAAAAATAAATTCAGGAGAAGGGTAACTCGCCTTTTGGAAGTATTTTACTGCATAAAGTATTAAAAACCCAAATTGCAAGGATGTAGTTCATGCCAATTTTCTGGCATTATCAGTCAAGAAAGTTTAATTACAAATAGCATGCTTGTCAAACATTTTATGAAATCCTAAACTGTACTTTATTCAATACCAGTACCTTCACATAAAATCGTATAAGGTAGTATCTTCCACCTAAGCACTCCAGGTGGCCTTCAAGAAAGACTCTAGTCAAAGTGGACTAAATTCATTATGCTGGGAAAACAGGCACTTGCCAAACACCCTTTTCTAGAGGTCAATTTGGAATGGGAAGGAACTTACCTGTGTTCATACACTGTGTGAGTATTTGCACGTTGTAACCTCTCTGGGTATATACAAGTCTAGAATGTCCCAGAACAATTATACCTTGCAGGCAGAAAGGATCCTGCCATGTGGTAGGAAAAGAAATCCATGGTACACAGACCTTTCCTGACAATAGCTTAACCTATTTGGGCCATTCATGCAAAACAATAACACAACAGCAAGAAAAAGCTAGGCAACACTGAAGTAAAGAAAATAATTGTTTTTTCTTAATCTTCCAAGAAAAACACGTAAATAATTTCACTTTTAAAAAAGCATCTTAATCAACAATGAAGAATAAAAATCTCATTCCTTAGTTTTAAAATATTTGTTATTCTGAATACCATATTTTTAAAAACATACTTTTGAAACAAATATAAGCAGGGTTGATGTAGAAAGCATTTTTCCTCAAAAGATTATTCATGTCATAATGTTGGATCAGAGCAAGATCACAAAGCAGTGTCTTGCACAAAGAGGGCTTCCAGTCAGGCATGCAGTGCCTTGTGTAGTCTCAAAGAAAACATGTAACAGGGCACGTTGAAGAAGTAGACCAGACCTGTTTTTAACACAATGGGATTCAGAGCTGGAAGGCTTACTAAGATAGGAGCTTTTAAAACGTGATCTCTTCATTTTTGTAACCACAACAGAAAATGATAGATGTTCAAAGAGATTGGCTGCAACTAGTTGGATCTATTGGGAAAAAAAAACGTTATTTCCAATGACTTAAACTTCTTCTGTCTACAGTAATTAAGAGAGGAACATATTTTCATTTTACCACAGTCATCTATTTATGAAGGAAGGGAATTAAGGTCCATGGAATGAAGTAAAGTAACAACAGTACCAGACCTCATTTTACTCTCTCAAAACCCAAAGAATCTGAGAATACTGGGAAAACCAAAGGGAAAAAATGGATACAGACATACTCTATTGGAAACTACTACAGGAGGGACCAAATATCTAGTTGCTGTAACTCATGTATTCCCTGCACCGAAGTATGCAGACAGCGCTCAGGTAAGAACTCTTACCTATGTCTTCAAATATTGCCACACGATTCCAAATGCTATGATGATGACACTGAATTTAGACAAACATACCGTTTTGTTACTTACCAGTTCTGTGTGAACTTTAAGATGTGCCTGGAGCTTGTATTTATCTGGAGTAGAGTAGTCGCAATGTTCTGTAGGACATTTCAGCAAAATATTACTGTGTTTCTGAATGACGTGACGCTTAAGGCAGTTTTTGGTGATGGAAGAATAATTGCACTGGGAGCAGTAATATAAATGTTCTCGAGTATGTGTACGAACATGCATGTCATAATGCACTTGGTACCAAAACAACTTGCCTGAAAATAAAATTAGACATGAAGAAAGTAATTTCTAAACAATTGTTAGTGAAAATTCCAATACATACCCAATTTTCTTTCAGGGCAAAACACACTGTTTGAACCCCGTCCCATTTGTCTTTAATGAAGACTTGTCCTAAAGACCCTTCACGTCTGAAAGTATGTTTATAAAAAACACTTTTGTCTAAAAAGATTATGTCATATGTCCTGAAACGGCCTAACAAGGGCAACTTTAATACATATCAGTGACTTTTTTCCTAATGAGAAAGTCCTTTAAATCTGTTCTCCTATACAAAGAACCTGAATACAACTGTATAGTAAAAGAGATCGTAAAAATCTTTTTTGTTACTTCCTTTTGTGTTACTCCTTCCTAAAAGCCTTTCTGACATAATGGCACCAAAAAGTGCATAGCAATTCACCTAATGTACAATGTTATGGTGTTTCAAAATTTTTTTTTTCAAATCTTGATTCCTTTCCCTTCTGAAGAATGAAGACTACAAGATAAATCCCAAATTGTTTCCTTTCCAGTTACGTAAACCAAAAATTTTTCAGTTAGACTTAATGGGAATGGTGTATTATTCCCACTTTCATAAATTCAAAAAACCAATTACAATCAGAATAGCCTTGATCCGATACTATGTCATGAAAATTTTCATCTCAAAAAAACTTGTTCAAAACAAGTCACAAAAATATCCCAGTATATATGTATCTATTGTACAGAATGTATATTATCATACATCCTCCCATACTATATGAAAAAGATTCTGAATTTTATAATAAGCTGATAATGAAGCTTAAGCATTAAAGCATGGACTGATCAATGCTGATCACACGCTTAAATCTGCTGTGCTTGGCCCCAGTGAAAGTTATAAGGTGGGGAGAGGCATGTGGACAGAAATAATCTAATTCTATCCAATTTCACATCAACAGAAAATTGAGCCTAGCAAAGCATTGCTTTGCTATATTCCACTGGGGTTTTTTTAGGGAGCTTTGAGTCATTTCACACTACTTATACAGCAAAAAGTAAATCTCGCTGGACCCCAGAATCCATACTGAACTACAAAATTAATACTGCTACAAAGACACACAAATATATCAAACACTATAAACCAGAGGAGCAGGAAAAAGATGGCCCATTACATAACATTTAAAAAAAACAACCAAACATAATTCTACTGCTCCTTACCACAATATTCACATTCTAAATCTCCATAAACCTTCCTTATCCTCTCACACAACTCTGTGTTCATTTGTCTCTTCTGCAAGCTATCCAAGATCTGCATAAAGGCAACAGCTCCACTCCCACTGTCTGATGTAACTGCATTAGAAGAGGCTGCCTGTGGACTGATGGCTGCTGTAGCTTCTGGTGCTGGCAAAGGGTTTGTGGTTTCTGCTGAATTTTGAATTGGCGGATTGCTTGTTTCTGATTCACTAGAAGGAACAGCTTGATTTCTCTCTTCAGAGACTGAAAGGTTCTCAGTCATTGCATTGTTCTGACTCAGATTTAAACTTTTGTCTTCAGACAGCAAAAGCTGAATTTCTTCACCCTGCTCATTTACAGAACTGCAGTGATTAACTTCCTCTTCATTTGCAGGAGAAACTTTTAGTCCATCAGGACCAGAAGTACCATTTTTCAGCAGAAAGCAATCTGATGCTACACAGGATTGAATATTTGGGACTGCTATGTCTGTTGCCTGACACAGCGTCTCTGCTACATTCTCCACCAGAGGATTTTCAAATTCTAAGGAAGGGACTGTATCAATTTTTAAGTCACCATTATGTTGACCATTATGGTTTACGTCTGCAGCTGTTGATTCACCTTTACAAGCAGATGGTTGTGGTGTGTTAATATCATCAGTACTCATCATAGTCAATTCATCTGCACTTTGTGCTAGCTGTTCACCAAGGGCTTCTGGCTGGATATCACCTCCTGGTTCCAGCAGGCAGAAACTTTGATTGATAGAACTGTTAAAAACAGAAGTCTCCTGCAAATCTGCGTGCACATCTTTGATGTGAGCACGGAGTCTTACAGAACTGACAAATTTCTTCAGGCAAACAGAACACACATATACAAATGGGTGTTTTCGAACATGAAGCTCAAGGGCCTGGTATTTAGTGGCTCCATGACCACAGAGCTCACAAGCAAAGGGTCTTTCATCACCATGAACAAGCATGTGACGGTCTCGATCAAGTTCATTTTTGAATTTCCGTTCACAAATATGGCAGTCATAAAGAAGTTGTCTTTTGCCCTCTCGTGTCATCAACCGAAGCTCATCAAAAACATCCTTCACCTTTTTATCTTGAAGGTCATGTGTTTCCTTGATATGCTTGATCAAATTTTTAACATCTGAGTATTTCTTTTTGCAGAAGCGACAATGCTGCTTAATTTTCTTATGAACTCTTTCAATATGGACTTTGAGATGGCCTTTGCTGAGACAAGTGAACGTACAATAATCACAGCTAAACTTCTCCCCTGTATGTTTCCGCATGTGAACATTAAGGTTGGCTTTGATTGCACTGGCATAACTGCAGTATGAACACTTGTAAGGTTTTTCATTTGTATGAATCCTCAAATGTGCTTGGAGGGAGTGTTTAAATTTGAACACCTTGTTACAGTATTCACATGTAAAAATCTTCAGTTGAGTTGGACCCAACCTAAAAAAAAGACCCAAACCAGTTATGTTTACAATATTGAAACTTGGTGAAATAATATGTCAAAATTTCCCTAGATATTCATAATGGACAGAAGTGTTTAATTTATTTTAAAAAGGTATTCTCCACAAGCTTTTAAAATTCTTCAACTTCTGCACAGATTATTTTCAGCTGTTCCTTTACTTAAAAGGTTCAGAAAATACTTCAGTTCCATGAAAACAGATAGGGAAGCGTTTCATATTTTGCATGAACACAAATATAAGTACTTAAAAATTACCTGCTAGATTTCATTGCCTGTTCGTATGGGGTTTGCTGAATGGCATATTCTTGATATCCTCTTCGTTGTGATGGGTCTTGAACTGTTGCCTCTGGAGTTGCTGGTTCACTTTCTTGGGGAGCAGCCTCAACAGGAACAATTTTTGTGGCTCCTAAAAGCAAGAAAAAAAATGCTCATTAAAAATGTCATATTAAAATGTGTGTTGTCTATAATATACAAGTGTAAACGAAACATTAAAATCTGTAATCATTAGTTCAACTATTTTAGTTTCTGTTGTTAAATTCATGCACATAAAATGATGGATACACTTCTAGAAGACATCAGTACTTACACCACAGATCTGCTTAAATAACATGCCAGGACTGCTGGTTCTGAGGGTTATTCATGGTGCTTGATGCCTGCTATTATGACATCCTACATCCAAATACTTCCACCTTTAAAAAACTAACTTTTCAAAATCAAATTTTTATTTTTCTGTTTCTGCCTCATATTACATCCTTTGAAAACTTCAGCCAAGCTGTTTAATTAGTTCCACAAATAAGGCCAGAGAAAAGACACTGTTTAGTCTATAGTTAAAAGTCTGCACATCTTTCCTTAAATAGATCTTTTACTGCTTATATTTTGGGCCATACTGCCATCCCCTCAGAATAAAAGAATATGTTCCATGTGCACTTCTCAGTCTCCATTATAAGCAGGAGTAAAGGGGCTCTACCAAACACAGTAAGATCAGATTCTGTCCCTCAGTTAGTTGAAGCAAAAATAAGCATATTTTGAGAAGTGATTGAGTTGAGATTCTTCAGCTGGGTGTTCTTTATTTTCTGAACAGTGGCAGAAAAATATGTCAGCCATCCATAGTTAGCATTGAAAGTAATGAAAATCCATATAAATATTAACTTACACTGACCCCCTCCCAAAACCAAAACCTGAAGTATATCAAACCAAGCACCCATTATTGATTGATCCCCTCCTTTTTAACTACATTTGTCTGTAACTCATCTACCCACGTGTTCAATGGGAATGCTATTATCTCCAAAAGTTGAAACTATATATATTTGTATATTTATGTATTTATTCACATATTACAATCATATATATATTTGTGAATTCTTCATATGCTACTAACAAGTACTATCGAAAAATCTTTGAAAAAAATAAATTTTGCTTTCGGTCTGATAATGAAAAATGAATAGTAAATGAAGGACCATATACCAAATAACAAAAAGAAAACAAGACACTGAAGATGTAGTAATAGATGGGCACCCATCCATCCTAGGAAAAAAAATATTATAGGACTTTTAATTAAAGATTTTTCTATCATATACTGGGGACAAGGAAGCAAGAGAGGTTGCACATGAAAATATCTTTGAATTAAATAGTGAAGTTAACAACTTCAGGTAAAACTGAAATTTTTTAAGTTTCCCTTATTTTGTTTTTCTTGGATATTACATTATTATCTGATCTCATTTCAATTCACCTTATTAGAAGCTGAGGGGAAAAAGAAGTACAATACACCTTTGTGACAGAGGAAAGAATTTACAACAAGAATTGATGAAATTTGAGACACGAGAGCCTAGAAAGCAAACGACAGAGTCAACATACTCAACCTATTTTTAACAGATTCTCAGTGTTATTCACATATATCCATATAAAATGAAACACCTGAATAGAAAGAAGAAAGTTCAAAGAGTGATGCATGAGCTGGTCCATTAACTATGATGAAATTAATTCTTATTCCACTCAAAAAGCATGTTCCTGAAGATATTATTTACAAAATATATGCAGTATTAACATAAAGTCTCTGAAACAATAATTATAAGAACAACAAAACTAAAACACCAACAAGGAGTACACAGTCCAAAGAGAACTAGCTGGTTGGCAAATTATTAAATTTAGTTTCCCTAAAAAAACTTTCAGTCTGCAGACTAGCAAAAGCATCAGGAAAAAAGAGGTAGAGTATACGGGGAAAAATCAGTAATAACTGGGGGTTACCCAACAACATGTGTGAAAGACTTAGGAACATTAAGTTGAGGAAGGCAGTGCTATAGGCAAGACAAGGGAGAAAGATGGAGATCCTGTGGGTCCTTCAGAGTGATTTAAAGTGGGAAATGGAGATATTTTGAGAAGAGGCCATTTGCGAGTGTGTAAGGCTACTGAAGTTTTTTGTATCAGATGGGACATCAGCCAACTCTAACTAAACAGACTGTAATAGCTCTGTCGCTCACTGAACTGGCTGGATCTCAAAATGGGTTTTTTTTGACTACTGTTTTTTAATAATGCTTTCAGTTCTAAAAATTCTGCCAGTTGAACAGAACTGATCTTCGAAGTTTGCAACCTTAATGTTACCAGACCATTATAACTTCTATTCTTCCTGTCACTCTCTCTCCCACAAATGCCAGGTTGTCCAGCAGGACTGCATCTCCCAAATTGCACTGTAGTAGCCCAGTGAGACAGGAGCTTGTCATTACAGTACAGGAGACACGGTTCAATCAGTGGGTTCAGTATAAAGATGATAAAACAGACATTAGACACCAGACCAGTGTTCCCATAGTTCGGTATTTTAAAAATAGAAGCAAGTTCCCCTTTATTTAGAATGACCCAGTTAAAATAGATCTTGAACTGCTTTACATGCATGGCTACCTCTTTCAGGCCTCCCATTTCCTGAGACAAAGATCCTCATTAAATGCTCTGCACTGAACTTCCTCTGTGCCCTTCTGCCTTTCAGGATGTTTAAGCATTTCCTGAAAAGACTGTTGAACTGTTTAATAGACTTTTGTGTTATCAGTATAAAATTTTAATCACCTAAATTAGGTGGACTAGATAAGTACTAACTCACCAGTATTTTCCGTACTTGGGAGTGGACAGAATTCCATACTTGGAATGGACAGGTCATCCTAGCAGTACAGCCTGCATTCCTCATGCAGTTAATAGAGAGGCAAATGCCTCTAAAAACCTAAAGAAGGACATCCAATTCTTTGAACATACTGATAGAGTACTTGCTCACAGTAGGCAATAACATCCCCTCATGTTAGGTAGTTATTTCCTACTCTTAAAAGACACAGAAGCATCAAGAAACATTAGATGCCTCCATCCACTTGGGATGCTGCCTAAGTATGGCTACTAATGGACCAGTAGCCACAGCAATCACTGCTATATCATAAACTAATGATGAAAGCATATGCCCAGAAAGTGAGAAACTTGGTTTCTAGGCTCTACCCAGCATAGTAGGTAGTGAACCCACATGTCCCACAACCCAAGAGAATGCCCTCAATATTCATGTCTGTAAAAGCAGCCACAGGCTAGAGAAAAGTGTAAGAACAAGGCAAACAGATACAAGGTCTGGTTTTCCATTTAAAATATCATATGCCAATAAGGAAGATAAAAGTTTTCCTAACTGTTTCCCTGGACAATCATTTCAAGAAGTCAGAGTATACAAATACCAGGGGGAAAAAAAGAGGTTAACTGTACTGATAATTTCTTTCAAAATAACCCTTCCTCCAGCACTATTATATCTCTATTTTAAACACAGAATTGACTTTACTTTACTAAACTTTACTTATGTCTTTTACTTTCCTCTTTTCAGTCAATATCATCTGTTCTAAGTAAATCTCCTTAAAGACTAGTAAGATTTGAGTTCCTCATGACATTCTGACAGCAACTTCTACAGATAAGCATTACCCAGTGTGCCTTATCTCTGGCTCAAACTCAGTGATGGCTTCTAATCTCTTACAGTCTGCCCCTTAGAAAAGTATCTTGCCCTTCACTATAGAACTCTCTGTTACTTATCAACAGTCTAAAAGGTAATCACAATGGAAGGAATTACTAGGAATGGATCAGAAATAAAACAGGAGACATCATCAACCAAATTCCTACTAAAATCCAACTTTCTGTGAACCACCTACAACTTCAAGTATGGACAACAAAAAGGATATAGAAGAACTAGAGAACAGTAACAAAGACAAAACCAGAAGTATTTTGTTTGGAAAAGGATACGTATCTCAGAGACCTTCAGCTTGGAAGAGAGATAAATGAAAGAGGAATATCAGAAAGACCTCTAAAATTAGCAATACTGTGAAAAAAGTGTGAATAATTATTTTCTTTCTCATAAACCATGAACAAAGAGCAGTTCAAAGAAATAAGCGGTCAGCAGGCTTAAAACAAAACAAAACAATGTACACTTTCACCCTGTAATTAAATTATGGAACAATTACTCCACAATGTTAGACTGAAAATATAAATGTATTCCAGGTGGGATTTAGACAAATTAACATATAGGTATTAAATATGATGATCCATGTGCAACCACCACTCAATGGCTGTCAAAATCTGGGAGGCTTTACATAATAAGTTTCTTATTGCCTTCCTATAGAGATGCTGCAAGCTGCCTTAGAGACAACTGATCCAACTAGATGAATCTTTAAGCTACGGATTATTTTTTTCATTTTAAGTTTAAAAAAGCCTTCATAACGGAGGTACCTTGGTCTGTACAGGTAAAATAATTTGCTAAGGGTATGAAGTAAATATTTGTTTCTTACAATCTCTTTCTGAAGTAATGTATTTTTTCAGCTTCTACAACATCCTATAGAACAGGCTACAAATGCGTATGACCCCTGGTAAGACAGTTCTGAAAATGAAACCAACAGAAACTAACCCTACCCAAAACTCCGAATGTTCTCCATGCAAACCTAACCTTCACTCCTGAAATAAAGCTTAAAAAAAGCAAAAGAACCTTTTAATATTTTTACAGGTTAGCCTACCATGAGATTAAACACATTTTAACTCAGACAAAGAAATAGAAACACAGACCTGTGTATAGTAGGATGAAGGTTACTATCCCGTTCAATAGAGCTGGACATTAGAATGGCTGAGCTAAATCAATCTGTAACCCCATGGTAATACAGATGCCTGCTCACATTCAGAAGGGAAAGCTTTAATTTTCCTAACCTTGCTTAACTTCACATTTACATTAAATCAACATTCGGTTAGCTTCTTTTCTCTTGCCCTCCACTCAACTACATGTTTGTGACAACTTAAAGTGCCAGCACAGGAATTTACACAACGATGAAGAGGCTCAGAGAAGGGATCTGGCTAAAATTTACACCATGTCTCTCCTCTGCAAATACATAATTAGTTTTCTGGTGTGTTTTACCACACAACTGCATAAACAGGCACAATGATCCAAAGGACAGGAATGTGTGGCCAGGGCTGGGGCAGGAGGACAGCACTGCCCCTGTGACAGCAGTCTATACTTACTGACCCAGCTACTTTAAAAAGGGGTAGTCGCAATCCTCCTCCTTTCCTCTGAGAGACTCATTTTGTCACCACTTTCCTTCTTCCCACTTTTGAAACTTGTGTGGCCCCAACATGAGAGATCTCAGTAAGCAAAACTGGTAGAAAAAAAATTCTCTGACAGAGAAAATATGTGTGTATGTGTGCATGTGTATGTGCATGTGCATGTGCACATATATGTGTATTTATTTTACCAGTTTTCTGAATCAGTTTACCACAGGCTGACACAAGCACTAGTGCTGGTGCAAGAAAGGGGAAGTGATCTGGGAAATAAGAGACAAGCAGGAAAGCTCCCTTGGCAACAGTCTGATATTAAGTCCATTCAGACGTGTCATAAACCCACAACCATCGTTCCATGAGCCACAAAAAAGAAGTCATCTTAAACAGAAAAGACTGTTATCAGTTTAACGGAAAAGACTGTCATCAGTTAAACTAAGTCAGTTGCAAAATAGTAAGCAAAATTACATTATTCCTCTTCTTCCCCTCTTCCCAAAAACCTCTATGGGAGAAGAAACCTAGTGTTCATAAATTACAGCACAGGGAATAGTAGCAGGAGAACACAGCTGGCCTTTTATGGATAGAGGTTCCTCAGTGGAAATTGGGGAGAGAAAAGCCTGCACAGTGTTATATTAAGAATTTGTAGGAGAAAAAAGTCCAAGCCCTTTAGAAATAAAAAAAAATTAGCATCAACAATTTAAATACTTTATGCTATTTTTGTATATCTTGAGCTCTAGCAAAAAAACGAAGAATTCTACCATTGACCATCTTCACAGGAACATAAAACCACTCTCCTGGTAACAAGATGAGTCTTTAAAATATTACAGGACTCATGTAAAACAACAATTTAAATGTTCAAAGTATAATCTCTCCTGAATCAAACTAATTGAGCATGAATAATAAATCGGTTTTAGAAGCCTCAATAATATTACAGAATTTAAACACAGGAAATAAAATAGCTTAAAAAACCAGAAGATTGAATATTTGGCAGAGTTTACTCACCTGTTTGTAAAAATAGACTATGAACAAAAGTATCTGCTGTTCAAAACAAAGTATTTTTAGATGTGCATATAACTGTAATTATTCACTCTCATTCCTAATTGCAATGCTTATGAAAAACTGTATGTTTAATCTGATACCAGGTACGCATGATCATGATCACAGCACTCTCTCTCTTCAAGGTCCCTCCAGTCATAGAATCATAGAATGGTTTGGGTTGGAAGGGACCTTAAAGATCACCTAGTTCCAACCCCCCTGCCACGGGCAGGGATGCCTTCCACTAGACCAGGTTGCTCAAAGCCCCATCCAACCTGGCC
>JANHGO010000063.1:10577121-10661793 GCA_024606505.1 Aquila spilogaster | reverse complement strand
TCATAAGAGAGATGTTCCAGGCCCTTTATCATCTTTGTAGCCCTCCGCTGCACTCTTTCAAGGAGATCCCTGTCTTTCTTTGCACCAGGAAGCCCAAAACTGGACACAATACTCCAGGTGAAACTTAAATAATTCAAAAAAATTAAAAACTTAAACTTTAGAAACTTAAAATAATTCAAAAAGTAAAGTTAGTTTTTTGATTGAAAGTACTGTTCACATTCCACAAATCAGGAATTAATCAGGTTCGTAAATATTCTTAAACCCAGTGAAAAAAGTAGGCTACTATTATCACACAATTTTCTTGGTTTATGTTATCATTCATTATAAATTTACATGGGAACCACAGTGCCTTTCTCCTTATATAAATGAATTAAAATTGTGCTTAAAAAGGATAGCAATATCCATCTATATTATAACATACAGGCTTGAAAGAGAATTTCGTTTCTCTGAGGCATGTGTTTCAAGATGATTCAATGGGTAGATGTACTAGTATATAGCCATAAAAAAAAAAATGAGATCTTCTGGATATGTAGCATTTAGAAAAATCGACCACTATAAAGCTTAATTAATTAATCAAGCAGTGCCAAACACAACCAACACTGCAAAACATCAGGAATGTTAAGCAGCCTACTCTAATGCACTCATGAATAAAAAGGCATTCTGATGACACAAGGATCTGATCCTGTAAAAATACGTATAGCATCATCGCATGTTACTCTATGTCAATATAAATTCATGGACTACAACAGTAGTTCTGATGCTAATTTCAAGAGACTGTGTGAACTCTTGGCTGCTTTGTAATTAGTTTTATTAGTAGTGTAAAATTAAGATCACAGCCATTATAAAAATCATTCAATTCATACCGTATTAGACTAATGTGATATAGAAATCAACAATACCCTCAGCTTCCTTATTAGCAGAGACATTATTTTACAAATAGGAAATAAAACAAAGCTCCACTAAATGCTGGTACCCATCAGCAAAATTCAGCGCTTCTCATTTGCTCAAGGCCTCCCAGCTTGTCAGCCAGATAAGTACAGTACTCAGGCCAAATGAACTACACTGGCTTAAAAAACATTTTTCTGCCATTACCACTCTTCTTTCTTAAATAGCTTTTTGAAGCTAACGGTCAGCAGAACATCCTGCTGTTGGATGCTCTGAGCTGCTGAAGGAGCTACGAAAGAGACGTCTAGCATCATTTCCTCCCAATACTGCAGTATCTGACTGTTTCAACTCTTCCTGCTTTATTATATTAAACATATTGAAAAAATACAAGATTTTACAGATGAGAAAAGTAATTTGTTAAGACAGAGACGCTTCTACCCCAAAAAATAATGATAAGCACCATAAGCAACTGCACGCAATACTTTTTATGCATTTTTTTTATGAAATAACTACTTAGAAAAATAAATGGCCTGCTGAAACTTCTTATGGAAGCCAGGATCAAGAACGAAAGCCATTTTCCAACTGAGTGGCCAATCACACATGTTCGGTTAGCTCTTCCTCTGTCCATTACCTTGCATTCTTGACTACACAGTGGCAATATCCCAGATGTAGAAGAATCACAGCCAGATCAGTAGTGAGAAAATGACACTCCTCAGGAAAGCAAAATGGGCAACAGGAGCAAAAGTATCTCACTTACGATCCAAAGCTCTAACTATGATATCATACAAAAGGTTAGCAGCACAATGAAATTCCTGAGCATCCTTCCAAATAACAACTTTTTGCATCGAGAAATGTACATGAAGTACACGTAGTCATCGAAGTATAGGTAGGAGTTCTGAATCTAAAATCCAGTTCTGGATCAGAATTCCAGACGTGTTTATCTTGGAGCATCACTTTTAGATTTAAAATAATTTCAGACACAAACCTCCCTGTGATGTTTACTGGCACAGATCAAATGGTAGGTGCTATATACACTGAGTGATAGAGATGAGCACATATTTGCTTTTTAAAAATCATCATTTATGCTGTTCACCAAATAAGACAGGAAACCAGCTGAAAAGCAGCCAAGAACAATGTAATGAAATATGTGCTTTTGTATAAGAAACTGAGATTTTCATATTGGCTATCACTGGGGAACTTTTAACATGAATATTTATAAAGTATTAATTTTGCAAATGAAAACTAACATTAAAGTAGCTTTCTGTATTTGTCTGTGCCTACTTTATTTAAAGTACTGTATTTTCAATGAGCAGCCCTGTTTACTGAAGGTATGCGTTAAGTAAATACATCAAGCAGTGGGCCATAAGGGCCAATAAGAGCACTGCCAAGGTTAGTTACAGACTAAATGCTAATAAATTATTTTTTCAATCTATTTAAATACTCAAATAGATTTTGCAGTAAGCACCACTAAGCATAATTCCGAAAGAGCACAGTTTCACAATGTTTTTCATTATGAAATGCATTTTCTCGGTTCCATTTAGTATCATGAAAACGATCCTCCTGGTGGGAGCTTTTGGACACTTATTGCCCTTGCAAAAAAAAGTACAAGGACATAGAATTCTAATTTTAAGCTCTTTTTTAACATAGTTTCAGACATCAATTAGACAGACTTTTCCTATTAGGAGTACATTAAAAACTTATTAAATTCAAGCCTAAAAACTCTCTATTTCATGACTCTTCCATATAATTCATAATAAATTTCAATTGATTAAAATATCAGCAACATTGTGGGATAAAGGGCGAAATAAACTTTTTTTTTTTTTTTTGTCATCTACAGTTTGCTTGGTTGTTTGTGAGTTTTTTTTCTGGTTGGTTGGTTTTTAAAGCTGCCCAGCAGTTCCAAAAGGCTATTACTTAACCAGAGTAAAAATGTCTCTAAAACAACTCCTGTCATTGGAAATATTGCCCAAGACCCTAACTGCAAAACGCAGAAGATGACCTGAAAACACTAGGCTGATATGTAAAACACCTTTGAAAAGCAGCTATGCTACTTCAGTAGCTAAAAACTGTCCACACCTGGGGAAAAATTACCACAAATCCTTAATTCAAACATTACATTTCACTTAAAAAATGGAACGCTGGAACGCACCATCAACACTTCTCACAGTAGTTTAAACAAGTTACGATGTTATTTTCTCATGTGATTAGGAGAAATGTGCCTGTAAGTGCTGTACTCTACATTATTCATGTGATAACATTAAATCAGAGAAATATCACCAAGCAGTGTTTTAGAGAAAGAGGGTTCCCAGTCCAGCATGCAATCCCTAACATAGTCTCAAAGAAAACATGCAACAGGGCACTTAAAAGCAGATCTGTTCTACCTCTTCTAATACAAAAAGCAACTGCAGTGGGCATTCAGGGCTGAAAGGCTTACTGACTAAGGTGGGAGACTTTAAAATCAGAATTCTTCACCTTTGTAACCTCTAAAGAAAATTGTGGTTGTTCAAACAGATGGGCTGCAACTAGTCAGAACTATTGCAAAACAATATTAATAAAAAAACTTTTCAGCAATTTAAACTTGCCTATAAAAATTAAGAGAGAAATAAATACGCATTTTATCACAGTCATCTCTCTGAGAAGGAAGGGATTCACCTCCAAGGAATGAAGTAAAGAAAGAACAGTACCAGACATCACTTCAGTCTTTCAAGACTCAAAGAACCTGAGAATACTGTGAAAACTGAATGGACAAAATGGATACTGACGTGCTGTATGGGAAGCTACAGTAAGACTGATCAAACTCAGGGAAGTGGTGGAGTCATTGTCCCTGGTGGTTTTCAAGAAAAAGGAAGATGTGGCACTGAGGGACATGGTTTAGTGGGCAAGGTGGTGATGGGATGACGGTTGGACAAAATGATCTAAGTGGTCTTCTCCAACCTGATTGATTCTACGATTCTAATATATACTTGCTCCAGCTCATGTAACAAGCTCATCTAAGACTTCTCATGCAGACAGAAGCACTCACGTGCTCAGGTCCAACCTCATACTTGTATCTTCAATTTCATCTTGATTCCAAACACTAAGGAGATGATACTGAATTGAGATAAACGTACCACTTGGTTTGTTACTTTCTGTTACTTACCAGTTCGGAGTGAACTTTAACATGTGCCTGAAGCTTGTATTTATCTGGAGTAGAGTAGTCACAATGTTCTGTAGGACATTTCAGCAAAATATTACTGTGTTTTTGAATGACGTGACGCTTAAGGCAGTTTTTGGTGATGGAAGAGTAACTGCACTGGGAGCAATAATATAAATGTTCTCGAGTGTGCGTACGAACATGCATGTCGTAATGCACTTGGTACCAAAATAACTTGCCTGAAAATAAAATCAGACATGGAGAAAGTGATTTCTAAGCAATTGTTAATGAAAATTCTAATGCATACCCAATTTTCTTTTACAACAAAGCATGCTGTTTGAATTGTGTCCCTTCCGTCTGCAACAAAAAAACCTTATCTTAAAGAGTCTACTAACAAAAAAGTTCACAAAAATGCTTTTGTCTAAAAAGGTTGTGTCATATGTCTTGAAACAGCTTAACAAGTGCAACTTCAATACCTATAAATGATCTTTTTATTAAGGAGGAAGTCCTTTACATCTCTTCTCCTATACAAAGACTTTGAATTCAACTTTCAGTAAAAGAGGTTATCAGAAATCTTTTTTGGTACTTCCTTTCATGTTATTCCTTCCTAAAAGTTCTTCTAACATAATGGCACCAAAAAAGAAAAATGTACATATATTAAACATACGTTACGATGTTTAAAACTCCTTTCCCTTCTCAAAAAGGGAGACTACGAGAAAAATTCCAATTATTTCAGCTGTGTCAGCTCAAAAAATTTGCAGCTGGGGTAAATGGGGGTGCATAGTCTTCTCACTTCAATAAATGCAAAAATCAATTAAAATCAGAACAGTACGGATCTTAAAGCACATAATGAAAATTTTCATTGTCAGAGAAAAGGTTCAAAACAAGTCACAAAAATATACCAGCACATGTATCCATTGTACATAATTCACATGATTATACATCCTCCCATGCTTTACAACAGAGACTGAATCTTATACTAAGACAATAATGAAGCTTAAGCATTAAAGCACAGACTGGCTAATGCTCATCACAGACACCTATGTCTGCTGTGCTTGGCCCCAGTGAAAGGTAAGATGAGGCAGATGAGCAAAAAGAATCTAACCAGTTCTAGCAAATTTCAAATCAATAGAAAACTGACTAGGGCAAAGCTTTGCTTTACTACATTCCATGACTGTTATATGAGATTTTAATCATTTCATTTTGCTTATATGGCTCAAGGTAAACTACCCTGAACTCCACAGTCCATAGAGATCTACAAAATTAGTACTGATGCAAAGATACACAAATTTACCAAAAACTATAAACCAGAGGAGTAGGAAAGACATGGCCCATCATATAACATTAAAAAAAAAGGAAACAAGAAAACCCACATCTTTGTACTGCTTCTTACCACAGTATTCACATTCCAAATCTCCATAAACCTTCCTTATCCTCTCACACAACTCTATGTTCATTTGTCTCTTCTGTAAGCTATCCAAGATCTGCATAAAGGCAACAGCTCCGCTCCGATTATCTGATTTATCTGCATTAGAAGAGGCTGCCTGTGGACTGGTGGCTGCATTAGAATCTGGTGCTAGCAAAGCATCAGTTGTTCCTGTTGAATTCTGAACTGACGGATTGCTTGTTTCTGACTCACTAGAAGGAACAGACTGATTTTTCTCTTCAGAAACTGAAAGATCCTCAGTCACTGCATTGTTTTGACTCACATTTAAACTTGCATCCTCAGAGAGCAAAAGCTGAATTTCTTCACGCTGTTCATTTACAGAACTGCAGTGATTAGATTTCTCTCCACTTGCAGCAGAATCTTTTAACTCATCAGGATCAGAGGTACCATTTTTCAGCAGAAAGCAATCTGACATTACACAGGATTGAATGTTTGTGACTGCTGTGTCTGTTGATGCCTCGCTGACAGTCTCTATAACGTTCTCTACAAGAGGATTTTCACATTCTAAGGAAGGAACGGTATTAGTTTTTAAGTCACCATTATGCTGATCATTATGGTTTACATCTGCAGCTATTGATTCATCTGTGCAAGTAGATGGTGTGTTAACAGCATCAGTAGTCATCATAGTCAATTCATCTGCAGTTTGCCCTAGCTGTTCACCAAGTGCTTCTGGCTGTATATCACCTCCTGGCTCAAGCAGGCAGAAACTCTGATTGATGGAACTGTTAAAAACAGAACTTTCCTGCAAATCTGTATGTACTTCTTTGATGTGAGCACGGAGTCTTACAGAACTGACAAATTTCATCAGGCACACAGAACACACATAGACAAATGGGTGTTTGCGAACATGAAGCTCAAGAGCTTGATATTTAGTGGCTCCGTGACCACAGAGCTCACAAGCAAAGGGCCTTTCATCACCATGGACAAGCATGTGACGGTCTCGATCGAGTTCATTTTTAAATTTGCGTTCACAAATATGGCAGTCATAAAGAAGTTGTCTTTTGCCCTCTCGTGTCATCAAGCGAAGCTCATCAAAAACATCTTTCACCTTCTTATCTTGAAGGTCATGTGTTTCCTTGATATGCTTGATCAAATTTTTAACATCTGAGTATTTCTTTTTGCAGAAGCGACAATGCTGCTTAATCTTCTTGTGAACTCTTTCAATATGGACTTTGAGATGGCCTTTGCTGAGACATGTGAATGTACAATAGTCACAGCTGAACTTCTCCCCTGTATGTTTCCGCATGTGAACATTAAGGTTGGCTTTAATTGCACTAGCATAATTGCAGTATGAACACTTGTATGGTTTTTCATTTGTATGAATCCTCAAATGTGCTTGGAGGGAGTGTTTAAATTTGAACACCTTGTTGCAGTATTCACATGTAAAGATCTTCAGCTGAGTTGGACCCAGCCTAAAAAGAAACAAAAATAACTGTATTTAAAATATTGAAATCTGATATCAAATATTTCATAGATATTCATAGCAGACACAAATAATTACCTTTATTTACTATAAAGACATACTTTTCGTAGGCTTCTTAAATTCTATAACCTATGCACAGAGTACTTTCAGCTGTTCCTTTATAGAAAAGGCTCAGAAAATATGAATGTAAAGCTTCCCTATTGATTTTAATGAAAATGAAACATTTTATATGAAATAAAGATAAATACTCCAAAATTACCTGCTTGATTTCATTGTCTGTTCATATGGAGTTTGTTGAATTGCATACTCTTGATATCCTCTTCGTTGTGATGGGTCTTGAACCACTGTTTCTGGAGTAGTGGGTTCACTTTCTTGGGGAGCAGCCTCAACTGGAACAATTTTTGTGGCTCCTAAAAGAAAGAACAAAAAATGCTGGTTAACAATATTTCACTGAATTCTGTATTAGCTATAATACATGAGTGTAAATCATAGAATGCTTTAGGTTGGAAGGGACATTTAACGATCATCTACTTCCAACCCCACTTCTATCACAACAAGTTGCCCAAAGCCCCATCCAACTTAGATTTGAACACTTCCATGAATGGGGTATACTGTTCCTCCGGGCAACCTGTTCCAGTTCCTCACCACCTTCATAGTAAAGAATTTCTTCCTCATGACTCATCTAAAAATACCTTTTTTTAAATTCATCCTATCGCTGCACTGCCTGATAAATAAAACATTAAACTCAGTAATCATTAGTTCAACTATTTCAGTTTCTACTTTTAAACTCATGTGTACATAATGACAGGTACATGTGCATAAAAAGATGGGTACAATCCTAGAAGATATCAGTACTCACACCAAACATCTGCTTGCATTACATGACAGAATTATTGGTTTTGCAGAGTTACAGCAGTGTTTGATGCCTCCCATTATGAGATCCCATATCCAATTACTTCCACCTTCAAAAAACTAAGTTTTCAAAACTCAATTTTAATTTTTCAGTTTCTGTCTCATACTACTACTGAAAACTTCAATTGAGGTGCTGAATCAGTTCCACAAATGAGGCTAGGGAAAAAGACACTATTTTGTCTATATTTGAAAGCCTGGACATAATTTACTTGAACAATTTTTTATTGCTTATGTTTTGAGACTTATTGCCATCCACTCAGAACAAAAGAATACATGCCATATGCACTTATAAGTCTCCATTAAAAAAAAATTCCCCCTGATATATAATCAAAAACTCCGTTCCCTCAGTCCTACCATTATCTACTCATCTAAAATGTTGATTTCCCTCATGTTTATAAACTCCCCTTAAATACCGTAAGGCCACAATGAGGTCTCCCCACAGCCTTCTCTTTTCCAGGTTGAACAAGCCCAATGTCTTCAGCCTGTCTTCATAGGAGAGGTGCCCCAGCCCTCTGATCATCTTCATGGTCCTCCTCTGGACCCTCTCCAAAATCTCCACATCCTTCCTGTTTTGGCCCCAGACTTGGATGCAGTATTCCAGATGGGGCAGAGTAAAGAGGGACAATCACCTCCCTTGTCCTGCTGGCCAACCCCTCTTCTGATGGAACCCAGGATACTGTTAGCCTTCCAGGCTGCAAGCATACACTGCCGGCTCACGTTAAGTATTTCATCAATCAGGACCCTAAGTCTTTCTCAGCAGGGCTACTCTCAAGGAGTTCTTCTCCTAGTTTGCAGACATAACTGGGATTACCCTGACCCAAGTGCAGAATCTTGTGCTTTGCTTCATTGAACATCATTAGATTCACAAGAGCCCACCTTTTGAGTTTATCAAGATCCCTCTGGATGGAATCCCCTCCTTCTGCTGTATCAACTGTACCACTCAGCTTGATGTCATCTGCAAACTTGCTAAGGGTGCACTCAAACCCATCATCTATGTCACTGACAAAGATGTTAGAGAGTACTTGGTACCAGGATGGACTCTGTGGGGGACACTGCTCATTACCAGCCTCCACCTGGACATAGAGCCATTGACCACAACCACAACCAGAATTTAAAAATGCTAAAAGTACCTTCCAAAATTTACAAATGCTGAAAACTTAGATAATAATTCATAACTGTTGTAACAGCAATTACCTTTTTATTGTATATATTCTACCTGGGAACTTCCAAATTAGTAAGATGATTAATTGTCAATCAAATAAATGAAAAGATATTCAAAAACAGCTGCAAATCCACATTTGACTGTCAAACTCTTCAATTCATTACAGTCTTTTGAATGAAACCTACTACGTACAAACTGCTCCCAAGTTGAAGTTATTTTTAATATTCTGTGTAATTCCAAAAGCATAAAAAGAAGAAAACACAAACTTCATGTTAAAAAAAAATAAATTACCATGTAGTAATTAAGGCAACAAATATCGCTAAATATTCATTTCCTGTCTTCACATGCTTTGTATATTATTTTTATTGTCTGTATTCACCTCATTAGGCTAGTTTCCTAAGAAAATGGGGCTTTGTTAGCATTATCTAACATGTCTTCTCTTTCCCTCTTGAAAAAATTGTTTACTGACTAACAGAAAGGTAGAGTTCTCAAAGATTGTTGCAATGTTGATAAAATTTACCACCTGGATAGAGAAGATCCAAATTACAGCTCCTCCCCAAAAGTTCTGTTTGGTGATGGTTCATGTATAAATCCAGTAACCAACACCTACATGAGTCCCTTCACCAGCCATCAAGTTCTCCTTTGGACAAAGCAACAGAAGACATAAAAGGGAGCCTTTCATGTAGCAGCGAGGGGAATGGGGCCAGGATGGAAGGAGAAGCTGAATGCAGCAGGAAAGAGGCAAAATAGCTGGCAGAGACAGAGGGGAAAAAGAGTGCTCAGCAACAGTTAGGAAAGAGTTAAAGGTCACATCAAACAAAAGGATCAGGACTGTGGTTAGTGAAAATCCAGGTAGTTTCCAACCCACAACATTAAAATAAATAAATTCTAATTGTTCTGAGATCTGCAAGCAAAACAACTATTCAGAACTGCTGGCAACAGTGAAGAGAATAATAAAGGCTACAAAGCTGAAAATAATATACAAAACTACTAAAAAGGCATTCTGTCATTCAGGTAAGTACCAGGCTTATATCAACAGGCAAATACAAGTCTAAGTTTGAAATTATTCCAAAATTCTTTGATGCAAATGCGCTACACAAAGTTACAGATGAAGAATCTTTAATGCTGAATAGAAACTTTATTTGATTTTCAAGTATACTTATAAATTTTCTATCAATCTATTTGTAAACATAAGTATTAAGTTATATACATTAAGCTGTTTGTGTTTTCATAATCAAATTTATATCTATCATAAAAATATAAAGAGTCAAGAGCTGAAATAAAGATATGATCGAAGAAAAATACTTTTCTTTGTTCAATAGTATTTTCACTTTCCCCTTTAAAACCACTCAGAGACTAAACATAACTCCTGTTAATGCAGACAAATACACTCAGGTTCACAAAGTCCTTTCCCAGCACTTGTGACACCTATGAAGAAATGTAACAGTAGCTCTAAAATGATCCATCTGCCAGACACAGAAATTCTGTATCAAAATGACCAAGTAACCAAATACTTGATCTTTCAGATAGCACATACCCTAAGCATTTCAGTCTTAGACCAATTACTCTTTTGCATGGTGTCAACATAAACAGAAACAAATAAGATTAACTAATTGGTGATTCTGAATACCTGGAATAGCTTCATGGGCTGTCAAAACCACACTTATTATAGGATTTTTAGCTCCTGGAACCTGTTCAGTCTCCTTAGTTGATGGAGCTTTCTCTGTTTTCTGTACTCTGGGCCTCTTTGGAGTTTTTTCTCGCTCATCTTCCTTCCTGTCAAGGTCAACGTCAGAATCATTACCTAAAGAGTAAACATCAAAGAAAATATATATATATATATATGTAACTATATGCAAAAGAAACGCAGGTAATAGTTACAAACACTACAGAAAAGTTAGAAGAAAATGAATGCTGCTATAAAAAAACTGCATGTCATTAAAACAAGGTGTGCTGTATAAATCCCTAAAGGGAATTTTTTTCTCCATTCATTAATAAAAAAGTGTGATACTCATACAATTAAAGAAAGTAGAAAAAACCTAATAATAAAAATTAGACTCCCAGAAACACTCCTGTTCCTAAATTATCTTAATAGTATTGTGGATTTTTGTGGAAATTCTACAAACTTGAAACAATTTCTTATGATTTAATCATTAAAGAACAAATTATTTTTCTCCTTGAAGTCATGTTTCAATGACTTCAGGATTATTTCTCCTTGTACTCGATTCACTATCCATCATATTTAATGAAAAATATTCCTATAGTCTCTTTGGATTAGGTCTTTTCCCCAACTATTACACTGAATCAATAGACAGAAACATACTTTTCTCCTTCAGTGTTGAACACTAAGTTTATTTGGTTCAGTCTAACTCCTGAGTTGTAACCTTGCCTTTTGAAGGCCTGCAATTTTAAATCATCCCCTATCTTCTGCTGTTCAGAATGTCTTCATATTCTTAAACTGGATAATTTTTGGACCTGCTACCTAGAAAGCAACAGTGTCTACAAAACACTCATCTGAAATAATACATAAGTGATCAGTTCAGTTTTTCCTTGAAGTTCTTCCTTCTTAAAGCAAATGAGGAATTTCTTACTGAAATTTGTTTTTAGAAGTGCTTATAAATTAAGAATTAGAATTTAAAAAAGAGTGTTTCAAGTTTATACTCAAAACATTCTTTGTATTAGATGAAGTGGTTGGAAATACAGGCTAGAGAAACTCTCCTGGCAAATTAGGGCATTATGCAAATATTCCAAAGGTAATAAGTGAAGGAAAGCTCATAACTGACTGCAGAAAGAAAATTATAAATGAACCCAGTGAATTTCAGAAGTTTGCTTTTTTTTTTCTGAATCTAAAGCAGCTGAGACAATCTCCAGAGTATTCAGTGTATATTCATAAAAGGCTGTAGCTGCTGTGCTGCGATAAGGAGACAATATATAAAAATAAAGCAGTAACAGCAAAAGCTGTAGTATGTTGAGTGTTTATAACATGTAAATAGCAAAAGCAGTGGCATGATTTGCTACACTGAAATGGTTGTGTTTTAATTTCAGTAATATTTTGTAATCTTTTAATCTCAGCTGAGATTCTAGTTCCAAGACCACGGAAGACAAGAAACTAGAGACAACTGGCAATTATTAAAAAAAATAAAAGAGAAAAAAAAAAGGGAACAAGCACGAACTAAAGCAGCACAGGTAGCAGTGTGAATATAACTAGCACTTAGCTAAATTGCAATTCTTCTAATTAAATACAAAACTAGAAGGAAACAAAGTATGTGGGAGTTAGTTTAGACTGCACTAGAAAAAAATAATTTATATATTCCTCTCCTCAACAACCATTTTTCACCGTAGATTTCTATTGTTCTGGAAATTATTGCAGATTTATAAGCACAAAGAGTCACATTATATCCCCATTTACTTCCTTAAAACAGTTGTAATTTATTAACTGACATTGAAACTGAGTAATTCTAACAGCAATTTCACTGCAATACTTCAAAGGGATACTTGAATATAAAAAAATAACCGCATTCAAGCAGATACCACTTGTGCAGTGGGATGAAGGGTGTGTGGCAGCTTACAAACTATATATTTTTCCCATGTTGTTTTGTTCATGGAACAGCCTCCATTACTTTACTATCAACAATCAATCTTCACAAATTTCACAGCAGGACTAAATCACCACCATCTTATCTTCTCCACAGAGGAAAAGAATACATAAGCGTGCAAGCTGCCTATTGAACTGTGTTTCCCTGAGGCTATTTTATGTACAGTTAAACAGCAAATGCAGAAGTTGATTGAGTTGATTACGCTGGTTATGTTCAGTGGGCAGTAATTTAGTGAAAGTTATTAAGAAGTGATTTTTACAGAATACATAATAAAGATAAAGCTGGTAAATACTTCAAGAAAAATCCTGCATCTCAGCTTCCATCTTCAAGATGAAAAAAAATCTATCACCATGACTAGACTCTGCTCATGCGTACGTGCTAGAAAGGCAACTGAGCACTGCGCAAACTCCTGTAACACAGAAAACATGGCACACAGATTTGGCCAGAAGCAGGTGAGACAGAAAATTCACCTGATTTAACAATCATACATCCTCAACTAGTGCTGAATATTTGTATGAACACTATCAACACTCAAATGACACATGCAAAACATGAAGCTCTCGTCAAGTTCTGGTATTTAACTTTAAAATCCACTCACTAATCCACACTGAGGCCTACTCTCCCTCCTCCTGAGAAGAACAAGTGTCTTCCAGAAGCTGTTTGTTGGTAAGGAGCTGGGGCTGCATGCATGACCAATACATCTTTGTACAAGCACAACTATGTCACGTTCTGTGTGTAACCTGAAAGAGGCCATAAAAACATCCAACCACTCTCCCATCAAATCACCAAACCAAAAACATCTTACCTCCTAACGACAGCTGCTTTCTTCCCGAGCTCTCTCTCCATTAAAAAAAAACAACCTAAACTAGAAAGACTTTTAGGAAAAGAACAGTGGGACACAAAAGTACACGAAAGTATGTTTTAATGAAAAAGATGAGCTTCAGCCTTGACTACAGGACTCTGTCTTTCCATAGTACAGGATAGCTTTTCATCTCAGTAATTTAGATATCTGCCTTGCAAAAATTATTTTATTCTTCCCACTAGAGATTAGAGAGTCAAAATCAGTGTTTTATCTTTCACAACAGGGACAATTCACCTGCTACTACTCTTATGGCATTAAAAAAGCATACACCAATGATTTTGAGATGATTTAGGAACAAATGAAATATATGCAACTCAGAGTAGCTAAGCAAAGTTTCTCCAAACCTTAAGAGTCTTTGCTCGCTCATAAACAGATTTATTTAGATAAACTGCCTCTCTTTGTATCTCCCTTGCTAAGCAGACAGCTCAGCACTTTGACAGCTGGCACTTGGACTCAACAGACTAACAGACTGACCTTCCTTATCACGTGACAGGCATTTTAAATTCCGGCTGTGTTTGTGCAAGAAATATAATGCAGTGCCTGAATCTTCTAACACATTTAAGGAACGGTCATGTCTGTGCTGATGAGGAAAACTGTCAACTCCGAATGAACCAACAGTTTCAAAGTTCTGTAGAACCAGGCTGTTCATCTGTCCTTTGCTTCTGTTTAAGTCCTTAATTGAGAGTACTACTCTCTCCATAATTGGACTACATTTCACAGGCACAGCAAAACATCCCTAATTGGCATGTTTTTAAACTACTCTTCATTCAAATCATTATTTTTCTCCCTGTAACATACTGATATTTCATAGCAGCAAGAGAGTAGAGTAGCCAGCCGAAATTAATACATGCAATTGTTTCTCTTGCAGAGATTGGAACACTACTTGCAAAGAGAATTCATATAAATGAGAATCCAGTTGATGTTAAAGAAGTTTTAAACTAAGGCTAAAGTGTCATTTTTAAGAACTCTGAAGACTCCAAATTCACTATGACTCTCTTAAAAATGTCTAAAAGAATATCTAGACTGCTGCAATAAAATGCGATGAACCAACAGAAGTTAATTTTAACACGTCAGAAGCACTTACAAAGTCTGTTATACTGTTCCAGCAGTAACATTCAGATGAAGGATAACTTCTTAAGTTGTCTGAGTATGCTTATTTTTCAACTTAAAAAGTTGTACTTTTTGACTTAATTTGCTTTAAATCGTTAACTTAACTGATGCAAGCTTCTCTGTATTGACACAGGCACTAGTTTAATCAAAATTAAAAATCCTTTTAGTTGGTGCAAAGTGATTTGCTCCAGAGAAGAGGCGGGCTGTCCACTGCTGCAATCTATCTTCCTTGCAAATCCCACTTCCCAGACATCAAACGTCCACTCTTCTAACTCCCAGAGATTCACGTATGCTAGAGCGGGAAGGGGAGGCTGGTTAAATTAATCACATGTTCTCCTGTTTTCTCAAAACAAGTGAGTGCAGAGGCAACTGCTAGGGAACTGATTCAATCTAACAACAGTCAAAATCCCCAAACCTATCCCATCCCATCCCAGTGTAGAAGCTCTAGCATCTCCTTTCTTTTCACCTGTTCAGGAACATTTTTCAACTCATCCAGCTTTGCCTTGGGACAAAAAGAATGGATGGCATCTCCTGCCAATCCATTAGCAAGAAACTTAAAGTTGGTTTAACCAAACAAGAACAGAAATAAGAGTTTACATAGCTCTGCTTAAATCACCACAACTTTCTAAGGCAGATAAATCCTCTATTAAATAAACTGTACTGAGCATATGAATGGAGCACTTATAAGCAAGAGCTGGACAGGTCTCTGGAACCTGATCTAGCTGCAGATATCATTGTCCAGTGCTGGGGAGTTGGACTAGATGACGTTTAAAGATCCCTTTCAACTGAAACAATTCTATGATTCTAACGTGAAGGTAATCATTATGTATCAAAGGAGCATGTTAGCTGCACAGAGGAACTCAGCAACCAGTAAGGCTTGATGATTCCTGCATAAGAGGAAGGACCATCTCAATGAGAAACCAATCTCAGAGAAATCTACGTGAGTTGCTGATCACAGAAGCAAAGAACAGCAGAAGTCAATTACAACCATCAATTATTTCTCCGATCAACAGATATTGTTGTTTCAATACAGTTTTATAGTTGTTTATCCATTGCAATTTTAAACCTCCAATATACTAAGTGTTTCATTACTTCCCTTAGGGATCTATAAAAAAGAGCAACATGTTTTATTATTGGGAAAACTTTCATGATAGTATAACTTTAGCGCAATGCACTTATTATGTTGCTCTCAGTAAAGAATAGCAGGCAGAATATCAATATATAGCATCCCAATATTTAAGTTTAGTATATTTTAGCACTAGCTAAAACACTAGTGTGTCGACAGCATTATTTTGGTCATATATCAAAAGCATAGCACATTATGAGTTGCCATGAAGAAAACTAACTCCATCCCAGCCAAATCCAGTACAAAGTGAAAACATACTTTATTATTAATCAGATATCCATACACTGATAAACTTTGCAAGAAATGAAAAACATGATCGATGAAAACAGTAGAAAAAAATCCCAGAAGCAGTGGAGAAACAAAAGCAATTTTAAGTTGGAAAGGCAAAAGCTTAACTGTGGATAAAAAGGGTGGGGGAAAAACCTCTTGCATTAGGCAAGAGGATAAAAAATACAGAACTTGCTGTCAAAGGTCTTTACTATTTTTGGCCATCTATTCTAACTACTGTGTCAGAAATAAGAAAGGCTATTTTAACTGTAAGGTTCAAAGAGCCTCAGCAAAATTCTCCATCCAGCTCTATGAACATCAGCAATAGAGAAACGTCAGAATTGAGTCAGAAGTTTCAGTACTGCTTTTCTCACACACACTAAAATGTACGACTTCGAGAAGTTTTTGTCTCATTGATAGTATACTCTAAAAAACATTGGCATCAACCATGTCTACTCAAGTAACTGTAATATTTCTTGAATATTATACACAAAAAAAAACCATACACAAAATAAATATATTTGTGCCACTGACTAAATCAAAGATGTTTTTGAACACCACTGTATTTCCACTCCTTTATCTCGAAACAGGGACAGCGGAGTTGCTGGGAAGAATGATATAACTGATCAGATGCATGAGCAATTTCCATATCATCTAGTTAGTCTGTTACGTAAGGCTCCTGGTAGAAAAGAATAATCTGAAAGCAAACAAAGATTTCTAAATTGTGAATATGAACCTCATGCAAGAAGTTAATACAGGACTAGCAACCATTTATCAGAATTATACAGTAAAATGGCACCCAACGAAAAGAGCAGGATCAGGTTTAAAAAACAATCCAAAAATAGCACCATTTCACAGATGGTGCAATAGTGCACCTGAACTCATTAACACAAAACATACCAACAAGTAGAAAACTAGACAGCTTTGTAGCTCACTTAGATAAAAGAATGAGTTTAACAGCTTTCATTGACATGGGTGAAACCTTCAGTTCACAAGCTCTTGTCAGCAACTTCAACAACTTTGAATCTTGGCATATTCATACAAGTATGAACAGGTCCCCATGAAATTATGTGAACAAATAAAAAGACATTTATCATTACATTATTTCTTTGCCTTTTAAACTTTTCTGTTCACTTTTCATCCTCAAAATTTTCTTTGTAATGAAAACTGAGTCTGACAGTAATATTCCAAAAACTAATTTTCTGAGCTGGTAAAACAATAAAGCTATGATAAATAACCCTAGGTATAGATCATATTGTTTTTGTCCACTCATCAAAAAGCTCTGAGCTACTCAGTATAATCACATTTTCTCACAGGATAATAATAACACGCATGCTACTTTTATCTACACATTCAAAAACTGAAAAGTTATTCCAGAACAGTTCATACAGCAAAGTCAGAGGTGAAAAGTTCTCCCATGATGGGACAGCTAACAGCAGATGGCTGGAGACAGAATTGCCCAGGTGTAATACAAAAAATTATTCCTTCAAGTTAAAAAATGGTGCTCAATGCCTTCACAGTTTGCCGCCAAAGTATGAAACTTTGGGCTGGAGGCATTCTATCCATACTAGTCACGACCAACTAAAAGCCCTCATTATTTGCTCTTCAAGAACGACATATTTTTCCTTGACTGGTTTGCTTTTGCCAGAAAGTAAATAAAAATGTCCCATTCACATAAAATTGAGGACGCTTTCTTTTTTACAGGAAAAGACTGAGCAATTAACTTTGAAAAACCTGCCAATGTGTTTTGTAGCAAAACAGATACAGACAAGATTTAGCATCTCTAATGACCTAACAGATCAAGAGCAGTTAATTTGAGCTGATACTCTTTTATTTTAGAAGGGCATTTAGAAAAGGCAACACTGACAAAATGATGCAAATGCTAACATTGTACCTAGCACATACAAGCAGCAAAGGGCACAAAAACTTGCATTCTCAGAGATGAGACTGCTGGAGCGAATGTCTCTGCATGTATCATAAAAACCCTACCAATTATGACAGAAAAAAAAAAAGAAAAAAAAACCAATCAGGTAAGAGTTCCTGTGCTCTGTCAACATATTTCAAATCCATTTTAATTAAATTAGTCATAGCCACAGAAGTTAAACTACACAACTCACTGGAAGCAAAATGCACTCACACTCACTGTGTACTATAATGACAGAGTGGACACAAAACAATAACAGAAAAATGGAAAAAAAGCAATGGCAAATATTGTCTGTAAGTAGGATCAACAAGGCAACATGCAATGCATATTAAGTAATGCAGCTAAAGGAAAAATTTCAAGGCTCAACTACTCAGTGGATAAAGAATTGGTTGGATGGTCACAGCCAGAAGGTTGTTGTCAATGGATCTATGTCCATGTGGAGGCAACTCACAAGTGGTGTCCTCCAGTGGTCCATCTTGGGCCTGGTGCTTTTAAACATCTTTATCAACAGCATAGACACTGGGATCAAGTATACCCTCAGCTAGTTTCCTGCCGACACCAAGCTGAGAGGTGCAGCTGACACAACAGAAGGAAGGGATGCTATTCAGAGGAATCTTGAAAAACTCAAAAGGTGAGCTCATGAGAACCTAACAAGGCTTAACAAGGCCAAGTGCAAGGTGTTGTGCTTAGGAGGAAGCAATCCCAGATATGAGTACAGACTGGGAGAAGAACTCACTCGGAACAGCCCTGTGGAAAAGAACCCAAGGATCCTGATGGACAAAAAGCTGTTCACGAGCCAGTAGTGTGCTCTTGCAGTCTGGAAGGCCAACTGTATCCTGGGCTGCATCAAAAGAGGAGTGGTCAGCAAGGCAAGGGATGTCACTGTCCCCCTCTACTCTGCTCTTATAAGGCCCCATCTGGAGTACTGCATTCAGGTGTAGGGTCCCCAGTACAGGAAGGATATGGAGCTGTTGGAGCAGGTCCAGAAGAGAGTCACAAAGATGATCAGAGAGCTGGAGCACCTTTCCTATGAAGAAAGGTTGAAGAAGTTGAGCTTGTTTAGCTTGGAGAAGAGAAGGCTCTGAGGAGATGAGACCTCATTGTGGTCTTCCAGTACCTGAAGGGAGCTTAAACGCAGGAGCAGAACTGACTTTTTACGTGGTCTGATAGTGACAGGATAAGGAGGAATGGCTTTAAACTACAAGAGGGGAGATTTAGGTTAGATGTAAGGAAGAAATTTTTAACTCAGAAGGTGGTGAAGTGGTGGAACATACTGCCCAGAGAAGTTGTGGATGACCCATCCCTGTAGGCATTCAAGGCCAGGTTGGATGGGGCACTGGGCAGCCTGATATAGTGGATGGCAATCCTGTCTATGGCAGGAAGCCAAATGATTGTTAAGGTCCTCTCCAACCTAAGCCATTCTATGATTCTATGACAAACAAACTGTTGCAAAATAGAAGAGGTGAGCTTTGTATTATTTTTTATACAGTATAGCAAGTGATCCTGAAAAGCATTCCTTGTGTCTACTACAAGAATAGAACAGAATTCAGGTTTTCCAAGTCAAACAACAGAAACATATTTATGGAATCACACTTCTTCATCTATGTGTGATACCCACCTGTGTGGCTCTATCACTTCTCACTAGAAAACTGTAATCCTCTGTGCAAAACAGTTTCTTATGCAAAAGAAGCATTTTAGTGAGTCTAAGACTACTCATGTAATAAGCCTTCTGATATTTTTGGAAAAAAAAAATCTTGTGTAACTTTATTCTGTTTTATTTCAACATGCTTTTTACATTACAAGAAACAGACCATTCCCTTCAACTGAAAATCAACATTAATGATTATGAATTAACAATCAGGTTAGAAGATGGAAAAACAGTGGTTCACAATATGCTTTGTATATTTTTATTGGATATTTTCTTACCTCCATCTCCTTCTTCTTCTCCTTCATTTGAAACAATAATGCAGATATGTTTCCTCAGCTGACGTGTGTTAGAGAACTTCCGATTGCATTTCCTACATTCCAAGCTGCCTGGGGAGACTTCAGTTACTTCTGGTCCTTCTTCTGTCCCAGGTTGAGCTTCTTCATTTGGAACAGAGTTATTTTCTGCAACATCTTCATCCACACACAACTTCTTAGTAGACCCTTTTGGCCTGCCCCTTTTCTTTTTCACTGCAAGGAGCTCTAGGAAAAAAAAAAAGGGGGGGGGGAAATTAAGAGTTAAAAACAAGCGATAATGCAATTTCACAGGGTTATTCTAGAAAGTGGCTAATATCCACCAGATCTTTGAAAAAGAGGAATATTAAATGAAGGTTCAGAGCATCTACTCCTAACGCTTAAAAAAAAAGGTTAGTTTCACACAAATTTACTTTTAAGCCATGACATTTGTTGGCATTTCTGCTAGCCACAAAGCAATAAAACATTATTGAGATTGACAGGTATCAGAGTTCTACAGTTCTACAGAAATCACACTGCAAGCATTCTTTTAGATTATTAATAACTGGATCAGCATGAAAATTCTACAGAATTGCTCTACTGTGCTCTGACACTCCATTAAAAAAAAATCTCATTTTAATTTAAATCACTCTCAAATAAATTGTTTAAGCATTTGAGATGCATTCAGAGAAAAGTACTTTATCTTTTAAAACCATAACTTCATTTTTCTTTTAATAACGTGAGCCAATTACATTCTAATTCAACGCCAGGCTAGATGGGGCTTTGAGTACCCTACTGTAGTGGAAGACGTCCTGGCCCATGGCACAGGGGACTGAACTAAATGGTCTTTAAGATTCTTTGCAACTCCAACCATTCTGTGATTCTATGATTCTACAACTCCTGTGATTCTTTATTATTAGCACTCCCTAGCTTCATGCTCCTATCTCTCACTTTGGACCATTCTGATCACTTCTCTACAGTTACTTCAAAAGCAATTCTGCTATCAAGACCCCCACAGACATAAATGTCCAAGAGAGACAGAACCAGTTAGACCAGCATAAGAATTCTAATTAATGAAAGCCGATACTAAGAGAGAAGGAATTTTCCGGATAGTGTCCAGGTACTTTTCAGAAATTTCATCCTAGCTATCAGTTACTCTGGCGTAATTGTTTATACAAATAAAAGAGTTACTCTTTTTCTTTCTAGTTAATCTCTGGCATTTTTTGTTCTTTATGCTACACTATTTGAGGAATTATCTGATTGTTACTGTATGTATTTTAATTACTTTGTATCTGCTCCTCTGCAAGAAGCTCAGTTCACCAAGAGCAAAGCACACCAGCTTTTCAAGCATATATTTGATTCTGAGAATGCATCTGGTGAAATATCAGATCTATTTCTGCATAGTTCCGAGAAAGAAAAACTACTGTGCGTCTGAAGAGTTTGCCTGATGGTATATGGAAAAACAGGAGGGAGTCAAATTTCTTCCAGACTTTTAGCATTCACTTTATCATTTTGTCTAATATTGAAACCTATGCTCTTTTATATTGAATGAATGTAGAAAGTACTCGTCAGAATGCACTCCAGATCATATAAGGCCTGAATACTCTCTGGACTGCAGGGTGACTGGAGCTGCCATTTAAGAGCCTTCAGTAATGAGCAGTGACTTTTAGCTTTGAAAATTGAAAGGCAAAAGATTTTGATACAGTCATTGTAATTGAAAAAACAAAACACAACAACCAACAAGCAATAAACAAAAAATACAGTATAATCTGCATAAAAATGCTAAGTGTGCAAAAGTGCTCAGTGAAACTGAACACGTATGTGTCCCTGTCAGCTATCATCTTTGTAGTATCACAGAGAAAAACAAAGGACTAGCACATTTTGCCAGTAACCTTGTATTTAATATTCTAGGAAGAAGAAGGAAAAAAAAGAAATCTCTTGTACACGTCAGCTTATGGTAACAAGAGCAAAGAGGCCCCTGAAAGCACTCCTACCATATATTTCCAAACGCATGAAAAGGTCCTGAGATTATTCAAGCTAAAACAGACCGGAAATATAACTCATAAATTTTCCTCTTCGTCAAAAACTTATATTGCTTTTATTCTAGAAACTTTCACCAAAACCATGAAGATTAAGAATCAACTGAAGATTTTTATCAAAAAGTCATAAGCCAATTGCCTATTTTCTATCTGGTGAGTTGAGATTGAAAATACAGAAGTCCCCAAAATCATAAAAGAATAATAATTAAAAAGCATAATGATTTTCAAACAGATATGCCAAAAGCCCCTGCTAAATTGGTTGACTTAAAACATATGGAAAAATAAATGACCTCAATGAATCTAAAGGGAAGATGATGCAAGAGAACAGGAGGTGGTAGCAGCATCATTTCTAAATCTGTTCATCACTTCCTTTAAGTATTCCAGACAAACAAAAACCCACACACACAGAGACCACGGTTTTGAGATAATCATGTAATTGATATCAAGTGAAGAAGAAAGCATTCTACCTTGTTTCAGTGGTGTTTGAGTACCCATCTACTTAAATATGCCCTAAGAAAACTAAAAGCTCGATTATAAATGAAAAAAAAAAAAATTTCTCACATCACCTTTTGTAACTACTCATGAGCAGCATTCTGAATTTCTGTGCTACCACGCTCCAGAAAGTGTCAATTATAACCAAATAGAGAAAGGTGATTTCAGTACTTTCAAAACTTCTCTTTGCTACCACTCATGTTATTCTGACATCTGCCAACCACAGAAAACAGTATTTGGTGCCTTGAGCTAAAGAAATTAACTTGTAATTTAAAAAATCAACAACATTTCAATGTCAACCTGTAAAAAGGTCAAATTGCCCAGGTGTCAGGCATAATATGAGGAATACAGACACTGCTTAAGTTATTTAAGTAATTAAATCCCAGGGTTTGAGGAGTGAATATAACCTCTGGGTATAATAATCTTTTCATTTTTTTTTGGAAAGCAAATTCCACCAAATTACTTAAAAAGAAATGAAAATGGGTAAAAGAGGTTCAACCCTTGCTGACTGTTTTAAAGTAAATGAAAAAGAGAACAGCATTTTCACATTACAACAGAAATGGAAACAAAACCCTGTGTACAAGTAGAAATGTGAGAACTGCTCTTTTAGAAGGCAGATAATAAAAGGTAGATCCCTTTGTATGGACTACAAAATGGCAGTTTCTAATGGTGTGGCAACCAACATAAAGAATATGTAAATTTACACCTGTTTGTAAATGAGCTTACCAAACACCAATAGAATAGCCAATAGTTATCACACATTTTAAAAGGCCTGGTGGTAAGTGCTAGGCAGCAGCATACACTGGAACTGGATGACTCACGGACAATTGATATATCACCAAAACTTGCTCCTGGTTCTTTCCTCTTTCCAGAATCAAACATACCTCCAGCTTCTTTAAATTAACAATCCCAGAATTCAATTTTTAATGATGCACATGACCACAAGTTCCAGCTGTTTCTCCATCCAGCTTGCCACCAGCTATCCATTCACACTAAGCTGTACTAACCACAGTTCAAAGCACCACCTAAGATGAACTAGGCATAATAATTGAACACCACGCTGCCATTGACTTGTTAGTAAATAAACAAGCCAACGAGAATGGTCACACCTTGCTAAAACGATGTATTAAAGCACTCATTTCAAGAATGCTTAGTGGGAAGCTTAAGTTTTAAATTAATTATTAGAAAAATTTTATAAGTGAGATCTTATTCCACTATTGACTTGTTAGTTGTTTCTAGGTATTTTTACACCCACCACAGATTCTCTGAAATCAATGTTTATGTTAACTGATATTGGATGAGCAATGGCAATATTCTAAGGAAACATTCTGTGCTATGCTATATAATTATGTACTCAATGGCACTAAAAAAGGCATTTCAGAAACAGAACATGGAAATAAACTATATAAATCTACTTCTATACTGTTCCTCCACAGTAATTATTCACATAAGCTTCTCAAAATCAGTCCATTTAATAATCAGCTAGCTCAGAAACATTCAGAACATGAGTAGCACAGAACATTTCCATTTAAGAGGCCTTCTGTTTTTATACAGCAGAATTCTATGTAATTATCTCCTTGAAGTAAGCAACTACAAATACATACATACTATTTTTTAACTCCTCATACACAGAAGTAGATCACAGAACTCCATCACTGTGGATTTTGTTGGGATTATTGATGTGGTTGTACAGTGGTTGTACTGCTTGCCTCAAAATCAAACTTAACCAAAACTGGTTCACTAAGGGACAACACAATTAGAAGGTAGAATTTTTCAAAGTTACTTTATTACATACAGGGAAATGCAACAAATGGATAAAACTGTCTGCCGTAATCATATTTTTCTCTGGTTTTCTACCCCTCAGTCTTAAGTGCATGAGTAAATAGAGTTATAGATGTACAAAACAACTTCAACTAAACCATGTTAATGGCATAATAATGCAAATATCTCTGACTCTGGACAAGTGGAAGACAAAATAGATCCCCACTAAACAGCCCTTTTTCTCCAAACCTGTATATGTAGCTTAGCACAGTCACTGTACTGATAGCTACAGCAAGATTCAAGCAAAAAACTGTCAGAAGTCACAGAACAATTGCAGAAGTGTTCGCATGAACAATCTGACCAAATGCCAATGGCTGGGTGCATTATGCAACAGTAAACCATTCTCCTCTGTCAGCTAAATAAAAAACAGGCTCGTCTTCTTTTACAAAAATGATTACTACAGTAAATGCTGTATTCACTATCTGCTGCACAAAGGGTCACACAAAAACATGCAAATGTGGATAAATCCACAGCTTTATGCAAACATAACAGTGATCACACATCTTGGCACCTAGGAACAGCTCTCAGCCCTCCAGCCGCAATGCATGCTCCAGCTGTAGCTGACTCTCAAGTCAGGACAAGGCTGATCATTTTTAAGTGACCTTACGGAATTACATCTCTTGTGGAAGATTTTCATACTCAGACAGTAGCTTCTTCCAGTTCTCATAATCAACAGATTAGGTCTGAAAAGAGTGCTGCAGAAAACATGTATCCCATAATGCAGATACAGCCTATAACAACAATCCATCAGGGAATAATATTACAAATAGATGAACTGAGGATCATCCATGCTGTTCCTCAAACCATTACCAATCTGATTAAGTAAAAGCAAAAAGGCAAAGAGCTTTGACAGGCACTTTGAAGGGGACTGAGATCATTTTGGAAAGTTATGAACAGAAATCCTACAGAAAAGTAGAGTATGAGTGATCACCGTAAAGCAGGAAATACCTGTCATTTTCCAAACAAAGATGCTATACTCCACAGCAGAACAAATTATGATCTATCCATAATCTTCATCACAGCAACATTTGCCTGGTCCCTTGATTCCACAACTCTAACATCACCTGATCAAAGTGGTTAGGACAAATCAAGTGTAAATATATCATGATCTAATTACTGGAAAGTGGTGTGACTAAGTAAAATTCAACAGAGTGTATTACCAATAAAATAACTTCAGACTAATAAACATGTATTACTAGCATTTTACTTTTTCACAGTACTTATAAAATCATTGATTTAGTATTCAGGCAGAACAGAGCTCCATTAACAACTCAGCATTCACTCATCTATACCAATTCCAAAGTAAATATCTTTTTACCTATACTTGGAAGAGAAACTGTTTTCAAAGGACAAAAATATGTTCATCTATCAGGCAACTGAAAGGAAATTGTTGCATACTGTCATTCATAAGTCACTTCTCCTTTTAGTGACAATACTGAATCACTAAAAATTACAGAAGGGTCCACTGAGAAAAAAAAAAGCATATCAAAATCTTTATGTGCTGCAGATAACATAACAGAAGGGGAAAATTTCAAATTCCTACATCCTGCCGTGAAGCTTCCTAATAATTTAAACAGAACACAGAAGAATAGGACTTCAGAATACACTACTCTCTTCTCCAATCGATTTGTAATGAGAAACATTTACTATAAATTTACATTACAGAAATATTTTGTTATTTTTCCTATGTAATTCACCTTGACATTTAAAAGCAGATGCTAAAGAATTAGACCAAACAATCTGAAAAAGGCAGCACCACGTGGTCACAACAGATGATGCAAAGTATTCATCAAGAACAACAAAAATAGAAACCTAATTAATTTACATAATTAGATTTACAAAGTTGTGCTCTTAAAAGCTGCATAGGTCTGATTTCTGCTCATTCAGATCATAATGGTAATTACACACTATTCCGATGAATGTGTGATGCTTGCCTTACAACATACAACACCAAAAGTGCCGATAGTTCCTGCCACAAATACAACAAGAAGTTTACAGAAGAGCCTTCTTACTCACAGGAATAAGAATATATTGCAAAGTACTATTATCACTGTGCTCAGAGATACAGCTCAGTGAAGGGGTAATGGGAAACTAAAAATACGAAGAAAGGAAGATGGATTCTGCATACCTGAGATACTCATTCTGTATAATTAAAATGAAATAAAAAGAGAATTTTGAAACTTGATGTAGATCTGATATTTATTCACCTTCTTCTGAAGCACTGTTAATTTTAGGCATCGTGTGGTACGATAATCTGATGCAACCTTCTCCTCACCAGCCATCTGAGGAGGTAACAGCTATAACTGAACCCCATGCGACCAGTTATTTCTAATAACTTTTTTACATTCATGAAGTCAAAGAAACTACTGAATTACTACTGGTAAGCAAATGAAGTAATACCAGAAACATATGTTAATAATAAAAATATTTGTTCATGCGTGAAATCAGAGTGGGTTGTTTTTCTGCTTATAATCAGCAATCATAATTATTAAGGACTTGGGAAATCTTGGTAGTTGTATTAAAATAAGAAGTTTGCCAATAACATGAATCCTTTGTTCAATAAAGATGTAAAACACAAAGTCTGAATTATTTTGAACCCATTGCTAATATTACAAGAGGTTGAAATTACAATCAGTTAAAAATAGCAATGAATGTAACTTCTGTCATTGCAGAGTAGCATCAAACTTTTCCTACAAGATTATTTTATTTACTAGTTCTAATATAAAAGCACAATAACAAATTATGAATCATGCCACTGCCTTTTTAGAACAAACTATTAATATTATCGAAATTCCAAAAGCAGTAAGTTTCGTAACTCAAAGCATTTCACCCCCTTCCCTTTCCCAGCCCATGGTGCTCTGGCTGCTTGCCTAAGAAAACTGAATTGTCTAGCACTTACACTCTTTCCACTGCTGTTAGAGCCTCAAATCAAAGCTTTAGGAAGCAGACTTTGCTGTACTTGACATTTAAAATTAATGGAGCACTGTAATCATCCCCTGTCACATGCTGCGTTTATCCGTGTCCATGCTCTGATCTAATCTGCACTAAATGAAATTCATGTTGGCAGCGTATGCTGACCACTGTAGAAACAAGCTATGTAAATTGTTCTACACACAATGAAGAACCACCACACCACAGATTTCATTAAAAAGACCTAAATGACTGTTTGAAAATTACATTTTACTCAACTTATCAAAGTACCTTCTCCATTTCTGTTTATGTCTGTCGCTGCTGTTAGAGGCTGGAGTGGAATAATGATGTCGTCCACATTAGTCCCTTCTTCCGTGTGCTTCGCAGAGATGTGAGACAATAGCTCTGAATGATTTGGTGAAAATAAGTTACAAAGCTTACACATGAAGATGGAACTGATCCCTGAAAAATAAGTTTAAAAAAAGAAGTTAATATTTCCAAATTTGATCATTTATTCCTACTATCAGTAGTTACAGAGATTTTGGTTCTGTTAAAACAGCTAACAAACTAGTGGAAATGAATGTTACACCATAAAATGAAAGCATTCATAATAAATCATGAAATGAATGTAAGAAAAGGTTCAACTGCTGCCCGGACTCTTGCAAGCCAAAAAACTTCTCCTGACTGAAATCTAAGAAACACGCTCCATCCCTGGAGGTGATCAAGGCCATGCTGGATGGGTCCCTGAGCAACCCAATCTGGTGATTGGCAACCCTGCTCACCGCAGGGTGCTGGAGCTAGATGATCTTTGAGGTCCCTTCCAACTGAAGCCACTCTATGATTCTAAAAGGAAACAGGACCGATGAAGACATTTTTTCCCCTTCCAGCCTTAGATAAAGCCGCAATTTCACATTTTTTCAAACATCTGATAAACAGAAAATTGTTTAAGACATGAAGATTGTCCACATTTGATGCCTATCCCATTGGTACAAACATTGGTACAGAACGTTTTATCCTTCACAAAGTAGCTCTGCAACACAGAGAAGCTCAGCACCATGTCTAATTAAAGGACATGGATGTCACTGTTCTTTCCTAAGTGTATTTAACCATAGAACTTTCCTCACCTAGGCACAAATCTGATTCTCTAATCACCTGTGTAAGTGCTGGAAACACAGATGGCTATAAAGAACTAAATACCACAGGAGCAAATATTTCTTTACTATAGAAATGTTTGTTAAAAAATAAAGACACAATACTAAATGTACATTCTGTTGCATCATTTTTTTTTCCCTTACTCACTGAGCTCACTACCAGTGAGTGCACATTAGGGATCATAATCTTCAGATGTGGTTCTGCCACTAATAAAAGAGTGGGGAGGAAGGTCAGAACATCTGCAGCGCTCTGCACCACAAAGCCTTGCATCCTATCACAGATATGCAAGCACAGTATCTTCCTTTCTCCTTCTTCCCATTCACTTCAAAGCTACACAAACAACATTTTTTAGTTCAAATTTGGAAAAATATCAGACCTCATCTTAAGCCATCAATCTACATGGAGAAAAACAAGGAGGAAAAGGAGGAAAAATTAAGGAGGGAAAAAAAGTTTTACACTCAAAGCAAAACACTACTTTGCAACCAGGGGCAGCACCAACATTTGACACCAACAGAAGTATCAACATCTCGTATACTTTGACATACAAGTTCTATGTAAAATTGCTTTTAACTCTCCAAAATGTCATCACACTAAAAACATTTGAAGCAGCAATGGATGAAGACTTTCAGTGAAATGTATATTGATCAATGTCTCAAACTGAAATTTTAAAGATTTGTTTTTTAGACAAACTTTTTTCTTTTTTTTTTTTTTAATTTAATTCACAGGTAGTAGAAGTGTGATGTGAACATGAAGACATTAGACAATAAACAACAATAAAGGAGCGTTACCATCAAGCTAATAATTCAGAAAATTCCAGCTAAAAAGAAGTGCACAAACTGTTTGGTAGAGAACTAATTCAGGGTACTTCACATTCTAAAACTGCTGTCATCCACTGTAATGCTTTGACTTTTCAACAGTCACTGCTTCCTTCTGTTTCTAATGAAACCTCCAACAACCAGGAGCCAGTCCTCAAGGCACACTAGTTCCTCAGCTATGGACACAAGCCCCAGCCCATATATCACTTTCAATTTCTCCTCTCTCTCTGCCCCCCTAAGGAAAACAAGGACATATCTTGATTGAAAGCAAGCTGGAACAGCCCATGCTATTCGAGGTACAAACTAAAACTCAGGTTAGCCAATAAATGCAAAAATACAGTGATTTTCTGTGAACTCTGGGATAAATCAGGGAGGAAAAAGAACAAGGAAGCTCTATTTTAGAACTAATAACAATCCCAAGCAAAGATCACTACCCCTATTCAACGTTATTACCCTCCCTTTGTGACACACTAACTGCATGGTTCACCCCACTCAAGAAAAAGCTTTTGAATGTTAAGAACAGCAAATGTTACAGTTTCTGTAACAAAAACAACACAATCTTTCGAAATAGTGCAAATACCTCAAAACTAAAAGACATAGTACCCCTCATTTCTTAACATAGCTCTGAAAAACAGCCCATATACTATTCCTGTTGTACAAAATATACAGTATTCTACACATACGTGCAGCTAAGTAGAATGTGTATTATACTCACTATGGTCTTATGATCATGGTAGGGCTCCTTCCCAGGCATTCTGCTGTCTTGAGCACACACACTTTCTTATTTTGATTGCACTAAGTTTATATAGGAAATGTTCCTTTGAATCAGTTCTGCTCTAATTATTTAGCATTATTCTTCTATTAAAAACCAGAACAATAAGCTGTGCTGATCATGGGCCTAAACAACTGGATTAAAAGTAAGCAAATGATAACCAATTAACCAGCTGCTAATTAGACGGTATAGCAATAGAGTAATGAGTTACAGTCAATTAAGTGTAAAAATCAAATAAGCAAAAAGTCAATTAACTATGCAGGGAATCAATGATTAAGTAGTGGATAATTAATTATGTGGGAAATCAACAGAGCAATTAATTAGACATCAATTAAATATGCAGATAATGAAAGAAATATTAATCAAGTATGCAGGTAAACAAACAAGTAGTTTCAGCCAAAACCAATCTGAAACATTCCATTTAAAAAGCTTTTTTTGTGTTAATTCATTACCTTCAGTTTGCTCATATAAACTGTTCAATGTTTATTGAAATAAATGTTACCAGTTACATTTTTCTTAAACAGAGAAGTGGCAAATTAAGCTAGAACATAAGTGAAACCATTTCAATTTTTTTTTCCATTATTCCAAAGATCTGAGCGTACTTCTTAATTAGACAAAAAACGTTCTTCATACTGAGCATGTACATAGAAAAGGGAGATTAACAAACAGATCGCTTAAGACAAATAGGGAGTGTAGACTGGGAAACAAGCTCCGTTATTCCCAACTCCCTTCTCAAAGTTTAAAAGCATCTGTCCTCTTTCTCTGGAGGAGGGACCATTCATATTAGAAAAATTACTGAAAGTAAAATTATTTGCGGAAATCAGTTAATATTGTTACATATATTTTTGATCAGCATGTGTCAAAAAGTAAGGAAGAGTTCGTGGCAACAAGTCACAAACTTTCCTACAGCACAAAGGACAAGCCGGGGGTTGGGTTTTGTTTTGCTTTTAAATAACTGTTTTCATGAGAAACATAAAGAAAGTAAACAAAAGAGAGATTATCCATCTGTGTTTATATGTCATAAATCACTCTAATGTATCCAAAACTTTTCAGTACCTATTTAATACAGACAGCACTTAAAAACTTCTGTAATCACCTTTAAAGCTCTGCAACAGTTAAAAGGAACTAAGACAAGAGGATATGCCCTCAAGTTGCGCCAGAGGAGGCTCAGGTTTGATATTAGTAAAAATTTCTTTTCCAAAAGAGTGGTCAGGCACAGGAACGGGCTGCCCAGGGAGGTACTTGAGCCACTGTCCCTAGAGGTGTTCAAGAAACATGTACATGTTGTACTAAGGAACTTGGTTCAGTGAGCAATATTGGTGGTAAGTGGATGGCTGGACTAGATGATCTCAGAGGTCTTTTCCAACCTTAACAATTCTATGAACTCCATGGTTAAATACAAAAATAAAAGTTCATCTGACACCCACTGGCCTGGGGAATAACAAAGTTGCTAATACAAATACTTGTGCTCCTGCTCAACCTTCCTAAAATATACAGCAGTACAGCTTAGAACACGCATAACTACTTGTTTCAGTCTGAACTTAAAGATGAAACAAACTGTTGCTTGATCACCTTCAAATCCCCAACAATGAAGAATGTTCAGCAACTAAATTTGTATTTCATTCTTCTTTTGTTGTTGTTGTTGCAATTAGGTATTTATTGTATTACACACAATTAGTAATCCAAATAAATAGGTAGAGTATAATGTATATAACAGATTTCTCCCCACCTTCAGCATATTTAATATAAACTTTGTTCTCAGTTTAGTAACTCTCTGGTCTCTCAAGTTGTAGTAATACTTATTTCCTTTTTTTTCTGACCTCACCTCCTGCCACATATTTTAATAATTTTCTTTCTCTCTCCAACACCTTTCAGCCTATCAGACTCTCCTCTCTCCCTGCTCCTCACCAAGCACTTCCAAGCTTCAATTATTCACGTTAACTTACACTTTAATACCCAGGATTTTTTCCTTGTGGCTACAAAACTTTGTTTCTCCCCTGGTTTGAATCCATCAGCACTCATTCTCAGCTAACAATCATAAAGATAAACTTAGCTTCAAGTTTTCATGATATTTGTACAGGTCAGAACTAAAGCTATCAAGCACAGGCTTCATTGGGATATTACACTGTACAGCTACCAAACACTGTCATGGAATCCTGGCAGAAGACTCAAGTACTCTTTACCTCACGTTAAGTACAAAAGCACACCTTTATTTCATCAAATCACAGTATTGTTCGAGTTGGAATGGACCTTTAAAGGTCATCTAGTCCAACTCCACATTGTTTCCAGCATTAAAACCCAGTGACATCACAAGACACCTTTTGTCTTCTCAAGAAATACTTCTTCAGACTTGATATAAGGAAAAGTTTTTTACAGTAAGTGTAATGAGGCACAGGAACAGGTTGACCAGAGAGGTGGTAGATGCTCCATCCCTGGAGACACTCAAGATCAGGCTGGATGGGGCTCTGAGCAACCTTATCTAGCCGTAGGTGCCCCTGTTCATTGCAAGGGAGTGGGACTAGGTGACCTTTAAAGGTCCAATCCAGCCCAAATTGTTCTGTGATTCTACGCACAGCAAGGATGGCTACAAGTTACTGATGGGCTACCAAGAAACAGTAGCCACAGCTTTGGAGAAGGCTACCTGGACTTTGTAAGGAAAAGGAAAGGAGAAGTAAGATTTGAGAGGGGCTGTGGGACAATATAAAGCAGATGAAGGAATACTTAGAAGAAGGAGCTTGAGGAGAAATGGAAAATGGTATATACGGGACTGACCACACCCTGTGCATGACCACTGCAGTCTGTCCTATTTCTCATTAAATCCTTTCATAGCAATCTTTCTGTGTAATCCCACTGTCTGATCCTCACGCACAAGTGCCAGCTACTGGAAGGACCAGCACAAATGGATCCAGTGCAGTGCCTGCAATCACACTGGGCGTGGATGTACTAGCCCGTGGTGTCAGCCACTTGAGAGAAGTGGTGCTTTGTTGGCTCCAGACACTGGGATGGCACTGGTATGTGTCCCAGGTGCAGAACAGAGGGGAGAACAGGGTGACTGTGTTTTCACTATGAACTTCAATCTCTATCAGCTGAACAAGAGAAAGACTCAAGCCTTCACTTACATTATAGGTGAGCATTCTACACAAGTGCTGTTGAAGGCAGTGCCTTGCCTGCAGAGCCTCCCATGTTGGTGTGCATGATACATTCTGTTTTGTTGCTGGCTGAACCTACAAATGGGAAAGCATTAGCTGTGTCCATCACCCTGGGACAGGGATACCCCAGGACCAGCAGGTAGGGCTCCAGCAGCCAGGGAGGAAGAAGCCTCCAGTCTGCAGAGTCGCTTAGAATATCCCTTATCAACAACAAATTTATTTCTAATCTTTCTTCAACAAGTTTTACTTCCTTAAGGTGTGCTACTCTCCCATCTCCGAGCCCATACCTATAAAAGCAGCTACACTTGTGGATCAAGGAAAATCAAACCCTATGGTCCCACACACAAACATACCTCATTACAAGACTATATCCAGAGATAACAGCCTGCCTAAAACTCAGCAATAATTTCCAAATGTACCTAAAACAACTTCTTATTACTGTAAAAACAAAACATATCTAATAGCACAGGAATACCTCCAATTAGCTAACACAAGTGGTACAAGAAAAGCAAAAGCAAACTGTAGCTTCATCTACCAGCAAAGCACTGCACTAATGGCAGCCCAATAAGCTTATCAAAAACAGATGTTTGTGTTACTTCAATACCTGACCTGCTCACTATCTTGTCACTCTTCCTTGTACTGTACTGCGTTCTACCTTGAAAACTGCAAGCACTCAATCGCAGCACTACTAGCCACAAGCTGTCTTTATTCAATTGAGTTAAATATTCATTACAACATGAAACAATATAAGTATACACAAACATGAAAATTACTGAGAAAATACAAGGGTTTTTGTTCAAGTTTCAAATGCAATAAAAATAACAGTACCTATCATATCAGAAAGTGGGCAAAACTCTCCCAATAAATCTACTGTTTTCATTAAAGAACTCTTCCTACACAAATGCTGAGCATGTGGGATATTATAGTGTTCAAGAGAAAATAAACAAGACTTTTCCTTTAGGTAGAAGCATTCAAATCTTGTAAATAATAGTTCGTGGGAGAGCAACATATAAAAAGGCAATAATTTGTGTTTAACAGGCAGAATTATTTCTCAGTAAAAAAAACAGTTTGAACTACACATAAAGGAATCAACATATACATTACAAGGAGTTATGATACTCTACCTGAAAGTCAAATACATTACTTCTCCCCCAGCCATCAGATCTTATGCATCTGTTCATGTCAGAGATTTTATTTCCATTTTTCAGAACTATTTCAAAAATGTAAAATTTCTGAAAACACATTAGAATGTATCTCTGATTTTTATTGCTTCACTGACACTTTTAAAAATCAAAATCTACTTTATTCTGTTTCAAAAAGAAAAAAATACTCAGAAATGGATGATTACACGCTCTTAATATCTTCAAGCAATCAGCACTACTTCATAATTTCACTAAAATGTAAATAACTGTCAGCTGCATTTTTCTATCTTAAAAAAGAATCTCCAAATGAACCTGTCTTGACTATTTTAGCCACAAAAAAAAAGCTGTATTTTGCCATAGATTTATTCTCTAGACCTCTTCCTTCACCTTATAGCATTTTAGTAATCATTTTAATAAAGGCACTGGTATAAAATAATTTTATTTCTCCTCATTTGATAGAGTTGAAAAAAATCAATCAATCAATCAATCCTTGTTTCCTGCTGTTTTCTGTATTTTGATTCATCAAAAAACATGGGGTGAAATACAGCATATCTAATGCCAAAAGCATTATAGGTGTATTTTTAATGAGTATAAATGTCCCACCATTGGCTAACACCAGAGCAGCAGCATTCCACGAACTCTTCTGCAAATGGCTAACAGCAACTCAGCCCAACAGCACCTATGTTCAAAACTAAGAAAATAATTGTAGCAGAAGTAGTGGGCCCAAGAGAACAGAAAGCTATTTCGGGGCTTCCTTCACCTGAATCTAAACTCGTGTCAGCAACTGTTCTTTTTTAATTCGCCAGCACAGGATGACCGCTGAGACAAATCTGCAGTAGAACACAACCAGTCTAAAGAAAAGAAGCATCCCTGTTTCAACTTGTAGCTGCTCACTAAACTTGGGACAATTTAACTGATTATTAAATGCCACAAACATTTTTCATTTTGACCAAAGAGAAAAAGTTGTGGAAATGCTGATAACGGACACATTCCTGGAAAAAATTAAAGCACACTAAAATCAAGACTAATTAATACTATTTTAAATAAAATCTAATGATATCCATTCAATATATTTTTCTAATAAGACCTCAGGTTTACTTTCCTGGGTTAACTACTTCTATTGAGTTTGTCAGATGCTACAGAGAGGTACACGGTTTCAGAGTAAATTACAATGAGTGTGTCAATGTTCCTAGATAAGAAACAAGCTTCATCTAAAAAAATGATACAATACAAACATATTATGTCAGAGAAAAAAAAAAAAAAACTGGGTAAAAAAGCACAGTTTAAGTTGTTGCTATTAACCACTTTGAACACAACTATGTGACAGTGCTGCTGTGAGCTGAGCTGATAGCTTCATCTGTGCCTAAGGGAACATGACAAGTCAAGGATAAAACACAAAGTAGTGATGGGCTCCAACAGGCTCAATCAGAATTTAAGAGGTTATGGAAAAGTTTCTGAATTGAAGATGTAAGGGAAGGTGGCAAGTGCGACACACCACAAAGATCAAGGTGACTCACCCTGAAGTGATAAATCAGGAAGACTATTTTCAAATGAAGGGTGAGACAGAAACAACAGGAAACAAGAAAGAGTGCAGAGTTGAGACAAACCGCTCTTTTTGTTTCTCATTTCTTTGTAGTTGCTTTAAAAAAATAACTTACATGCTACTACAATAACTCAGTAAGCCTAATAAGGTGTCAGAACCAGAATGCCAAGCCATAAACAAGGCCCTTGACTGACAGGCATCCAAACAAGATTCTGAAACATACTGTTCTAACACTAGTGGTATAATGCAAAATATAAAGCAGAGGGGAAACAAAGCAGGATGCACTGTTTGTGAGGCAATGCTGCCTGTTAGGGGAAACTTAGGGTCATATCCAATTAAGAGACTTTGCCAAAAACCAGCACTGTACACAGAGGAACATTAGGATGGGTTAGCAACAGCCTGAGTACAATAGTAAGAATAACTGACATGCTGAAGGAGATAAAAGACTACAGAGACACAAACAATACATTTTTGGTTTTAATTACCCTTATGCAAACTGGTTAAATGTCAGGTCAGAACACAATGACAACATGAAATATTTGGACACCATTAATGGCTGCTTCACCCAGCACATAATCAGAGAAATAATCAGAGAACAGTTCTTGACTTCATCAGAAATAAAACAGGACCACATTCAATGGGACCCAATCTGAGACTTACTCTGCAATAATGACTTAAGTACTACTCAAAAATCCTTTACAGAATTGACAAAAAGCCAAATGTTTGTGTTTAACAATCTGAACTACATAAAGATTAAAAGCATCTTCAACAAAAGAAAAACAAACAACAAAAAGGCTTGAAAGCGTTCTAAAATGTTAAATCCTTGAAAGCAGCATGAAGACTATTTAAAAGCATCATATTTGATACTAATCACCAAAGGCTTTATAAAGGCCAAGAAAAAGTATAGAGCTTACTACAGCTAAGTAGCAGCGAAAAGAAGCTTTAATAGAAGAAAACATTTGACGTATGTTGACAAAGTTTTGTCAAGTGAAGAAAACAAACAAACAAAAAAGACTTTAAATGGTGACAAATCAGCTTAATGAAGATTATTTAAGCAACTTAAAAACAAAAGAGCAGAATGCAGCCTTGTTTTTTTTTTATTTTTCTGTTTAAAGCACTCCAACAGTAGCAGGCTTTCCTAAGAGGCTCTGTAGCAAAGAAGTACTCTGTATGATGGGAACCTTCAGAGAAGTTATGTCCATACCAAAGCAAGCTTTTCAATTTATTTTCACTCCATAAAGATTTGGAGAAGTTTCTATGAAAGATCTCTCAATAATACAGCCAATCTCAATACAAATATAAGAGCTGCACTACTAGAAAACAAAAATTTAAGAGTTACCATACAGTCTCCTAAACTATGCAGTCCTTTAACACATATAAACTTCCCCCCCTCCAAAAAAAAACACCATTTTCAGCATATATTTTCAGATAGTTAAATTTGAAAAACTAAAACAAGAAAAAAAAAAGATACAGAAGACATAAGGAAAGTCAACAGCACAGTTCTGTATGAGAAGCAGGTAAATAAATGAGAATTCATCTAGTTGAAAAGGAGAGAACTGCAGTGTGAAGAAAGGCAAAGAGTAAGATGGAGAACTGTGAAATCATGCCTCAGAGATGAGCAACAAACAGTACTACTGAGAGCTCTGAAACTTCAAGGCACTTAGGGACATGGCTCAGTAATTGGACTCAGTACATCCGTCAGGTTGATATCTGGACTTGGTGATCTCGAAGGTCTTTTCCAATCTAGCTGATTCTACTGTCTACTCTCTCTAGAGGATCTTCTGCTGTCACACTGAGGAAGCAAAGAATAAAGGGAGACACTTCCTCATAAACCCTGGAACTTTGTATGATGGGTATAAGTCTGCAGTGTTAGCAATATGTTAGGCAAATTCTTGGAAGAAAAGTCCACCAGGATCTACTAAGTAGGAAGACAATCACTCTAGGCTCCACAAGCCCCAGATCAACTTACCGAAGGCCTAGCAAAGCCTGGAAATATATCACTATATACTTTTCCTGTCCTTACATTTTTATTTAGACTTCCATTAGGAGATGCTGTTAGAGATAAAATGTGTCAAGCATGTCATAAAATTAAGGTCCTTATTATTTAGACTTCCTAATATTTAAGGCTACAATACAAATGTAGCCGTTAACACAGCTCCGTTGCTACAGCATTCAAATATTTTATTCTTTCACCAAGAGAATACAGTACCTTTGAAAATTTACAAATACTAAGTATTCCACATCGCACTGACTTGCTTTGGAGTTGCCTAAGACATCATCAGAAAGCAGAACCTGCATCACGCCACATGATGAAGCCACCCCAGGAGGGTAAAGGCACTTATCTCCCTTATCTCCCTCCTCTGTCTGAAGCGCATCCTTCAACTCTCACAATAACAAAGGTATGGTATTTGCATAGTACACTGGCAAAAGAAAGCTGACCTTTGGTGCTTAACTAATTGGTGCATAAGAATATTGGTGCTTAACTAATGAAGACAGATAAAAGTCTATTTTTTTTCTTCTTACTCACACTGGATTTATGTAACTTTCCAGGAGCACTTGTAGAAGGTTCTTCAAATGATACTGCCTGCATACGTTAATGCTGCATAGAATACGCAAACTTCAGAACTGGAATAAAAGGGGTGCTCTAATAACTAGTTCAGATCAACAAAAAAGCTTTCTCTACAAATGGTTTTAAATGAAAAGCAAAATAAGGAAATTAGCTTTACTGCAGAACTTTAGAATAAGCAACTTATCAAAAGAAAAAAAAGCAAAACAAACAAACAAAAAACAACAACAAAGCTTCTCCTTCATTAAAAAAGCAGTGATACCAATGCTCACATGAAGACTTTGCCTTTTCAATGTCCTAAGATCGCCCTCATGTGGATAAATGCAACACTGCAGCAGACACCATCGTACCCTAAGCCATACTACCAGACATAACAAAATCATACGCAGTCCCACAAAGAACAAGCACTAAAGTGTAGGTAGATTACACCCACAGCCTTTCCCTCATCCCTCATTCTAGGTGGGTCACCTGGTCATAAAAGGAGATCAGGTTGGTCAAGCAGGACCTGCCTTTCATGAACCCATGCTGGCTGGGCCTGATTCCCTGGTTGTACCACACAAGCTCCATGATCGCAGTCAAGATGATCTGTTCCATAATCTCCCTGGCACCAAGACCAGGCTGACAGTACTGTAGTTCCCCAGATCTTCCTTACGACCCTTCCTGTAGATGGACGTCACATTAGCAAGCCTCCAGCCCTCTGGGACCTTTGTGGCTGACCAGGAGTGCAGACAGATGGTGGAAAGAAGCTCAGCAATCACCTCCACCAGCTTCCTCAGCACTCCCGAGCCCAAGGACCTGTAGCAGTCCAGGCAAAGTACAAAGTGTCTTAACCATTTCCTCCTGAATGGCAGAGGAGGTCTGGGAATCATCTCAGGGAATGACAACCAAGAGCCACATATCAGTACAGAGGAACATGATCTGGTTTTAAACCATTGCAACATCACTAACTTGTACTACGAGAAGCATGGCGTTGTGAAACAGCACGTACACATTATTAGGGCAGTCCCATCTGCATCATTTTATTTTCATGCTAACCCCCACAAAAGCCAGCCGAGTACATGGCACGCAAGCGGCTGTGCTGTCAGCGCGGTAGGAGCTCCCACTTCTCACCCTTCACGCCACAAGCCGGCCGCTTCCCGCCGCCCGAGGCCGGCAGGGCGGCCGCCCCCACCCCCCGCGCAGGCCCAGCGGGGTACGGCCGCCTCTCCACCTCCCGCCGCGCTGAGGGGGAGCAGCGGCCGCCCCTCCTGAGGGAACTTCGTGGCGCGCGGATGGCGATGACGCCGTGCCGTGGCCGGAACTACTTTCCCCTGCCTCGGCGCGAACAGCTCCGCGCGCTCCGCCGCCCTCCCCGGCTCGCCGCCGCTCACCTGCAGCCGCAGCCTCCATAACCGCGCGTTGGGGCTGAGGGGCAGCGGGAGAGCTGGCTGGAAGCGAAGCGCGGCGGCCTTGTCAAAACGGAAAAAAAAAAAAAAAAATCAAAAAGAACACTTTCGCGCCAGCGGGCCGGGCTTCACGTGTACCTCGCCGCTCCTCCTTATCAAAATATACATATATTTTGATAGAGGGAGACGGTGGGGGGTGAGATTGGCCAAGCAGCGGATTATGGCGAATCTGCCGCCTCCGACACGGCGGCTTCTTCCTCAGAGACGTCACACGGAGCGCGCGAGGGCGGGGGGTCGCGTGCCGCCCAACTGCTGAATGGCGGCCGTAGGGCGGCGCATGCGCAGCTGCCTCTCCTCCGCCCTCCACAGTCGTGCGGGCTTCCGGCTCTCATCAGTGCTGCGCGGCTTCCTTTCGTGGGTTGCCGGTCCGCGCTGTTCACCGGAGCTGCGGTATGGGTCACTGTGCCCGGAGACCCTAAAAGGAGTTCACACTGACTTCTGTTCCTAAGGCGTTTTCATTCAGCACCAATTATTTCTTCAGCTTTTTACTTCTAAAAGGAGGCTGCGGAAGGGCTCCTCCCTGACCCCGCGCAGCTAGGAGCGCTCATGAAGCACCACTTCTCCCCCATGTTTTCTTTCTTTTCTGCTTTGTTTCTCCGTTAACAATCTTTCAATATCGGCTTTACCGCTTTTTAATCATTATAAGCGCTGGGCACATCCAATACTAATAAATACAGTGTAGAGCTCCAGTAGTGTCTGTCACTGTAAGTAATGGCAGTGTAAATGACTGCGTGGAAATTGCATTATCTTTCCGAAGTATTAATGGTATTGTATTATCTATTTGATTATTTTTTTCCCTGTCATTCTGCAGATGTATTCGATTCAGTGCAGAGAGCAAAAATGGCTAAAAATGAGAATTTGTTTCAGCATTGACCCCAGTAATAAACCTAAAAAAAGTTCCCGTTGTAAGAAAAATAACGCATACCTACTTAGAGAGATGTCTTTTAAAAATAATTGTTAAACATCGCTGCTCATACGTCACCATAAAAAGTAAAATTAAGCCGCAGTCAGAACACCTCAAAACCTGTATATTCCTTACACCTTTTTAACTTCGAACTCAGCTGTATAATGATCCATAGCTTCTAAACATTGCCTGCAGAGCCTCTACCTGAGTTCACCACAGTTTTGGTGCTGAACCATCTCTGCCCCCACCGGGGCAGTTTGTGAGCACTTCTACTCTACTCTGCTGTCCTGTTAACAAGGACGATCAGTCTTAGTGCTCTAATCATCTCTGTGGATGCAGCCTCTCTTCTGCTGTGTCACAACAAATGATGGGACCAATGTCTGCAATTTTATTTCGTTTTGTATTACTTCTTTTATTAGCTTCCTCTGCTGGATACTGAAAGAATTAAGACTTCTGTCCTAACAACCAGCTTCACAGTTTTATCCCATGCGTTAGGCTGCATCAGTGGAGTGAGTCAATTGTATGACCTTTAACAGAACCAAGTGCCAGGTCCTGAACTTTGATCACAACAACCCCATGCATCACTACAGACTTGGGGCAGAGTGGCTGGAAGACTGCGTAGAGGAAAAGGACCTGGAGGTGTCAGCTGACAGCTGGCTGAATATGAGCCAGTAGTGTGCCCAGGTGGCCAAGAAGACCAATGGCATCCTGACTTGTATCAGAAATAATGCAGCCAGCGGGAACAGGGAGGTGATTGTCCTGTACTCAGCCCTGGTGAAGCCGCACCTCGAGTACTGTGTTCAGATTTGGGTCCCTCACTACAGTAAAGGCATTGAGGCCCTGGAGCATGTCCAGAGAAAGGCAACAAAGCTGGTGAGGAGTCTGGAGCACAGGTCTTAGGAGGAGCGGCTGAGGGAACCGGGGTTGTTTAGTCTGGAGAAGAGGAGGCTCAAGGGAGACCTTATCGCTTTCTACAGCTCCCTGAAAGGAAGTTGTGGTGAGATGGGAGTTGGCCTCTTTTCCTAGGTAACTTGCGATAGGGCCAGAGGTGATGGCCTCAGGTTGCACCAGGGGAGGTTTAGGTTGGATATTTGGACAAATTTCTCCTCTGAAAGAGTGGTTAGTCATTGGAACAGGCTGCCCAGGGAGATGTCACCGTCCCTGGAGGTGTTCAAGAAATGTGAAGATATGTCACTGGGGGCATTGGCATGGCGGGGATGGGCTGATGGTTGGACTTGATGATCTTAAGGTCTTTTCCAATCCAATGATTCTGTGATTCTGTAATTCTTGCAGGAGTCTTCTGGCCTCAAAATCCATTACCTGTCATCAACACAAAATGCCCTTGGATTGCATACAAAAACAGACAGAGATCAAACAGTTCTCTAGCCAAAAGGAAGTAGGGTCACTGACACATATAGGAAACGTGGTAGGCCAGCAGCAGTCAAGGGTTTATGAGAGGTGGGAGTGAAAATATTTGTAACAGAAACACTAAGATCAGGGCAGATGGAAGTGCGAGTGTGTTGGCAGAGGAAGCTGAAGAATGGTGTGTGCTGCCGCTGTCACTCAGCAGTCACTGATACCACAGCACATCTACATGCAGCTCCTCAAGGCACCCAGAGAAAGCGAAAGGCAGACAGCCCCCGGAGAAGACATGAGAGTACACCAACACTGTTGTACATAGGGAGCACATAAGACAAAAATTACTACCAAACCCTAAACAGCACAAAAGACACGTCCAATCACCAAGTATGCCCATTGGGCAAAACCAGCACACTCAGGACACTCAGGAGACTTATCCTCCAGACCACCACAAGTAGCTCTGGCCAAACTACCTGAACTTCCTGGTGCTTGTGAATATGAGAGGATAAGTGTGAGGAAATGAAATCATTTTTTGTGTCAAGAAATCATTTTTGTGTCTCATTGTGTTTTGTTACACCAGTTGGAAGCATTTAACAATACCACACTGCACCACGTTGGCTGGTACAGATGCAGATGTGAAAGGACAGAGAAGGGCTTGGCCAGAGCCAGACTGAGTCTTAGGTCCTAGTAGAAAGGCTGTGGGTGAGAAGCTGTATGCCACCAATACTGGCTTTACTAATTTTCCTCTTGAAATACTTGCATTAAAGAGATGTTACAAAACGTGTTTTTGTATTTATGCACAGGTCTCAAACACAAGGTAGCAGAGAAGGACAAGACCTTTCACGGGCTGTGGTCACAACACCTCTGCTAATTCATCTCTGATCTGAATGACAGCACAGCACTATAGCAGAATTATAAATGGTTATTTTGACCTGATGACAAGAAACATTTACGATTATGCCTCTGTCTTTAGCTACCTTGATTCCCACTTTTCACCTCCTGGACTCTTGCTTTGAGTGCACTTTTTGTCCCTGCTGACATCTCTGCTTCTCACTGTATCTGTCAGCTTCTGGAGAATGTTTTCTGCTTGGAGCAATAAAGATCAAAGCACATGCATGCTCAGAGGCTCACCTCCCCTGAAAGGAAGGGCTTGTGCTCTTTTTAGGACATGAGTAATATTCGTCCTTACCTTGGCATTGAAAGAGCATTCCCTGGTCCTTGAGTCATTGAGCCTCACTGCAGCAAGGGGGGTGGATTCTCCTGCCAAGAAAAGTGCTTGCCACAGATCTTTCACATAGTTAGAGCCACTGGTTGAGCATCAGTCCACATATGGCTTTTTCCTCCTTAGATAGTTATTTCATCCAGTTCTGCTTTGCACAGTCACAAGGCTATGGAAAAGGCCATGTTAATGAAGCTTTGTTCTTTACCAAAAAAAGAGAAGAAAACAACAACAACAACAAAAACCACTGGAATCTCTGAGCTTTTGTGTCTGGCCTAGTCAAAATATTCTGGGAGCTCTCTCAGAGGCCAGCAGAGAACAAAAATGGCCCTGCTGGGGTGCTTGGCCAGGTCACAGAGCCAGGTTAAAGCAAAGCGTTTGCAACTCTGAATCACAGTTTCCACAGCCTAAGCAAGAATACCTGCAAGTTCTTCCAGAAATTCCACCCCATGCTGTCATATTAAAGTCCACATCATTTATCACCACACACGACAGCTGGTTGAGCTAACAGGATAATGAACATCGTTTGTAGGTGGAGAGCAAAAAATGTCAAGATGCAAATAATTTTCTCTGATATCTTCTGAAGATGGGAGTATGGGTGTTTGTGAATCCTAAGCCATGCTTTGTGATGCAGCATGGTCTCACCTGATGCGGGAATCTGATCCTGCTGTGTTTATTCATCTCCCTCTGTCCTGCTTCCCTTATTTACTAAACACGAGATCCACTCTTTACTTGCTCAGGCCCCACCTGCTTATCTCCTTGTCTGACCTCTTTTGCTACCTTTCTTCTCCCAGTCCCAGTTTCTTTCGCAGCTGTCTTTCTTATTTTCCCCAGAAGCTTCTTCCATGTACTTTCTGCTCTCCTGCCCCAACTTTTCTCTAGCCTCCCGTTAGCTCCTGCATGCAGCAGTGTTCATCAAATACCCCTGCCAGATCCTTCCTTTAGTGCACTGAGAAGTCTCCTGTTCTAACAACTGCGTCTAGCCAGTATCAGTTGATTTCCCAAAAACCCCAAACCCACAGAGCATCAGAGCATGCAGAGTTCACGTGCAGAGGGAATTAAGTATTGCATAGACTTCTGCCTGTTTCCGGAGCTGGAATTGATGAAGAGAGCGTAGATGCCCCTTGTAGAGGCCACAGAGCAGATGCTGACTTCTCCTTTTCCCAGTTACATGGCTGTGCTTTATCAACAGGAAATGGGAAGGTCACTTTACTGAAAAAAGTGTTATCACAGGCGTGAAATCAGAGCACGCCTTGCTTAGCTGTTCATTAGAGTGGCCCTACAGAACTAAAGTTGTAAAAACAATAAAAAGTTTAAAATTAATATTCATAGAGTGACTTGGGTTGGAAGGGACCTGAAGGACCATCAAGTTCCAACCCCTCTATTGCAGGGCGGGTTGCCAACTGCTAGATCACGTATTAGATGAGATTGTCCAGAGTCCCATCCAACCTGGCCTTGAACACCTCCAGGGATGGGGCGTCCCTGCCTCCACAGCCTCTTCTGGGCAACCTGTTCCAGCACCTCACTACTATTTCAGTAAAAAACTTCACCCTGAAATCTAATCTAAATCTTCCCTCCTTTAGTTTAAAACCATTCCTCCTTCTCCCTTCACTATCTCCCCATGTAAAATGTTGACTTCCCTCATGCTTTTAATCTCCCTTTAAATACTGGAAGGCTGCAATGAGGTCCCCCCGCAGCCTTCTCTCCTCCAGGCTGAACAAGCCCCGTTCCTTCCACCTGTCTTCATAGGAGAGGTGCTTCAGTCCTCTGATCATCTTCATCGCCCTCCTCTAGTTCCTCTCCAAAAGCTCAACATCCTTCCTGTTCTGGGGGCCCCAGACCTGGATGCAGTACTCCAGATGGGGCCTCACGAGGGCAGAATAAAGAGGGAGTCATCTCCCTCTCCCTGCTGGTCACCCTTCCTCTGATGCAGCTCAGGATACTGTTGGCCTTCCAGGCTGCATGTGCACACTGCCAGCTCAATATTGTCCTGTACAGCTTTTATTTCCGTTTGTTTCCGCAAAAGCTATTTCTGGGAATTGTTAGTATCACATTATATATTGCATTTTGCAGGATCTGTGACTGTTTAGCATTGCAGGTGGACCTGACCTACACATGAATTACAGCTACACAGAAAAAGGGTTGCGTGTAAAACTGCTTCATTTGATAGAAAAACTGAAAACCGGTGAGAGGGAAACATGACATTTTGTTATTCTCAAAAATCCATTCTTATTTTTCTCAGAGTTTCTTTATGATACACTAAGGAATGTTCATTTACTGTGTGTTCCTCCTATCCTGGTTGCACACCGTGGCATTTTGCAGTCTGCTCTGAAAAGTATCATGTGTTTCTGGAGTTGAAATGTTTAGAATCTGTGCTTAAGAGTGTGGTAGTTGTGTTTAAGGCCCACATCCTAGATGTCTGAAATCAAGTATATACAGTTAGAGAAACTTTTTACCCTCAATGTCATGCTTCACTTTTCCTTTTTTTCCCCAGAAAATGAAAATGAAGGCTTTTCTGTTGAAGAAGCAAATCGATGAAAATGCCACATAAGCACCCACAAGAAAATGAATTAAGCTGCTGGGAGGTTGTAGAACTCTATACAGGACACAAACTAGTGCTATTTAATTGCCTAAATAAAGCAGTAGTCCTTTGTCAGAAAACAGTAAATTATGTGATCAACAGATGTCGGGATCTGTAACAAAAACTATTAGCAGGAAGGACAGAAGTATACTGATGTGTTGATCTCAACACTTCTTCAGATCCCACTGCTGCCTTTCTAACCTTGCTTATTTCATTAAAACATTTATATTTTTTCAAAGTTGAAAAACCTCAGGCGTCTTAAGAAGTAAAATGCATAACACCTTCTAGCAGAAATGCAGAACACTGTGTTAGAGACATAAACTACATACTGTAAGAGGTCTGTCCATCAACTTGGTGCTTGCTGTGGAACTGAAGAAACCAACCCAGAGCATGTCACATTCCCGTAGCAGCAGAAGGAATCCTGCTGTACACAGGCACTGTGCTGCACACGAGATTACTGCACGTGCTTGCAAACAATTTTCTGTTTGCACACAGTTCTTGTAGGAATCAGTACACTGCTATGACTTCATACTTTTAAAGAGCAGTTTGACCAAAAGGCAGATTTAGGTAAACATGGTAGGTATATTCTAAATACAGTGAGATCAGTTTGTGATTTGAGAAGGAAAGCCTTATGAACAGCACTACTTCTATGAAGTTTTTATCTTATTATTATTATTATTATTATTTTGATGAGCACATGAGGAGCTAGGATTCTTTGCTCTTCCCCAACCCTGAGTGCTTGAAGCCAAAAATGCAAACACTTACAAAAATATTTCCCAGTGTTTGCAAGTATTACTTTCCCATAAGTTTTAATATTTTGCGTTCCCCACACACCACTACAGTTTATGTTTCCAGACTTCCCTTGGGTCATATTGAGGATGTAATACTCACCACAGAACACAGAGCTTGGGCTTTGCGATTACACCGTTACAGCTGTGTAAGTGATGGCACCGTGCAGGCAGGCTGCAAACCTCAGTACCTGCAAAGAGCCATCAGCCAGGGGCACTGCTAGAGAAACAAGTTGTCAGATCACACCCTCAGGGCACGCTCCAGATTTATGCTCAGTTTACAGTCCTGAGATTGGACATATCCGCTCTGCAATCACTGGCCTAGCTGTTGCTCATGTAAGATGCAGACATACAGTTCTAGGTTTAACTGGACTTAATGGGGCATTGCAGTTCCCTGGTGACAGCGGTTTAACGTTCTTCCCACTGTTTTGTCCCTTGAGCATTCAGCCCTCATCAGCAGGTTTACTGCCACCTGACCATGCCTGTTAAACTGCATAGCCAAGAGTTCTATATTCAGTTTGCAAACAACAGAGCAGAATGGCTGGAGACAGGAGCTCTATCACCACTCATTGCTCCATAACCTCTTTCTGAGGGTCTTCCAAACCTCTCAGAAGTAAGGAGCCTGCTAATTTTACTGAAGTAAACAGCTTTTAAACAATCAACACAACGATCAGCTTTCATTTTACACTGTAGAGACAATTTGAGTCCATCACATTCACCTACAGCTCAGAGACGTGTGAACTCCATCAGCAAGTACGAGGGCTACTCCAAAAGTAATGCCTCCTGTTTTATTATGTTGATCAGTGACATCTGAGGCAGATGTTGGCAGTATGGCAATAGAGGCTGAACCTTCCTGCCAAATATTCCATTACATTTTGTTGCCACGAGAGAAATGGCAGCAGTCTGACAAAATGGCATCTGATGTAGAAGTGCATATGAAACAAAAGTATGTCACTGAATTCCTCCATGGGGAAAAAATGGCACCCACTGACACTCATTGCCATTTGCTGAACGCTTATGGTGACCAGCAGCGTATGACAACACAGTGAGGAGGAGGGTGGTGCGTTTGAATTATTGAATACCTCCTCCCCACACACATACACCTCCCAGTCTTACACTTCTTTAGGAACTTACTTGTTTTAAAGCAAAGTCCTTAAGGCAGAAAATAGAGCTTTTTTTTATTATTATTTACTATTATTCAGTTAATTATCGAATACCTCATCTTCTCAAAATGCTTTCAAGGTAAGAAATTTATTAAAGCAGCATTTGGGGCTTTATCTTTCACTACCATCTTATCAGTTTACTCTTTCTGCTGTGTTCAAACTATTAATTAATTAGTTACTGTAAAGTTATGGGATTCATTAAGAAACCCCAACATTAGGTCAGAATTAAGTAGCTCTCCTTGGGTTTTGTAAACTGATCTTCCCCTCCGGGAAACCTCTGGCCAGATTTACAGCTGTGGAGGTATTCAACGGTGTCTCTTCAAGATAGATTCTTGGAGAGGATGTGAAGGATATAAGGACATAAGTATATAAATTAGAATACTTACGGCATATAATTTATGCTTAGACTTCTTTTTAAAACGTGAAGATGGATTCCTGCAAAAGAAGCACTCAAAGTGCTATATTAAAAAAAAGTGTTTAAAAAGCATAACTCACGAACCTTCACTCTGTTGTGAATAATACTGCCTTCTATTCCTGTCCCATCGCTCTGATCATCCGTGTGGCTCACGCGACTCTACCACTACACAGATTTAAGAGGGAGTTGTGAAGATACTCCGCACTCACTTCATTCTCAAAGTATTTTCCCATTGATCATTATAAGGAAACAGTTCCAGCTGACGCTGTGCATTTCTGGGAGCTCAACTTGAGAACTTAAGGAGGTAAACACGTGGAAATTATCGGAGGTTGTTGTGCAGCCAGTTCTATGCTTAACAAAGAGAACTTGTTTTTTGGTAAAGCTCTCATTTTTTCCCTGCAGTATCTGCCTGACGTAACTCTATATGCCTTTTTTTTCCCCGTTACGTTTAATGCCGAGTCCTGTGTTTAGGACTGCATCACTGCCCTTTTCTTGTTCCAGAACATTAACTCTGTGCTTTCAGTAACATCTTTATAATGAAAATGCTAATAAAAACGGGGCAGCGCAAACTACACATTTACAAATCTCTCCAGAGCTTAGCACGAGGCTCATCATAATTCTTGCCATCTCAGGATTGTATAATCTACTGAGATTGATTGCACGGCGCAGTTAATTTACAAACTACCTCCTGCAGGCTGAGAGGAAGGCAACAATTACAAATAACTTCAGAAAAAAACACATACACACTGAAAATATTTCTCATAAGCAGACTGTCGTTTTCTCAGTATAGCAATATAATCACTGCAGGACTTTGAAACACCCTGCATTAATCACATTTCTGCTTGTAGCTTTACACTGTTTAATCCTATTACAACTGTACAGCATGTTTTTCTCTTGCTAGGTGATGTCAGACTGTCTGGAGATAGCAGCACAGCTGGAACACTGCAGATTTAAATGCTGTTTTCCTTGCTCTTCTACAGCCTTCTTGTTCGGGGCTTTTTTCTCACGTAGGCTCCTATAAGATAAGAAATGGTATTTAAAAATGAGCATTGAGAAGAAGCAGTATAATTTGCTTGGTCTTATTTCCCCCCCTCCCTTCTGTCCAGTGGAACTGTGGTTAAACCCCACAGGCAGCTCAGTGCAACATGGCCACTCACTCACTCTCCCCAGGTGGAATGGAGGAGAGAACTGGAAAGATTAGAAGTGTGAGAACTCATGGGTTGAGGTCAGGACAGTTTACTGGGTAAACCAAAAGCTTTGTGCACAAGCAAAGCAAAGCAAGAAATTCATTCAGTACTTCCCATCAGCAGGCAGATGTTCAGCCACTTCCAGGAAAGCAGGGCTCGTCAAATGTAGTGGTTACTTGGGAAGACAAATGCCATCACTTTGAATGTCCCTTCCTTCTTTTCTGCAGCTTTTAATGCTGAGCATGACGCCATGCAGTATGGAACATCCCTTTGAGCAGTTCAGGTCCCGGTTTTGTCCCCTCCCAGCACCTCGTGCACCCCAGCCCCTCGCTGGCAGGGCAGCATCAGGAGCTGAAACGGCCCCGGGTCTGTGCAGCAGTGCTCTGTGACAACTGAAACATCAGTGTGCCGTCACCATTCTTTCATCAAAGATCCAAAACACAGCGTCACATGAGCCTCTATGAAGAAAATAGCTCTATCCCAGCCCAACCATGACGAATGTGAAACAAACACAGCTGGGCTAAGATAGAAATACATGCATGAGAACAAACCTTGCTAGAAGCTTTTCAAAATGCAGTGCAAAATGGGAGATTATTTATATTTGTGAAAATGAACAAAAAATCACAATGCAGTATGCAAACAGTACCATGATTTCATTCGCTGCACCTTTACCGTAATCCAAGGAAATAGCAAATATATATATATATATATAGGTGCAAATGGAAAAAGTAGATTAATCGTGTAGGAGAGCACATTCTAAATACCAGGAGTCAGCAGTGTTGAAAAGGCACAAAGACAGGTGTAGGAGCCAGACATCTTTGTTATCATTCCCCCGCTGGGAAAGTTGCCACAGCTCTCACTGAAGAGTGAGCTATTCATAGGATAGCAGAGCAGAGAGCAAAGCACCAATCATGCTGGGGTTGGTGTATTAACTGTACAGTAGGAATTTAACAGCCGTGAGATGGCCGGTCTGCCAGCTGCAACAGTTCATAGACAACACGTAGGATTTTGATTCGGTTACTCCAGAGACCACTGCTCTATACTTAATTCCCATCAACTTCCTGCAAGATTAACACATCATTAAGTACCTATTAAGTACCTTAGTTCCCTCTTAGGAAAACAGGAAACACCACACCTACCTACCTAAAAGTTTTTAGGTCCTCTAGTTACATAGCACATGTATATAAAAACATAATACACAAACACACAAAAACTACCTACGTTCTGTGTTCCACAGGCCCTTTATAATAAAGTGTGTGTCTCAAGCTCTGTATACCTTTAGTGCTCTTTTTTCTTTTTTAAATAAATTTAAACATAATATGGTGTCACTTCATCTGCCCATCAAGCTCAATGGTTAAGACAGCTGTACCTTTTAGAATTACAAGAAGCTTTCTGTATACGTTACAGTATACCTAAGGCTTTCACCCAAAAAGGGGGAGAGGAGAAGTAATGGCGATTTGCTCATAAGCAAACACAAAGTAAAAACTCTGATAGTTTAGATATTTAGCCTGTGTAATGCTGGTATTATTTGCTTGCTTCTCAGTCTTTTGCATATTGTGCTGCAAATTCCACAACTGTCACAGCCCAGTCATTCAGTCTCTAACATGGTAAATACTGATGACTGGAAGCAATCCTCAAAGGACAAAGGAAAGAGCTGTAAATAAGATCTTTTTCAGACTGGTATAACTTGAATTGCAGCAAGTTCTATCACCAATACAATATGGCTAGGATATCATGGGTCGTATTTCTATATGTGCTGCAGAAAGTTCAATCTCCTTGAGGTCAACAGCAAAGCTCCCATAGGCTTCCTGAGGGCCAGGAAGCAATGCTGTTGTCTCTTCTGCCAGCTTACATTGCACTCTCAGAGAATGGCAACAATTCTGTACTTACAGTTCCATGACACTTCCACATACAACAAGTAGAATGCAGGTCTGCAAAGTTTAGTAAATAAATACAGCTTGTTCTTACAGCATCCCACAATCAGGAGGTCTGCTGTCCTTTGGGAATCCAGATATGAATATTAGAAACATCTGTTTACCCTGAAAAAAAGAAGTTTAGACTCTTGTAACCACCTGCTCGTCTGAACGTTTTAGGCAACTCCTAGCAACGCAGTATGGCATCAGATAACCACCTTATGAGGAGGAAAACACATGCACTGCAGCCTGGAATTTTGAACCGCAAACCCTCCAACTCACGGAATAATTTAATGCAGAGCTTTCTCTTAAGTTTTCCTAAATCACAGATACTGCTCAGCTTCACTGAATATTCCAGGTACTAAAATGTAACGGTAACAGTAGTAAATTGGGCAGTCTACAGCAGGTCAGAATAGAAGATGATGAACTCATTAATCTGAACTCTGACTAGCGCTGACAGAGGTTCCAGTTACACTCCTTAAACAGTGTAAGCTGTTGGAATTTCCTTCTTCATTACTCCTTCAGTTTAAGCGTGAGTCTTCAGGCTCCATCCTGTGATACCTCAAAAATGAGCGACTACATGTTCCATCAGGGGCGGTTCTGTTAGCCATGCTAGCAGGATTGAACCTACTGAGGTTCAGCATAGCAAAGTGCAATGTTTTGCACTTGGGCCAGGGTGATCCCAGATATGTATACAGAGAGAAGAACTCCTTGAGAGCAGCTCTACTGAGAAGGACTTAGGGGTCCCAGCTGATGAAAAACTTAACATGAGCCGGCAGTGTGCGCTTGCAGCCTGAAAGGCCAACGGAATCCTGGGCTGCATCAGAAGAGGGGTGGCCAGCAGGCTGAGAGGTGATTGTCACCCTTTACTGTGCCCTCATGAGGCCCCATCAGTGGTACTGCATCCAGGTCTGGGGCCATCAACACAGGAAGGATGTGGAAATTTTGGAGAGGGATCAGAGGAGGGCCATGAAGGTGACCAGAGGGATGGAGCACCTCTCCTATGAAGACAGGTTGAAGGACCTGGGTTTGTTCATTCTGGAGAAGGTTCCAAGGACACCTCATTGTGGCCTTCCAATATTTAAAGGGAGATTATAAACAGGAAGGAAATCAACTTTTTACAAGGGTATACAGTGATAGGACAAGGGGGAATGGTAAAACCAAAGGAGGGAAGATTTAGATTAGATGTCAGGGAAGTTTTTCACTGAGAGAGTGGAGATGCACTGGCACAGGCTGCCCAGATTGGTTGTGGATGCCCCATCCCTGTAGGCATTCAAAGCCATGTGGGATGGGGCCCTGGGCAGCTTAATCTAGTGGCTGGCAACCCTGCCTGCAGCAGAGAGGGTTGGAACTTGATGGTCCCTGAGGTCCTTCCAACCCAAACCACTGTATGATTTTATGATTTTTTTCTCATACAAATTCAACACACTGAACAAGCTTTTAATGCCAGTGTTGCTAAGAGATAATTACTCAGGTTAGATGGCAGGAAAAAAACACCTATGTTTTGTAGCTCACACACCTGAATATTTCTGTTCATGGAGCGTTCTCCTGTACTTCTTCTGTTTTGGCAATGAATGAAACTTAGGCTTTAAAGGTAGCTGTGTATCTTTCTGCCCTATTTATCTTTCCCTGAAAGAACAGCACAATTGCATAATACGTGAAGTACAGTCCGTATAAACCCATCTGCTCAGTCTACTTTCATTAGTACATCACATCAAGGGTTGGGGGTTTTATTTTTGTATCACAGACACAGTTACTGAAACATCCAATAGGAATAAGAGTTCAGTGTTCATGTTCATACTGGGAAGCTATGTTAATAAATTAGTCACCCCTGACTAATATTTTAGCTGCGAATTTTGCAAATCTTTATACTTAAACCCACTTAAGTAGTTACGTGCACGCTGCGTGTGCTTTACGTGATGTTACATCTGCACATACTTAGTTTCTCCAGTTACATTCTGATATAGGCCCGCTCCTCGTCTCACCGACATCAGTGAAAAATAAAGGAAGATATTTCAGGAATCAGTGAAGTCATCCAGATGTAACGGAATCAGAATGTGGCCTTGAGACACAACAACTGCTGAATAAAGAGTAATTCATCAGTCTGTACTGTTGTGCTGCAATGAAAACAGTCAACAAATGTAATTAATAGATGTGAGCTATCACTGCGAACAAGGTGTTGGAAGACATTAGTTTGGTTGGACTCAGTGATCCATGAGTCCCTTCCAACTTGAGATATTCTATGGTTCTGTAATTATAGTGTGGCCTCACCTGTTTTTCTATGGCAGCTCAAACAAAAAAATACTGAACTTCCCTGATTCTGTTTTCACAGAATTGCAGGGGGGGAAGGGACCTCCAGAGATCACTGAGTCCAACCCCCTGCCAAAGCAGGCTCCCTAGACCAGGTTGCACAGGTAGGCGTCCAGGTGGGTCTTGAACATCTCCAAAGAAGGAGACTCCACAACATCCCTGGGCAGCCTGTTCCAGTGCTCCGTCACCCTTACTGTGAAGAAGTTCCTTCCCAGCTTGATGCACTGCAGGAAACCCTGAGGACCCAGCAGAACCTTCACGCACTTTGTGGTTTCTGTGCAGAGAGGACACATCAGAAACAGGTTCAGTACCGAAGCTGTCAGTGAAAGGTCAGAGCCTGGCACCGTGCAAACCTCCGCATGTCACTGCCACTCAGGAACAGACATGTCAGGCCCTCCCTGACTTGCTACCGCTCCTTCAGCTGAAGGAGTATGACACTTCTTGTCAGCATAACCCTACAATCACCCAAACCAGAGCTTGATTTTTTGTACAGATGCTGCGTATGCTTATTCTCTATGACACAACAAACTTTCAGCGGTCTGAGTAAGCAAACACAAAGATGAAGATCTGTATGGAGGCTATTCCTGATCCAATACGCAATAATAAAAAGAGATGAAAAGCAATATCTAAAACTTCACTCTTATCATGAAATACCCAAAGCTATGTAAGTATTTGTCTGTTACTAAACATGTGAAACAGCTGAACAAAGCTTCTGATTCCCAAATCCACTCACTAAAAATAGCAATTACCGAGTGCAGCAAAAAGAATCTCAAAAGGGTTCAGAAAGGAGCAACGATACAGAAGTCTGGGAAATGTGTGCTTTAAAAGTTAATATATTTAATATAATATACATATAATACTACGTACGTTAAATATAAAATATATTGTAATCATAGCAATAAAAATGATAACCTAGAGAACTGACGTTGATACCTCACAAAACGTCATGTTGTTTTCCAGCAGGAGGAAGGCAGAGCATAGGTGCAAATGTATTTACTGGTGGGAGATGTCACGTTGCTGTTGGAATTCCTGCAGAGCAGGAAGAATATAAACAACCAAACAAAAAGCTCCTCAGCCCACCCTGCCTACAGTAAGGCGTTAAAGAGGCAGCATTCATAGAAACGAGACAAATCACGTTCTGCTCGCTGTGACAGACTGCTGCCTCAGAGCAGCACCTAACCCCAGTGAGGAAAACAAAACAACAGAACAGCAAACCCCACAACAACCATATCAGGTTTGACACAAAGCTTTAATTAAGGCTTCTAACGTTCATGAGATCTTTTCTAACACATGTTCGGGAGCGACTCCAAACAGCAGTTTGCTCTGAACAGTGGCAGCAAACAGATGACGACACACACAAGCAGCCCACCTGCATAATGTTGTGATTTATTAGATAATAATCATAGGGTCTAAATGTGGGTATGAGGCACTTACATGGGGGGTTGGGGAAGAGGAGGACATCTTTGGCTTTTTTTTTTCTCTTAACTTAGTTTAAAAGAAATGTGCAAACAGAGCCTACCCCACTTCCAGTCTACTTGGTGTCACAGTGTACTCGTGTCTTCAAAAGCAGCAGTGATAGAGCAGTACTCACAATACTTCTTTTTGCTTTATATGTTCTTCTACCTCTGAGAAAAAAATGCACCATCACCACACAATGGCGAAGGTTCCACCAACACAAAAAATAACGTTTTCATGCTGACTTTGGAAATGATATTTTCAAAGGTACTTAAGCACCCAATTACTTTATAATCCTTGAGAATTAGAAGACCATTTGAATGTACTCAGCCCCGAGTCACTTGTATAGTTTTGGACCGTTTAACCCATTATCTCAAGAAGTATGGATATTAGATCTAAGTACAGGAGCCTGACGTTACACAGCCCCTTAGGGATGAAGGCGTTCTTACAACAAAACTCATCGGGCCACGGCAACTCTGCGGAGCGCAACCCAGACTGATGTACCAGAGAAACTTAATCATCAGTCAAAAAAAGCTGTCCCCTATAAAACAATCAAATGATGGTAGAGAACCTCACAAGCACTTCTGGACTTACATCCTCTTCATGTTAAAATACTGCTGTTCACTGAATAATCCCTTCCTGTGCTTACTGTCCATAAACACTGTTTGTGTGCTGGGAAAACTGGCAACAAAAGCTGTCCTACATGCCTCTGTTTAACTGCCAGTATTCTCCTGAAGCAGCTTCAGCAGCTTTGTGTACATAGGGTAGTTAAGTATAAACTCCATTTATGTGTAATTCCCTTACAGACAACAGGAGTTGGTCCAATTATTGAAAATGTACAACAGTTATATCAGCTGAAGTTAAGCATCTTCCGAACGCTTCTTGATTGGTGATGCAAACAACCTATTCGATTCTTAAGAAAAGAAAGTTTACTAACATCCCCAAAACTAGTTTTAAAATCCTGCTAGATTTACCTTAGAGATGGCGTTAGCCATCACAACCTCTAAATTATACAGTTTAATTACACAGGTGCAGTGGCAAACAGTCCTGCATGGACCTTGGTATCTAAAGCAGTGCTTCTGTTATTACTCCACAGCCAGAATGCCAAGACTAAGAATCTAGCAGCTGGCTGAACGATCTCACTCCAATGGTGCAAGTGTCCCCCCAGACTGAAACTGCTGTTCTGCCTGCAACCTCCTTGAAAAGTTCAGCTCTCCGTGTTAGAGCTGCTCCTTCCCGAGGCTTCCTGTCGGGAAGTAACTTCCCTAAAGAGCATTGCTGCAAATTTAAAGATGCGCTCCATTATTTTTGTTTCCTTGAATTGGCTTTAGCAAGTATAAGTAGGAAGCAGCATTACATGTAAGAGTCAAGGGAGAACACCTTTACTGTCTGAAGGAGAATGGGCTACTGCAGCTAAAACAGCCACTTTGCAGATGATTTTTTTTCCTTCTTTTACATCTTTTCAAAGAAAAAAAACAGAGTTTTGCAGAGTGCACATCTCTGCCATACCTGCAGCTTCCCCTGCAGGGGAGAACCAGCAGACGTTCTTTTGCTCTTGGCACCAACATTACACACACAGTACTATATCTGACCTGAAAAATTGGTTTTGGATCACCTTTATTTGCCCACCCTCACAAAGAGACTTCCTTCTGACACAGCCCAGTTTGCTCCTTGTTTCCCTGCTTCTATCCCGTAACACCAGCTTTTCTGGGAGTCTGCACTTCATGCTGAAGAGTGTGTGTGGGGTTTGCTGAGTAGGAGAGGCAAGGTTTCACCAGCACTACCTTCACAGCACTTGTATGTAGGTTGTTCCTCCCGGCAGGGCTGGACCAGTGGCACTCTGGCACATGATGTGATGTGCCTACGCTTAGGGAACCAGAACCACTATGGGAGACAAAATCCTGCGCATATGTTGCATCCCCTCTGTACAAAGGAGTAAGGAAACAACCTACAGCAGCTAAAACATAAGGAGTATACAGAAGACCTCACGTAGTCTGCAAAAATGCCCTATCTCATGAAATCACATTCAGCTATGCCACTTCCATTGACTATTAATTCTGAAGTGGAATCCAGGTTAAGAAGAGATTTGCCAGCTTGCATATTCCTTAGACTGTAAGCGTGAAACAGCTCCAAAATACATTTATTTTCTACTACCTGGTACTAGTCAGTTCTACTAGTTCATTAATACTGGGGAAAGGGGGGTTAAAAACTGTACTAAGTTATGCATTCACAGTACACACTTTCAGCAAGTTTTCCATAACCTTAAGCGAACAGTTCAGTTCACAAAGCATCTTTGATCCTTGCCACCTCCCTCTCTTGCTGTCAGATAAGGCTTGTGCAACGTTTGGAAAAATAATCTTTCACGTTATTAAAATGGCAGATGCCTAAGATAGATAAAGCCGCATTGTTTACAGGAAATTATTTCTCTCAAGAAAGAGATGTTATCAGGTAACAAATGATCCCAACTGACATAAACTACATTTCCTTCGTGGTGCATGCAGAGCCCATGCATTGCTTTCTTGGGTTAGGTTCTCCTCCTTTAAACATACACGTTATGGCTCTGTTCAACACATTATGGGTGATAGACAGAGCTGACAGCATGCATTCCCAGACTGCCTGAACAGACTTCCACATCAGAGTTCAGACTCCTGTTGCTGACACTCAACTACCATAGGATCACATGGAATTTTAAGTAGTTTTTATTAACTTTGCACAGAACAGCTTTAAAACATGAAGGAAGCTGGCTAGAAGCGGCACAGCTGGTTAGGAGTACACAATTACTGGAAGCACAACCTTAGTGAACAAAACAGACAAGAAAAATTGATACCAATGTACTTTTATTTAAATAAGTTTTTGTTTTTACCATCGGGAAAACAGAAACCGGAAGAATCAAACAGAAGAGTAAATGCATGTTTTCAAAGGTAACAAAGAATACGTTAAGTGCGCCTGTGTTCTTCAAGATAAATTTGTTGACTAACGCTTAGCAACTTACCTTTGCCACCATATCTAAGCAGCACTTCCGGACAATCTTATAAATCATACACACTGTGGCCTTTTCCAGCTATTAACCCAACGTTGCTTTATGCCGTCACTGGGGCCATGGGACCGTGAGTTATCTGTTCAAAGGTCACCAACACGATGGATGAAAAATGAGCATGCTTTAAAAGTTAAGTTCCGTGGTGTTATGCTTAGAATCTTTAACAATATTCTAGATTAGAAGTCCTTTTGTTTTACTTCAGCACAAACCAGAACGGTGAGCATTAACCAACAGATACAGCCACAGAGAAACAGTACCGGAATGTCTATCCAAGTCTCAAATTAGGATTTTTGTAGAATAAGACAACTTTTCACATCAGCACCTGCAGCAGAGCTGTACAAGCAAGGATGCGCGCGTTCACTTATCGAATCCTCTCCTGAAACCGAACCAAAAAAGGAACGAACGCGCAGCAGTTTGGCTTACCTTCACGGCTCTTCTCACGCTGTTGGTCCCATCACTTTTTCAGAGTGGGCTGTCTCCTCTAGGAGCAGCCAACCTGCTTGGAATCCTTCAGCAAGAGTACCACTGTCACGTGACGTGCGTTCATCCAAGGAACAGCTAAACTTCAGCTGTTTCCCAAACCACTACAGAATTCAAACTCCTGCAAATCCAAAATACTCCAAAGTAGCATACGTTGCATTTTAAACTCTCAACAGGTTGTTGGCCAGTTTCGCTGTTTAACATTTTTCTCCTATCTTTTAATAGTCACATTAACAGGTCAAGATTTTTCTTTAATAAAAACACTGACTACCATTTACCTATTTGTTTCTGCAACATAATTTTACATCTCAAGTGCATTTAAACCCACTGAAATGCCCCATACACACCCACACCCAGTCTGCTCAGACTGCTTACTCGCTGCTCCCACAACAGCTCTCATTTCCAGACAAATGGCACTTGCTGAAAGGAGTCTTTGCACCTTCTGATTGGTGGTTATGTTGATTTGAGGATTCCTTCTCGCTGTCAAACCCTATTGCACTATCCCATGGCTACAGCAGCATGGCTGCATGTCATGCCACCCAGAACAGAACGAAGCATCTCCATTAACAACAGAGTGAAGTTAGTGACGCCATGGGGCATTTGACTGGAGAAAAAAATAGGGAGAGACACAGACTGTTCTGCAGGTAAGCTCCCCCTCCACTACAGGATCTCTTCTGAAGAGGACAGCTCACATCCCTAACGCTTCCCCACTCACCTCAGTTGGAAAACTCAGAGGTCACCAACAGGTGACACTGGATCAAAAGAAATGTTTTTAAATTACACAGACACGTACACAGTAAACGTGTGATTGTACCGCACTGTTCACACAACGAAGTTCTGTGTAAATACAGAACTTCTGATGCATTCTCTTGTGTGCAAGTGATTGCAGTGCCTTTTTTTTTTTCTTTTTTTTTTTTTACATCTGCCCAGGACTTCTGATTAAAAAAGACTTCAGCCTGGAAACAAAGTAAGCAGCACGGCAAAGCGTAACGCAAGAACACAGCAGAAACACTTCTGCACCTTAAAAGACAAAAATCCTCTTGATAATTTTCATGTTTGCCATAAGCAGGAAATACATCACATTTCGGGAGTCACAGCCTAATACTGAAGGAAGCGCCAAGCGATCCTCAAGAAAGCAACACAGCAACAAAAAATCCCATGTCCTTCATGCTTCTCCCTAAACAAAAAGATTCTTGAGCTTTTTTAATAGTTAAATGTAGTATTTAACATCCTCAAAATGCTGGAGCTCTATTTCATTTAACAATACATCCATCACTAGTAGAAATGGGATCCTAACGTGTAAGACATAATGTAAAACAAGTTAAATGGAAAGCTAAAGATCATCTCCTTTCACATTCTTCTCCCCAAATTTTCCAAATAAAGCAAGACATCTCATTTAGTTAGATACAAAAAAACAACAGAATTGTTAAATCTAAATAGTTCTACCACTTAAATATTTTATATTGTTATTTCTCGTTTTTTACCATTATCCAACATATCCATTCTTCCTCTGACACTGACCAAGTTGATCATAAATAAATAGCTGCCGCAAACTGAACATTCAGTAATAGATTGTGGGTATTTTCCTATCGAGAGTGTATCCTACGTGAGCTGAGGACACCAGAATGTACTTTTCAAGACAAAGATACACAATCACAGTTTATTTGCAATCAAAAAAGATACACATTTTAGCAGTTAAAGACTGCTTTACAATAGTCATGCATGGAGACATTTACAAAAATACAGTGCTTCCACAGAAAGAAGAGTATTTACAATACAATAAGCTTATTTGAATACTACTGAACTACAGTATTCCGTTCTTGCCAAAATGTCACTTGATCATTCAGGAAAGCTGCCTTTCCAAGTCAGTTGAAGTAAACATCCACCCCCCAGCCCTACCACTTGTTATAGCTGAGTGTAGGATGTTTACAGGAACTAAAAGTTAGCTTAACAATATAAATACAGCATTGGCTTTCAAGATATCCAAAAATGAATCGGCACAGACATATTTCAATACACTGCGTGTGCTACAGCTCATGCTACTCATAAGGCGCTTGCAACAGTTATTAAATCTTACTGAGATGAAGTTGGAGCACTGGTTTTTAACATTTAACCTTATAAATATCAGAACACGGTCATGTATTTGTACAGTCTGTAATATTATAGAGGTAACAGGAGAAAATGAAGAATAAAACAATTCGCACAGCCCCTGGAGTTCAATATCTCTGTTTCACTTACCTGCCAGTACTCTTGATGCTTAGAGTAGGCACCTTCTAAAAACCTCAAATGCAAATCACTATCAGAATTGATACTGAACACTAAAATATACATGGGACATCAACAGGGTTGTACAAGTCAGAAAACAGTCTTCAACGATGTCCTCCTCAAATGGTTTGTGCAAAAATTCAACTCCTGTGGTATCAAAAATGTCAGCAGTTTCCATTCTATGCTACATTTTTTAGCTTTTACTGCTACATTTGCTTGTCTTACTAGTTGAACTACATCTTTCTAAACTAATTCCCATTCTAAAACTTCTCCCAAGGTTCTTTCCCTGTTATTTCAATCTTAGTTTTCTCCACACAGATTGTTACTCAGAAAGGTGAGTCATTTTAATAGTGAGAGAACAGAACGCTATTACTTAAGCTTCAATGCTTATTTTAGATTTTAAATTTGCAGCTTACTTAGCATCTAAAGCCTTGAGTAACCAAAATATTAGCGGTCCAGGAAAAAAACAGTTCTATAAACTCGGTCAGCCTTCTCAAAGCTCTTGTCTGAGCAGGTGTTTTGCAGATGTACTGGGGAAAAGGAACCACAGATGCAGATTTTTTTTCCATACACAAGCTGGCAGAAGCCTTCCAAACACTTAACAGTTGGTTCTTTGTATGAAGAAAAAACCATGAGCTCAAGCATGTCTAGTGAATGCAGCTGCAAGTTCACAGCAAGGGGAGACCTTCATGCAGGCCAGCCTGAAGTCACTGAGGACTTTGATGTACTGCTGTTAAGTGGTCATAAAAACCACTGAGAGGAAAACCACAGACAACTAATTCAGACCCCATACATGCAGCTTCATAAGCACTTCACTTGCTCAGCAAGCATAGATCGTGGTATTCCACCCTAGCTTCCACTTCCAAACATGCCTGTCCATTCCTACTTGCACTAAGCATGACAGTCACTCAGAATTAGCAGCACGTTCACAACTTCACTGCTGGCCTCTGGACTAGCAACCTCCTCATTTAGGTATGTGCCTCCACTATGATATTAATGTTCCATAAAACATTAGAAACTGATTTCTAATATCACAAGCACTAGTTGCAGTCATCACATTAACAACATGAGGTAATTAGCTTTGCTGATGACTAGGCTGGCATGTTAAATCCGCCTCTTCCACTCCTCAAATTCAATGATTCTGCTGTCCCAACCCAATTATACGAGCCCACCATGGCATAAACATACATCTGGCCAACAATATCTGGAAAGACTCCACTTTCTTCATCTGCAAACAGCCATGACTGAAATATGTTCAGATGTTCACAAGTTTGTATTTCACATGCAGAAAACAGAGATCCTTACTTTTCAGACTCTTAGCAAGAAAATCCCAAACAAAATGCAACATAAAAATGCAACGTGGGTTTGCTATTTGTTTCCCATAGTTACAAGCCACTTCAGTCTGCTTTCATGTAAAGAAGTATGATAACTGTGCTTAAGTACGGGTATGAGATACCAGTACATAAATAAAATTCCACAAGACTGAGCTGATGAACTGCACATGACTACTCTTATCTAGCATGTGAAAAGGCTAAGACAGCACTAACAAAAATGACTACAAGATTAACTACCAGATAATACGTTTACTTTGATCATTCAGTGAAGAATGTTAACAGACAACACTTCATTTCTTCTAAGTCCAAGCAGTATGTAGAACTAGGGAATGCCAAGCATTTACAGCAAAGAACATCTGGAAAAATGACTAGCAGCACTTGTGTTTTCCTTTAAAAAGAAGATTTGTAAATCCTGCTTATGTTCTTCTTTCTAATTTAAAGATGTACACAAGCCAAACATCATATTTAAAAGAAAATGTTTTTTTAACAGAAACTGTATTGTGTGTGAACTGCTTTGAAAATAAATCATTGCAGCAGTGCTATCAGTAAGTTCAGAACCTTCTATCTCCACACATTACTGTGCCAGCAGACAGGTGACCCAGATCACAGCAGCTTTGTATTTATGGTCTCACAACTGCCCCACTGGTCACTGGTGGCCACCCAAGACATGCCTGAGAATCACAGCCTCTCCAATACTCATAGTCCATCTTTTTCAGGCCTAAGGAATCCTTGCACTTTTAATTTTGAGAAATCAAAAATTTTACTTTTTGTGTATATCTTTGCATATAATCTCCTACAGATTCCTGTAGCAAAGCTAGATCTAGCTAACCCTGTTAATCTACATTACCATACTTTCAAATAAACTGAACATAAAATTTGCCTTCTGAACATCAAGGAATATGAAGCTAACATTTACAGAGGTGGAAGACTGGAAAGCTAAGGTAACGCAAGAATGCCTTCTACCCAAACAGCAGCAGAATTCACTAATTTAGGCTGTTCTGCTCCCATCCTTTGCAAATAAAGAACTGAAGAGAAACAAAGGAGAAAAGAATTCCCAGATAAGACTCAGGAAATTACACCTGCAGAACACACTTCCCAGATCCATTACTGAGAAAAGCAGAAAGTACTGAAACTGTAGTGCTGAGAGCTGTTCTCAGTGAACTGATTACTCTAAGTCAAGAATTAGTGAAGAGGACTTCGGAGAAGTACTTTCAAAACCTGCTTTTCACGTGAAAAATAATCTTTGTTAATGGTATTACAAAGCAAGATGACCATACCACAAACAACTGTATACATTATGCACTGTTACTACAGAAATACGTCCTGTGTTATTTTTCTAACCTTTATTTAAGCCTTGGGTTACATCCAGCTTACAAACAATAAGAGCACCACCCATTCATAGGAGAGAGCAGAACATGGGACATTTTTCAGAAAGAAAAAGCAAGGCACAGCAAATAAAATATTTGCTAAGTATTCAACAATATTTAATCATTTTTTCACAGATTAGTAAGGAACAGAAGCTATTAAAACAGATAGTTCATAAGGTGAGTTTTGTTTATAGATACTCTTACAAGAGATTAAACACCGTTTGCTGTTACATTCCAGAGAAGCATAGTTCTGTAGCTCATACCATGGAGGAGCAGAGACTTCTGAGTGACATTTATGCAATAACCTTTGTATCTCCATCCTGTTACAGATGAGCTTGACATGAATCATACTAGCAATATTAATAAAAATCAAGTTAACTCACTTGGAGGCAGTTCAGTGCGTCTATAGAAACTGCTAGATATGTGTCTATGCATACAGGTTTATGACATCTTTTCCTTCTGATGCTGTCCAGGTGTAGCCAGGTGCAGCAAACATCTGACTGAAAGCTCGAGCTGCTACAGCTTCCAGTCGGGGATGTTTACAGCAACAGACTACTACACATCACTGCAGCTGACCAGCAGAACAAAGCAGTCCGTCACCTTTAGAGCAGGAGGAAAAGAAAAAGATTTATGACATGTTTTTGACAAGAACACCACAATTCTACCTTTAACATACATTTAATGTTTCTAAATGCAAGACATAAGAATATGTACTCCATTTTTAAATACACATTTTTAAACCTCTTCCAGTTCAAATTTATATATACATGTATATAAATTTATACGTTTTACTTTCCTACCTTCATTTTCAGAACTACCAAAAAAATAAATGGAGTCCCATTCACATCCATACTCTCTACCCTTTCATAGTTACTTACATTTTTACTTACATTTCTAAGTAGTTATATAAAAAGTTAAACACAAAAACATGAAAACACGCTCATAATGAAGAAAATCTTAGAAACAAACCTGGCAGAATTCTGAAAAAATATGCATATATGTTTTTCAGTGTCACAATAACTGATCAATTTAAGGCTCTATTACAAAAAAAAAAAAACAACAAACACCCATATATATATCTTTGGTAAGCATTAAAAGGGACAGTGGGAAGGAAAAACAGTAACAGCCTGTGGATAGAATCATTTTACTTCCCCTCTTCAGCAACTTAGTACCAGAACTCCCACAAGACTGCATTCTGTTCTGATGCAGTCAATGTCTTTCTTCTCAGTTAAAAGAACCCTTTCTATATTAAAAATATTTAAATGACAAAATATTATTGAAGAATGAAGAATTTCATTTAAATCAAACTTATTAAGTATATAGCATGGAATTAGTTGCTTCAAATTAATGCTCAGATTGGAATTTCCTGCACAGAAGTAACCTGACAGTCAGTCCAAAGGACTTCCGTGGTGTTCCTGATGATGCAAAAATTCTCCCAGTCTTTGTTAGGAAAACAAAAAGAAAAAGAAAAAAAGAAAAAGAGGTGGAGAGTCTGCCATGAGGTTATTTTTTTAAAACCATATCATTCTGGCTTGATCATATTCACATAATAGTTAAATGCCTTTATCTTCTAGTTTGTAGCAGAAAATCTTCCTTTTAATAACAGAGCTGACACCAGGCCAATTTATTCTTGTTTATCATTCTTTATCCTTTCAGAAAGAAAAGGCTTAGCAAGTTTTCTGCTTCCAGGAAATACACAGACTCCCGCAATTGAAAGTTGCTTGTTCTGAGGCTGTTCAGGCCTGCAAGGCAACTCATAAAGGGAAATTCTAACAGAGCTTAAAGAAAAACTACACATTCAAGATTTCTCAGTTACAGAATGTCAATCCCATACTGTTTTCCAATAAATGTTTCCTTCTGAAATGTGAACACTTGTTAGTAGTATGCGAATGTAGTTATTACAGGAGTTTGCCAAGATTAATGAGGAAGCTGCATGCAGTCTCTATGGATACCATGCTGACCTTCATTATTTGAGAATAAATAGTTAAAAAGCCAATGAACATTTGCAACAAAGGCCTCTTCAGGCTGTTCCAAAACTGAAAATTCCTATTCTACCTCAGAAAGAAATGGGTTATTTCATGCAGAGGTAGGCACACGGTATTCAACTAATTAGGCTGCTAAGCATTAAGCTGCAGTGAACCATTTCTTACTCTGCTCTCCTTTAACACTTGCTTCTTAAGGAAGTAATGAAGGTTACTACAATGTCACCTGCCTAAAGAGAGAACGCTCCCTTCAGCTTCATTTTAATACGCAAATGATCACAAAACAACCAATATAAATGACAACGAAGTCTCTTGCTGCTCTATCAAACTGTCAGCTCCCAATACCAGCACAGCATCTAACAATGTAATCATATTTGTATAAAGGAGTTAAATTTTCAGTTCCATCCAAATACAGTATTAAGAAAACATCCGTGCAGTGTGGATAGTTTTGTGCAACTACAATTTTGAAGGATAGACCTTCTGTAAGAGCTTGATGAAAACTGAAGATAAAGCATCTTCTGCTATTCTCCTGAACACTTTTACTTTTTACAAACAAATACGAAAAGACAGCACGCTCCACCTTTTGTTAAAGGTTCTGTCCTGTAATTCTGCTAATGCTTAAAAGCACAGAAGTAGGACTTTTTCTAATGCCACTGCAAACTGAAGAACATTGACTGCTGGCTTCTGTTAATGCTGTTAACTGTATTTGTGAAGAACAACAACGAATGTAGCATTACTTGCAGTATGCATTCCCCTTCAAATTCCAGATACACAAAACATGAAGAACCATGTGAATCTTTCAACTACATAAACCGCTCCTGACACACAACATTTACCAATCTGCCATTTTTCATCAAGCCTAGGAACTGCTCTTAAGCTGTCAATACTAGGGAATCATCAAGAGGATTAATACTGACAAAAAGGGCACTACTGTGATAGCTGAAGTTTGTGCTCTTTCACAGTTTCCAAATCCAAGCCACAAAAGTCACAGAGAGCTACTGCAGTTTTCCCAAGTCCCACAGATTATTTCATCAGTTGTACTGAGCTTAGACTGCACCGTGATCAGAAAGTTAAACAAGATGGGAAGAAGACTGAAAGGAAGAAGGAAGATGCAGGGGAACAAGAAAGCTAAAGACAGCTTCTTCCTTCTTTCCTTCCCACACCTTAAGACACCCTCATTCTATGATCAGCATGATTACAATTACTCAGTGAACTCGAAGTCTCAGTTCTCACACACAAATAACTAACTGAAAAAGAGAGTTAGAGATGATCCTCACTTTTGGTCCAATTATTTTAAGTCATGTTTATTGACCAGAACATAATTGAGTATTAAACATTAAGTTATTTGCACGGGGTAAAATACAGTGCCTGAATCAGCACTGTATTTAAAGTACCACAGCTTTCAGCTCTTATGTAGTCCAAGTTAGTTTCAACAGCATTCGTGTCATGCAGTGATTCATATATATTACAATTTTGTCCTAGTGTAGGGGAAGGCTCTGATCTTCTGACAGCCACAGAGAGTTCACTATAACATTAGGAGTTTACAGTGTACAATGAATTATGATGAAGTAGGAAGCATACATAGTTTTAGAAATGCAGTTTTAGAACTGCATTTCCTTTATATTTTCAGGTAACTACACATTCTGCTTCTTATAATCACTAATCACAGAACGGCTAAGATTGGAAGAAACATTAAAGATCACCAAGCTCCAACTCCTTGCCACGGGCCGGGTTGCCACCCACCAGATCAGGCTGCCGAGAGCCCCATCCAATCTGGCCCTGAACATCTCCAGGGTGGGGTAGCCACAACTTCTTTGGGCAGCCTGTTCCTGTGCCTCACCATCTTTTGAGTAAAGAATTTTTTTTCCTAGCATCTAACCTAAATCTCCTCTCCTTTAGTTTAAAGCCATTCTCCCTTGTGCTATCACTACCAGACCGTGTAAAAGTCACATCCCTTCCTGCTTATAAGCTCTCTTCAAATACTGGAAGGATACACTAAATACATACACAAGTACACACACTAAAACTGATAGTTTTACTGCGTAAGAAGTAAAAAGTTTTTAAAGTGAGCTGTAAGAAAAAAAAGCATCTCATTTTAAGAATGCATGGGAATCTGTGAAAATAGTACAGTATTAACATATCCAAGATCAAATTTAAATGAGGATGCAAGTATCATATATAACTATTTCAGAAAACCAAACAACTGAATGCTTGTGTCATAAAACACTGTTCTCATCTTACCGAAGGAGGAGGATAGACAACAAAACAATGATGATGCGAGCCAAAATGAAGTTCAGATCCTGATTAAGAACAGCATCCACCCAGTTGCTCTGCATATCTCAGGGAGCTAAGGCAGAATAAAATTCTAAGTTTAGTCTCCTGTGACTAAGCATGATGAGAAGAAAAGTTGTCCTATACACTGCTCCACAATTCACTCTTGTTTCTAAGAAAGAAGGTTTAATAGGTAAAAAAAAATAACTGAGTATAAATGTAGAAGTGCATCAGAGAGAATTTAATACAGTGCAATAAGCTCAAGCACAGACACAATATGTAAGACAGAACTGGCCTCTATTCATTTCTTGCATTAACTCTCAAAAATATACAGGAGTAGCAACTACAGAGACTGCTCATTGTCATTCTCCACAGCCTATGAAAAAGCAGATACATATTAACCGGCAATCCAAATAATCTCAGTATCAATTGGAGTATACTGTGCACACAGAAAGCTGGGGTTGAACACAGGAGAAGGAAAAGGTGTTTTTATGCTTTTAAATAAGCAATTTAAAACAAAGCAACAGTAGACAGAAATTGAATACACCATTAAGTTCCACATCTGCATCAAAGTTCAAACCCTAAAATTTTTCTCTTTAATACAATCTGCCTTCAACTTCTTAGCTTACTCTATTCCAAAATACTCTGTTGAATATTAGTGCTGTGAACAGCAGATACATAAAACTAACTGAAGCTGAAAAAAACAGCAATAAAAACAGCACTGCAAGAGAACCCTAAAAGTTGGTTTCACTTTCTGAAGTCTTTACTTGGACAGATACAGTAAAACAGACATGTAGTCAGAGCTCTTAGCACATGCTTTACAAAAGCACAGCCTCCACAGACACCATTTCTGGCTCTAGTGAGCATAATTGTAACAAGTGAAACATAAAAAGTGACTACCATAGGAGATCAGAAAGACAGCTTAGATCAACGATAAGCCTCCTTGAAGAAAAACCTTGAACTAGTCACCAGTTAGAAACCAAAAATATCTTACAGTGGAAGTGACCGCTGGAAGGCCCTATGGAAATCATGTAGAGCAAACTCCCTGCTCAAAGCACAAAGTCTTTTCCACTCAAAAATCTGAGCATCCCCAAGCAAAGACATTTCATAGCTTCCCTGAGCAACCTAGTCACATCTCTGAATAGCCACAGGCCTAACTTTTTTTTTTTCCATCTTACACCTAACGGGAATTTCCTCTGCTACAACTTCTGTTCAGTGCTTCTCATCCTTTTGATGTGTAACACCAAAAACAATCTGGCTTCTTGTCATGATCTATTAGGTAACTGAAGGCAGCAATTAAAGACTCCCCCCTGAGTTTCTTCTTCCCTCTTGCTGAAGAACACTGCTCAGCATGAAGAAATCATGTATTTATAAAACACCTTCTTGGCTTTCAACCTGACAGAGTAACTTACTGAGCCAAATTAAGTCTTTAATTTTGGTAACCTGAGAAGTTCTACAGCCACCTCAGGGGGCAGGAAGTGGCTAATGCAGATCATTTTGCTTTAGAAGCAAGCTAAGTAAAAAAAACTGTCACTAACCATTTATCATAATGTATTACCCTCATAAAAACCCTCACCAGTAGGCTTACCTGCAATCAGAACAGAAAAAGGAAGAAAGAGTATTAGCACCCTTAGCTGTATTTTTGTTTTTCTCTGAGAAAAGGCTTCCAACAGTTTGTTGCTATATAATGTATAGCCATATATGCTCTGCAATTTTTGCGTTTTCAGCAGGGGAGATACATCACAGTGCATGGACCACAAGAGAAAGATGAACACCTGGAACTCCAAATTAAGGAGAAATACAAATACACCTTACATATTAGGTCTGATGTCACATACACAGCTGATGCCCTTCCTTGTTCCCATATTAGTATTCCCTCTTCACATCTGTCAAATGTTGATTATACAAACTCAGTGAGTTTAACATTTAGCTCAGATATTGCTATCGGCAGTAAACAGGTATGATTTTATAGCTTATATCCTCTATTCAACTCTCTCTTTTGGTCCCTCTTACGGGAAGGGAATTTTATTCTCATTCCTTGGAAAAGCTGCACCAAAACCAAGTTGGTTAATCTGAGGGTAGAGTCCTAGAGACACTTTACTACAAAGTATTAAAACAAATCACATTAAATAGGATACAGGTACCTCCACATGACATGCTTCTATTTTACCTTGAAGAGTCTTCCAGTTTGTGCCCATAGTCTGCCTTTTCAGTCAAGGTAAGAAGCATCTCTAGTTCAAGTGACAAAGTTGTCTTCAGAAAATGAGTTGCTTTATTATTATTATTATTGAGAAAAGCTTCTTTGGAGGATCATCTACATCTTATTCTCAATCTGGAACATACAAAGAAAGTTCACACTACTGAATGTGAAAAAATTCATCTGATCACTTCTTTTAAAGGGAGCAGAAGGCAGACACAGGAGGGCAAAACCAACCCCAGGACTTGACAAGAAATAGAAGGATACAGAATACCTTCAACAGATGTTCTTTGGAATAATATCAGAAGAGCAACTCTACTTATAAGAAGTTAATCTGAAAATAAATTCTTAAATTTTAAAACAAGAAAATCCATCAGGAAGTTTCTTAAAACACTGAAGCCCTTTTCTGCCTGCTGACTCAAAAATGGTTGAGCGAATGGAAAAACCTTCCCTAAAATAAATAAATAGAAATCAAGACCAGAGAAGCTACACATCAGTTGTAAGGCTGTTTTCACATCCCCCACTTTTCTGAGTGACTATCAGCCCAGTCTGATGTAGCAGACTCAAATGATAGCACATTTAGCATGCTTCATTTAATGATGTTTCACTCCCATTTGGGATTATAATTCTCTGGTGATACCAGCTGCCGTAAGTAGTCCTCTGTAACACTGCTGGAAACAAGCTGAGAACTCCAATGAGTCATCAGTACTGCAGAGTCCCACTGATAACCTCTGCTGACCAAAGACACTTTTGGATGCTCTGTTGAGATCAGCAACACAACAACTAAGACTACACCGTATTACTCTATTGCTAGAGATGCTGGTAAGGAAATACACAAGTTGGGCCAGGCCACCAAGAGATCTAAAGGGAACACAATACAACAGTTTTAAGGGCAGTCCTGTGTGAACATGTTCTAACCCTTTCAAATTAGTACAGTTGCAAATACAACAAGTTCTCACATGCACAATTTTGATAAGCAAAATCTGACATTGTTACTGAAGGAAGCAGACTTTGATGGAAGTGCAGTGTTGCAACAACTTGTTTTCCTTACGGTGTAAAGTACAAGCTCAACTCCTCCATCGCACTTAAACCTTGAAGGACATCAGACAGGGAAGCGATCTGTACAAAGCTCTAAATCTTAACCTTGCTCCCAGCAAAATATATACAACTTTTGAATTACACTAAGAAAATAAACACAACCCAGCAAGTAAGCAAGTCAAGAACATCATACAAGTGTACAGTACTAAAAAAGTGTTATTTAGCAGTAATAACCAAGAGGGCCATTCTCTTACGTACATATATACAGCCTGCTACCCCCAAAGGAAACAGCCCACACATGGACAACATGCCATCACGGCATCCATTTGAGCAACAGCCTCAAAAGCAAAACAAACAAACAAAAAATGGTAACAGCAAAAACAATAAATAAATAAAAAATAACTCTTAAAACATTTCTAAAATGTAAGATTTCACCAAGTTGCTCCCAGGAAGTCACTTTTCAGGGTTTACTGTCAGTAACTGGAAAGAGACATAACACGCTGGCAAAACAGTTCCTTTTGAAAACATTTCTTCATATTCTTGAGTCAATCTCACAAAAGATCTGACAAATATCTTTAAAAGATTACTATTTTCATAGCCTCTCAAACAACATTTGCTATGGCATCAAGCTACCTCCTTATTTAGTTTCTAACTCAAAGCAGCAAAACAGACTTCCAACTCTGTAAATGCAGCAGGAGTTTATCTGTTGATTTTGAGTCATATTTCCTTACTTCGAACAACATAACATTTAGCTATTGAACTACTAAAAGAAAAAGCAGTCATTACTCCAGTGAGAGTTTGTGGGTTGTTTTTTTGTTCTTTTTTCCGTGAAAACAAGCAACTTTTAGCTGGAATTATTTTTCTAAATCACAAAAGCAAGCTCTGATTTTCATACTATTGAAGATTTTGCTTTGCAGCTACCAAAGGCACAAGACTTCTTTGGCTGTATTTCACAAAGATAAAGCTACTTTAATTAGCTGATTTCTAATATTTTAAAAAATAATCTGAAGAGAAAATAAAAAATGCATACCTAGGACTAATGAATTGAAATACACTACTAAATACGATACCAGGATCACCTTTGTACATCATGAGCAATGTTCTTCAAAAAAACCCTCAAGATTATTATTTTATACCAGTATCTTTAAGAGTAGGCAGCATGAAAGATATCTTCACTTAGGCTGTTTGTAGAAACTGCCTTCAATTTGACATGGATATAGAATGTCTCCCACAAAACTATTTTGAAGAGTAAGTTTTTAAAAACACCACTCTTCAGAGCAACATGCAAAAAAGCTCTACATTTAAGGATAGACCACAGATTTCTGGTCGCTCTGTTTTCCCTACTAAATCTTATTTCCCACCAACTCTAAATATGACTTTTCAAACCATAATAAACTAAATACAGAAGACCAATTCTGTGACCCACCAAACTGCTCTTTTGTCACAGTACAAATGCAGAGCTTTACTGATAAACAAGCAGTTAGTTGGGAAACTTTGGACCAGAAGAAATGGTTCCTCCTCCTACTTAGAAAAAGTCAAGTAACAATACAATGCAATACACAAAACAGCCTGGTAAAGAAAAATCTATGTTTTTCATGACATCATAATCCTGCTTTCCGGATATTTTTGGCCCAGATAACCTTGAGTCATCTCATGCTGTCACTGAGTTTCAAAATAAGAATGAGAGTACTCCATCAGTAGACTGGTAGCTAAAATGTACTCTCTACCTTCCCTCAACTCTCATGCTTTCTGCACCTTTTGGTGTAACTGAAGCAAAAAAAGACAAAAAAGACAACACTCAATACAAGTATTTCACTGAGCCTTACTCCAAAATTAGCTATAGTCCTGTCTACGGTCTATATATTAATTCTAATGCATCAGCCAAGTTCATCTTCCAGTTTTGTTTCATCCAAAAAGAACAGGCTTTTTACGCTCCACAAAAGCTGCAAAATAGTAACTGGAGACCATCAGATGAGTCTGATCAAAATTGCATTTCTGTTTCCAATTAAAATATACACAGAACCATACAACCACCAAGATTAGAAGAGACCTCCAAGATCATCCAGTCCAACTGTCCACCTACCACTAATATTTCCCCACTAAACCATGTCCCTTAGTACAACATCTAATGTAATCTAAGGGGCCTTCCAGTTATTGTGCAAGTTTAGCGATATATCCAATGACGATCAAAGAGGCAGAAGCACTTGGGGCAGGAAATCTTTTCTGAAGTTGTAAGACATAAGACAGTGATGCAGTAACACCTTAATGCAAGGTTTCATTAAAAAACCTAAAAAGCTGGAAATGTACAGGCTCATTCCAAGGTTCATATTAATGTTCACCGTGTCAAAAAAACATTCTAAACTTGTACTGCCAAATGAGAGTCAGAGAGCCCTGTTTCAAGCAGGATTTCCAAAAACTGTGGGAGACCTGATACAAAATATTCCCAAATTCAATCTTGGTAAAGTGCTCTCTCTAAGAGAATGAAGAAGATTCATCTTCTTTCCTTCTGTTTTTCATATGAAACAAACCAACAAAACAGGAAAAATATATATATATATTAGGAGAAAAAAGCAGGATCAGCAACAAAGAATGCTACTATCCAGCTTACACCAACAGGTATTCTGCAGATGATGATGCAAAGTCATTCTAAAGTTAATCCTGAAGCTGCTTTTACTAGCTAAATTTAAAGTCACAGAACCCAAACACTTGAAACCAGAAAAATACAGAGTAATGTATGAATGCTAAAATTCCATGCAGTTGAGATCTTGGTCACATCCCAAAAGACAACTCTGTGATATGAACTTCATTCAGAGACATTTAATCTTGTTTATTATCATATGAGTGGCATCATTATCATAAGGAACCTTTCCAAAGACATGAAGATACTGCTGTATTACTTACACAGTGTTTTCAGGGCAATTTAGATTGATCATAGTAAGATCAGGGTAGCAGAACAGTAGTCCTGCTTGCCCTCACTTCTGGCTGAGGGATTCTTGCTTCCTCCATTCTCATAGGAATTTGATAAAATTATGATGCAAGTTACTGGGACCAACCACTACATTTAGCTGCAAATTAATCCTGGTGAGGGAAAAAAAAGATCAGTTTTCTGCAGGCAAGTGGTCTCAGTTACCGGATGGCAGGGCAGTCCCTGGCACTGACAGGAAGCAACTGTGTAGGGCAGGACTGTCTGTTTTGGTGGCAACACGTTAAATCAATGCAGGTGAATTGTGAAACCAAAACATGAACCACCTCTTACTCTGCAGCAAACAAAACCCCCCCAGACTTGGCAAAATTCTGTTCCCTTAAAAGCTTCACAGTCATTTACATATAGCTTTAATACTTCCATGCCTTGCAGCAGGTAACTGGCATTTGAAAAAAGCAGAGAAACACCAAGCTGCCTTTCACTCTCTGCATCCAAATTCACCCCAACTGCAAGTGTGAAAACTGTCCTTCAACATTTTTTGTTAATACTACATGTTAACACCAAACAGAGTCAGCAGCTTCCACCTCCACGGAGATCACTAATCTAAAATGCTGAAGCAACTATTTTCCTCCCAAACACCTGAACTAAGTGACAGAAGCCCATAATGTGCTACCAATGCTCCACCTGCTGGTATGCAGATAGCACAGATCAGTCCAGAAAGCATTCTGACCTTAAAGAGATGCAAAAGGCAAACCAAAACAATGCAAAACCAAACAAAAATGTTTCTGAGTATTCCAAAGCATCTACAGCACCTAAGACAAAACCTCCCTTAGAGAACTTGGCAGTACAAGAGATTTCTGAACACTGGCATTCCTAAAAAAATATTTGCAAAATCCACTAACCAATGTGGCTAGTTATTAACAGACAAACGTTAATTACTTCATTAGGTCAGGGGTACAGGTCTATAAAAAGCTTGCCCCCAAGATTCAAGCCAAACCCAAAGAGGAGCTCCCACACAGAAACACCATTACGTCTCAAGGTTCTACATGATAAATTAAGTTTTATCTAGATTTAAAGTGTACTTTCCTAGAGGACAAAAATGCCATTAAAAAGAAGGACTCTCTCCAACACAAATCAACCACAAAACTAAGAAGAAAAGAAAACATTAAGAGAAGTAACTTTGCCCATACCAGCTCATTTCCACATATTTACACATGAAAACAATAATGGGCCTACAAGAAAAACAAAAAACCTTCTCATGGGACTCCTGCCACACTCAGTTCATACAGATCTACTGCTTTTATTCTTCATTTAGTGAATTAGTTGCAAAACAGGACCTATGAAGGTACACTTAAGGAAAGGCTGAAAATCCCAAATTCTAGTCATTGTACAAAATACACTTCAGCATCAGTAACGGACCAAAACTCCTCGTCTTTCCACAGATCCACAGTCAATTACTTTATGTTCCAATTAAGTGCAAGAAAATTAGCATTAGTTAGCTGTATTTGCCATCAAACATTTTCCATACGCAAACAGAATCTCACGTTTAGTCCTTCTACACCCAAGTTGATACTCTGCTATTTAAAAGTAGGACTCCTCAAACTAATTCTATCCTCCACACACAGCTTAAAAGACAGAAAAAATGAAAATTATCAATAATCTGTATACTGCAGTACTTCAGTCTCCAGTGATCTGGAACTCCTAACCGCACAAACATTAGCAAGACAGGTAAAATAAACTTTGCTTCTACAGTGGGTTGAGGAAATCATTGAAGCTGACAGATAGTTTGTATTATCAGCATACTATGAACTATCTACACTGTTAAGTAGACTTCTCCAATAACGTTTATAATGAATCAACAAACGGACACAGAACTATGACTGACCTTTTCTTCATAAGTAACTGACATGAAAACACTCTTTTGGTTTAATTGATGATTAACAGTCTCTAAGAACTGCAGAAGTTTTGGTTATGTGGAGATGCCAGCATTCTTATGCAAACTTCTAAACTTCACATAACAGCAATTCAACTACCTAAAAAAACAAAAAAACACCTGTTCTTAATTTAGATATAACAAGAAATCAGATAATCAGCTACAATGATAAAGAAATCCACACTGAAATTTGTGTTGTGAAAGAAAGAGCAGCAAATAAACCAGTAGTTCTTCCTTCAATTGTGGTACTCAACTTCATGTTAACATAAGAAAAAAAAAAATCACAAATCCAATCACTTTTCTAGAAGGAAGGAATGTTTAAGTACATAGTATTAGGCATAACCTGACCTTTAAGTGAATCACCAGGTTAACCAGATGCTGAGCCAACTAGTGTGTTTATGAAGCTAAGTCACTTAGGCACCAAAAACAGAAAGAAAAAAACACTACTATAAAACTTTGATCAGAAAATATCACAACCTGGTTAAAAGAATCTGTCCTATCTCACAGCTGATTCAAGTGTTGAACTTTGAAAGCTGTTTAGTTGTCTGTTCTGCTAGAAACGCTACAGATACAGCAGATCGATCTTCACAAAGCTCCAGGAGTCACCTTAGCTTCCCCTGGTATTTTCTTAAAGTACTGCTCCCTTGACACACTTGGAACAAATGAGGGATGGGTTGCAGAAGAATTGGCTTCCCAAATACCAGAATATTCCCAGCGTTCCAGCAACCTGAATGCACCCCAACACGCGTGATCCATCAGCAGACGGCTTAGATCTCCCCAGCAAAGGGCTGTATTAAAAGGATAGTGTCCTTGGCCTATACAGAAATCTGGGAGTTAAGATTAAGAGAACCACCACTAAGAAAACAAGTCCTGGAAACCACTGTGTTGGGATAATTTGTACTCCAAAACTAGTATTAGAAATGAGTTCACTATAAAGTTTCTTGTCTTAACTTAACAGAAAAAAGTGTTCAGTTATTCTTGTAGAAGTGAACACAATATTAATACTGAAATAAGAAGTTTTACTGGTTAAGTCTCCAAAATAACTTAATCAAACCTCCAAAGCAGTAGATCATGGGGTAACAATGAGAAAATATATTTATTTGCAAGCACAGTCTATATATGATCAGATCAGTTTTTAATCAAATTTTATCAGCAGTATTAATTATAGAAACCACATGTGATACGTTAATAGCTAGAAATACTCTCAGAAAATGAAGTTAGCAAAACACATTACAATAGTGTAGATGAGCATGTTGTCAGAATACATTAAAAACAACGATGCATATCAAATATGAACCATTCAGCAGAATAAATACAGATAGAAAAAGCAACAGTCTTCAGGCATGACGATGCCCATCTCTAGGAAAAGCCATGAACAACAAGCAGCTTTTGTGACCATGGAGTAAGTACAAGACAAAAGCAACACAAAAGAAACTATGACAGAGAATTTGCAGCAATCTTAACTTCATATACTTAACCAAAAGGTAATTGAAGCTAACGCTGACACGAGACTACTACTGCAAACTGCCTCGCCAGGTCCAACAGCTGAGCTACATCTTAGAAATTCCAGGTAACAGCAGCTAAATATCTAGACAGGTCATCACTTGCTTAAATACCAAAACTGAGTTTTTAATCTGTTCCACTTTTACCATCTTTTTCCAAATTATACTTTATTGAACTGTGACCTCCATTTTACACAGATGGAAATGGACTGTGCGAGCCAGCAGCCCTGAGCAGCCTGTACCCTGGGATATAAGCTTCGGAAGCTCACGCACTCAGGAGCGCTTTCTGCCAAGCTGCAGAGGGTCAGCAGGGCATCTTCTGTTGCCAAGCATCAGCTTTGGGAAACAGTAGTTTCCAGAAGGTACAAATCTGAGCCCTTTCTGTACGTTATCAACAACTCACAACACACCTCACCAATTACTCCAAACTGACTCCTGCTTATAAAAATGCTCAGTGTAATGCACTGAAAAATTAATAAATTGAACAGTGTAAGACAATGCAAAGAGAAGAGCTCCATATTCAAGAACATTTAGAAACACTTTGAACATCAGAACAATTACTACCCTGCATTTGGCTGAGCTGTGCTGTATCTGCAAAGAAAACAATGAAGTGAATAGATGAAGAAGTCCTCTGAGGTTCATTTGGCATTTTGATTTATTATACTCATGTTAAGCCTCAAGTGTTCCTTCATTCTCCACACAGCTCTCACACAGCAAAAGGATGTTTTGGGTGAACTTATTTCTATATTCTTTATATAAATGCTAACACTTTTAGAAATTCCATTAATACCACTTACAGCAATGATTCAGTATGAAATATTAGAATTGAAGTGCATTTTAGTAGTACAGCTGCCTCATTCCCACAGGATTCAGTATGTCCTCAGACAGGAAGCAATCTTATCTAGGGCACTCCTGGTGAATATGTTAATCTTTTTTCCTTTATCTTTCTAACCTCCAGTTCTGCAGAAATATAGCCTTAATTCCCTCAACCTCCTCATGCAGTAGAACTCTTCACCAGCGTCACTCAGACTGAGGCATCTTAAGACGACAGTATACAAGGTGCAAACTGATATTATGGAAGAATAATTTCAGGCATAGCGAATTCATGTGTACCAAATAAGTTTTAAACTCCAAGAGGCATTGTGCTTCTGCTCATTAAATGCTACCTTAGACAAAGCGATTCCTGTTTATGGGTAAAGGGTGTTCTCCGGTTAGAGCAGCTCACTGCTGTCACAAGTTACTGAACTCCCTAAAAAAAAAAAAAGCAAAATTTTGAGACAGATATACAGCAAGAAAGATTGATTTGACAAGTTACTGCTAGGCTCATCAACAGTATCCCAATAGATTTCTTACAGATCATAGCCTTCATTATTATTATTATAACAAAGTGACATCCTAAATTTTCTTAAGCAAAGTGGGAGGGGATAGGATTTTTACCTGCAGATTTTTTTTTGGTATAACACCTAGCACAATGCTAAGGGTTAAGGGATCAGTCACTCATCACTACAATCCCTTTATCTTCATCACTCCAGTACGGCTTCCAAGCTACGATCTGAAAGAGATCAGAGCTACACAAAGGGTAGCCGTCTAGTCTAAAAAGTTTTCAAACCAGTTACAGAACTTCTTTTATCTAGTTAAAGTATCACAAATATGTCTTGCTATCTCTAGTTTGTTTCGGCAAAATCTCTCATGACACAGAATATCTGTAGTATCCAGGCACTAATGTTTTAGAGCATTAATACCATCTCATGCTACAAACACCAAAACAATCTGAATAAACTTGCAGGTGAAGTTTGTAACACTGAACAAGTGTTTTTTGTTTTTTGTTTTGTTTTTCCTTAAGTTCTTTCAGCCCCAAAAGCTCTGACCTTTCTGTTCATCCCAGAAGCCCCCTCAGACAAGAGCAGGCATACTTCTACCATTACATATGGGGCCAACTTATGATTGTTACCATTCTTTTGCATAGATCATAAAATAATTAAATCCCTGTCATAGCAACTAAACCAAAATTGCAAACACCACACGTGCTTGCATGGTCTATTCAGCTTGTTCCCAATCTGATTATTCACCTGTTTTGTTCTGACTGCCATCTGCCCACTCCTCCTCCTGTCTGCCTCCAACACACACTTTGTGCCATCTCAGAAGCATTTTTGTTTTAGCACCTTCCCGCACAATTCTTCTGGTCACTGATACATACAGTGCATAAACATAATTGCAGGATCGTTCCCTGGGGTTCATCAGTCACTACATTTCAAATTGACTCCAATGGAGAGCAAGTTTTGCAACCTAACACCTACAGAAAATAATAAAAACATCTACTTCCCACTTAAATGTATATATGATAGGAATAATTTATTTACAGACATACCTCATGTATATAGATATATTTATATATATACTTTAGGCAGTAAGGAGATTCAAGAGCAAATCAGCTCCGTTTATTCTTCCATTTGAACTAGGACATGAGTACTAATCACCAGCAATGTGAATATATATACAAGAATAATCATGTAGGTATTTTTATTTTAGGCAAACAATCCACTGCTTTGTAGAACTTGACAGTTGTCTTCATTAGCTCTATGACTGTTGTAGCCAAATCTTATCATGTGTTGAAAAGGACACTGGGATTAATTATGTAGCTCCAATCTGGCCCTTTTATTAGTATCAGGAATGTGCGTTTCTTAAGTTGTACATGACAGTCACTTAAAACTCTATCTGGTTTTTTTTCATTTACACCAGGAACTCCCATGTTCAGAGTCCATGAATATATTAACTGCACTGATTTGAGGTTGCTGGTTTTATTTTTTTTTCTGCTCTCCTAAAGAAAGGGAGAGAAGTTTCAATAAAAGGTTTAAGTATTTACAGGTCCATTCCCACTTCTTAGTGTAGGGAAACACAGGAAGTAGCAAAGAAAAGTTCCGTGCTTCTTTACAGAGAATTTTCTGTCAAAAGAAAAAAAGAAAGAAAAGAGTAGGAAAATAAATCCAAAAGAGCCTTCACTTTCTGCACTGACCTTTAGCCCTGACACCCACTGCATCCTGTGGGAAACATGCTCTAAGGGCCAACTTTCTTATAAATATTTTAGCAGATTTAAGCATCCTGAATAGATTCTGTCCATGTGACCAAAATGAAAAGGCTACTGAATATGGACAGCATAGATGTAATTCTGATAGTCATGTAAGTATCCATAAAGCAATAAACTATAATGCCACGCCATCCTGAATGCACAATGCGCAGGTGCTTTCTTAAAAGTTTTTATGGTTGCTGCAAGTCTGCTAAAATGCACAGAACTGCGCTGCTGCCCATTTTCCTGGGCATGCTTTTAAAATACATTTCCATATCCTCAAGAAAATAACAAAAGCACTAAAAAGAGCCATTCCATTCCTAGATTTGTGTGATAAAAGCAGCAGAGATAATTGAATTCCCTACTCAAAATGAAAATTCAAGTCCTTCTTAGATGGTTTGCCAATAAATTTCCTTAAACTCTGCAAGAACTGCTCACTCAGGAATTTGTTTAGCTTCTAAGTGTCAGAGCATTGCACCTGTTCCTTTTCAGATAACCAGTTTCCTTGTTAAGTCTTACACTCCCTGCATTTCTCCAGCACAGTGAGAAATTGTTTCATGTAGCACAGAATGGATCACACTGAGAAGCCACAAGAAAGATTCCTTCATTCCTTCTGAGGCCTTTCCACATACACACTCCTATCGAGGTGCACTTCTTCTGCCAGTCAGCCTTTCCCATCAGCACTCGTAACAAACTCTACAGCCCTTCAAACACAGCTCCCCCAAAACAAGCCACAGTGCTACTCAAGCGCATTCACCAGAGCAGAGGAGTAGAAACTTTCCTCCTTCGTACTGCAGGAGCACTAACAGAAGAGACAAGAGTATTTAAGAAACAGAGGTAGCTTTGCTTTGTAACTGAAGCACTGGGTAGCATTTAAAGAAGGTGGCCAAGTTACTTACTTTGCATTAACAGATATCACATTACTGGAGGATTTTATGCCTCATTATTTCAGATAGATTTAGCAAGAAAAAAATACAAGGAATGTTTGTTTCTGAAACCTTGTAATAATGGAAGGTTTGCTCCAATTTCAGCCATCAAATGACAGTACCTTTATTATGCATCACTAAATGCTAACTACAGGAACGAGGTTAAAGCATCAGTCTACCTGAAGGCAGTTTCTTTCCAAGACCCTGTAACAAACAGTGCACAGCAGAAGTATATAAAAGCCTCTCTTCTCCAGTCCTAACATTATTAAAGCTTCTGTTGAAACCACTGTCCTTTGTTTTCTATCTGTTTTATCACCAGCCATCAAAACTATTAGTGGTCCATCTGTGTGTGATACAGATCAGGACTTCTGTCTGCAGCAGTACAATTACCTCTGTAGCTGCATTACTTCATAGTGCCTATTACCAGAGAGCAGAGGATGAGCTGCGTTCACTCCAAGTTATCCCTCTGATGTCTCCTAGGAGGACAGTATCATGCTCTTGGCATAGCTCTCTCCAGCATGCTTGTGAGAAATTTGCATGCAGACATTTGAGACAAGTAGCCAGTAACTGCTCAGCTCTCAAAATGTACAGTAAGATAACGCCAATGATTTTCATGCATGAGAACAGCAGGACAGGATGTACAGTGCAAGCTTACATAAGACACAGGCACTGCTGGGAACCGACAGAAGTGAGCAGCATAAACGGCTCTGAAAAATGCTGATGTCACTCGCACACGCTGGGGTTGTTCTGGCTTTTCATACCCTGAGTTTCCCAGATCCTACAACTGCCTTTCTGGCTGTCTCTGAAACCTTCCTTTTTGTTCTGTTTTACTGAGACTTCTCAAAAACTCATGTTTCTTGCTAATATTAAGATGATAGATTAAGACACAAACAAAAAAGACTCTAGGATTTACTGTAGTACTTGCAAGCAAGAATCTAAAGAAAAACAGAAAATGTAATGGAGGACTGGAAAAAAAGCATGTAATTATGTACACAAACACTTGCTTCTAATACCTACTCAGAAAATAGTTCAAGCTTAACTTATCTGTGTTAAAATACGACCTCGGCAAACCTCCTAAGGTCAATGAGACTCAGAGTAGTTACTCAGTGAGCCCTGCTTGCATAAATTAGAGATGCCTAAGGGTAGCTATGAAACTAGTATTTGATTTTTCCAGGGCACCTACATCTCATGAATTAACAATGAATTGCCATTTTGCCAGAGCAACTTTCAGTTTTGTTGTTAAAACCAAAGACAAAAGTCTTCTGTTGTGCTCACCTCCTCCTCACACAGAACAGTTGTCCTATTTAGCATTATGGAAGTTCCAAACAAACTTGAGCAGACAAGTGATAAACTACAGAACAAATTACTCTTAGAAACAAAACTTAAGATATCAGGCAATTAGTGCTTCTTCGTGGTGTATTGTTCCAGAATAGATTAAAAAAACAAAAACAGAATCAAAGAACACCAGGACAAGCGAGCTAGCTGCTCCAATTTGCATAAAGCAAAACTGCAGAGAGGAAAACTCAGCTGACTCTGCTCAGTACTCCTGAGAGCAGCAGCTCCCAGCTCACCTGCTATGGCGGTAGCAGCACTGCACTCAAGAGCGGCACAATCCACTCCAGGCAACTCCTCCAGAGTTTTCAGATTCCTCTAGTGAAGTGTTTGCCGATGGCATACTTAAGGCATTTGATTTTCTACACAGATCACCAGATAATGTGAGAATAAAAACACTGCTTCCTAAGCTGGTCAGTTTGTTGTAATGAACTTACTGTCACCTGCTTCAGTATTTTCTTGCAAATACAGAGGCACCTCAAGATAGCACCTAGTAAACACTCCACAACCCTGGCAAGTATAGCTATGTGGTGACACAGTGAGCTACAAACCAGTTCGAAGTAATTTCTTGATCATGCCAAGATGTGAGCAGATATACTGGAATGCCTCTCTTCCAATTCCATATCAAAAGCTATCACCTAGCTTTTGACAATCAGACACAGAAATTCACAAGGTTTCCTTAGCAGTACTGGTGCTGTTTAAAAAAAACACGAGAAAAAAAACCCACAAACTATTTGCACTGGGGAATGGTGGTTATTTAAAAGTTATTTCTAATAAGAGAACTTTCTGCATACAAATATGAAATATGACTTAACACTGCCCACAGCAGGGGGTTGGAATTCAGTGATCTTTAAGCTCCCTTCCAACCTAAGCTATTCCATGATTCTATGATTCTAACATTGCACATCGCACAGTATCATGAGTTATAAAATGTCTTTTGAAGAAAGAATCTACTTCTGTGCAAGGTTACTACCACAGGAAGAGCCTGCAAGCAAAACACAATCCTGGCTGCACTGTCTACGCTAGTACAGTAGAAACCACACAAATATCTACCTGTTATTACTACAGCTGATAAGCATTTCAGGCTCATTTATGTTTATTCACAGTATGTTTTTGGAAAGCACTACTATTTCTGATTCACAAGCCAGCAGAGGACTGATGCAGAACAGATGATCCAAGGTCACAGAGTGACCAAGTAATAACTTTACCTGGTTTTGCCTTAGTGTAACTAAGACTTCCTACTGTTGAGTCACTCCTGTCCCTCTGCATAACTCTATGAATGTGAAGAGACAACAGACTGTCGGTGGCACTCAGTCTCCACATGCTGATAGCAGCTTCACTCCAGGGTTTGCTAGTAAGAGCCATGCCCTGGGGGCCTTGCTCTTTAAGATCACAGAACCCTACTCCAGCACTGCGGGGAAACAAAAAGGATACAGGTATATAGGAATATATAACATTAGGCAGTCTGCTTGTTTGTGGTACAGCTCCTTCACTACACAAAACAAACAAACAAGCAAACAAAATAGAGTCCTTTACAATTTTACTCCATCATGCTACAGACCACCAGACAAGGGCAAAGTGCAGGGAGAAGGGGACAGGAGGAGAGTTATGCAAAGCTGGGGGCAGGGAGAAAGGGGGGGGAAGAACTCCTGGCACCTCACAAAAATAATAATAAAGATAATCCACACAGGCAGAACAAAAAATTCCAAACCCTCTGCTCCCCTCCCCAGCTCGGTGGGCTGTGCGTGCGGGGCGGCCCCCAGGAGGGGGCAGAGCGGTGAGCGACGGCTCCCTCAGCCTGGGGGGGTCACGGTGAGAAGCGCGGGGCTCGAAGACCCCCACGCCCAAGGGAGGGACGGCGGGCAGCCCCTTCCCCATCTCTCCACGCCACCGCCGAAGGCTGCCAACCCTCCGCCCTCCTCCCAGCTCCCGTGAGGAGCCGCAGCGCGGTCCCGCAGGCCCAGGCTGACCAGGCCGCGGCCCACCTTTCTCTCAGACTCATTGTTTCATTGTGTGTTTTTTATTGTAATTCTGTATATCTGTTTTTAAAAGAAAAGCTACACCAGCCAGTTTCTCACCAATTTCATAATAAAAAT
>JANHGO010000063.1:10563349-10577021 GCA_024606505.1 Aquila spilogaster | reverse complement strand
AGCCATGGCTGACCCCACCAAGTGCTAGTTAGAGCCCTGCTTTGAACAAGTGCTTGGACCAGAGACCTCCAGAAGTCCCCTCTGACCATTATACTTACAACTCCATGATCTCATTTATTCCTGTGATATGCTTCCAGCAACTATAGCCTTGTTTATAAAATTATCCTCAGACATGATGAAGTCAATAAGTCTTTGGAAAAATAATGATCCATAGATGACATTAGTACAGACTTTCCTATAAATAGACAGGTGTTATCAATAGACTACAGTGCTAGCAGCTCCAACAGTTCTGAAATCACAAATATTTAATGTTAAAACTATTTTAATCAGCTGGTGCCAAATATTTTAAAAAATGAACTACAGAGAAAACAGAAATTGCATACCTAAGCTTACTGAATTTAAATATGCTGCCAAACACTATCCCATGGTCACCTTCGTAGATTCACTAATAATGTTCTTCCAGAAAAAAACCCCTTCAATATTGTAATCTTATGCCAGTATCTTTAAGAACAACCAATATGAAACATTATTTTCACTTAGCTTGCTTGTAGAAGCTCCCTCAAATTTGAAAAAGGCAGTAGAATGTTTCCAACAAGGCATAATTTTGAACATGAAATTTTTAAAATGTCACTCTTGAGCAATACACAAAGATGCTTTACATTTAAGGATAGCCTACAGATTTTAAGTCTCTATTTTTCTCTAGCAAGTCTCAATTTTGTTTCCTCCCAGTATTAAATATAGCTTTTCAAATCCTAATAAACCAAATACAGAAGATGGACAGTATGACCCAAACGGTTCTTTTGTTACACTACAAATGTAAAGCATTAGTGATAATCAGAATTAAGGCAATTACAGTAAACAAACAGTTTGACAGTAATTTAGGAGTCGGACTGGTTCTTACAACTCACTCCTAGGACCACACAGATCAAGCAACAATTCAATGCAATAGAGAAAACAACTTAGTGAAGGGGAAACCTACGTCATTATCTGACATTAAAATGCTGCTTTTGGGGTACTTTTGGTCCAGCGAACCTTGAATTATCTCATACTGCCACTGAGTTTCAAAATAAGAACAAGAGGTACTCAATTTAATCAATAAGACCAGTAGCTGAAATGAACTCTCTTCCTTGCACTGACTGGTGTTTTTCACACCCTTTGGTTAACTAACCAATGCATTCATCTAAAAAAACCCAAAAACCTACACCCACATTAGTGGTTAGTGTGCTGCAAGAGGAGGAGATCTGCAAAACAAAATAGTTTGTGCTGAAGACAATATTCAAGCTACATGTATTCCAGGGGATCTCACTTCAGAATAAGCTCTAGTCCTCCCTATGGTCTAAATACCCTTAACCAAATGCATTAGCTGAGTCCAGAAGCAGACCCTGCAATTTTGTTTCATCCAAAATAGTTGATTTGCATGTTCAGCAGTATCAGCAGCAAAGAATGCCATTATCCAGCCTATAGTGATAGGCATTCTGGAGATAATGCACAGTTATTCCAAAGTTAATCCCAAAGCAATTTTTATTAGCTGCATTTTAAGTCACAGAACCTAAACACTTAAATTTTATGCATGCCTGCAAAATACAGGTAATGCATGAATGCAACAATTACATGCAGCCAAGATCTTCATCACACCTCAAACAGAAAACACCTGCGTAATAACAACATAATTTAGTGCAATTTAGTACTGCTTTATAATTATCTTAATGAGAGAGGCTGTTGCACAATGACCATTCCAAAAACATGAGAGAATACTCACGCCACAGAGCCTGACTAGTGGTGCACTTTCAGGATGGTTTAAATTGAACTTGGTAAGAGCACTGTGGCAGAAGAGTAGTCCTGCTCTCTCTGCCTTCCTGCTGAGGGATTCCTGCTTCCTCCACTGTTACAGGAATTTTATGATTTCATGATGCAAGTTACCACTATATTAGCTGCAAACTAATCCTGGAAAAAAAAAAAAAAAAAAAAAAAAGATCAGTTTTCTGCTAGAGTAAGGTTGCTGATCTCAGTTAATGGATGGCAGTACAATCCTTAGCACCGACAGGAAGAAGGTACTGTGTAGGGCAGGACTGCCTCTTTTGGTGGTAATAGAGTGCTAAATCCATACAGGTGAATTGTTTAACCACAACAGGAACCTTTCCCTACCCACACCCCCCCGCAAGAAAAAAGACAGCAATTCTTACGACCTCCGATATCAACATTTTGAGTAGGGAACAGTAACATGAGCAAGCTGTGTATGTCACAGACACAGTAAACAACAACAAAAATTAATTTGGCAAAATCATGCTCCCTTAAAGGTAGCATCAACTTTACAACCATTTAGATGTAGCTTCAATACTTCCATTCCTTGCAACAGGAAACTGACATTTGAAAAAAAAAAAAAAAAAACCCAAACCAGCAGAGGAACACCAAGTTGCCTTTCACTCTGTGCATCAAAGTTCACCCCAACTGCAAATCTGAAAGCCATCCTTTGGCATTTTTTGTTAACACTGCATGTTAACATGGAGCTGTTCCCACAGACTTCTATGCCAAACAGTCAGCAGACTCCACCTCCACGGAAATCAACTGAGCAGGACTTACATGGCAATCACTTTTCCTAAATGCTGGAGGGAGTTAGAAGTCTGTCTTACATTACCAATGCTCCACCTGCTGGTATGTGGACAGTACAGATTAGTCCAGAAAACATCCTGACCTTGAAGAGGCAAAGACAAACCAAAAGAATGCAAGAATAAACAAAAATATTTCCAAGTAGTCGGTAGCATCTAAAGCACCCAAGGCAAAACCTCCCCTGAAGAACTTGGTAGTATAATACATTTTTTCAGGAATATTAGTATTCGCAACATTTGAGAAAACCTCTAATCAAGGATGTGGTTCAATCCTCCTTTGATGGCTGGCCATCTACTAACACATGAACATTATTTACTTCATTAGGTCAAGGGTACAGCTCTGCAGAAAAGTTTGCATGAGAGATGCAAGCCAAGCCCAAAAGTGGAGCTCCCACACATAAACATCATTAAGGCTGGAGTTTCTACATGAATTTGATTTTATCGGGATTTTAAAGTGAACTTTACTAGAGCCCAAAATAAAATATCATTAAAGCCAGGCATCTCCCCAAAACAAATGAGCCAAAAAAACCCCAAACCAACAAACGGTGCCCACCTCATTTCACCACATTTACATATGAAAAATAATGTGTTTACAAAAATACAAAATAAGCAAACGTGTGGCTCTTCATAGGAATCCTGCCATACTCACTTCATAAACCAGATGGTGTTCCCTGAAAGCGTTTTGAAAAGCAAGGATGCTGCAGTCCTTAAGACTTATTTCACCTGTTGAAAGCACTGAAATATATCTTCATTCAGCTTTCCACAACAGCTATCATCTGTTTCAATTGTTTTTTTATAATCCAAAGAAACCAGGATAGGTAACTGAAGAAAACTCTCAAGGTGCTTGGAGACTGACTTAACTTGTAAATCAGCTATTTTCTTCAACCTCTCCTACGTTGTTTACCTGCAAGTCTGAGACAAGTTACTGAAAGCACTTTTTACAGACACCCACTACTTCTTTATTTGAGTGACCAACAGCAAATTCTCAAGTCAGTTTTGCAGAACTGTTGTATTTCAAGCAGAAGTCAGTGGAGACCATAGTAGCTCAACAGAAATCTTGTAGAAACATCAAGAAATTCTTCTAAAGAATCAATTCAATTAAAAAAAAAAAATTAAAAAAATCAATTTCATGTGCAGTCTGTAATCTTCTTTCAACATGAAGAATTAAAATGTAACTTGTACTAGAATAATAAGCATCAGCCATGGCACTTCTAGAACAAATACGTACTGTGAAAATAGTTAAATAAAAATTAAGCTGTACAACGGGACCAGTGACGGTACACTTAAGGAAATGCTGCAAATACAGGCTTCCAGTCATTGTATAAAATAAACTGAAGCACCAACAACAGACCAAAACTTACCGCCCTTCCACAAGGCCACAAAAAGGCAGCTGCCTTAGGCTCCACTTTAATGCAATAGAGTATCATAGTTGACGATATTTGTCAAGCTCTGTATGCAAATGCAATCTCACATTTAATCTTTCAAATTCCAACTTAACTACAATACTATTTAAAAGTAGAACACCTCAAACTAATTATTCTCCAACTTAAAAGACAGGAAACATCACAGAGTTACCAATAAACACAGTGCTTCAGTCTCCAATGAGCTGAAAGTCCTATATGTGCAAAGATTAACCTCACAGCTAAAATAACTTGACTCTACAGCGTGTGAAGGAATGACTGAAGCAGACACCCACATAATTCAAGTTAACAGCATATTATAAATGGGCTAAACTATTAAGGAAAATTCTGCAATAGTAGATTTGTAGTGTACCAGTAAATTGACAGAAAACCAGTATTCACCTTTTCATTTAAAGCAGGTGACTTAGGAAAAACATCCCCCTTTTCACAAAAAGAAAAATAATTAACGATTAATAATCTTTGAGAACTGCAGCAGAGGTTTGGTTTTATTGGGATGCCTGGTATTCTTAGGAGAAATTTAAAAGTAATACTATGCGTAACAGCAATTCAAGCTGTGTAAATAAAGGTCTTGTTTCTTAATTTACATGTAAGCAAGAAGACAGGTATCATTAACCACAACAACAAGGAACTTCACATGAAAATTTGTGTTGTGTAAGAAAGAGCAACAAATAAACCAGTACTACTCCCTGATACTGTAGTACACAACTTCACATTAACATACAGCTTCAATCAGTTTGTTAGAACCAAGGAATGTTAACTACATAGATTCATTTCACTTTCCTGAGATTTTACTGCTTCTAGTTAATATTTGGCATAACCTGACTTTTAACTGAACCACCAGCTTAGCAGTTCCTGATCCAGCTAGTGTGTTTATCAAGACAAGTCATTTAATCACCGTATTCAAAGTGGAAAAAACTCATTGTAAAATTTTGATAAGGCTTTTGAACTCAAAGCAATCATACAGGCTGAAATCAAACGAAGAATACAAGACCAGACAATCATGCCTAATCACATAATATCTGTGGATATCAACAACTACATTTATTTTGTAATTAATAATATTAGAAGCATTGGATCAGATGTGGCAACTCATTTTTCAAGTTACAGAGTAATTGAAAAAAATCAGAGGAAAGAGTCAAAATAGATAGATGTGTATTTTAAGCAAAGAAAACATCACTAGTTTCCTTGTTAAAGAATCCATCTTATATCACAGCTGATTCAAGTTTTGAACATGGCAAGCCCTGTTTAGTATTATATTTTTATTTTCTGCTATAAAGGCTAGAGATACAGCATACCAATCTTCATAAAGCTCTAGAAGTCACCTTAATTTTCCTTGATATTTCCTTGAAATACTCCCTTGATATATTCAGAACAGATAAGGGACAGGTTGCAGAAGACCTAGCTTCCCTGATACCAGAACATTCCCAGTGTTCCAGTGACCTCAAAGTGCCTCATCCTGTCAGCAGACAGCTTAGTTATCCCACAGCAAAGGGCTGTGAAAAAGATGTCCTTGACCTACAGGGAGGTCAGAGAGTTAGGCTCATAGAACCACCATCAAGAAAAACATTGCTGAAAACACTGCCTTTGTCTTACTGGGATAAAGTACACACCTGTCAAACTAATATTAAAAATTAGTTAGCAGTACTATTTCTTGTCTTAACCTAATTTGATGGAAAAAATGTGTTTACTTATCCTTCTAGAAGCACGGGCAATATTGATTACTCTTAAGTTAAAGTTTTACTGATTAAGTTTTCTGAACAATAATTTAAAGATGAGCAAAACTCCAAAAGAAGTAGATTGAGGAGCAATGCTGAGAAAGAATATTTATTTACAAGCACGATCCATACATAATCAGATCATTTAGTTACCAAGTTTATCAGCAGTGATGATAATATATCACGTGGTCTCTCTAAAAAGCTAAAGATACCCTCAGAAAACATGATTAACAATACACATTACACTAAGCATATGAGTATGTTGTAAAAATGTTAAGTTAAAATAATGATGCCTATCAAATATGGACCAGTCAGCCAGCAGAACGAACATGGATAAAAACAAAAAGCAACAGTCTTTAAGCACAAAGGTGCCCATCTCTAGGAAGAGCCACAAACAACACACAACTTTCATGGCCCCAGCCACAATGCTAGTAAGGATGAGGCAAAAGAAAGGAAGACATGATGGAAAACTCACAGCAATTTCAACTTTAAATACTTCATCAAAGCTAACACTGATTAGCCTAGCAAGACTATTGCTATGAGTACTGACTCTCAGGGTCCAACAGCTGAGACATGCATTAGAAATTCTAGCTAACAGCAGCTAAACAGCTAGACAAGTGACCATTTGCTTAAACCAGAACAGTGTTTGCAGACTGTTCTAGTTTTACCCTTTCGTTTCCAATTTCTATCTTACTAAATAACTCTGTCCTCTATTTTACTGTTCCGTTTGTCTGGTACGGCTGAGGATATGGGGAAAGGAGACAGTTTAGTGAAAGTTAAGAAAAAATACCCTGTGCCAGAAGCCCCAAGCAGTATGTACTCTGGGATATATGCTTAGGAAGTGCATGCATTAGGAGCATTTTCTGCCAAGCAGCAGAGGGTCAGCAGGGCATCTTCTGTTGCCAAGCATCAGCTTTGGGAAACAGTACTTTCCAGAAGGCGCAAATTTGAGCTTTTTCTGTAGGTTATCAACAGTACACAACACACCTCACCAGTCACCCAAAACTACGAACTCACACTGTGATTTCTGCATATAGAAGTACTCAGCCAGTGCACTGAACACTCCAAATGATGAACTGAGCAGTTTAAGATAATGCATAGAGAAGAGCTCAGTCTTCAGGAACACTTATGAACACTTTGAACATCAGAAGAATGACGACCCTGTATTTGGCTGAACCATGCTGTATCTGCGGAGAAAACAATGAAGTGAATGAAGAAAGTCCTCTGAGGCTCATCTGACATTTTGATTTATTATACTCATGTTAAGTCTCCAACGTTCATTCTGTACACAGCTCTGACACAGTGAAAGATTTGTTTTGGACTAACTTATTTTATTTCTATATTCTTTATATAAAATGTCCATGTTCTTACAAATTCCGCTAATACCACTTTGATATCTAACATTGTGTTGATTCAGTGTGAAACACAAGAATTAAACAGCCTTTTAGTAGTTTAGCTTCCTCATTCCCACAGGATTCAACATGCCCTCAGACATGAAACAATCTTATCTGGGGCACTTCTTGTGAATATTTTAATCTTTTTTCCTTTATCTGTCTAACCTTCATTTCTGCAGAAGTATAGACCTAATTCCCTCAACCTTCTTGTGCTGTTAGAACTCTTTACTGGTGTTGTTCAGACTGAGGCATCCTAAGACAACAGTATACAAGGAGCAAACCGATATTACTGAAGGGTAACTTCAGGCACATAAAACTTATCTGTACTACATAAATTTTAAACTGCAGGGTGGGTTGTGCTTCTTCTCATTAAGTGCCTGCTCAGACAAAGCAATGCCTCTTTATTGGGTAGTAGGGCATTCTCCAGTTAGACCAGTTCATTGCTGTTGTAACTTATGGAACTCCCTAAAAAAGAAAAAGTAGGAACATTTTGAAACAAATATAAACAGGAAAGACTGAGATTGCTAGTGTGTTGATGAAGTTACCAACAGGCTGATCAACAGGATCTCAATATACTCTCTTCCATGTACACCTTATTATTATTATAAATTGGTATTATAACCTTTTTGAAGCATGAATCAGTGGGGGAGGAGTTTTTCCATTTCTGGCTTTTTTTTTTTTTTTTTTTTTAAATAATCCTTAGCATTGTGCTAGGGATCAATCATTCATCAGTACAACCATCCTTTTGTTCTTTACCTTCATCACTCTAATAGTGCATCCAAGCATCAATCTGGAAAAGATCACTAAGCCAGGCAATGAACAGTTAGGCTAGACAGCTATCCAAAAAGTTTTCAAACAAACTAGATAAAATGAATTATGTAAACAAATTATCACAAATACATCTTGCTACCTTCTAGACCATTTAAAAAAAACCCACCAAACATATATTGTCACACAGCACATCCGTATTTTCCAGGCACTAACATTTTAGATCATTTTAATATTATTCCATGTTACGCATGCCAAAGATAGATCTGAATAAACTTGCAGGTGAAGTCTATAAAACTGAACAGTTTTTTTTAAGGTTTTCCAGTCCAGATAGGTCTGAAAGTACTGATCTTTTTACTCATGCCAGAAGTTCCCTCTGACAATGGCAGACATGCTTTCACCATTATATATGCTTCCAGCTACAAGATTTTTACCTCGTTGTTCCATAGATCACAACAGGAAAAGTCCCCATCATGTTAACTAAACCAAAAACACAAGCAGCATGCAAACAGCGTACTCACTTGCACAGTCTATTCAGCTTGTTCTCAATCTGATTATTCACCTGTTTTGTACTGACTGCCATCTGCCCACTCCTCCTCCTGTCTGTCTCTGACACAGACTTTGTGCCATCTTGTAAGTGTTTGGGGTTTTTTATAGCACCTTCCTGCACACTTCTTTCAGGTCACTGATACATCCAGTGAATAAACTTAATTGCAAGACTGTTTCCTGGGGCTCCCCAATCATGACATTCCAAATCGACTCCAATGGAGAGAAGGTTTTGCTGTGTAACACATTTAAAAAAACATATATACTTATTTCCTATCTTTAAATATATTTTTATACATAAAATATGTATGCAGATAAATTCTACTGTTAAATATGTATAGAAATATATTTACACACATATTTAAGACAGGAAATAGATTCAAGACCAAGTCAGCCACTACTCACACTTATTTTCCCATTTAAACTGCAGGATGAGCACCAATCACCAGTAGATACGTACAAGAATAAGCATGCAGGTATTTTTATTTTAGGCAAACAATCCACTGCTTCATAGAACTTGACAGTTGTCTCCATTAACTCTATGGCTGTTGTAGCCAAATCTTATCTTGTGTTGAAAAGGATGCTGGGATTAGTTATGTAGTTCCAGTCTGCCCCTTTTATTAGTATCAGGAGTGTTCGTTTCCTAAGTTGTACATGACAGTTGCTTAAAACTCCATCTGGCTTTTTTGATTTACACCAGGAACTTCCGTGCTAAGCGTTTGTGAGTATATTAACTGCACTGATTATTTTTTTCTCCTCTGCTAAAGTAAAAAAATAAAGTTTTCAACAAAATGCTTAAATACGAACGAACATGTAAATGCCTGTTAGCATTTGGAAATTTAGGAAGTAACAAAGAAAGATTCTGTGCTTCTTTACATAAGAAGGGTTTGTTTAAAAAAAAAAAAGTGGAAAAATAAATCCAAAAGAGCCTTGACTTTACTTTGTCTGCCACTGACCTTTAGACCTGACACCCACTGTATCCTGTGGGAAATTTTTTCCAAGAGCCAACTTTCTTATAAATATTTTAGCAGATTTAAGCATCCAGACTACATTTTATTTGCCTACATCTACAGAATGAAAAGGCTATTGAATAATGACAACATATACGTGGACTTTCATATTCATATAAGTATCTGTAAAGCAATAAAATATAATGTAATGGAATCTTGAATGTGCTACATGCAGGTGTTTTTGAAGTTTTTTTTTTTTTAATGAGGTTTACTCTTACAGTTGCTAAAACTCTCTAAAATGCATATAACTGCATTGCTGTCCATTTTCCTGCATATGGTTTTAAAACACATTTGCATATTCTCCAAAAATAACAAAAGCACTAGAAAAAGCCCGTGCATTCCTAGATTTGTGTGATAAAAGCAATAGTGATAATTCAATTCCCTACTGAAAATGAAAATTCAAGTCCCTCTTAGATGTTTTGCCAAGAAATCTCCTTAAACTCTGCAAGAACAGTTCACGTACAGGAATTTGTTTAGCTTTTAAGCGTCAAAGCACTGCACCTGTTCCTTTTCAGATAACCAGTCTCCTTGTCAAGTCTTATATTCCTCTTGTTTCTCCATTAGAATGAAAAATTGTTTCGTGCAGCATGGAACATATCACTTGTGGAAAGTCACAAGGAAGATTTCTTCGTTACTTCTACAGGCCACATCAGCACTCCTCTCCAGGTGTGCTTCTCTTTCACATCAACCCTTCTTCCCTACTGTATATGGTTCCACTGCAGAGCTATACATCTTGTATAGTCCTGTACATGACTGTGCTACATCAGCGCTCATAGCGAAACCTTCCAGCTGTTCAAAACAAGCCATGGAGCCAGACAAGGACAACCACATTCACCAAGACAGGTAAGCAGGAATTTGGCTCCCTCACACTACTAGAACACTTACAAAAGGGACTAGAGTATATTTAAGAAACACTTTTTTTTTTTTTTTAACTGAAACATTAGGTACTATTCAAAGAAGGTGCCCAATTTACTTAGAATTAAACTATAAACACTGTTACTGCAGGATTTTATGCAGCAAGTTTCAGCTAGATTTAACAAGCAAGAAAAACAGAAGGAATGTTTGTTTTCGAGAGCTTGTAACAGAGGGTTTGCTTCAATTTCACCCATCAAGTGACAGTAACTTCCTTATGCATGACTAAATGCTAACTACAACAAGTTTAAAGCATCAGTATCTGAAGGCACAATTCCTCTCGAAGACCTTGTAACAAGGAGTGCACAGTAATAGTATATAAAAACCTTTATCTTCCAGTCTTAATATTATCAAAGCTTCTGTTGAAACTTTAGTCCTTTGGTTTTTATGGCTGTTTTATCACCAGACATCAAAACTGCATTAGTGGTCCATCTATGTATGATACAGATCACGGCTTCTGTCCAGTAAAACCTCTCACTATTAATCTCCACAGCCACATTACTTCACAGTGGTTACAGTTCCCATTACCAAAAGGAGCAGGGGGACAAGCTGGGTCTCACTCCAAGTTACTCCTCTGATGTCTCCTAGGAAGACAGCATTATGCTCCTGGCATAGATCTCTTCGGCATGCTCATAAGAAATTTGCATGTAGACATTTGAGACAACAAGCAGCCAGTAACTATTCAGCTCTCAAACCCTACAGTAAGATAACGCCAATGAATTTTCATGCATGAGAACAGCAGGACAGGATGTACAGTGCAAGCTTACATAAGACACAAGGCACTGCTGGGAACCAACAGAAGTGAATAGCATAAATGGCTCAGGAAAATGCTGATGTCACTCGTATACGTTTGGGTTGCGCCAGCCAAGTTTCTCTGATCCTAAAACTAGCCTTTCTAGCTGTTTGTAAAACCTCACAGTTTGCTTTGTTTTACTGAGATCTTGAAAAAGAGCTTGTTTTCAAAACCCCATGTTTCTTCCTAGTATTAAGAACAGAGATAAAATAAAATCCAAGAAGACTCTAGATTTACTGTAGCACTTAGAATCTAAAGAAAAACAGAAAACGTAATGGAGAACGGGAAAAAGCATGTAATTATGTACACAAATACTTGTTCCTAATACTTACTGAAAAAATAGTTCAGGCACAACTTATCTGTTTTAAAATATGACCTCTGCAAACCTACTAAGGTCAATGAGACTTAGAGTAGTTACTCAGTGAGCCCTGCTTGCATAAATTAAGGACGCCTAAGGGTAGCTATGAAACCAGGTATTTGATTTTTCCAGGGCACCTACATATTATGAATTAACAATGAATTGCCATTTTACCAGAGCAGCTTTCAGTTTTGTTAAGGAGGAGAAAAAAAAAAAAAAAAAAAAATTAAAAAAAAAAAATCAAACAACCCCAACTGTATTGAGCTTGCCTCTTCCTCAACTCATAAAAGCTTTCCTATTTAATGTTAAAACTGATTATAGAAGTTTCATATTAACTTGAGTACACAAGTGAGAACCTACAGATCAAATTACTTTAAAAAAGCCCCTAAGATCTCAGTCAGATAGTGCTTCTTCCTGGTGTATTCTTCTACAATAGATTTAAAAAGGAAAAAAAAAAAAAGGCACACAGAAGTAATCTAGCTGCACAAGTTAGCATAAAGCAAAACTGTAAAGAGGGAAAACTTAGCTCACGCAGGCCAGTATTCACAGCAGCAGCAGTAACTCCCAGCTCTGTGCTTCGCTGCTTTCACCTGTTACTGCAGTGGCTGCACACCGCTTCAGAGCAGTGTGTGAACCATGACAGGTAATTCTTTCACAGTTCTAGGATTCCTGTATCAAAGTTTTTGCCTATGACATACTTAAGGCATTTGATTTTCTAGAGAGCATCATACAAGGTGAAAGGGAAAATACTGTTCCTGAAACTGAACTACTTAGTTTATCTGTCATTACACATGTAATGAACTTACTGTGACTCCCTTTAGTATTTTCTTGCAAATACAGAGGCACCCTGAGATAGCATCAAGTTAATGCAACTACCCAACTGTGGCAAGTACAACTGAATGGTATCACAGTAAGTTAAAAACCAATACCAGAAGTAATTTCTTTATCAGATCAAGTATATCAGAATACCTCTTTTCCAGTTCCCTACCAAAACACCAAATCTAACACCATGTAGCTCAGAGATGCCAACTATCAGAGATAATCAGCCACATTAGAAATTCACAAGGTTTCCTTAGCAGTGGAAGAGGACACCAGCTTTGTTCTAGGCAAACAGGAGGGGAAAACACACCCACAAACTGTTTGCACTGTGGAATGGCTGTTCTTTGAAAGCATATCAGTGCACACTGTCCATAAAAATATGAAGTGTAAGATGATGACACAGGTTATTAAACATCTTTTTAAACAAGTGCCTATTTTCATCAAAGTGTAGCTACTACAGGAAAATTCTGCAAGCAAACCACTCGCATCTTGGCTAGACCCTCTATGCTTCTATAGTAGAAATAATACTGATATCTGCCTGTTATTACTAAAGCAGATAAGCATTTCACAGTCATTAGTATATTTATTCACAGTACGTTTTTGGAAAGCACCACTATTCCTGATTCATAAGCAAACAGAGGACTGATGCGGAAAGACTGATCCAAGGTCACAGAGTAAGTCTGTGGTAAAGTAGGAAACTTCACCTGGTTTTGCCTTCATGCAACTAATACTTTCTGTTAATGAGTCATTGCTGCTCCTCTAAATTATTCTTTGAGCGTGAAGAGACAACAGACTGCCTGTGGCATGCAAACTCTACATGCTAATAGCAGCTTCACTCCAGGGTTTTCTAAAAAAAAAAAAAAAAAAAAAATCACACCCAAGGCCCTTGTTCTATACTATGACAGAATCCTACTTCAGTGCTGGGCTGCTGTGGGGAAAAAAGGAGAGAGAGAGATAGAGATAAAAAATTAGGTAGTTTGCCTTGTTTGTGATCCAGCTCTCTCACTAGAGAAACAAAAAACAGCCCTTGAATAGTTTTACTCCCTTACGCTACAGACCACCGGGCAAGGGCAAAGTGCAGGGAGGAAGGGACAGTCAACTCGGGAGACAAGTTATGCAAAGCTAGGGGCCGGGGCGGGGGGCAGAAGTCCCACGGCCCACAAAAAAAAAAAAAACAAACCCAACAAAAAAAACCCCAAAAACCAAAAAAACCGCGGCCAACTTCTGTTCGCAGGTCAACGAGGTCAAAACGCGGTATTACCTTCAACCATCCTGGCCTCGGCGAAGAGATAGTTCAGCTGCTCACAAGACAGCTGCTGAACGGCTGCAG
>JANHGO010000063.1:10534445-10549851 GCA_024606505.1 Aquila spilogaster | reverse complement strand
CTCTCCAGGAAGGAAGTCTTAAAGGTGCAGGAGCAGGCTGTCTCACTGAGCCGCAAAAGGAGCTGGCAGGGAAGAGGACCGGTGTGGATGAACAGGGAGCTTTTCTTGAGGCTCCAGGAGAAAAAGAGAATCTACCTCCTGTGGAAGAAGGGATGAGCAACTCAGTTGCAATAATAAATAAAATTAATATTTATTATTAAATTTATTCGTTATCTGTCTGATATCCCTCAAGAGTGTGAAATCCACCATTGCATGCTCACTACAACCCCGGCAGCTTCCAGTCCTGATGTCACCAATCAGTTTCCTTGCATTGGTGAGCAACATGTCCAGCATTGCATCCCTCCTGGTGGGGTTGTCTATTACCTGGCTCAGGAATTTATCCTTGATACATTCCAGGGGCCTCTTGGATTGCCTACAGCTTGCTGTGCTACTTTTCCAGCAGATGTCAGAGCGGATGAAGTCCTCCAATAGGATGAGAGCCTGTGATTGTGATATCTCCTGTAGCTGGAGGAAGAAGGCTTCATCAACAGGCTATGCTTGATCAGATGACCTGTAGTAGACTCCAGTCACAGGGCTCTCTTTGTTGCCTCTGTCTCTAACTCACACATTTCTCACTCTACGTGTGCTGGAGTAATTTCGCTAGTGAAGTCTCTACTCACTTCTGAATATAACAGAGTCATCTGTCTCACTGAAAACTGGGAAAATAGTGTCCATTTTTAAGACTGTAATGCAGTTACCTTTAGTCACTACTTTCCTCTCTCTCTGCTGAATATATACGCTTTTACCATATTCTCTTTTTAATTATAAGGCCAGAAATCTTTAACTGTGATATATCATTTATCTTTGTAGTGTTAAACTTTCTCTCTATTTTTGTCTTACATTAGGACAACATCTGTGTACACTATGTAAGCCATGGTTCCCATCATTTTTTGATGAATGAATCTCCGCCAACCTTCAGTGTTCCTTGCAGAACATCATGTACTATTATTACCTAAAAATTAATTGGAAACATTAATGGAAACATTGCTTAATGTAGCTCCAGAGACTGGCTGTGAATTAATTACTACAGCTAACTCAAATCCATCTAGCATTTATTTTGAAACCGACAATGGTGGGCAGAAAGAGTGATCCAGGCCAGCAACTGATCTCCATCTGTAAAGGGTGGTGTGTGATGCTCTTTAACTGTGTCAGGCTGCTGCTGAAGGTCATATACAAAAAGTTTCGACATCAGCCATTTCTCCAAAGTTCCCTTCTCTTACAGGAAGTAGCTCATATTTCTTCTTTTACATAATTTATAATTTCAGATCTCTGAAGGTGTGCTTTTTATTTTTCTACAATGATCAATGAGGCAGTATCTATAGAATACAGTAAACAACAATGGGAACATTTTCTTGCACAAAGCTGACTGGCATGGTTGGTTCCATCTATATTTTTATATTCAAAACAGGATGGCCTCATCCAGGCTGGGGCTGTTTTGAGGCCTGGACCATGTCATGAAGGGTGTACAGGAATTGTTTGGGAAAATGCTTGTTGGCTGAGATAAGACCATAACTTTTCTAGCAATGTAAGATAGGGAGGATTCAGTCCCATTGCCCAGGAACTTTCTCTGCTTTGTTCTGTTCATCTGTATGGGTGTAACCTGCATGGCAACTCTGATGATTTATTTTAAAATAAATAAAATGATTTCTAAAAACAGGAGAAGGGAGGACCCTCAACTGTAAATCAAACAAAGCAACTCTGATACTTGGAAAGATATGGAAATAAATTATTTGATCATCCCAAGAGGATCATAAGCCTATAAGAAGCAGCCAACATGGATTTGTTAAGAACAAAGCATATCAGATTAATTCAGTTTAGCTCTTTGACCCAGTGGATAAAGGCAAAACAGTTTTGTCTTGGCTGTTGTAAAACTCTTGGCATAGCCCAATGGAGTGTCCTTGCTGAGAGTCTATGAAAATTGTCTAGCTGAGTACTATTTAACCCAGATGATACTCCACAGCAAAGTCCAGCTCATCAAGTTGTATGAAGACACTTCCTGTGATAAGGCATGAAAAAGTTTCCACTGTCTGGAGGAAGACGTGAGCTAAAGTGTCTGAGAAGGAGGAATGTCCTGATTCAGAGGAAATTCCAACAAAGCATGGAGCACAACTTCATTTAAAAGTTATGCTCAAAGAGAACTTTTTAATTTTTCATTTTCCGCCATTGAGGACGTTTGGGGCTGACAGGCTTGCCTGTTTCCAGTAGCATTGGATGTACTTGTTGCTAAGTTTCCTGATAATATAATAAATATAATATAATGATAAATGATAATATTATAATACAGAGCATACTTCCATGCAATTTGCTGAAGATAACAATCTGGGAAGAGATGCAGTTATTTTTGAAGACAGCGTTAGCATTCAAGTAATTGTGATAAACTTGGAGAAATAGTCTGTACTCAATGAAGTAAAGTCTGATATTGGTGAGCACAAAGTCTTTCATCTCTGAAGGAAAAACAAAAAGAAAAAAACTTCCTACGAAATAATGGATATCGGTTTATGCCCCAGTATAATACAAAAAGTCTGGGGCTGTGCTGGACCAAAGACTGCACAAAAGCCAACAGATAGATGCTGTTTAGCTGTTCTTGTGAGTATGTCACATGTAAAAGAGGAAAGGCTATTATTCCACTCTGTTAGTAGGGGCAGGACTTTTCTTGGGGTACACATCCTGTTTTGGGTACATATGCTTTAATAAGTAGGGCGTGTGCACATGCCTGCAGACATTGGTGTATACAGGGTGACAGGAGTGCTAAGAGATTTAGACAGCATGACCTGTCAAGAACGGGTGACCAATTAGAGTTTGTTTTGCTTAGTAAAGAGAACATCAAATGTGGATGTGGGAACATGCTTCAAACAGCTTACAGTGCTTCAGTACTTACTGTTTGTTCACCAGTCTGAAGTCAAGACATGAGAGCTGTTTGTTGCACATTCAAAGTAACTTTTTGTAAGTATAAGGAAAGACTTAGTAAGTAGAAGGATGATAACATACTGGGACACGTTACATAGAAGGCTCTGAAAGCCCGGAATGGAGGAAATAGGCATCCAGAGGGTATAGTTGTGTTTCATCACTCCTTGGAGTGGGAAGTGGTGAGATTTGAGTTCCTCTCTGGCTCCCTGCCTATTTCCCTGCTGTCTGTAACCTTCAACCACAGAGCAGTTTCTGGTGGCTACAAATGTGAGGAGGCTTTGGGTTTCTTTTTCTCTCTAGTCTGTTCCTATCTCTTAAGATTTTCTTAAACTCTCCATTGAATTTGCATTGATGATGTTTTCAAAGTAAGAATTGCTACTTGTTTTTGTCACTTGGTACTGTTATGACATTTTTTTTTCTTTTTATTGGCATGAATATTTAGTTCAGTTACTTCCAAAAGTTGGAATAGATCGTGACTTTATGGCTGAGTTTACACTATATCACCCTTCAGTTTCACATGCCAACATCACGGTAATGACATTACCTTCCTTTCTGGTGCTTGATGTAACAGTATATGCCTTCTGAATCCTTCCTGCCTTCCTTTATTACCACGTTCACATTCTGGAAGCTGTCCAGATCCATGGTTACAAGCCAAGCGAGTCTAGGGAGCGGAAAGGCAGTATTTTCTCTGCAGTCCTGGGCTGTCAGGTAAGGAGTTGCCAGCTCAGCAACAGTTTCCCTGATGAGGGCTTGCAGGCACAAAGCAGCTTGGCCAGATGGGGATGGATGGTGGAGCAGAATGAGACCTGAAGGACAGATGCAGCTCATGTCATTTCTTCAGCCTAAAGAAAAGGCAATAAGAAGTGATATGCAGCCTCCTCCTCCCTAATTTTTGACCTCCTCTGGCAGACGCATTGTGTTTTCAGGATTTGTCTATTCTTCCTGTGCTATATTTTTTATCATCTTTGATGAAATGAGTGTGCAGAAAATACAAGAGCCACAACAAAAGAAAGCAGTCAAAAGAGTATCCAGAAAAAAAAAGGGCAGCAATTTATTTCTTCAGGATTTTCTTTAATGTATCTCAGCTCCTCCACCCTCCTACTCTGATTAGCTGTTCTCCCCCACAGAAATTACATTAATTTGATGGCACATTTATTTTGAGCATGGTGACTTTTAAAAGAATGATTTTAAAGCTGAGGAAAATCCTATCGCTTCATGCCCAAGAAGTCAGGAGTTGTCATAACAAACACTGCCCTTTTCTAAACTGCCCCAATACAAATCTCCTTGTTTTTGTTTCCTCTGTGCCCTACTGGGGAGTGGAAATGGGGCTGTGGTCAACAGGAATGTGAACTTCCGAACCTGAGCTTTGTTTAAGCCTGCAGAGAAGGAAATTTGCCTTTGCAAGTCATCTGTGGCATTTTATAGCTTTAAGCATTGCATCCATTGTCCTAGTCTCTGTTGTTCAGTGCTAGCATGTCACGCACTCTGTATGCAAGTGGTGTGCATTGCGGATACATTTGTGTTGACTCTAGATTAGGAGTTGGACTCAGTGATCCTTATGAGTCTCTTCCAACTCAGGATATTCTATGATTTGATGATTTTCATTATTCCACAGACTGAAAACCCAGTCTACATGAGCTCAAACTGTACGAGACTTTTGCTTGTTGCAATGCATCCCAAATTTGCCTCATTTAAAAAATCTTCTGAAAATGTGTTTACCTGAGTTTTCCTTCCTACTTCATACTGAGTATGGAATAGGCTCTGTGTTCTTTTTTTTGTAGCAAAGTTGCTTTGTACATTTTAGTTTATTGTGAATTGAGCTTTTCAAGAGCAGGGGGGAGGAATTTGCATGTCTCTCAGCAATTATTTAAACATTATATATCTTTACATTTTGTGTAATTTAGAGAATAAGAGGGAGCTCTTATGCATACTCAGAAAATTTTTAGTTCTAAGTTTTTTTGAATATAATTTTTAACACTCAACAAATCTACATCTTAGCAAAAAGTTCAGAAATGTTCTGGAAATGCAGTGCAGAAAGGAGTACTGAAGCTTGGAGGAGCCAGGGATGCTCATGCCAGGGGTGCTCATAGAAGTAATGGTTTGGAGGATTCACAAACTGATGGTTGATGAGGCTGACCACCTGTCACATGAGCTCGGGTGAGGTGCCCAGCTTGGTGACAGGTGGTTTTCTTTCTGCGCATTAGCTTCGTTAGCAGAGACCCATTAATCAGTTTTAAATAAATGTCATTGTAAATAAAGAATCTGACCTGAATATGGCTGAGTGCTCAGTACCTCTGTCACTTTTTCAGTGAAGTTAGGGCTGCATGTGGTCTGTCTTGTTGAGAATTTGCTGCTCTTCTGTGAAGAAACAGAAAGAAACCATAAAAGGCAGAAAAAAATGTATTTTTTTTTTCCTGAAGAACATCTGACCTCATGAAAGGAAAGTTGTTGTCTCTCTTCAATTTGTTACCAGTGTAGTAAAAGAGATATTTAAATAGTATTTTCCCCTGACAATTCAGGAGAAATATAAAAATGAAGATGATGCAGATAAAAACACCAGTGTTCTCTAGTAACCTTCTCCCCATCTCAGGAAAATCCCCAAGCAAGCCAACCAAACTCCAAAACAAAACTAAGAAAACCAGGGTTGCTGTCTCATTGATGTAACAGAAAAAAAGAACAAGCCTGTCGAGGACTCTCTCGTTTTCTATACCATTCAATATGTCATTTTTGTGGAGCACTTTGTTCTGGTGGTGCCCCACTGAGATGGTAACAGTAATGATCTATCAGCATTGCCATGATAAACCTCAGCTTTATAACCTGGATGTGCACATTTGTTGTTACTTGTATTTGTTATAAGAACACCCCATTTTCTTTTTAATGACTTGATAATTTTTGAAGCGGAAAAATAAAAATGATTCAAGGAAGTGAAAAAAGAAAGCCAGTTTAAAAAAGAGTGGAGAATTCATAAATGACAGTATTATTATTAGTACAGCAGTAGTTTTATTTATATTACAATAATGCCCATGTAGTCTGTAGAATTGGATATTGTGCAGGCAACCTGAATTTTTTTAATGGATTTTTTGATGGTTAGAAGTGTTGGACAGAAAGACTTATGATTTCTTATTTATTTACTTGTTTGTTTATTGTCTTCTATAGTACCCTAGGGTCTGTCTGAGATTTGGCTTTTATTGTGATAGATGTTATATATGTACTCAATTATCTCAGTTATGAAAAGCACTTTAACGCATGCTTACCTTTTAAGAGGGAGCCAAAACGCTCACACTGGAAAAGAGCATTTTTGCAGAGCTGAGAACAAGCCTCATCCCATAAAACATATGAAACACTTATATCTTGCAAAGCCACGCTGTAGAGATGCAGCAGAGATATCTGAGTGGGCTCCAAATGTGCTGCTGTGTTTACATGGTGCTGAAGACATGAAGTATGAGCTTGGATGTTGAAAGCAATGCAGCCATGTTAATGCAAAACCCTGTCCATGCTAATACATAGAGTAGAACACTAGAATCAAAGAATTGTTTGTGTTGGAAGGGACCTTTAAAGGTCATCTAGTTCAACTCCCCTGCAATGAACATGGTGCTACCTAGTGTGAGTGAACTTCCAAGCTGATGGAGATCCTGCAGCTCTAGAGTCCAGTTCACTAAGGCCCTGAATGTAGTTTATCTTTGGCTCTGCTTTGCACATGGAGGATGAATGCCTTCATACTAAGGCTGAGCTCCTATATAATGAAGTAGGAGTAGGCTGCTATACCACTGCAAAGCCAAATAGAGGTTACAGCCTTTGTACTGACTAATGAAGGATCAAGTGTCCTTCTGATGACCTTAAAAAAGTAGTGAAAAGAAACAAAACGAGCAACTTTGCTCTTCATTTTTATGGAGAACATAGTCTGGATTGGGTACTCAAATGAGTAGCTTGTCTGGAACAGCAGACAGTGGGATCTCAGGATCATGTATACCACTGTTTCTTACACAGTTAGTAGCTCATCTCAGGCTCTCTCACTTATTAGTCCAGTGCTTTGCACAGAATCTGGTTTCCCAGAATCCTTCTTGGACAGATGGCTTAATACAGGCTAATTGCTTTTTTCTGCCCTCAACTGCTTGTCAGCAGAATCAGTCTACGATGTAGTTGAGGATAAAAGCAAACAAAGGCATTTAGTCACTTCTAATTTTAGCAATATACAGTTTATCCCCTTCTCAGCATTCCATCTTGAGCACAGCAGTGGCAAACTTAGGTAGATTTCTACTTTAGTTTTTGTAGATTAACCAAGATGTGTCAGGCTGGATTTAATCACACACATGCTAACTCTTTGGGTGAATGCAGCATGCAGACACTGTGTATTGGATTATTTTTCCTGTAGAGTTATGCACATTACTCATGTAGATTCACATTTAAACCTCCCTGTCTGATGATTCAGTGTGCTGCCTCTAAAGACTAAGTGAGCAGTGACTTTCATTAAAAAAAAAATCATAAATATACTTTACTGCTTGAACTTAGTGCAAATGCACAACTGACTCATTGACTCAATAGATGTAATTGCTCTCCAGGAGCCTTTATGGTCTATTGTTTCAATTATAAGTGAATTACATACTCTCCAAGTACTTACTCACTTTGCTTTCAAGGAGAGTGAAAAGATCAAGTCAAAGCAGGAAATTAGACAAAAAGGACAAAATTTTATTGAAACACTTCACCTTCTGAGTGAGGAAAGGAAACACATCAGGCACAATCTAAGTCATTCATGGATGACATATTTTATCTATCTGAAACCATTACAAGCCTGAAAATGTATAAATTCAGATTCTGAGAGGAAGGCAGAAACCAAATGTAGCATATATGTGGAAAAGACAAAAATTGTGATGGATGAGACAAGAAATAGAATTAAATAAGCTTCCTTCCTGAGATAAATGATCAGAAAAGGGGATAAGTAGCAAAAAGCACGGACCGGGATTAGATCCCTGAGAAGCTTTTGAAGTTTTTTCTTCTTTTCCTGAGCAGAAAAATCTTTTAGGATCTTCAGCTCTGGGTACCATATGCCAGCACTGGAAATCATGGTGTCCTTCAAGAACATATAGCAAATGTTAAAATCAGGCAGGAGAAGCAGAGATATGATATTACTGTGGAAGATAAGTCCTTTGGGTAGTAGCCCTCTGAGGACAAAGAAAACATAAGGTTTTGGAGAGAACTTTGAATGAGTTTCTCATAAATACAAGAAAAGAAATAGTCAATGATAAGAAAATAATGCACAAACAAGTAGCAAAAATATTCTGCATATTCCTCTATGAAGTCTCTGAGAAGGAAAAACATCATAATATTTCCAAATTTAAAAATGGAATTTAAAATACTGGTATTTTAACTTACATTTTATGGACAATAGTTTATTAGCTGAAATGTGAATGCTTACGTTTCACCCTTGTGATTTTTGATCAAAAGACCATCACTCATTTAATTTCCTAGGAGAGGATTTATAACTTTATTCCAGTGTACGGAATCCTGTGAAAAATCCCAGATTCAGGAGGAGTTAAAAATATAACATCACTGGAGACATCATTCTAGTATAGCATAGCTGTGTATACTGCCAACATCCCACAGCTACTGTGGAAAAAAAAAGGTTATTGAGGAAGTTCTTGGTGGAGGTTTTGTCTGCCCAGGGAGAGGATCGTCAGAGGTTATGGGGAAGCAGATGGAGAAAACATGGGATCCAGAGATGGCTTTGAGAATCATAGAATCATAAAGGTTGGAAAAGGCCTCTAAGATCATCTGTCCCACCTGTCCACCTACCACCAATATTACCCACTAAATCATGTCCCTAAGTACTACATCTACCCTTCCCTTAAATATCTCCAGGGATGTTGACTCCACCAATTCCCTGGGCTACTTGTTCCAATACATCACCACTCTTTCTGAGAAATTTTTCCTAATATCCCATCTGAATCTCCCCTGGCGCAACTTGAGGCTGTTACCTCTTGTCACTGTTACCTGGAGAAGAGGCCGACCCCCCATCTCACTACAGCCTCCCTTCAGGTCATTGTAGAGAGCAATATGTCTTCTCCAGACTAAGTAATCCCAGTTCCCTCAGCTGCTGCTCCTTCTTGGCCACCTGGGCACACTGCTGGCTCATGTTCAGCTGGCTGTCAGCTGACACCCCCAGATCCTTTTCCTCTGCGCAGTCACTCTGCCCCAGGCCTGTAGCATTGCCTGGGGTTGTTGTAACCAAAGTGCAGAACTTGGTCTCAGGCAGACTGACACTTCCCCCCAATGTGATGTCATCTGCAAACTTACTGAGGGTGTACTCAATTCCTTCATCCAAATCATCAATAATGATATTAAACAGAATGTGCCCCAGTACTGACCTCTAGGGAGCACCACTCCACTGGAGTCACCAGTGGGTTTAACTTCATTCACCACCACTCTCTGGGCCTGGCTCTCCAACCAGTTCTTTACTCAGCAAAGACTGTAGCTGTCCAAGCCATCGGCTGCCAACTTCTCTATGAGAATACTATGGCAGACAGTTTCAAGGCTTTGTTGAAGTCTAGACTATGTCAGCAGCCTTTCCCTCATCCACCAGATGGGTAACTTGATCACAGAAGGAGATCAGCTTGGTCAGGCAGTACTTGCCTTTCATGAACCTGTGCAGGCTGGGCCTGATCCCCCAGTTGTCCTGCACATGTTGTGTGATCTCACTCAAGATAATCTGCTCCATAGCCTTCCCTGGCACCAAGGTCAGGCTGACAGACCTATAGTTCCCCAAATCCTCCTTATGACCCTCCTTGTAGATAGCAAGCCTCCAGTCCTCTGGGACCTCTCCAGTTGACCAGGACCACCAATGCTGGAAAGTGGCTTGACAATCACTTCCACCAACTCCCTCAGCATCTTTGGGTGCATCCCATCTGGCCCCATGGGCTTGTGACAGTCCAGGTGAAATAATAGGTCTCAAACTGTTCCCACCTGAATCGTGGGGGATTTATTCTGCTCCTCATCCTAGGTTTCCAGGTCAGGGGGTAGAGTACCCTAGGGATAACTGGTCTGACTTTTAAAAACAGATGTGAAGAGGGCATTGAGAACCTCAGCCTTTTCCTTATCTTCGGTGGTCATGTTCCCTGCCACATCCAATAAGGGATGAAGATTCTCTTTGGCCTCCCTCTTATGGATAATGTATTTGTAAAAACATTTTTTGTTCATTCAATTCATTTACATTCATTTCATTTTGTTCACTTGTTCATTAGCATTTTTATTCAATTCTCTCTTACCCGTGGGACTAGCAGTAATGGAGACTTGAGGGGAAGTCTCCAACCCATATGCAGTGCTAAAATTCAAATTCAGAGACTTAGGGTGCATAGAACTAAGCTATGGCAGCTATACTCTGACTGGCAAATTGACTCAGTGTGCAAGGTCATTTTTTCTCTGTAGCATCTTCTGGAAGATTCATTTAAAGGAATTATCTAGGACAGTTACATTGTTTTCTCTAGTGAATACAGGGAAATCTATGCCTATCTGACTTCTGGGGACCGATGTTTACTACACTATGAACATACCCTCTTTGACCTGACTTCTGCTTTACAAAGCAAGCTTACCTCAATTTTTTTCTTTCCATTTTTTTTATCCCCTTTCTTTTTTCCCCCTAATGTTATTTGTTCACTACATGATCTTACTTTATCTTTTTGAAGTTTCTCACTAAAAATTTAGGTATCTCTGTTCTGGTACATTGCAGATAACTCCACTTAAAACCACACAGTCCCTTTGTAAATGGATAATGGGACCAGGAACTTGCTGTCCTCCTACAGCTTTTCTTGTGCTCCATAGAGTCTTTTCTATATCATGTACTATGGCAATTAAAACAATCTGACCCTACAATAATTTCTCATCTCTCCCAAACTTTTCAGTAAAATCCAACGTTAAATTGCGTGGATCACTAGATCTCTTAAGTGGTGGTTTATTCTCTGATAAGCCACTGGGCTGTGCTATTACTCTACATTTTAGGTGCTCATTTCTCTTATACCAGCTTCCAACACGTTATTCAGAACAATGACCGCTACTTATGGCAGACAATTTGGACAGTTTCATAAGAATCTGGTCAATAATTAATGTCCTGATAGCAAATAATGGGCTGGATTTTAGCTCAGCTGTAATTTTTGTTTTCCTTGTGTACCTCTAAACGCATACCATAAGCCTATTTCTGATGGATCAGAATCATTTTTAGGCTCATTAAAGCATCTAGTAATGCAGATTACTTGTAATTGAATGCTGCAGTCCAGCTACCACCTTTTTTGCAAGCAGATACTCTTTTCTCCATAGGTAAACATAAAATTAAATCCAGCTTTTAAAACAACAACAAAAACCCACAAAGAAAGAAACAAATAAAACCCCCAAACCAGCTCCTTCACTTCAGTGAATTTTTTGTCCATTTTTTTACACTGTTGACTCTTGCAGTTGATCTTAATCAGTGAACTTCCACATTCATCTCTGCATTACACAGTCATGGTTCTTAAAGGTGTTGCTCCGGAAAAATATGCAGCAGTCAATACACTAAAATATTAATAATATTTTAGCCAAAGAAAAAAGATCAAGAAAGTGGAAGTAGCCCACTCCTCTCTGACAGCCTGCTTGCTCCTTTTGATGTTCAAGGTTGTACTGTGTATCACTGTTATCTTTTCTTTTTGTTCTTTTTCCTAGTGATCAAGCTACAATACAAGGTGATCAAGATTCTGAGTCTGTGCTCATTGGCCTTTCGCCTTTGTCAGCCACTCAGCATCAGATTGTGTTCCTGGATAAAATCCTGGAAATTCTGTGTATGATTCACAAGAAAGCATGACTTTGTAATATACTCTGTCTTTCGTCCCTTTTTGAATTATCCACAATTTGAAAATTATTATATTCTTATTGTGCACATGCAGTGCACTGAGTCTGCTTGACTCGTGCCTTCTTACAGCTTTCAGATGACGGTAGTGGAGAGGCTGCACTGATCTCTGCTCTCTGGTGACAGCAACAGGACCCGAGGGAGTGGCATTGAGCTGTGTCAGGGAAGGGTCAGGAGGTGTTAGGAAAAGGTTCTTCACCAGTGGGCATGAAACAGGCTGCCCAGGGCAGTGGGCGCAGCCCTGGGCTGCTGGAATTCAAGGAGCATTTGGGCAATGCTCTAAGACATAGACTTTGAATTTTGTGTAGTTCTGTGTGGAGCCACTCGATGGTCCTTGTTGGTTCCTTCCAACTCGAGATATTTTATGACTGTGGCAGCATTAAATCAGGGAATAAACTTCATGTTCTTGAAATACTGTTTGAGGAGCGTAATGTCTTTGTTATTGTTCTGTATTTATACTGTGGCTAGGCTACTAATTATGGACTGAGAGCCCATTATGCAAAGTACTTTAAAACACAAAATCAGACAGTAATGGCCAATATTTCACAATTGAGTAGTTAACTTGAACAAGCTGTCAAAAGAGGTGGTGGGTGCCCTGTCCCTGGAGACGATAAAGGCCAGGCTGGACCAAGCTCTCTGCAACCTGATGTAGCTGTAGATGTCCCTGTTCATTGCAGGGGAGTTAGACTAGATGACCTTTAAAGGTCCCTTCCAACTCTAAGGATTCTACGACTCTGATTATGTACTGTTTAACACTTCTACTACTAGGTCTATAGATCAGGAAATTCAACAAGTTAGACATTATCCTGTGAGGTGGCAAATAGGACTGATTTAGGAAAGTGCCTGAATGTTTGTTTTATGTTTAATCTGGCAGCTAGTCCAGGGCTGTTAACATGTGAAAATGTTCTGAAATTCTCTGCAGCGACTGTAGTGATTTCACAGACGTGCTCACCCCAGCCAGCAGTGTCTTGAGAAGCTACAGACTCCATGGCCAAGGAATGAACCATCTTAGGTAACATTTCTACTCGTAGCATTCCTGGGGAATGATGTTTGAAAACTTGCTCTTACACTGACCATGCTGCAGAAGTTTCTCAGACATTTCAGGTTACAAGACTGTCTATCTATCAACCTGAGAAGCATTACAGTAACTATAGTAGCTATAATATCTTGAATATTGCATTAATTTTAATGTGCAGCTTGATCTGTAATTAGCCAACAACTTTCTCTTCAGCCAGCTATGACAATGATTACTAATTTTTTGCAGTGTGTTTATAGACCCAGTCACTAAAATATATGGAGTTCCTCATCTTTTTACTGCTGTCCTAGAGTATGTAATTATTTTAGTGGATCTAGGGACACAGCTGAAAATAATTATCTAACTATGTTATTAATAACACAGTAGCTTTTAAAAGCAAATTTGAAAATAGCTCATTTCCTTTTTTTCCATTAGCATTTATTCACTGTTTACATTATGCAAAGTTTGGACAGTAGAGTATGATATTCTTTATAGTTATTTTCACATTCTGATTCTTCACGACTACTATAATCTGGCTGCAAACATGTCTTTGAGAGGCAAAGAAATGACTGTTTTCACTGTGCTTTTGACTTTTCTCTGATCACATATTGCTCGTGATTTGTCTGTAGGCTTGATTTTCAACTTTGGTGCCAAATGTGGCCTTAATCTGGTACTCTGATGTCTTTTGGAGACACTGGTTTTGATACAGGCAAGTAAGTTTGTGGAGCCTCTTTGCCCTCTGAAAAAGGCTTTGGCATCCTTATACACAGACTTTGGCTTTCACACTAACATTTTCCTAGGGGGTTGGCTGCACTTGCCAAGGGTGTTGTCCTGAGGGACATGGCTCTTGAAAGTGCGTCACCCTGAGCTGCTGATGCGAAATCAGCTTATTCTCAAACAGCCTCTCTCTTCCAGAAAAGGAAAAAGCCTGATTTCCTGCTTCTAATCCTTTTTCACCCTTTCCTTAAAATAAATTAGATATTTCTGTGCTGCAGGGTCTGCCAGCAAGGACAGATTCTGCAGCCTCAAAGGACACTAGCTGCTGTTAGTCTCTGGCCTGCCTTTTTGCCACAGCTCTCCTTCTCTATATCAGGGCACTGTGAGCAAGCTGCTGAGACACCTAGATTTGGCCTTCCCTCTGTAACCACTCAGTGATGCACCAAATATCTTGGGTGATCGACTGATTCCATCTGATCTACTAATTTCTGTGTTCTGGGATGGGGCAGCTTTGAATCTATGTACAGATAGAGGCGTGAGAGGTTGGAGAGAAGCTGCATGGAAAGGGATCTGGGAGTTCTGGTTGACTGAAAATCAAATGTGAGCTACCTGCGTGCCCTGGCAGCCCAAAGGGTCAACTGTGCCCTGGGGTGCACTCGGCCCAGCACTACCACCAGGCGATGGGAAGGGTTGTCCCCTCTGATCTGTGCTGTGTGGCCTCACCTTGAGCATAGGGTGCAGTTCTGGGTGCCACCATATGGGAAGGATATAAACCTATCAGAGAGTGGTCTAAGCAGGGCTATGAAGATGATGAAGGGTCTGGAGCAGGCGTGTCCAACCTATGGCCCGTGGGCTGCATGTGGCCTGAGACAGTATATAGCCCCACTCCCTGCCCTGCACCATCACGGAGGTGGCTCTTCCCCAGCCTGTGGTAATAACCAAAACATCAGCCCACAGCTGATGATTAAGACAACTCATCTTAACTCAGTGCAGCCCAGGCAAGCCAAAAGGTTGGATACCCATAGCCTAGAGGGTAAGACGTGGGGAGTGGCTGCGGTGCCTGGGTGTGTTCAGCCCAGAGCAGAAGAGCTGAGGGGAGGCCTGATGGCAGCTGCAGCTCCTCACAGGGAGCAGAGCGGCAGCGCTGAGCTCGGCTCTCTGTGACAGCGACAGGGCCCGAGGGAACGGCATGGAGCTGTGTCAGGGGAGGGGCAGCTGGGGGTCAGGGAAAAGGTCTGCACCAGACGGTGGTCAGGCGGCCGGAGCTCAAAGCTCCCAGACATAGGATTTGAATTTTGGGTGGTCCTGTGTGGAGCCAGGAGCTGAATTCAATGCTCTTAGCTGGTCCCTTCCAGCTTGGGATATCCTGTGATTCTATGAATTTTCTAGAAATTGGCATCCTGGGCTTCTGGAGAAGAAAGTGCTAACGTAAGCTTCTCTTGGATGTCGATGTCGCAGATGCCCAGTTAGATATTGTAGCGAGGGGTGAGAAGAGAGTTTCCAGGCACTTTTCTGTGCAGTACAGTCAGTTGTGTGCTACTTTGATTCCTGGTGAATACTTTTCCATGTCCTTGCCAAACCAGTGCAAACTTCTCCTCTCTTAACCCAGCCTCCTCTTCATAAAATGAGAATTCTAAGTTGGAAACAAACTTGAGTAACTCTCATAAACAGAGCCTGTGTGAGTGCATTTTGTGAAGAGTACACTATGTGAGTCAGAGCTGCAAAAGCAAGGAGTTTATAGGAAGATCAAGTATGGGCATAGATGTTGGTTGCTTAATAGAGGACGTCACTGTCAGAGATTCTCCACTTTAAAGTGCAGTTATCATCTGGAAAGTGTAAAAGTGACATCCTGGTATGCCACA
>JANHGO010000063.1:10493835-10534345 GCA_024606505.1 Aquila spilogaster | reverse complement strand
TGAACTAATACAGGGGTGATTCAGGCTGTCGTAAGAGGGCTCCGTGGAGAACTGGTCTGTGATTTGCATTTGAAACAAGTATGGTTGAGGTTGCGCTACGTTGCCCTTTAGTATTGCATGCCAGCATCAGGGTAATAACATTACCTTCCTTGCTGGTGGCCAGTGTAATGCTATGTCTTTGCCTTCCAAATCCTTTCTGCCTTCACCATATTCACTCTCTGGAAGTTGGCCAGATCCACATCTGCAGGCTAAGGGGATCAGACAGGGTGAGAGAACAGAAAAACAGTGTTTTCTCTGCAGTCCTACACTCTCAGGTAGGAGCTGCCAGGTCAGCAACAGTTTCTCTGAGGAGGGCTCACAAACACAAAGCAGCTCGGCGAGGCAGAGATGGGTGGCTGGAGAAGCAGAAGTCCTGAAGGACAGATGCAGCTCACACCATTTCCCCATCCTAAAGAAAAGGCAATAAGAAGTGAATGCATAGCCTCTCTCCCTAATTCTAGACCTCCTCTGGCAGAGACATTATATTTTCAGGGTTTGCCTATTTCTTTGTTATATTTTTTAACATCTTTTATCAAATGAGTGTGAAGAACATATAAGAGCAACAAGAAAGCAAACACAACGGTATCCGGAAGAAAGGGCAGCAATTTCTTCCTTCGGGATATTCTTCTTAAGAAGATCTTAAGATCTCTCAGCTCCTCTACCCACCTACTTTGATTAGCTGTTCTCCCCCATGTCTGAAATTACATTAACTTGTTAGCACAGCCATTTTAGGCATGATGAGTTTCGCAACTACGGTTTTAAAGCCGAGGAAAATCCTATCAACTCATGCCCAAGCAGTCAGGAGTTGTCAAAACAGTCATTGATGTTTTCTGAACTGTGTCAATCTGCACCTTCTTGTATTTGTTTCCTCTGTGCCCTGCAGGAGAGTGGAAGTGGGGTTGTGGTCAACAGGCACATGACCTTCCCAACCTAAGCTTTGTTTAAGCCTAAAGAGAAGGGAATGTGACCTTTGGAAGTCATTTGCGGCATCTTGCAGTTGGCTTTAAGGTTTGCATCAGTTGTCCGAAATCCAACTTTTTGTTCAGTCGTAGCATGTCATGCACTCTGTGCGTGTAAGTGGTGTGCATACTAGTGATGCTGCATGAGTGCTCAGGACAGATACAAGCAGACACAGATGTATCACGCTGGCAGATTTCACAGATACATTTTCATTATGCCATAGATTGAAAAGCCATTCAACATGAGCTCAAGCTGTGCAAGACTCTTGCTCCTTGCAATGCACCCCAGATTTTTCTCTTAAAAAGCTTATGAAAATTATTCTTCCTGTGTTTTCCATCCTATACTGGATGTGGAATAGCTGTATTGTATTGCACTGCGTTCTTTTTTGCAGCCAAGTTGCTTTGTACACTTTATTAATGAATGGAGCTCTTCAGAAGCAGAGGGGGAGGCATTTGCACGTCTTTGAGGCAATTATCCAAAAACTGTATGAGGTATCTTAAGCTTTGTGTAATTCAAAAGCTAAGAGGGAGCCCTCATGCGTACTCCAAATTAGGAAATTTTGAGTTCTAAGGGGTTTTATTGTTATTTTTAAAATTCAGCAGAGCTATGTCTTAGCAAAAAGTTCATAAACTTTCTGGGAATGCCTGCAAAGGAGCAGCCAGTACAGGAAGGGGTACTGAAGCTTGGAGGAGCCAGGGATGCTCATGCCAGGGATGCTCATAGAAGTAATGGCTTGGAGGATTCAGTAACTGACGGTTGATGAGGTTGACCACCTGGCACACGAGCTTGGATGAGGTGCCCAGCTTGGTGACAGGTGGTTTTCTTCCTGAGTATTAGCTCTGTCAGCACAAACCCATTAATCAGTTTTAAATAAATGTCACTGTAAATACAGCATCTGGCCTGAATCCGGCAAAGTGCTAAGTACCTCCATCCCTTTTTCAATGAAGCTGGAGTTGCAGGTGGTCTGTCCTTTCGACAATTTGCTATTCTGTGAAGAAGCAGAAAGAAACTGTAAAAGGTTGTAAAAAGCCTATGTTTTTCCTAAAGAATATCTGACCTCATGAAAGGAAAGTTATAGTCTCTCTTCTCTTTGTTACCAGTATTGTAAAACTGGTATTTAAATAGTATTTTCTCCCTGACAATTCAGGGGAAATATAAAAATTAAAATGGTGCAGATAAAAGCAGCCACATTTTCTAGAACCTCCTCCCCACCTCTGAAAAATCACCAAACAAACCAACCAAACCAAAAAAGCAAACTAAGAAAACCAAGGTTGCTGGCTCATTGATGTAACAGTAAAAAAAAATCGGACCTACTGAGAAATTTCTTGTTATTTTCAGTACTGCTCGGTATGTCATTTTTGTGGAGCACTATGTTCTGGTGATGCCCTGCTGATGTGGTAACAGGAACGATCTATCAGCATTGCCATTATAAACCTCATTTTTATAACCTGGATGTGCACATTTGCTGTTACTTGGCATTTCTTATAAAAACATTGAATTTTCTTTTTAATGACTTGATAATTTTTAAAATAGAAAAATATAAAAGGTTTCAGAAAGCAAAAAAGAAAGGCAGTTTTAAAAAAGAGGGAATAATCTACAAATGGCAAGACTGTTAATTATTTTTAGTAGTAATAGCTGTAAGTTTTATTTGTATTGCAGTAGTGCCCATATACTCTGTAGAATTAGGTGCTGTACAAACACTTGAATCTTTTTAAATGGATTTAGTGCTGGGAGAAAGTGTTGGACTGAAAGCCTTATCAATTCTTATTTATTATTTTTTTGTCTTTGACAGTGCCCTAGTATCTGTCTGAGATTTGGCTTTTATTGTGATAGATGTCGTACATGTACTCAATTATCTCCATTGTGAAAAGCACTTTAACGCATGCTTACTTTTAAAAGGGAGCTGAAACACTCGCCGTGGGAAAGAGCATATTTGCGGAGCAGAGAACAAGCCTCATCACATAAAGCATATAAAGCACGTATTTCTTGCAAAGCCACACTGTAGAGGTACAGCAGAGATATCTGAGCAGCTTTCAGATGGGCTGCTGTGTTTATATGGTGCTGAAGACACGGGCTGTTGGCTCAGATGCTGGAAGCAGCGCAGCCATGTTAGTGCAAAACTCTTACTACACTAATCCGCAGGTACTCCATGGAGCTACCTAGTTTGGGTAGACTTCAAGCTGGTGAGACCATACAGCTGCTAGACCCCAACTCAGTGATGCCCTGAATATGTTTTTTCCTTGGCTCTGTCTTGCACAGGGGGGATGTATTCCTTCAGCCTAAGGCTAAATTCCTACAGATTGTGGTTGGGTTGGGCTGCTAGACCTGTGCAAAGCCCCCATGGAGTTTACAGTCTCTGCACTGCCTAATGAAGGAGCAGGTGTCCTATTGGTGACCCCAAAAAAGGCAGAGGGAAAAAAAAGAGCACTTTGCTCTCCATTTTGTGGAGAACATCATTTGGGTATTGGTACCCACTAAAAGTGGCTTGCCCAGGATCACAGAGGGTTACAGGGCACAGACACAGCTGGAGCATACACACAACTGTGTTTCTGACACAGTTAGCAGCTGATCCCAGGCTCCTTCATTTGTAGTCCAGTGCCTTGCATGGGATTTGATTTGTCAAGAATCCTTCTTGGATGGATGGCTTAATACAGTCTAATTGCTTTTTTCTGCCCTCAACTAAGCTTGTTAGCAGAGTCAGCCTATGATGTAGTTGAGGATAAAAGCAAACAAAGGAATTGAGGCACTTCTAATTTTAGTAATATGCAGTTTATCCCCTTCTCACTATCTAGTCTTGAGCACCGTGATCTCAAATTTACTTTAATTTTTACTTTAGTTTTTATAGATCAACTATTATGTCTCAGGCTGGTTCTAATCACACACGTACTAACTCTTTGGTTGGATGCAGCATGCCCAGACAAAGCATATTGCTCTCTTTTTTCATGATGGGTCACGCACACTGCTCATGTAGATTCACATTTAAGCCTCCCTGTCTCATGATGCATTGTGCTGCCTCTAAAGACTAAGTGAGCAGTAACTTTCATTAAAAAAAAAATCATAAATATATTTTACTACTTGGACTTAGTGCAAATGCACAACCGACTTGTTGGCTCGATAGATGTAATTGCTCTCAAGGAGCCTTTATGGTCTATTGTTTCAATTATAAGTGAATTACATAGTCCCCAAGTACTTACTCACTCTGCTTTCAAGGAGAGTGAAAAGACCAAGTCAAAGCAGGAAATTAGACAAAAAGGACATCATTTTATTGAAACTCTTCACCTTCCGAGTGAGGAAGGGAAGCACATCAAGACCAGTCCAAGCCGTTCGTGAATGACATATTCTATCCATCTGAAACTATTACAAGCCTTCAATTGTATAAATTCAGATGCTGAGAGAGGAAGACAAAAATCGAGCGTAATATACACATGGAAAAGACAAAGTTCATGAGGATGAAGCAAGGAATAGAGTGAAATAATCTTCCTTCCTGTGATAAGTGGTTGGGCAAAAGGAAAAGGAAGAAAAAACAAGGATCGGGATTAGATCTCTGAGAAGCTGAACTGTATTTTGAAGGACATCCTGCTGTTTTTCCTGAGTAGAAAAAGCTTCTGGGATCTGCAACTTCCAGCACCACACACTCACCATCGGAAATCACGACATTCTTCAAGAAACTATAGCAAATGCTAAAATTAGGCAGGAGAAGCACAGATACGATATTACTTTGTAAAATAAGACCTTCAGGTAACAGTCCTCCCAAGACAAAGGACAACATATGGCAATGCTTTAGTGACAACTTTGAATGAGTTTATCATAAATAAGAGAATGGAAATAGTCTACAATAGCAGAACAATGCACAAACAATAAGCAAAGATATTCTGCATATTTCCTCTATGAAGTCTCTGAGAAGGGATGATATTATAATAGTTATCAAATTTACACATAAAAATATTGGTGTTTTAACCTATATTTCATCAAGAACAATTAATTTATAAGGTGGAATGTGAATGCTTAGGTGAATCCCTTGGGATTTTGGATCAAAAGATCTTCACATGTTTAATTTTCTAGAAGAGCATTGATGGCTTTGTTCCAGTGTACAGGACCCTCTGAAAAATCCCATATTCAACTGGGACCAAGAAGATAGTATCAGTGGAAACATTGTTCAAGTGTAGCAGAGCTGCGTGCACTGCTAACATCCCACAGCCGCTAAACAGAGAAAAATATACAGGATGGTTTGTGGTGTTGATGAAAGAAGATCCCTAACTCCTTAAAAGGTGAGTGGAATGTTTGTTTTCTTGTCATTTGGTGACTGGTTTGGAGGCTCTGGGCTTTGGTTGTGATCTGTGTATGGGTGCTTAAATTGTGGACATGATTCTTGAGGAGGTTCCTGGTGGTGGCTTTCTCTGCCCAAAGGGAAGGTTAAGAGAACTCATGGAAGAGGTTACAGGGAAGCAAGTGGAGAAAACACGGGGTCCAGAGGTGGATTCCAGAATGAAGGAAGGCTGTACAGACAACTCAGAGTTTGCAGAGACAAACCAAAGTGGGAAAACATGTATAGACAAACAGACTTGGTGCCTGAAAGGTTGGAGAAGGAAAACTAACACTGTGCCCTGCCAAAAGAGGAGAAGAGACAACATCAACCCTAATCAGACACTGAGACCTACAGTGAGAATGTGATACACAGAAGAAAACGAGAGCTGCTGAACAGAGAGCCACAAAAAATTATCCTACTCAGTAAGATTTTGCCCACAGCTGATCAACAGGACAATACTTAGGACAGGGCAAGTCCTCCATTGCAGCACACAGTGCCACATGAAGGCTTGCTGGGAAGCATCTCGATGGAGCTGGGCTCCACACTTGTGGACTTTCTCCAGTTTTTGAGGTCCCTTCTCTGTCACCCAGGGAACATGCATGCAAGAGATCCTCTGGCAGCACCTACTGGATTGGGTCTAAGAGAAAATAGGTGAAAGAGATCCTGCTTTTGGAAGGATGCTCTGCTAAACCGTGCTGCGTCTGGGGAAGTTCTCGGCAGCATGAGGTGTCACTGCAGCCTCCTGGAGGATTGTAAATTCAAGCAATAAGGCGCACCAAATTTAGGCATCTTTGACATTTGGTTGTAACTAAGAAGGATTGCTGGGAACCACACTTCTTTGGATTTTGGGCAAGGCAACATTAGGGCTTTAGACGAGTAAAAGAATGTGCATGGCATGGCTGCTTCACACAGTCTGAAAACGGTGCTGCCAAGGACATGTGTGTGATAAGAACTTCTTCCCTTTATCTTTGCCCCTGATTTTAGGTGGCTACATTGAGCTGAAGCCCTACAGTAGGCACTTTCGTACTTGACTGCCTTCCAGTCCCGAGGGATTTCTAAGCAACTGTCTGCCAGGTCTCCAGTTTTGGATTGTATCACCTCCATGCAAGGGCAGTGCACCAGGTTACTGCTTCATGGCTTTCCTAACAACTAAAACCATTCAGGAACCACACTTTGGTCCCGAAGGCAAGTGTCATGGCAACATTAATACAGATAAGCATCCCCACACACCTTCAAAACAGGGGACCACATCCAGCTTACCAACTGGAAACCATCCAGGGTTCGGTGTCCAGCTGATCTCTGACATTTCCCTCGTTCTGAAGTTCTCTCTGACTCATGTCACCATCACCACCATGAAAGATGTTATAAATTCTGACGTACTCATTTCTCCAGCTGCTGGGTCACTGTCTGGGAATTTCTCATGCATAATGTGCAGCTGAGACTCTCTTTGCTAGCACCATACCACAATTCAGAGGTGATATCACTCTTCCAGAGTTACAATGTCATGTGGCCTTTAGGTTACACCTTGTGAAACCAACGCTGCTTGCAGTCATCAGCACCTGGAGCCCAGAGTGGTGCTGAGTTTTTCCTTTGACTGTATCTGTCTCTTCATGCATCCTTAAATCCCCCAGGGACTTTGTTACTAGCGAGGTGTACCTTTGGTTTTTTTGCTGGACAAAATGCCAGCAGATTACATTTCTTTTTCTCTGAGGCTGTACAGAAATTTAAAAGCACTAAATACAGCTCAGAGTCTGACTCTTTTTTTTTTTTTTTAGCTTTATTAGTAATTATTATTTTAATCCCGTTCTTTGCTACCCATGGGACTAGCGATGATAGAAACTTGAATTGACATATCTAAACCACACACAATGCTAAAATTCAGATTCAGAGACTTGTGGTATGCAGGACTTAGCTATGTCAGCTATACCCTGTCTAACAAACTGATTCAGTGTGCAAGGTCACCTCTTATCTGTAGCATCTTCTGGTAGAATTAATTTAGGGAATTATCTAGGACAGGTACATTGTTTCCCCCAGTCAATACAGGGAAATCTATGCCTGTCTAGCTACTGGAGACCCATGTTTGCTCACTATCAACACGGGCTCTTTGACCTGACTTCTGGTTCAAGTGGCATACCTCAAAGGCTTTTTCTCATTGTTTTTCATTTGCCACTTCTCTGGCAGGGTTTTTTATCTTGTTTGATTGCTACATGATATTTTTTTTTTTTTCCTTTCAAAAGTTTTCACTAACAATATGGGTTCCCATCCCCTCTCCCAGCCGGCATATCCATACTCCAGCTCCGGACTCTGTTCAGGTTTTGCGATAAGCTGTGTTGCCTGCGAAGGGATGGGGTCAGTACTTCATCCCAGGTGAAAGAGCAGCGCTTCCTACATTAAGGTATTTCTGTTTACTTAGGGGAGCCAGACCTAAAGCACAGCACTTTCCACTGTATTTCCTGGTGACTTGGCCAGATATTTCCCTTCCCCATGTGCATAAGCTCCATTTTCAGGTGTCCAACAGCCCTGTTTGAACCCTTCTCCCATGGACTGGGCCAGCCAAGCACTGTTTGTGAGGAACTGGAGACCCCTTCCCTGGCTTGTGTCCATGGTACCCCCAAATGCATCCCATCTTCCTAATGGGATGAGACATGGGCACACAACATCCTCCCACCCCTCCTGCTCATGGGAGGAAACCTGCGTGTGTGGGCCAGAAGGGCACCAAGAAGACCCTCAGGTTGCACAGCCGAAGACCAGAGCTGCAACTGGTCCTACAAGATACCTCCCCACCACGTACCGTGCATTGGTCTGTGGGTGTTTTTGAAACTCCCAGCGTACAAGCTGGTGCCCATGCAGCAACAAAAAGTCGCTCCCTTCCTCTAACCTGTTGCTGTAACACAGTATAAGACACCCAGGACTAATCTGGGGGTGGTGGTGGGTATGTTTTTGTCAGACACCAACTATCTCCTGGAATAAATAGGTGGACATAAGCCAGTGTAGGTAGATTTCCGATGACTGCTGGGATATATGCGAATTGTACGAGAGAATAAAAGCAAATCCAAGCAAGTATGTAAGGGAATAATGAGATACAGAATAATTCTTTATAACAATAGAATTATAATAATAAAATAATTTAGAGTATAAATTATTCTAAATAAAAATATTACTCTAAATATGGTTTTGAATAATAATCTTAAATAATTCTACATAAAATGGCATGAGAGTGACAGCTGGGCTTTATAGCCAGCATAACCGAAAGTAGTTTTTCAGAGTGATTTTGGATAAAGAAAAGGGATTTGAATAAAGACTTCTTACTTCTACCTGACCCTAGAATAATTTCCCGTCTTCACATTTTCCAGACTTTTTAATAAAATACAACAGTACTTTGTCCAGATCACTAGATCTCTAAGTGATGGTTTATTCTTTGCTAAGCCACTGGGCTGTGCTATTACTCTACTTTTTAAGGTTTCTTGTCATACCCCAGCTTCCAACATGTTGTTCAGAAGAATGGCTACTGCTAGTGGCAGATTTAAATTGTAGAGTAATATAAGAATCTGGTCAATAATTAATGCCATAATAGCAAATAATGAGCTGAATTTTAGCTCAGTCATAATCTTTGTTTTCTTTGTGTACCTGTAAATGCATACAGTAAACCAATTACAGTTGGATCAAAATAGTTTTCAGGCACATTAAAAGTATCTAGTGATGCAGATTACTTATAATTGAATGCTGCAGTCCACCTACCAGCTTCTTTGCAACTAGATGCTCTGTTCTGTACAGGTAAATGGAAAATTTAATCGAAATTAAAAAAAAAGAAGGCTTAGCTTCAGTCTATATTTTTGTCCATTTTTTTACAGTGTTGTCTCTTGCAGTTGATCTCAGTCAGTGAGCATCCAGGTTCATCTCTGTATTGCACAGGCTTGGTTTTTAAAGGTGTTGCTCCAGAAAAGTATGCAGCAGTCAATATACTGAAATATTAATAATACTTTAGCCAGAGCCAAAAGATCAAGCAAGTGGAAGTAACCCACTCCTCTCTGGCAGCCTGCTTGGTCCTTTTGATATTCAAGGTTGCACTGTGTATTGCTTTTTTCTTTTTTTTTCTTTTTTTTTTTTATTTTCAGTGATCAAGCTGCAGTGCAAGGTGATAAAGACTCCCTGTCTGTGCTCATTCAGCTTTAGCTTTTGTCAGCCGCTCAGCCCCAGATTTTGTTACAGGATAAAATCCTGGAAATTCTGTGTATGATTTACAAGAAAGTGTGGTTTACTTGCCAATATACTTTCTCCTCTTTCTCAAGTTATCCACAATTTTAAAACACTTACGAAGTCTTCTTATTAGGCCCATGTAATGCACCAAATCTGCTTGACTGTGGCAGCATGAAATCAAGAAATAAATTTCACATTCTTGAAATACAGCTTTGAGGAACATAATGCCTCTGGTATTCTGTGTGTTTTGTATTATGGCAGGGCTACTAATCATGAACCGAGATCCCATCACATAAAGTACTGTAAAACACAAAACCAGACAATAACGGCCAAGATCTTACAATATCTAAGTAGTTTACTAGGGCGGTTTGTGTTGTGATTAGTACATCTTCTATAGGGTCTTCAGATCAAGAAATTCTGAAATGGGTTAGGACAGGCATTATCTTGAGTGAGATCCCAAACAGGACTGGCTGAAAAGAGTGCCTAAGTGCTTTTTCAATCTGGCAACTAGTCCAGGGCTGTTAAAATGTGAAAACGTCCTGGTGGACTCTGCAGCATCTGGTGTGATCTCAGACCAGACCTCACCAGACACGTGTTCACCCCAGCTGGCAGTGTCTCGAGAGGTCACAGGCTCCATGGCCAAGGAATGACCCATCCTAGGTAGTATTTCTACCTAGTCTGATTTGAGGTGTGACAGGGGAATAATGTTTGAAAACTTGTTTTTGCGCTGACCAAGCTGCAGAGGTTATGCAGCACTTAAGGTTCCAAGACTGTCAATTTATTATCTCTCGGGAACATTACATTTGCTCTAATATCTTGCAAATGGCTTTAATTTTAATGCACAGCTTGATCTATAATTAGTTAACAAGTCTCTCTTGAGCCAGCTATGACAATGATTACTAATTTTTAGTAGCATATTTATAGAACTGGTCACTAAGATATATGTAGTTCCTCATCTCTACTGCTATCCAGGAGCATGTAATTATTCTACTGGATCTAGGGACATAGCTGAAAATAATTCTCTAAATATATTATTAATAACACAGTAACCATTAAAATAAATTTTAAAAATAACTCATTTACCTTTTTTCCATTAGGAACATTTATTCACTGTTTACATTATGCAAGGTCTGGACAGTGGAATATAATATTCAGAGCTTTCTTTATAGTTATTTTCATATTTTGGTTCTCCAGGACTATTATAATCAGGCTGCAAACATACTTTTGAGAGGCAAACAAATGACTGTTTTCACTGTGCTTTTGACTTTTCCCTGAATCACATATTGCTAATGATTTTTACGTGGGCTTGATTTTGATCTTTGGTGCCAAATGTGTCCCGACAAAACAGTGATTTGATGGATTTTAGAGACACTTCTTTTGACATGTCTTTGGAGCCCTGGAAGAGAGAGGTTGCCTCTGGGAGCAGATGCAGTGGACAGAGGGGAGCGTGTTTTTCTCGTGGGGGTGGAAGCATCCCGGTGCAGGTCGGTTTGTGAAACATCCATCCCTGCAGGGTCAGCTCCTCGCCCTCTGAAAGAGGCTTTAGCATCCTTCGCACACAGACATTCGCTTTCACACTCTAACAAGATTTCTAGAGGGTCGACCACACTCACCAAGGGTGTTGTCCTGAGGGATGTGGCTCTTGGAAGTGCATCACCCCAAGCTGCCGACAGGAAAGCGGCTTATTATCAAACTGCCTCTCTCTTCCAGAAAAGTAAAAAGCCTGATTTCTTGCTTTTAATCCTTTTTCACACTTTTCTGAAAATAAATTAGATATTTCAGTGCCACAGGGTCTGCCAGCAAGGATTGATCCTGCCACGCAAAAGGACACTAGCTACTTTTAGCCTTTGGCTTGCCTTTTTGCCACGGCTCCCCTTCCCCTCTGTACCAGGGCACTGTGGGCACGCTGCTGTCACACGCCCAGATGTGGCCTTGCCCTGCCGAAGGCATCTGTTCCCTCTGTCGTACCACTTGGTGACATCCCAAATATCTCAGCCAATTGACAGATTCCAGGTGATCTACTAATTTCCTAGGAATAAATACCCTGGCCAATGGTGTAGCAGAAGGTGATGAAATAAACTTCTCTTGGATGCTCATTTCACGGGTGCCCTGAAAGATATTGCAGTGAGGGGCAAGAAAAGAGTTTCCAGGCACTTTTTTATGCAACGCAGTCAGATGTGTGCTACTTAGCTTGCAACTTTTATTCCCGGTGAGTGCTTTTCAATGTCCTTGCCCAACAAGTGCAGACTTCTCCTCTCTTAACCCAGCCACCTCCTCATAAAACGGTAATTCTAACTTGGAAACAAACTTGAGTAACTCTCATAAACAGAGCCTATGTCAGTACATTTTGTGAAAAATACACAATATGAGTCAGACAGAGCTGGAAAAGCAGGGGGTTTTGCAGGAGGACCAAGTACGGGCATAGATGTTGGATGCTTAAAAGAGGATGTCACTGTCAGAGATTCTCCACTTTAAAGTGCAGTTATCATCTGGAAAGTGTAAAAGTGACATCCTGGTATGCCACATTTATTCCTCCTCCGCAATTTCTATTCCAAATTCACTCAGTCTTCAAGTCAATACCATGTTTTTTTCTCTGACTGCCAGCACAGCTAGCTCAGCCTGTTACCTGAGAATCAAGCTGTGTTCTTTCTGCTTATTAAAACATTGCTAACTGCAAAGCTTCTGGAATCAGACATTAACTGGCAATACTGTGGGAGAGGCAGGAGGGCTGGGCATGACATGGCTAGCACATCCCTACCTACAGGAAAGAGAGAAAGAGTAAGAAAACAAACAGTCCTTAAACTCGGCACATATGCCCCAGGAGACCCACAGAGAACACATATTTACAGCACCTAGGTGCCATTTTTACGCAGTTATTTTTCTGACTATCACTACATTTCATGATGGAGCAGCTAAACAGGGAGCCAAAGAGCCCCCTACTCAAGTCCCAGCTGTGCCAGATTTCCAAAGGATTCATTATAGAGGAAACAGGTGAAAAAAACCATGCAGCCAGGATTTATTTACTATTGACTTGCTCTGTCATCTCTAAACTGCAGCACCTCCTGCAGCATGTAAACCTGGCCAAGGTACGCTTACTCCTTTTCTTACATTGTATGTGTTTAGTTGCTGAGAGAGTTTAAACAGTATTTCTCAAAGGGATTAAGATTTCTGGGTAAAAGGAGGAAATAAGAAACGATGAGTGAACAAAAGCTTTAAATAGTTCAGAACTTGTGCTGGATTCAGAAGAGCATCACAAAGTCCACATGCTTATCTGGAGCTTAGCTGAGGTATATGAACTCCTAGTGTCTGCAAATGCAGGCAGGGGCTCTCATGAGGTCTCCCAGGCACCGGTGCTGCTCATCCTACCTGGAAACACCGCAGGCTTGAGTCATCACTGCTTTGCACCCCATCTAACCACTTCTCTCTGCAAAGCCTGAAAGCAAAGAAGGTGCAAAATGCTAGAGGATTACAGCATTTCAGCACCTTCTTTCACACACAGGCACAGAAATGGATAACGAACTGTTCAGAGCTGCTCAGTCTGGTTCTCATCCCAGCAGCTTTACCAATGTCTAGAAAACACCTGCTTTCCTCGAGGGCAATATGGCTACTGAAGGCAGCAGATGAGCTGCCTTAGACAACTTTCTTGGTTGAAGTCCAAAACATATAGAACCAGTGAGCCTTTTGGGATCTTAATTTCTCCCAGTTGAAGACTACACAGCTAACAGGTCCGCTTGCCTGGAAAATTATAATCTGATAATCTGATAACTGTAAATTATCTGCCATTTTGGTGGTCTCCAAAGGAAGGTTTGCACACAGAGGATGTGGTCCCTGACTGCTCATCGTGAGCCCACTAGCTGTGGCATCGTGCAAACTGACTGTATCAGTCAGTTACTGGAGTGGCTGTATTTGGGCCAAACTTGAAAGAAGGTTAATGGGGTTTAACCAGTTACCGTGTGTCAGCTGATTTGCAGTAAGTCTCCATGTGCCTTAATCACAGAATCACAGAATGGTTGAGGTTGGACGTGACTTCTGGAGGTCATCTGGTCCAATCCCCCTGCTCAAGCAGCGCCACCTAAAACTGGTTGCCCAGGACGATGTCCAGATGGCTTTGGAATATCTCCAGGGATGGAGACTCCACAACCTCCCTGGGCAACCTGTGCCAGTGCTCAGCCACCCTCCCAGTAAAAAAGCGTTTCCTGATGTTCAGCTGGAACTGAACTCCTGTGTTTCAGTTTGTGCCCACTGCCTCTGGTGCTGTCAGTTAAAGAGATTGTATGTAACAGCCTGCAGCGAACCAAGCAGATGATAGAAGCTAATTCATGTATTTCATTCTAGTGTCCAACTGAAGTGTGTAGCACAGGACAGTCCCTGGCAAAATCTTTGGTTTGTTTCAGAGCAAGAAAGATGTGAGTCTTGCAGTTCATGCTGAACCATGCTCAGCACTGTCAGCCACTTGTGGATGCATGGTTTGGCACCAGACATGTCTTTAATTCCAAAGGTATGAAGTATTGCCTTCAGTCAACTTGACAAGCATTTTTCTTCCAGAATTTAGTCTTCAGACCCACAAATCTCAGCACAAAGTACCACACAATCTTTAAAATTAGGTAGGACTTGCTGCTTTTAATTCTTTTCTAACCTTTGCTGAAGTCCTGTTCTTTAAATAGCTGCTACAAGTACCTAATTTCCCACCCCAGTATTGCCAGTTGTTCTTTATTGAATTAAATTAATTAATTTTTATTATTTATTTTTTTCTTCTGTGCTGAATGGTGGAAGATAATAGCCATGTCACAGTAATACAGCACTAACTCCAGGCACCAGCCCTGATGATGTCATGGCTATGTTGCAGAAGAGAGAATATTGGTGGTGGCCGTGTCACAGGGTGAGTTGGTGATATGGGTGGTGCAGGATAGGTGTAAAAAGGGCTGCTCCAGACCAGGCTGGCATACAAGAAGCCAGATGACCAAGGGCTGAGAGGGGAGGGCAGGGGCTGTCCATGGCGATGGGGGGTGGCTGCTCCTTCTCTGTTGCTTCTCCTGTCTATTACAGCCAGATGCCTGGATAGGGACCTGACCAGACCATGGCACATTCCCGTTCTCTCCCTCCTCCAACACTCAGCCAGAGAGCTGCCAGCATGCTACAGGACAGATAAGATAACCTCAACCTATACCCTGCTCCCTTGCTGGGAGCTCCCTCCAGCCATGGCAAAGCCACGTAACCTTTTTCCCCAGGTAGCCAAGGGCTTGGCCACACATGAGCTCCTGGCACCAGCCCTAGCGTCCAGGTTACAGCAGGGAAAACACTGGTGGTGTCCCATGTTGCAGTGGGGTTGGTGACATGGTTGGCCCAGGACAAGTGTCTCCTTTCCATCAGGGAGACATGGGATAGACAGCCTTGATGTGAGGCTGGGAGAGCCCTGGGAAGGAAGGCAGCGGCTGCCTGTGGCAATGGGGGGTGGCTGCTCTGTTCTTTGATGTTCCTGTCTTTGACAGCTAAATCCTTAGACAGGGACACAACCGGATCGTGGCACGCACCTGTCCTCTCCTTCTTCTACCATTCAGCTAGAGAGTGTTGCAACTTTCTACAAGGACATTGACCTAAAGATAAGGAAACACACCTAGCCCTAGTCTGTACCCTGTCATGGTCCTACAGGCAGCTGGAAGCTCCCCTTAGCCGTGGAGAAAGGGAGCTCCACACCACCTACCATTTCTGTGTGAAACTTAACTCGAAGTTCAAGATTCATGAACCCATTGGCTGGTTCTTCTGGTTTGTGCTGTCTTTTTGGGGAAACCTTTTGGGGTCTTTCTTTTTGTATAAGTGTTGCATGAGCCTCAATATCTTAGGAAAAGAGCCCCAATTGGCAGGCTTTTCCAGACGGACCACCTCTTTGACGGCAAGGACCCACCTTTTGATAGCTTTTGGCACATGTCCCTTTTCAATTTTTGGAAACACGCTCCAGTCTTTCACCCTCATTCCAATTCTCCTTTTGAGTAGCAGCTTTGTTACCTGATGGCAAAACTGCTTTTACTCACATAAGGCCAGAGTCCCTGCCTTGCTTTTCTCACTAAACAAAGAGCATGAAACAAAGGGGAATGGCAAAAAAGCATCATAGAAGCCCCATCACTCCATCTCCCCCAACGCACTCCCCTTCAGCTGCAGAAGGACCACAGAACAGTGTTGTTCTGCAGTAGAAATGCTGGAAAAAAGGCAGGGTGGCTTCTCTGTGATTAAAATAGCCACCTTGCAATCACAAATAGCCAGTGGGGATGAGATATGCTTTTGAGGACACGCTGGCAGTTCAGCATGGAGGCTTTGGGTGTGCCATTTCATCCCAGACATTTGGTGCACACAGTACACCCTTGTTCGTACAAATCTCTCATTACATTCGTTTTCTCATACCTTCATAGAAAATGCAAAGAAACAGCAACACAGCGGTGAGAGCCTTTGGAGGGGCAGCCCCTTGGGTTTGCACTGGTGGGGTTAGACCCAGGTATGACACAGTTTGGTGCAGGAGGGACATCAGCGAGCAGGTAGGCTGTGGCACTCAGCAGTTTTGGTCTGCTTTGGGCCACAGCAGCCACTTGACAGTACCAATGTACTTGTTAGACCGATGCTCTGATCAGCTGCTGCATTCCTGACCTGGAAGACCCTAGGGTCCCCATCAATCCTCTTCCTATAATCTTTGGGAAGTCTGCCTGAAGATAGGAAATGAGCAGGCTGTTTTGTTCTTCTTGCATGAAGCCAGACCAAAAATTACTTTTTTACATGAGCAAGCACTGGAGTGGAACTGGAACAAAATGTCCAGGGGACAACTGTTCCCTGCTATCGGCTTGCAGGGTTTCCAAAGGCAGCAGATTCACGCTTTCCACCACACTGAGCTAGATGGTGCGTCTCAACACACAAGAGGTCAAGAAGTAACTGTTTGCTAAATGAGTCAGGAAAGAAGATGAATGGAAAAATAATTGCAGGGCTCAATAATGCATCTGATAGGTCAAAAGCAAAGAATGCAGAAGCAAATACAAGCAAACAGACGGATGAAGCTCGAGACCCTGATACCCTGCTGTGGACCCCAGCAGAATTAGCCTTCTGGGGATGACTGTAAGTGGTGTGTGGCAATTTAAGTACTGCCTGTACTTAATGAGCTCTTCACAGGATGTAATATCGCACAAGGAGGACTATGAGCATCCCAGCAGCCCTTTCCAGAACCCAGCCCTGCTGCTGAAGGCTTAACGAAAAGACTCAAACAAAAGAACAGATACATTAACACAGCAATAGCAAAATGCTGGCACCACCCCTGACTGCTGTTATACTTCCTTGCCGTGTAGGTGACGGAGCATAATATTAGCACCAAACATTCATATCAGGGTCCTCTCCCCCCAAATCCATGTACCTGTGCATTAAGAGAGCTAATCCAAATCCAAGCTCTACTCCTATGAAACAGAGTCACTAGAAGGCAGCACGCCTTACTGGGCACCACCTTTGCAAAATGGTAAATTACGCTGAGTTTGATGATGTGGTTATGCTAATGTTGAGGACCTCAGAGGATTCTCTCCTTCCCAGCCCTGACACTTCAGGTGCTTTATGAAGAGAGAGAAATTCAGTTTGAATTCTTGAGCTTCATGGGATAAAAAGTTCAACTTCCCTCCTACACACCACTGGAGGATGAGGACAGGATCCATTATGCTGAAACTGCTTGGGTCAGTGCTGATTTTAGACCCGGGTCTAGGCTCTGAATTTGCTGCCTGCAGAACAGGACCAGTGAGATAGAAAGAGATGGAGTGGTACAATTCCTGATTTAAATAGTATTGCTCTGCTGCAGTCGAGGGTCTGGCCTAACCTCTCTGATGAACAGAGTTACTTGAAAATCAGATGCTTTCCTTTGTGGTCTATTTTTTTTATTCTCTGTCTCATGCACTCCATATATAAAGGTATCTGTCTTCCCATGAAGGGAGTGAAAAGATTAATTTGTTAAGTCAAATATTCATGACTCCCAGAGAAGGGAGAGGAAGTCACCTGAAGATCATTTATTACGGGCAAGTAGCTGAGGTTCCTGTGGAAAAAGGTATAACTGCAAATCTGTGACACAGAGGATTTCTGACAAGGAATGAGTCATCTCCTGTCCTCCCTGTCACACACCTGGAATTAAGATCACTGATGGGTAACAACCCTGTCACACGACAGCTCATTTTCCATTGATTTCAGCGGCTGCTGTTACAAATCTTGGGGTCAGATTATCCAGAGAAGATTCCAGAGCATCCCTGTAATGGCTGTGATAAGGCATTGTGTTAAGGTAGGGCATTAAAGGACCTCATGTCCTCCTGGGGAAAACCAGGCAACTTTGCAAAGTCAAAAGGACTGTGCAGATCAACACTGGCACAACAGCTGGCTTAAGAGTGCTTCACAGGGGGATTTTCCATTTGGCTTAAACTAGGCAGGTAAACTAATTACGTGAATGAATGTTTCCGGCTGTGGCAATATCAACCATTTGAATGCATTTAGCCAATGAACTATTAAGTACAGTATATCTTTAGCATCACAGGAGACAATAACTTACCTTGCGTGGCAGCTAATCATTGCTACCTCAGTTCTGCCCGCTCAGTCCCTTTGCGTGGAATTACACCCACTCATAATCGGGCCATTCATGCTCAGTCATGCATACAGCCATCTCCAAACAGACACAGTCCTACTAATCATCACGTCTACTCTCACTTAGGCTGCCATTTGGAGTATGATTCAATACTAAAATGGATCTCGGCAGCACAAGAAACCCGTCTTGTACTCCCTCTCATTTAATGTGGCAGTTCCCTACTCTAATCATTCATCTGGTGCAGAGTAACGCTGTCATTGCAAACGCTGCTCACCGTAACGTTAACTGTCTGCTGCGTTGTTGAATAAGGCCAGTTTATGAGCTTTAAAAATATGATGCAGAAAGGGTGTAGATAGTCGTAGGCATTGAAGTGTCTTACGAAAGCAACTTGCACCTGTAGAAATAGTTTTTAAAGATTCGCTTTGAATTCTTAAATTCATAGGTAACACTTTGGGATGGTCTGGCAGATTGGCTCTTGGCTCAGTGCTGGTCCTGCAGAGCCAGGGTTGATGCCATGCAAAGTTGCCTGTATGCTTCCGTGTCCCAAATCTCTGAGCTTCAGGCTGCTGCATGCCTGTTGCCTTGTACCAGTGCCTGAAACAGGTCTGCATGACGCTTCCAGGGCAAAGAAGACCAGGTTTCCTCCAACAGCATTTTACCAATTGTTTGTACCTTCTGGCTCAGGAGGGAGAAAGGATGCAGATATTGTCAGTAGAGCTTTAAATAAAATTTCCTTCTTCTTTCACATATTCAGGCAGCCCTCTTCTTCCCCCTCCACAGCCCATGGCCCAAGCCCTGTCTTTTTCTGAGGGCTGAGAGGCATTTTCTTAACTTGTCATCTTTTATTTTAGGCTGCAGTAAAGTTTTTGTGCAGGACTGGCCATCCTGTCTCTGATGAGTGGCTGTAGCTCAGCACTGAGGATCTGTTTCTCAGTGTGCCTTGGACCTTGACATTGTTACCTGCAATTCCCAAAGCTTGTTGGTGACAAAGATAGTAATGTCCTGGACATGCTAGTGAAATATTTGGATTTTTTTCAAAGTTCCTCTTAGGTGTTTCTGTTTAAGTGGTCTTTGCTTTTCCTTGGTCATGTCTATATAGGGACAATCAGGAAAGTTGATTTAAATTAACTAAAGGCAGGAGTTTAAAGTGAATTAGTTAAATTGCATTAAACCTCTGTTTCACAATTAAAGTGGCCTTAATATGACTTAGCCTTGGAAGAGAAGTAAACCAAATCAAATCAAAGCCACTTTAATTCTGACAGTTCCCACAAAGGGCTTTAATTAATGCAGTTTAACTAATCCACTTAAAAATTCAGATCAACTTTTCTGAGCAGCTTCATGTAAACAAGCTCTTACAACTGCTCTGCACTGAAATGATTTAGCTTGGTTGGATAGTTTTCCCTCACAAGATAAATCTGTGCAAGACTTACTCTGGTGGAAGTCCCACTACAGAGGCTTGCACTTGGGTAACTATATCAACTGGAAAAGTTGCATGACTATAAATCCAGGCTAGTTTAGCTCTTTGTAATGCCTACTAGCTCCAAGCTACTGTGCTTTCATACCATTACGCACACACACCCAAAAATACTTACTCATCAATTTAGGAAAGGAAAGACAAAATGGTGGTATGCAGTCCCATTTCTCTCCTTTGGTTAGTGCAGAGGTCACCTGTGTTTGTAAGTAGTTGGTATAATTTGCATTGTGCCCTAGTGAGTCCTTATACTGTATGCAGGCAGGCTGCAATCAGGCTGGGATTTATCTTAGGTGGGATGAGACTCACATTAGCACAAAACTCATTTGCTTCAATGGGCCTTAGAATGGTATGAATTAGGGCATACAGTGATTTTGTCTTTTTTCTTTCTTTTCTTTTTTTTTTTTTTTTGTTTTTCTATGCACACCTCCTGTTTGGCTAGTGTCAGTTCTGGCTGGGGTCACAGCAAAGGACATGGCTTACAAACAACAAAAATCACAGATAACATTGGCCAAGGAAAAAAAAGACTATTTCAGCCAAAACAGACATTTAGTCAATTTGAAGTGTATCTCATCAGTGTGCACATCAATCTGGCCCATTAAATAGCACGTCCTTTAATTCCTTCTGCCTTTATGAACAATTCCCTTTGTAGCTAAAATGCTTGATGAAGGTAGTGCAGCCTCTTTTTTAGCAGGAATATGGATGTTTGACTTTCTCAATTAGCTGAAAGTCCTTCAGCAGGGGGTTCCCCAAGGCACACAGCATTCCTTCACTGGTGACCCTCATTCCCTGTGCCACTTTACCCTGGCAGGGACAGCAAAGTGCAGACTTTCCACCAGGGTTTCTTCACTTTTCCCAAAACTTGCCAGTCTGCCAGCTTGAAACATTATCCCCTTTTTGGGGGGGAATAATCTGGCTCTTCCAAAGTGCCCTTCTCACTGCACAGATCTCCAGACCAGTCTGTGCTGTGCTCCCCCTTCTCTCCCAGCCCTCCTGGATCATGTCTGATGGTCCCCACGTGCTCCCAACCCACGATGCCTTGGTCTGGACCAGGGCAGGCACCCTGACTGCAACTAGCAGAGCTCTCGCCTTTCATCACATTTATTAGGCTGCATCTTTGTGAAAGAGCCCCTCCGAAATAACTCAGGCAACTGCAATGCTCTAGCAGCACTGTACACAAATAAAATATTCCCAGTGAAAAAAGTGTCAGCATCACCTCCGCTGGATCAAAAGTCATGTCAGAGAAGATATCAAAGCATGAAAATCTGCTTGCATAAAAAAGCCAAAAGCCTGAAGCCATCCCAGCCACCTTCAAACGAGCTGGGAGTCTGCACACAGAGCTGCTACGCAGTGGTGATGGATCAAGAGGGAACACAATTTCTAGCCAAACTCCTGCAGCTGTTGCCATCTTCTCCCAGAGTTGTTTTAGAACTCTGCAAAGTTTAACTTTGGGGGGAAAAAAAGCCATTGCACAGTGTTAGAAATCCTACTCGATTCAAAGTCTCGGCTCCTGTCAGGTATAGTTTCCTTTAGGGCAGCAGAAGCAGGAGTCATCCCATCCCAGTCAGAGATGAAATCTGTAAGGAAACTGTTTTCTGCCCAGATTTTGCAGGTGTGGGGAGCAGCTGGCTCTGGGGATGGGTAATGGGTTACACAGGCCTCCAGCTCAACATCGTTAGCTCAGATGCCACTTGGGCAGGAGGAACCTGCAAGTCGCTCACTCTGATGCCACACACAAGATGGATTCCAAGCCCTTAAAAAGCCTGATTCCCCCCCCCCCCCCCAAAGAATTTGGAATCTAACAGGCAAGTTGCACTTGAGGCATCTTTGAAACGATTTTCCCGTGGAAACAATTTGGTTCACTACATGTGACACAGCACTGAAGGCTGTTAAGTCCCCCGTGGGGCTGCAGACGGCCTCGGCAGAGCTGTCTTATTCACAGGCACCGGCTCGGCAGCGGGTGCCCACAGGCTGCGTTCCACGGCTGGGGGAGAGGCGGTGGGCAGCCAGTTGGGTTCACCGGGCTGCTCATCCCAGCACTGGATGTCCTTGGCACAGAGGTGGCCGCACGTGAGCAGAGATGGCCCAAGGGACCGAACATCTCCAGTGCTTCTGGGTGCTGCTGCTCATCGATCGATTTGGCCTCCCTGCCTTCCTGCTGTGACAGGCACTGCGTATTTCTGTTACACGAAGTTGTCTCTTCTGTCATTACTCTAAAAGGATGAGAGCTCATCCTCCCGCAGCACCAAGATAGCCTCTCTGTGCAAGTGCGCATAAACTTTCCTCCTGGAGGCTCTGCCCTTATGAAAGGAGACCTGGAGAGCCATGGATGAAGTGGGAACCAGCTTGTAACACATTCCTGTGCTTAGTGACCGGCTTGGGAAAAAAAAACAAACCCAAAACCCCCCTGCTGTTTCATTTTTGCGGTTGCATATTTGCATTCTCTCATTTTTTCCTTGGATATTAATGCAGGAGGATGATTTGTAGGAAAACCCAGGGGATCATGATCGCATACTTAATCCAGATGTTTTGTGCGTAGAGCACAGTGCCTGTGCAGAAGTCCTTCAGCAGCTGGGGTGAAAAGCATCTGCTGCTGCCCTATAATAAAGAAAGCATTGTGTATCTCCTCCTTGTACTATTTATCTCTTCCCAGTAGGACTGTGAGGTAGGAGCCCTTTGCAAACACAAAGACTGAGAGCGGGGAGATAAGTAACTTGTGTCATTTATAGGGGAGACAGCTTTCCCCAGTCCCGCCTATCTGGTGTCCCCACTAAATCTTGTTCTTCACCCACTAAGGCATTTGAGAAGGTTTCATTCTATGAAAGCCCCAGTGCTCCTAGTTCTGGAACTTAAGGGTGAAAAACCTCAATCTAATGTTTCTACAAATTTGATTCTTTGGTGCTATTGGAAGGGAGAAACAGTATTGTCACTGATGTTGCATATGATTAGTGTCGGTGCATAATTTCTTGGGGATGTGGGTGCCTCCACTACTGTGTCACACACTGTTTCAGTCCTTTCCTACAGTCCTCTGCACCTTCACAAACCTGGCCAGCTCCTTCTCTTACTTTGCAAAGGACACAGACTAAGTAGCTTATGTTCTTCTGAAATGGGAACTCAGCACGTCTTTTTACAGTTTATCTTGTAGCCTGAAGGACTCTGTTTCTTCACACTTGCTGTTGGTTTTCCCTGCCTTACTGTGCCTGGCTAGCTTTGGTATCTCTCTGAGTTTATCTATCTCTGCTGAGAGCTGTACTCTCTTTTGTATCAGTTTATTTCCCTCCATGTAAACACATATTATAGTCTGATTTCCTCTTACTACTTTAAGTTGCTCATCTGTTTATACCATCTTTGCAACATGCTGTGTCTGCAGCATCAACCTACTACTATTCCTACAATACCTGACACTCTCTGAAAATTTCTTGATCTATGTAAACTAGGGTTTTTCTTAGATCTGCCAACATTTTGCAATAGTTTTTCTTTAAAAAGACAAATGAAGCTGATTGATAGTCGTAATGTTAAGTTTGACAAATACCATATAAAGGAATGTGGATTTTTACATGTGTGAATGGAAACAGTATGCCTGATAATCCCAGTGCTGATATCCTATCTCCTATATAGCATTACTAGTCAGCAAGCGAAGCCAAGCGGCTGAGGAGAGAGTCACACTATTGGAAAGCCTAATTTTGAATTTCAGACCCTGAAGTCTAAATTCTATTTAATATTATTTATGGGTTCTTATTATGTGGCTTACAAATATACAGACTATTGCCAGTTATTCATGAAAACCAGACCTCCACTTAATCCATATGAATAGTTGGCTGAATAGTGATACCTGGATTTTGGTGTATTTAATATTTATTATTTCTCTGTATGAAAAAAAATGTTCCAACAGTCCAATCACAGACTGAGAACAGCTTCAAATAGCTTTATCATGAATAAAGCAAATATGAGCAGTTCCCAAACAGCCCTGAATTTGGGATTTTGTCCAAAACCATTTAGTAAGTTCTTTTAAAAACCAATAATAAGTTAAATGTGCATGCATGCATGGAAAAGTGCATATGTTCAGAAATGTGAAAATTTCTGAACATAGTCACACTTATTAAAAATTTTTCAGTGAATAATCCTCCTAAAAAACCCTCCTTATGGATGCCTGTGGAGAGAAAAAAATTATTAACTAAGTAAAAATTTGGGAAGCATGGGGGAAGTCATGTTTGTACAATCAGAAAATGTACTGTCTAGTTACAGTGCTTAGGTACTGTGATGAAAAATCTTGATGGGGTCTTTACATTGATCTGATTAGAGCAGTGTAATTTTTTGGGGGGGGGTGTCAACCTAAAATAAGATGTTTTCTTTTTTTCGTATGTTCAAAACCTTTTGCTTAGATTGAAATGGGTGTTTTGCTCAACCTGAAACAGAACATTTTGCTTGGAGGCCTTTTTTTTTTTAAAAAAAGGAAACCTATATCCATAAAAGCAAGGAGGTAGAAACAGACCAAGCTCGAGGTGATCTGAGACAGCTGCCTTCAGATCTCTTCTCTACTTGATCAGAGAAATTTAAAACCGGCTCAAAGTGTGGGTTACAGAGGAAATGATGGAGGTCAGTTCACTTTGGTAAGTGGCCTCGTCACCAGGTAAAAGTTATCCTCCTGGCTTTCTTCCAGCGAATACTGCTGTTTGAGAGCTGAGATGCAGAGAGCTGCACTCAAGAAGAGCCCGCAGCTGGGTGTGAGGGAGTCCTTTGGGAGCAGGAAAATGCAGACACAGAGCCCTGTTTCAGCTGAGACGGGGAGGCCAGCCGAAGGGAGAGAGTGTAGGTGCTACCACAGCAACTTCCATTTATTTTGCACGGTCCAGTGCAGGGAGAGTCAAAATACTTGGGAAATCTGAAATAAAATATCACTGCTCCAGGTAAAAGTAGCTCAGCTTTTGGCTTGTTCTGACTCACTGTATTCAACTCAAATTTCTAAATGCTTTTGCATCGAATTGGAACTGTCTCTGAAAATGTATGTCCAGCTGCAAACTTGTATTTTCCACTCCCGATCTCTCTCAGTCCATTCTGTGGTTATGTTTGGCTGTTTTCATGTTCTATTCTTGCACTGACCTATTGGTATTTTTTTTTTCAGCAACCTCTAAAGAAAAAGAAGATAAAGATGGAGCCCTGTAGAGACGCCCACTCTAATCCATCGCCAAGGCAGGACTCTTTGTGTGTAGCCTAGCCAAATGGCTGGGTTGCCATTTTCTTGTGAGCCTTGACCAGACCCCATCCTTCCCCAGAGGGTGGGATGATGCAAACAAAAGGCTTGGATGTTGCTCTGGCTTGTGACTAATGCAAAAGCAGGTGGGAGAGAGAGTATAATATTTCGTTCCAATTCTCCAAGCCGTCAGGCAGCTGGGAGCCAGGACGCTGAGGCTCGTGCTCCAGCGTACGAGCACCACAGGCACGCTGGAGCTCAACAGCACGACAGCTGAGGGTTGGCAGCTGCTCCACGGGCAGCATCTGCTGTGCTTCGGAAAAGGAGGTTGGGGAATCAGCACCAACCGCCTGGAAGGGCTGTGCCTATTTCTTCCTCCCCTGGTCCCGTTCAGGTGTTGTCCCCGTGTCCCTTGGCTCTGGCCACTCTAAAGGAAGAGCCCCTGGTCCTCCTGATGGGTGATCGGCCACCGGCTCTTCCCACATCTGTTTGCACGTGCAAGGAATGATGGGGGGGAGCCGCGCTGCGCCTCAAGTCGAGTCTCTGCAGACCAGTGGGGTGGGTGTTAAATCCCGTGGGGAGCTTTGTTTTCGTTTCCCTTCAGTTCCCTCAGATCTGGAGAACTCTGAATAACGAATGCAGCGTTTACAAGCTGGCTGAGTTGAGCAGCCTTCAGCTTAATTAAGGGGATGGTTATTCAGGGAGGAAATCAACGTGTACGTCAGATATGCGGTCTAAAGTGTGGTGTGGGAGAAGGTGGGCAAAGACCTGCCTGCGGACAGCAAGGCAAGTATCCATGAGCCCTCTTTGGGCAAACTAACATGCCCACAGCCGGGCAGATCTTTCCCCTGTGCTTGCACAGATCTCTGAAGTGGCTTTTTACAGCGCCGTTTGTCAGCATTCAACAGCTTCCTGCTCGGTCCCAAGTTAAGATTTATTATTCATATTACAATATCACTTAAGCATCCTGCCTTGGCTGAGCTGGGAGTTACCTGGACCATAAAGATGATCCCAAAGTAAACTTATAAGTTTAGGCTGAGTTTCTCTCTTTCATGTGTGCATTAAGAAAATGAGGCTGTGGTATTTACTGTCTTCCAGCTGAGCAGTTGTGACCTGGGAGGCATTTCAGGTTGACGGGAACAGGAAATTTCTATTTCCTGCATTAGCCTGAATGGCAAGCAAAACCCCAAAAGCTTATTGCCAAACATATCTAGATTTTTCCCCTATTTATGGCAGTAGAATAGATGAATACCCAGGTCTCATTTCCTAGTGTTTGAGTGTGTGATAAGGCCTTAGGTAAGTTATTTCTCTTTCTTGCACCTTACTTTCCCTAATAGTTGATTGCAGATAATAGTGGAATTTGTGCGGTGTTTAAGTAGCTACAGATAAGTGGAAATATTAAGTGTGGAAATCTCAGGTGTAAGCTTTTGGGGAGGCAGAGACTCAGCCTTTCTCTTTGCAGCATCAGTGCAATGGGATCCTGAGGGAGGACTAAATACTTGAGTATTTGAAATGAAGGTTCATGTTCTCAGTCTTCAGCTCTCCTTTTTCCTCCCAGGATTTGACTGTTTTTCTAAACATTATAAGTTCTCTTTTTCCTCCTGAAGCTCTTGTGCCTTTTGATTTTCATTAATGGTTTTGTATTAGCTTTCAGCTTTCTGCCAATCTGTTGATTTTAGCCTTGGAGGTCAGTTTTTAGTCCCTGGCACATGCTTAAATTTTCAAACATACTGGAGAATTTAAAGCTTATGAGAGCAGCTCCGATGACACTGGCAGAAACACTCAAGTGTCCAAGTAAGGCATAAATTTAAGAGCCTTGTTGAAGAGATTTAAATCTGGAATAAAGCTACAGAAGTAAGGCAAGTTGTCTAGATTTATACTGGCTGTTTGGAAGCAGAATCGGGACTTAATCTTAATTTATTTTACTGGAAGCACCTCTAACACCTTAATAGATAGGTGCTCTGTTGTATAAATGCAGTTAATGAGGATGATTTCAGACTTCCTATATACTGTACTTTTGAAGGTTTACTGTAAGATATTGCAGTTGTAGCAGAAATTGCAGAAAGCACCATGTCCCCACGGTACATTATGTGCAGCACTTCCCAGTGGCAGTAAATGTTCTGGCTTAATCAAAAAGATCACATTTCTTTCTATTACTACCTGCCTAGAGAAGCTAGAATAACTTTTGGCCGAGGAATACATTAGTTTAAATCTTAAATTTCAAAACTAAATTACACAAAGACTTGCAGATATGATTCATATGTCCCCCATTACTTCCAATCTCTTTCTTTTTCTCCCGCTAACTTAAATTTGTGTGAGAATTGTAGTGCTGTCGGTAGCAATTGCACTGGTCGGAGGCTCGGCACGGGCAGGCACGGCGTCCAGGCATTCCCAGTGCGCTGGGACTTTGGTCCCAAGCCTTAGCACAGCCCAGCCGCCTCACTGGTCACCTTCTCCCATTGGAGATCATTTAGGTAAACTGTTCCTAGTGAATTGTCTGCTCAGCCGGAGTCACTCTTGTACTTCTTGCAAATTATTCTCAAGCACCTATAGCTTTAGATTTAAATCACTATGTTCTGCTACCTGCAAGGTTCATGGAGAGATTTCTGTGGGCATTTGTTGGTCTTCAGGCTCTCCCAAACCTGATTGCTGCAGGCACATCTTTTGGCAGTTTTGTCTCTACCTGCTGTGATGTGTGAGCGTCCCAGTTTGGTAAAGCGGGGATAATGCTGGTTACCCACCCACCGCACACGCCTGTCATGAAGATTTATGAAGCGATATTTTCAAAGAGTAAAGCATTACTTATGCCAGGTGCTGTGATCTATCAATAACAAATGGGATAAACATTGGGTAGTTAAATATTTAAAGCACAGTCTTTGGAATTGGGACATCCGTGGCCTTTTCCAGCTCTGCTAATGGCTTCCTGCCTGTTCCTGGATGAGACGCTTCCCCGTTCCTGCCACTCCTCTCCTCCCTGCCCCCGGCTTTTATATAATACACCTATTTAGCTGTGAACTCTTCTGGTGAGCAGTGCTCTGATAGGTGCTGGCTGAAAGGCAGGTACAGCCGGTCCTGGATGCTCATGAGGCCCTCAAGGCTTTGGACGGAAGATTTCAGCCCAGTCTGAATCCAGGGATGGAAAGGAAGAGCAGCTCTTCCACCAGCCACCCTTGGTTTTATTTCAACTCTAAACTTTCCTGTTATTCTCTGTTCCCAGTATCACATCCACTGTGTAGCTCAGTATGCCAGGGCTGGTATAGGGTGTCATTGGGTCACAGCTCTAGGAAATGTCTGGCTCAAGGCAGTGGTAGCTGTATGAAGTGCAATGGCCTGAGACAGAGAAGATGGCTGGGAAAAGACTATTTAAGCATTTCTTCTGCTTTTAAACGCTGATTTGATGAATAGAAAACAAACACACATTCCTGTGGCTTTGGCAATAAGCCTTTTCATCTTTTAAGAGAAACCTGATGTTGAATTTTCTTCCTGATCGGTGCATTTCCCCTTATTTCAGAGCTCAAGTATACAGAAATATAGCAGGGTACCTTCCCCTTTTGTATCATATCAAAATATTGGTAAAAAAAATTGCTGCAGATGTACCCCAGAATGGTTTATCAAATGGAGTAGTGGACATGAATCCAGTCAAACAGGCAGTAGCCCCAACTCCAACTATGAGAAATCGCTAGCTGACTCTCATGGTTTATATGATTCCCAGCTGTAGATCTTGAGAGCTGACACGTCTTTAGTGGAACCTCCCGTTTGTCCATGTAAAATGTCCTCATTCAGTCATTTACTCATGCAAGTACTTCCCTTGCCCTGGAAGTACATCTTAGTGTGGTGTCCACTTATTTGAGTGTGATCCAGTGGAATACTCAACACAGACATCTTTGATAAATCACATCCAAGGCACTTTCATGGTAGTATTCCTTGAAGTACCGCAACACAGAGTACACTTTGTCCCTGGATTCTTGGTACCAGCTTCTGACTCAACTGCAATGTGCATATTTTGTGATGGAGGATTTTTTTTCTGCCGTACTTAATGTTCAGAGAGAGTTTAATCAAGAAACATGAGTAATTGGCATTAACATTCACTTCTGAGCAAGAGAACAGCTTTGATAGCATCTATACTCATTAGACTTTTCGTTCCAAACACTGTTAATTACAGTGAGCGCTCTTTGTATTGGCTTTTACTTTGTAAATACAGCACAGATTCTGCTCGGCACAGAAGCATGCCTTGAACAAACACTCTGTGGTTACACAAAAGGAAAAAGTTTTAACTGCCGAAAAGAAACAAGTGGAGCACTGCAGTTGCTTTGAGAAAATTTCTAAGCAGTCTGCAACACGACAGAAAAACCTGCAATGACAAGACACAAGATTTATTTACTGGCTGCCTAATTGGAATGAGTAGGACTGATTTTGTTCACATACTGAAATGAATCCTTGGAAAAGCTCAAGCTTCAACTGGGGAGGCCTGATGAAAATTTGTTCGGGTGCACTTATGGACCCAGGACCACTTTATGCAGGGCAGGAGCATGAACCATGCCAGCAGTGAGATGGGAGGGAGCTAGATGGGTCTCGGTACTTCGCACTTCTGCCTGCTTAAAAGTCCTGAACAGGCAATGGGTACTGATCCCCAAAGTGACTATATCAGCATGTCTGCACCACACTCCCTGTCCTCCTACCATGGAATTAGTACAGGTGAGAGACATTTAAGCAACTTACAGTCTTTGTTTACTTTTTAAAATGCATCTTAACTACAGATGTCTGAATAAGCACTTCCTCTGTTCACTGAGGAAAAGAAGCACACAGAGTAATGCTGATTTTCAACTAGTTTATAAAATAACAATAATGATATTGTGTTACTGTAATATCTAAAATGGCCCTAGGGCAGAAGATAGGAAGTGTGTTCTGTGTCAATTCACCCCTTCATTCCTTGATTAAATTTGCACCCAAATCAAGTAGTTCAAAGTCTCAATTTGTTTAATGAGTTGACTTGACAAATAGATCATTTTCTCTTTTAGCAATTACCCTGGAAATGTGAGGCAGCAGGAGCCTCGATTTTCATATCTATCAATACAAACAAACTGGGGATCTTGTTCTACTGTTCTATGATACTTAACATTTTCACAACTTTAAAGCATTTCTCAAGTAATGTACCATCTATTATTTCAAGTAATGCTAACCATGCTCATGTTGAGTGAAATACAGAAATGTCAATTGCTTTATTCCAGTGCTTGAGGATAACATGCCAATGCGAGAACTCTTGGATCCCAGTTGCCTGCTGTGACCATCTGACCTGAGTTTTACTCATTGCTGCACCCTGCAGGGTCATCTGCAGTAGTCAAATAATTTCAAAGAGCTCCAGCATGTTTACTTGGTCCATGGCTTCCTAGGTATGGTATAGCCAAAAGCCAGAAAATCTTAGGGACCACTGCTCATTTAAGGAACCTCTGTTTGAGAAATGCTGCTCTAGGAGCACCTTTCTAATGCCAGTATCATATGAGATTTGTCTGGTTAGGCTCTTCATCCTGCACATAGCAATGCAACCCAAGAAATAGGGCCTTGCTTGGTTTTGGCAAAAGTCTGCTCTCACCGAACTAACCGTGAGATTTGCCACGATGAAGAATATAGTAGTTGAGTTCCCTGGGACAACAGTTTCCCACTCAACTCTCCCTAGATACAATGTTTTTGCTCTTTCCAGCCTTACGTTCTTCAAGCCTGTATCCCAGGAAAAAAGGCTTAGGTGGAATCAAGCCATCTTTCTCCTTGGCTGGGCTCGAGGCTGATCTGGGAGACTGGCTCAGCATGAAAGAGCCCTGCCCTCTGCTACGTACAGGTGAAAGTGCTGCCAAGTCTCACCTCTGACTCTTCTTCTCTGTCCCCAGCTCTTTGCCATCATGGCAGCTGCCACGGGGCATTTGTGGGATAACACTTGCAGTAAGTCCATGCCGGGGCAGACCATCTTGATGCCATTTTCCTATTGTCCAGCAGCAGCAGCACTGAAGGATCTATACACCACCGGAGAGAGACTTACCAGATGTTGGTGGTCACAGTCTCCTTCCCCTCCATGCTGCAAACATCACTTTTCTTCTTAAAAAGTAGTAAGAGCATAGTACTGTTACTACTGTTGCTGTTGCTTCACAGTAGCGCCAACAAAACACGGGTTGTTCCAGCCACACAACCTGCATTTCTCATTGCCTCTTTCCTGCTTTTGCTTTAGTACTTCTAAGCTTTGTTCTCTTCTTTCTTAGAGATCCAGCAGGATCTTATGCTGTAGTAACAAATCCCTCTCAAAGCATACACCACCTCACAGCTGTTAGGAGGTGGGACTGTGAACATGACCAGTTATCTCAATGTGGCTGATGAGCTGTGAAGACCTACCCAAATATAACTCAGGGAAACTGGCCTGCAGGACTGCACTCCAAGACAGTAGCTCTGGTTCTCGCAGAAAGTGGAGGGAGAAGTCTGTCGAGGGGACAGAAAGTGAGGGAGTCCAAGCGAGAACAAGGGGGTGATACAGCCCTGATGGACCAGAAGAAAGAATGACCTTGAGGAAAGAGTGTGAGGGCAGAACAAGGGGGAAAGGATAAAGATAAGAGCATAAATATGGGCAGGAAGGAGCAACACAAGGTCTTAAGGACAGAATTAGAGATATGATGAAAAGGGTTAAAGACTGTCGGCAAATAGATACACAGTCTGAATGGTAATGGATAAGGAGCTTTAGCTGCAGTGCTGTGAATGTTAAGGAGAGGAGGAAAATAGGTGGCAGAGAGTTTGTAGTAATCTAGTTAGCCAGAAGGGACCTCAACTCAGCTCTTCAGACCTCAGAAGCTCATTGGAACAAGGTGGGATGATCATGAGAACAGGCTTTCTTGGGGGATTCGCAAGGCTTTCCAGATGGAAATAGCATAGAAAGACCTTTGCACAGCAGATTTTTGTCACTGCTGGCTTCACTTCTAGCTGGAAATGGAAGGCAAAACAAAAATAAATATTTCTTTTCCTCCAGCAATCCTCAATAACTGAAATATTGAGTCAGTGTGTGAGTTTGGTTTAATCAATGCTGGTCTGGTCAAACTTGTCACTTATAGACAAAAATGCATGTATGCTGGAAAAGAAAACAAGACCAGAAAAAATAAACACTATTGACAATGACCTTTGAGCAAAAGTGGATTTTATTTCTGTTACTCTCATATATTTTAAACCTCCTAGATCAAAGTTCACAGTAGCAGTCAGAGCTAAGTTCAGAGACCTTAGTTCACAGTAAGGAGCTTGAATAAATGACCTGATTTGTCAGAAGTTCAGAGCACTGACTTCCCATGAAAGCAGTGGAAATATCAAGTACTGAGTGTCTTCCAAAACAAAGTTTTAATTAGTTGTGACACTTCTTCTGATCCAAGGGTCTTTGACATGATGTCTTGGACCTTTCAGCTTGGCTCCCTAGTAGAGGAACAGTAAGTGACCCCAAGCCTGGTGTGTTCCAAGTGTTTTGTCACCGGATCTGGAAAAAAAGTGTCCCAAAACCATGCAGAATTTTCTTCTTTTTCTATACTGAGGGGAATAACCTTAAGAAAAAAGAAATCCTTTGTTTATTCATGGAGCTTGTTCTAAACTGAAAAAGCAGTGAAGGATATCTGGTGTAGCTGAAACTAAGCATAATACAGCACATCTTTCCAAGACTAAACACTGGCTCATACTAAGAAAAATAGTCTTCAAGATTATGTGAAACCATACTGTGTGCTGATACCTTCCCTGAGTGTGTCATGGTAGATATTTAACTCTGGGCGTCTAACTCTGAAAAAGTCAGCATAGTTTTTTTTTATGTTGATTAGCTCCATTTTGGCTAAAAGAACCAAATTCAGTAAGGGAGACATGGAGAAATATTGCATACCAGCATGATAACCTTGTGTGACAGCATAGTCATAATAAATACGCTATACTTCTAGAAGTTCAGTCTGATACATAGTCTGGACCAAAGGGTTCTCTCACAATGTGATGATCTATTGTATTGCCCAGCCAACTGGAGTGGCATTAAAATGAATTATACTAGGCTCCTGGTTTGGAAATTGTCTAGTCCATTATTTTTTAAGTACAGATTTCTTAAAGGGCAGAAGGAACCTTGGAGAGAGAGAATGAATTGGAAACAAATTGTAACCGTGACATTCTGCCCTCTTTCCTCTCCTTGCCATTTTTGGCAATTAGGGCATTATTTCCCCTTTCCTGTCAAGGACTGTCAGGGTTTGAAAAAGGCTTTTCAGTCTTTTGCTTTTGTTCTGATTTGCAGAAAGGGAAGAAAAGAGTTGTTTATCCTTCCATGCCTGCACAGCTATCTCTGCGCTTCCTTTTTCCTGTTCTATGTCCTTTTCTTGTTTTCTGATACAGTTTCATAAAGTGAACATAAGAGATGGACCAACGGGTTGCCCGGGCTAAATCCTTAGTATTTTACAACACTTTCATGATGCCACAGACCACAACGTGCTGTACTGTTCAACAAGTCTCTAAGTTCACACATTTCTGTGTATTTATAATAATCACATTTCTGCATGTTCTTGTTCTTCCAGCTGACTCATGTGCGAGAAGGTCTCCAAGTTGTCATCCAGTCCATTCTCACATTACTAGGTAGGGTAATTTTTTTTCTTTCTTTTTCTTTCTTTCTTTCTTTCTTTCTTTCTTTCTTTCCTTCTTTCTTTCTTTTTTTTTAATCTATGCTAATTTAAAATAACCTACTGATTATGTTGTACATTTCCAATTGCATAGCTGCCACAGCTTTTGTATTGCTGCTGTAGCTAGAAAACTTTTCAGCACCACCATAAACATGCAACATGCATTCTCTGGTAATAGTGCTTTCATGATATCAGATAGGATGATCCCCAGAAAGACATACTGATTTTGGCTTATACAAGATATCCAGTAAGACAATGCAATTTTGATCCGTTGCAACCTATCTAACTCTGCAAACCCTGATCTTTCCCACACAGAGCACACGTACAGGTTCTGAGTGGTATTGTGAGCTCAGCAATTCACAGCATTATTTGGTTGCCATCATTCTCCTTATCTCCCCCTCACCTCCATTTGGAAACTGGGCTCTTACAGGCACTCACTTTGTATTTTGCTTCCTCTGGTCTTCAGAAAAGTGTGCAATTTAGCATGATACCCAGATAGACAGGTGCTAGTCGTGGGTGAATCACCCCCAATCTTGGATGTGCAAAATTGTTTAGCAGCTTATTGAGTTTAAAGGTGGAGGAGATTTGCGTATGTTTCATTTGAATTCATATACAGTTGGCTTTGGATGTGCTAATCAGACATCCAGGAAAGTTGCTCAGGTCAACATGGCTTTGATCTTGTATGAAGTCCTTACAACTGACATCCTGATTTTGGACTGGGATGCCTAAGTCACCTGCAAGAAATAAGATTTTATATGATCATAGGCTGGTTGTTTATTTTGACAGATGCTAAAAATATTGGTACAAATACCCCTTTCTGATAGTTCATATTGCTGTCTGCACTATTGGCTCTATTTCTCACATGGTTTTATGTACACTTTTCAGTATGCACACCCCATGGGGTGGTGATCAATTTGTGTAATTTAATAATTACAAATAATTACATACTTCGGATTTTTGCAGTGTCATGAGCAGCTGCTGATGGATCTACAGGCATAGAGTCTCTGTCCATGCCCTCCCAAGGCTCTCTTGGAACTGCTCAGTGATGTTAAGCACTTAAACAGCAGGGACTTTCTGGGAACAGTCCAGCTTGCTCTAGTATCAGGAGCCATTTAGCAAATGGTGATAACTAATTTAATTAAGATCAGATGCTAATGCCATTTGTGAAGATGGTGCCGTATGGACAAAGGCCTACTGTTCTTTGGCTCTGAAGCATCCTTTCTCTGATTTCTGGAGTGCCATGACATACATGCACTAACACACTGACAGCAATGCACAATAAATGGTTCGAGTATTCAGATATTTGTCATTCAACCAAGGTATTTTATCTACTCAGCTGTCAAATGTCGTCAAGACCAGCAGTTTTATCATTCTTGAAAGAATTCATTCCTCAAATGACTGACTCAAAATGATCAATGTTCTGAAATTCTTGTCACTTACTGTGTAATTTACACTTTTGGTCTAATTTACACTTTGGGTACTCAAAAGATTGGTCTGCACTGATAGTATATGTCTACTTTTTGTCAGTCAATAGAGGGTTTCTGACTAATTGTTGGTGCTTTTCTGCTGTCGTGGATTATGTCTACATGTTCTATGGAGCATGACTTCCATCTTCTGTCAGTTCAGAAAAAAAATATCCTCACTCAACAAATTACTTTACAGGTCAAGAAAATCCTGTGTATATTTCCTTCACCTGACAATTTGCACGATTCCCAGCTAAACCGTGGAGCTCCCTGCCACAGAATAATGTAGATACTAAAAGTTTCTATGGTTTTTGGAAGACATTATATAAGTTCATGGGACCTATTGTAATACCTTCTTTCCGTCTAGCAATGGTGTTAATGACAGAGGCCTGACATAGATTATTGTACTTATTTTTGGCAGTCATGACTGAAGACAGTTTGGATCATGGACTAGATTCAACGTATGCACATGTCCATACTTCTACCATTTCCACCCGTCATGACTTGTGTGGAAGCATCAGTTGAAATGGTAGCTGTTAAGATTACTGGCAACGACTCACATTTTACCACAATCGGAATTGACCATTCTGTCTGAAAATGTATAGACAGAAGTAACAGAAATGCCACCAACGCTTCTAGGTGACTCCTGATGTTCCCTATCAGCAATGGGTGCTGCAATGACAACAGGATCAGGCTTAACAATAACCCTACTATTTTGCTCACATGTCTTTTTTCTCTGGTCAGGTTCATTCTTGTTGTCCTGGTGGTAGCTGTTGTTTATCCCCTCATGTTTTGCTTGTAGACTTAGCACCTGGCAGTTACATTTATCACACAGCTGGATGATGATTTCTTGTTTGACAGCTGAGGGCCCTTTGACATTTGCAGATATTATTGTCAGTGCTGGTCCTGATAAGAGGCCTTTTCTAAATAACTGACAGCTTGCACATCTAGGCACGTCTTTAGTTGTGATATTAGGTATTTAGCAGGATTTGTGGATTCATAGAATCTGACAGGGATGGCAATGTAAGCATTTCTGCTGGGGTCCTGTAATATATGAATATCTATGAAAAACACTCAATTTTCATTTTCTATTCTCTGCATGACTGCTTACAGGTAACTCCAGAGTGAGAAAAGGGGCAGAGTTATAAATTTTGCCTTGTCTATGCATCAGAAAGCTTTAAAATATTCTTGTTGATATACTGTAAATTTGAAATCCCATAAAGTCTTGTCTTCTTTGTAATGAAGGAAGAACTAAAAGAATCTATACATAATACTGAAATAGATCTGACTCCCTGCAAAAAGATTTTTAACCAAGAATTCTTTCTTATTTCACTAACCAACTGACAGTATATCTATTGTGTGATTGAGTCAATGCCCTGTTATTTCAAATTTGTAAATGCCCCACTCTGGTCCTCCAAGGAGTTCCTGGCATAGTTACAAGAGGCAGATTCACAAGCTCTACTTCCACAGCGAGGTTTTTCCTATCTTTTCCTCATCAAGAAGCAAGAGAAAGAGAACAAAAATACATTTAATCTACTGGTTTCTCAAACATTCCCTTACAGTTCTGTGAACATAGAAGGAAAGATCCTTCTAGAGGTGCAGAGGTTGAAACCATACATAATACTTCTCTGGATAGCTGCTTTCTCGATTGTTATGTACATACACAGACAGCAGTCATAGTCTCTAACGCTTGGTCAGAGACTCCTCAATATTTTGTTGCTGATATCCTCTAGAAGAGGGAACAGCTTTCTGCAGTGTGTTACTTGCTGCTGAAGGACTGATGAAGGTTGGTGGCATGTGGCTCTAGCTCCAGAGATGAGATTTTGCTAGATGAGTTTTCCAGTCAGAACAGGAACCCTCTTTCTCTCCACATTTAAATGTTTAGTTGAAAAAGGTTTGCTATTATAAAGATGGTACATTAGGAAGTATGATCAAATCAAAAAAACAGAGCAGCTTAGGTAACCACCATCAATGAGCAGACATCCACCATCATTTACAGAAGATGTAAATACTGTGAGAGCATAATGTGGCTGAAAAGGATTGAGGAGAAACTTTGGCAATATAGTATCAGATATGAGTAGGAGTCTACATAACATATTCCTTGAAATCCCACATCCCCATTTCTAGAATTATTCTCCTTTTTCCAGTTGGACTTTGCAGGCTCACCAATTTTAAGAGTATGTGATTTAACAACAGAGCACAGTGTTTGGTGGTTTTTTTATAAGCAACCTTCAGGGATTTTTAAAAAATAAAAGCAGTGCTTAGCCCCAGTTGGAGAGCAAAGCTCTCACTCCGGGGCAAGTTGCTCAAATCTATAACAAGAAAATGAACCCCTGCCATAAGCAGCAGGGAGACAACAAGTATGTATTAAAGAAGGGAGATCAGTTAGATGGAAGGCAGGAACAAACGATGCAAAGATGGTAATGGGATGCTTTAATTTTTAAAATAAATCTGGGATTAAGTGTTTTCAGGAGAACAGCACTACGACAGCAAAGTGAAACAGAGGACTACAGTGCTTAGCCCTGGAAGATGAGAGATGTATAAACCAAATCCCTAACATTCACAGCAAGCAAGAAATGGCAATAAATTTCTAGCTAGGGTGCTGCTGTCAAAAACTCTGATGATATTTGATGTAGTAAATGAGACTGGAAGGTAAATTCAGAGTCAACATTTGCCCTGGGGATTCTGACAAGTAGATGTAAACTGATGGTCATCAGGATCCTCTGCCAGTGGAAGAACATGTCTTAGGACATGTTGAAATTGAATTATCATTGGATAAATTGAGTTGTAAGAAATTAGCGTTCGCGTGTGCAGTCCTTTGAACTGAAAGAGCAGACACCCTGTAAGGAGAAAGGAATGAAAATCTGTGGGTGTGTTTCTGGGCAGGCAGGTGCTCAGTCTTTGTGAACTGGGACCTATGATATTCCTTACAAAGCTGAAAAGCTTAACGTTAGAAAGCAAAACACGATCTAGTGAACATGGAGAGACATGAATATGCAAGATTTCTGAGGGCTGTGAACACAAGCCATAGGAAGGAACTGCCTCAAATTGCCCAAATATTTGTTCCTGCTTCAAAACATAGTTTCAGTTAAGAGCTGTGAATTAGAGTAACAGGCAGCTGTGGCACTTCTCTTACAGAGCAGGTGCTCAAAGTTCTCCAGACTCCTAGCTGTCACAATCTCATTTCTGGTTCATAAAAAGCATATTTAATCTTTGTTTTTACAAAGCTTTCAGATATTGTTTCAGAGCTTTGTTAAACTGGGATTTATTGGTGATACAACACAAGGAAATTTGCAAAGCTCCTTTATTTTTCTGAGCAATTGTTTATGGGTAAAAGTCTGCAAAGACAAATATCATTGGTTTTGTGTCACTGTCTCTGTACACGAGCCAGAAATTTAAAATCAGATTTTGATCCTGTGTCTATATATATATATATACACACATGTATATATTCATACATTTATACATTATAAATTTATATTTATACCATGTGAAGACCTCTTCCTCTACCTGGTGAATGTTGTATTTACAAAAATGGATTTAGAACTGAATGAAAAAAATATGACCTCTGCTTTTCTCTTTGCTTTTCATTCACAGGAACACAACTGATTTCAGTAGCAGTTGCCACTGATTAAGACCAGCGAGTGTAACAGAGCAGCCTTTGCAAGCAGGGGTATAGAAGAGCAAGCTAAAAACACCCAAATGCTTTTACTGTTCAAGCTAGGATTTAAAAGTCCTGAAAATCTTATTTATGTAATTTTTATTTCCCTTTAACCCCTTGGCAATAGCTGGTAGGACTCCTGCCATAAGCACTAATGAATTTTGCATTGAATTCTGACTCCTGGCATTTAGGGCTTAATAAAATCTTCTTTTCCTTTATCTCAAAGATTCCTTTTCTGCTAATTGGTGTCAACATCAATCAAGATCAGAAGTGCAACAACACTAGTTTAAAGGCCTTTTGCTCCTCTGCTTTATACCCCAAGTAATATGGAGCTGTAGGCAGCTTACACATAAAAGTGGCAATAAATGTCCTTTCACTGTAAAATGCACAAAAATCTTGGAAACATTGAAAAATTGCGTTGTTGCAATAAATTAAAAGCCACTTCCTGAGGTCTGTCAGTTACACAAGTGGCATTTTGAGTGTGTGGGGCTGTGTTAAATATTTTGGGTAGCTCTAGAAGAGCTTCCTCCAGACCTTCAAAACTGTGGGTGACACTGGGGAGTTCTTTAGAGGAAGTTCCCATGGAAGGTGAGGGCTGGGTGACAGCTCCATGCATTTGCTTGTCTAGTATCCTAAGTCACAGGCATATTCAGGGCAATTTAAATTCCTTGTGCAAGTTCAACAGATCATTAAAACCTGTGCTTGGCTGGGGGCAAGGATAGGAGATGGAAGTTTGGTTCTAGATACTGCTGATGGGCAGCACCTTGTTTCCATGTGAGGTGACTACCCCTTGCTCTGTGCAAGGCTGGATGTCATGGGTCCCACTGAATTTGGAGTTTGCCTAGGCCAGAAGCAAGATCCAGGCAACCAGCAGCTTTGGGTGAGTCCTTGCAGAGGCTGTTTGATGCTCCATCATACATGTTGGTGAGATAGTGGCTCCTGAGCCAGCCAGCGTCCCCAGTCCCTACAGGAACTCAGAGAAGGGAGCAGCAGCCCATCAAAGTCAGTTGCAGGGTTGCAACAAATGCTCCTGCTGTCTTGTGGGCTTCCAGAATACTGTTTTTTGTCTAGACAAGCCATGAAAGAATGATGTTAAAGATAAAAACAGGACATCACAGGGCTGCCCATTACACGCAGACTCTGCCCTATCTCTGATCATCTCCTTCCTGCCCTGGAACAAGCAACACAGAAGTATAATCATTGCAGTGGAAAGGACCACAGCCTCTACCCGCTACAGTAACGAGGGGTAGATGTGTGTGTGCACAAAGACCAAGCCAAGAACTGGAGGAGTGGACCGGGAAAGGTAGTTTGTAAGGAATAGCTTTTAGTAATGACCAAAACTTGTGTGCCTGCCCAATGGCTCATGGGATGTGACTGACAACTTCAGACCACATGCCTGTGCCCAGGCCACCCTCAGCCCCAGCAGACTCACAACAACAAAGCAGCAAAGGGTAAAGAAATGATGTCCCCGGCTTTCAGAGAGCATGCCTTTTGGTCACCAAGGCTGCACGTGTCCGCTGACTATTCCCATGGGTAGAAAGAGATTTAATTGCATGAAGCTTAGTGACCCCTCATTGCATGATGCACCTTCTTGATCCAACAGGGTTCCTCACCACCATGAGAGCAGCCAAGACTGTTTCAAAAGATGTGGCAACCCCAGCTGGAGGATCCCCACCTCCACCACTCTCAGTGCAGGAACCTGCAGTGCAGAATTGAGGTGGTATGTGGAGATCCTAATGCCTCAGTAGGACTAGCAGAAAGTTTTGCCTAAGATTGATGAGTCTTGCTCTGTCCTCCACATGGTCAATGTATTACTTAATAAAATGTAAGTGAAGAAAAAGATTTCCCTTCTACAAAGGAAATCAAAGCCAGAGCACACAGTAAAAAGGGTCCTATTTGGATCCATGTCCTAGTTTCAGCTGGAATAGAGTTAACTGTCTTCCTAGTAGCTGGTACGGTGCTATGTTTTGAGTTCAGTATG
>JANHGO010000063.1:10447081-10493735 GCA_024606505.1 Aquila spilogaster | reverse complement strand
TGCCAACATCAGCCTACACATCATACCAAGGGGAGGGTCCTGTCACGTCACATCCCGATGCCCCCGATGTACGCCTACTACAACATCCTGGGTTTTCACTGGGGCTTAAATCTCCATACTTGTGTTTTGAAGGGAGCTTTTTCATTGATGATGGTAATTCACTGTTGCTCCTGCAAAGTCAATACCGTCTGTGTTACAGGGGTTGTACCCTGCTTTGTTGTTGATGTTGTCTCCTGCATTGTAGTCTTCAGAGGAGTTTCCTGGGATGAGTTGAAGCAATGCTGCAGCAGGAGTGTATGTCACTAACGAAAGCAGGTGAGCAAGGTCTGAGAGGAAAGGAATGGTGGGCCCCTAGTGATGGTTGGTTGCTGCTCCTCCTTTGTTGCTCTCTGTGTCTCTTGCAGCCTGGCAGATGGCCACGAATTCACCTCTTTGTTGTAAGTACGTCTCCTGCGCTTCAAGTAAGATGGAAATGGAGCTGACGCTGCTCTGCTGGAAAGATAAGTTAAACCCACCCTTACCTCATCCTGGTTTTTCATTGTGGCTGCAATCTCCATCCTTGTGTTTTGAAGGGAGCTCTTTTGTTACGGAGGGTAATTCACTGTTCCTCCTTCAAAACCAATACTGTCTCTCAGGGACTAAATTGGTGATGTTTTCTCCTGTGTTGTAGTCTTGAGAGGAGTTTTCCGGGATGAATTGAAACAATGCTGCAGCAGGCATGGATGTCATGCACGAAAGCAGGTGAGCAAGATCTGAGAGGAAAGGGCAGGGAGGATAGGAATGGTGGACCCCTAGTGATGGATGGTGGCTGCTCCTCCTTTATTGCTTTTTGTGTCTCTTGCAGCTGGGACGTTTACTGAAATGGGCCTGTTTGTGGATTGCCCTTGTCCTTTCCATTGTATCAGATGGAAACCGAGAAATTTCACTTCTCCCCTGGAAGGACAAGTTTGCCTAAATGGCTGCTTCTCCTTTGTTGCTTTGACCCCTGCCTTGGAGTTTTACCCAAGTTTCCTGGGTGGATGTATAATATATTTTAGCAATGCTTTTTATGGTCTTGCATGTGAGCTTATGAGAAAATAGTGAGTGGAGAAATTTGCGGTATAGTACTCTGTCTGCCCATAATAACCTAAGTTCGCTACTCTTCCTTTTTTTTCTCTCTTGTAAATTACAATCTGTTTCATGTCTTTGAATTGTCTTGTTCACGGAATGCACTTTTTTTCTCCATCATGTACCTATCTAAGTGAGTCTTGTCACTGTGTTACTGGAAATGTAGTTTACTCTTATCTCTACACCATCTTTTTTTTTCTTTTTTTTTTTGTACTGAGCTTAAAAGTTCATTTGTCTTTTTCCATGGGAGCACGTTTTCCTAGAGTTTAAATATTCTTCAGCTCCTTTTTCTGTGCTACTTTCTGTTTTGCAATTGCAGAATGTTCTTGGCTTCTTATACCTCTGACTGCATGTTATTCTTGTTACCCTAGGATGTTTTTCTTCCATTTTTTATGTAGGCAGGCATTTTAAAGCCTTGCTTTGAGCTTGGGAGAGTACTGGATAGGGTAGGAGTATCTGCCTATAATGATTTTAGTTGGTTCTCCTCTTGTTGTTCCTTGTTTGATTGTTTAGGCCTTGATACTGGCAGCATCAAAACAAGGCACACCTCTATCCTCTCCTGCCTCCACAAATCTGTTTGTGAGTGTCTTGACCTTCTACAAAGACAGAATAACATTTATCTAAGGACTAAGAAACACAGAGACCCTGACTGTAGACAGTAATGGTCTAAATTCAGATGGAATCTGTCTGTAGCCATGGACAAGGGGATCTCAGCGCCAACCACATTCTCCTTCTGAAATATCTGAAAATAAATTTTTTTATTGATGATCTTATTGGCTGGTTCTTCTTGTTTGTGCCGTCTTTTTAAGGAAACTTGATTTTTTTTTTTGTTTTGGAAGAATTGCTTAAGCTCCAATTTCTTAGCAAAAGAGCCCCCACTGGCAAGATCCTTCTTAACAGACTTCTCTCTTTATCTCTTGTTTGCAAGGACTCACCCTTCAGTAACTCCTGCTAGATCTCCATTTCCAGTTTTGGTAACCTAGTTGAAGCCCCAATTTTGGGTCATAGCTTTTGCTACTTGATACCAAATCTGCTTTTCCTTACATAAAGCCAGGTTCGTTGCCCTGCCTTTCACAAAGAGCATGAAAGAAAAGGGAACGCAAAAGAACATCATAGAAGCCCCATTTCTGCTTCTCCCCAAATGCATTCCCCTTCAGCTACATGTAGGACAACAGAACAGTGTTATTCTCTACTGGAAGTGTTGGAAAAAATGTCTGATTGATTTGCATCTGAATAAAATAGCTACCTTGCTAACACAAAGAGTCATCAGACATTTTTGAGGATACCCTGGCAGCTTTGGATTTGCTATTTCATCTCAGATATTTGGTCCATCCAGTACACTCCTGTTATACAAATCTACTCTGTATATTATTTTTCCGAGGTATTAACTGAAAACACAGTTAAACAGCAACACAGCAGTGAGACCCTGAGGGACAGAAAGAAACATTTCAAGAAACATTTAGATATTGTACTGATGGGCATAGTTTAGTGGGAAATATTGGTGATAGACTGACAGTTGGTCTGGATCATCTTGGAGGTCTTTTCCAACCTTGTTGATTCTGTGATTCTATGACAGCCCTTTGGGTTGGCATGAGTGTGGTTAGATGCAGGTAGAAATCAGTTTGGCACAGTAAGGTGCAGGTAGGCCCTGGCACTTAGCAGCTTTGGCCCATGTTTGGTCACAGCAGCCACCTCACTGTAGTGATGTGCTTGTTGGACTAGTGCTCAACCTGCTGTATGGTACTCATGGTCAGAAAACCCCTAGTGCTCCCCTCCATACCTTCTCCTATACTCCTCAGAAAGCCTGCCTGAAGATAGCAAACTGTCTGGTTGTTTTGTTCTTATTGAGTGAATTCAGACCAAAAGTTATTTTCTTAAATGAAGAAGCACTGAACTGGAAGGAAATGTCCAGGAGACAACTGCTTCCTGCTGTCAGCTTGCAGGGTTTCCAAAGGCAGTAGATTTGCTCTTTGTACCACACTGAACTGGGTGGTATGTTTCATTGCACAGGAGGTTATGCAAATACACAAGATGTATTTGTTTGCTAAATGAGTCGGGAAAGATGAAAATTAATGGAAAAATGACTGTGGGACTCTATAATGCACCTCATAGGTCAAAAGCAAAGAATGAAGAAGCAAATACAAGCAAACGGATGAGATTTGAGACTACAGTATCCTTCTGCTATGGACTACAGCAGGATTTGACTTCTGTGGATGACTGTGAGTGAAGTGTGGAGGTTTAAGAACTGCCTGTACTCAGTGAGCTCTTTATGGGATGTAATACTGCACAGGGACTGCTATGAGCATCCAAACAGCCCTTTCCAGAATTCAGCCCTGCTGCTGAAGCCTGAACAGTGCAAAAACTCAATAACATCATAGCATCATAGAATACCCCAAGTTGGAAGGGACCGACAAGGATCATTAAGTCCAACCCTTGGCTCCACATAGGACCACTCAAGATTCAAACCCTATGTCTGAGAGTATTGTCCAAATGCTCCTTGAACTCTGGCAGCTTGGGGCCGTGCCCACTGCCTACTCTCTAATAGTTTTATTTCCATCTTGTAATGTTGCACCCAGAACTGCACCCAGTGCTCGAATGAGGCCACACAGTGCAGATCAGAGGGGACAGTTCCTTCCCTTGTACAAATTCAGCTCACTGTCACCAAAATCTTCAGATCCCTTTCTGTGGTGCTGCTCTCCAAAGAAGTAGAATAATGTGGAAATGGCAAAACCTTGTCACCTCCTTTCATTGCTGTTATTGTTCCTTCTGTGCATGTGACAGGGCATGGTGTCTGCACCAAACATTCCTATCAGATTTCTCTTTCCGCAAATGCCATGTAACTATGCCTTATATAAGCTGAAGTTAATCCTTGCTGGGTACCAATTTGCCAAACTCTGAATTATGCCAAGTTTTGTGATGTGGCTGTGCAATGTTGAGGATCTCCAAGGATTTTCTCCTTCCCAGCCCTGACATTTCAGGAGTTTTTTGAAGGGAGAGAAATTCAATTTGAATTCTTCAGCGTCACAGAATAAAAAAATCCATCTTCCCCCACCAAAAGCACTGGAGGATGATGAAAGGATCACTTAGGCTGAAACTTCTTGGGCCAGTGTTGATTTTAAACTTACCTCCAGTCTTTGAATGTTATTGCCTGCAAAATAGGGCCAGTGAGATAGAAAGAGATGGAGCAGTACAATTGCTGATTTAAATAGCATTACTCCACTGTTTTTTAGGGTCTGGCTTAAACTTGACATACCTTTAAAGGGATTTTAAAATCAGGCACTCTTCTTTATGCTCCTTTTTTAATTCTCTGCCTCATACACACCATATCTAAAGGTATCTGACTTCTTATGATATGGAGAGAGAAGATTAATTCATTAAGTCAAATGTCCATGATTCCCAGAGAAGTCACCCGAAGATCATTTATAATGGTGAAACCGATGAAGTTCTTCTGGAAAAAAAAAGCATAACTGCAAATCTGTGACACGGAGGATTTGTGACAAGAGATGAGTCATCCCCTTTGCCTCCCATCACACTCCTGGAGTTAAGATTGTTGACGGGTGATGCCCTGTCACATGAGGGCTTGTTTTCCATTGACGTCATCAGCAGCTGCTGCAAATCTTGGGGCCGAGCTATCCAGAAAAAAATCTAGAGCATTTCCAGGAGGGCTGTGATAAGGCTCTGTGATAAGGTATGGGATTAGAGGACCTTGCTCTTCTCTTTGAGAGTACCAGACAGCTTTGCAAAGTCAAGAGCGCTGCACTGATTAACACTGGCACAACAGCCAAAGTAAGAGTGCCTTACAGGGGAATTTTCCGTTTGATTTAAACTAGGAAGGTAAACTAATTACGTGAATGAATGTTTCCGGCCAGGCAATATCAACCATCTGAACGCATTTAGCCAATGAACTATTAAGTATAGTATATCTTTAGCATCACAGGAGACAGTAACTTACCCTGGTGGCAGCTAATCACTGCTGCCTCACTCTGCCCGCAGCCCCTTGGAGTTCCACCCACTCATCAACAGGCCATTCGCGCTCAGTCATGCACGCAGCCATCTCCAGATAGAAGTGGGCCTGCTAATTACCACTTCTGCCCTCCCTTATGCTGCTGTTTGGAGTAAGATTCAATCCTAGAATGGATCTCAGCAGTACGAGAAGCCTGTCTCACACTCCCTCTCATTTAATGTGGCAATACGGATTCTAATCCACACTGAGGCACAGCCATTCATTTGGTGCAGGCAGTAACTTTGTCTTTGTGAGCACTACTCACTATAACGTTACCGTCTGCACCACTGTTGCATTAACAATAATTTCTAGCTTTAAAAAGATAATGCAAAAAGGGTATAGATTTTCATTAAGCAATGAATTGTCTTATGAAAGCAACTTGCACCTATGGAGATAGTCATAGAATGATAGAATTGCTTGGATTGAAGGAACCTCGAAGGCCATCTGGTTCCAACCCCTGTTCTGCAGACAGAGTTGCCAACTTCTCAAAGGTTTATGTTAAATTCTTAAAAGCTTAAATTTGTAGATAAGCCTTCCGGGATGGCACGAGGGAGGGAGGATACAGAATTTATCAGAAGAGCCTTAAATAAAATCTCTTCTTATATTCAAGCAGCTCTCTTTTCCCTCTCAGCCCATGACCCAAGCCCTCTTTTCTCAGGGCTGCAAGGAATTTTCTGAGCTTGTTATAGAATCATAGACTCATTAAGGCTGGAAAGGACCTCCAAGATCATCCAGTTTGACCATCAACCCACCACCACCCTGCCCACCAAGCCATGTCCCCCAGTGCCACACCTCCACAGTTCCTGAACACCTCCAGGGATGGTGACTTCACCACCTCCCTGGGCAGCCTGTTCCAATGCATTACTACTTTGTCTGAGAATAATTTTTTCCTAATAGGTTTTTGTTATCCTTTATTTTAAGCTAGAGTACAGTTTTAGTGCAGGACTGACCATCCTGTCCAGCACTGAGGATCTGCTCCTCATTGTGCCTCTTTGGACCTTGACATCATTTCCCGCAATTCCTAAAGACCACTGGTGACAAAGACAGCAATGTCCTGGATGTGTTCTTAAATACTTGGAATTCTTTCAAAGTTACTCTTAGGTTGTTTCTATTAATGTGATATTGGCTTTTTGCTCAGGTTTGTCTACACAGGGACAATCAAGAAGGTGATTTTAATGAACTAAAAGCAGGAGTTTAAAGTGAATTAGTTAAATTGCATTAAACCTCTCATTTCACAATTCAAGTGGCCTTATTATGACTTAGCCTTGAAAGAGAAGTAAACCAAATCAAGTCAAAGCCACTTTAATTCTGACAGTTCCCATAAAGGGCTTTAATTAATGCAGTTTAACTAATCCCCTTAAAAATTCAGATCAACTTTTCTGAGCACCTTCATGTAACAAGCTCTCCCAACTAATCTGCACTGAAATTATCATTTTCACTCATAAAGTAAATTCACAGCAGCCTTCCTCTAGTGCAAGCCTTATTGCTGAGGTTTGCACTTGTCTAACATCAATTGGAAGAGTTGTGTGACTATAATTTCAGGCCAGCTTAACACTTTGTTAAGCCTACCAACTCCCAGCAACTGTGCTGTCATAGCACCACACACACACGCACAAAAGACAGTCACATCAATTCCTGTTGGAGAGGAGGGCTACAAAGATGATCAGAGGGCTGGAACATCTCTCCTATGAGGAAACATTGAGGGAACTGGGCTTGTTTAACTTGGGGAAGACTCCGGGGAGACCTCATTGTGGCCTTCCAGTACTTGAAAGGAAGTTATAAGCAGGAGGGAGACTGACTTTTTACATGTTTTGATAGTGATAGGACAAGGTGGAATGGCTCTAAAATAAAAGAGGGGAAATTTAGGTTAGATTTTAGGAAAAAAGTCTTTATTCGGAGGGTGGTGCGGCAGTGGCACAGGCTGCCAGAGAAGCTGTGGATGCCCCATTTCTGGAGGTGTTCAAGGCCAGGCTGGATGTGGCTCGGGACAACCTGATCTACTAAGTGGCATCAATGTCCATGGCAAGGGGGTTGGAACTCAATAGTCTTTAAGGTCCCCTCCAACCCGAGTCATTTTATTATTCAAGGAAAAGGAAGAGAAAATGATGACATGCAATCTCATGTGTCTCCATTGGTTAGCACAGAGGTCAGCTATGTTGGTAAGGAACTGGCAAAATTTGCAGCGTGCCCTAGTGAGGCCCTCTGCAGGCATGCAGGCTATGATCAGACTGTAATCTGGTTCAGATGGAATGAGAACTACATTAGCACAAAATTCATTTGCTTGAATGGGCCTTCAAGTGGCATAAATTAGGAAAGATACTGATTTATTATTATTATTATTATTGTTATTATTATTTTTATATAAACCCAATATTTGGCAAGCGTCAGTTCTGACTGGGGTCACAGCAAAGGACATAGCTTACAAATGACAAAAATCACAGATAACATTGTTCAAGAAAAAAAAAGAAAGAAAGAAAGACTATTTCACCCAAATCAGACATTTAGTCAATTTGAAGTATATCTCATCAGTGTGCACATCAATCTGGCCCATTAAATAGTGTGCCCTTTAATTCCCTCTGCCTTTATGAACAATTCCCTCTGTAGCTCAAACACTTGAATAAGGCGTGAATAGAGGTGTTTGACTTTCTCACTTATATGCATGTCCTTCAGCAGGGGGTTCCCTGAGGCACACGGTGTTCCTTGGCTGGTTACCCTCCTTCCCTGTGCATCTGCCCTGACAGGGAGAGCCAATTGCACTTTCTACCAGTTTATTTATTTTTTTATTTTTTTTCCCAAAACTTGTCTGTCTGCCACCTTGAAACATCGTCCTTCCTCTATTTCTGTTTTATTTATTTATTTTTGATGAATGAACTGGCTATTCCGAAATGCCCTTCTCGCTAGATAACACATGCAGCTGCAACACGCTAGCAGCGCTGAACGCGAGTAAAATATTCCCAGTGAAAGAAGTAAATGTGTCAGCATCACCTCCACTGGATCAAAAGTCGTGTCAGAGATGATATCAAAGCATGAAAATCTGCTTGCATAAAACAGCCAAGAGCCTGAAGCCATCCCAACCACCTTCAGAAAAGCCAGGAGTCTGCACAGGGAGAGCTGCCGCACAGCAGTGATGGATTAAGAGGCAGTGTGTGATTTCCAGCCAAACTCCTTCAGCTCCTGCCATCTTCACCCAGAGTTGTTTTCAAACTGTGAAAAGTTTAACTCCAACATCATGCTGAAAATCCCGCGTGACTCAGAGCGTCAGCTCCTGTCAGGTGGAGTTTCCTTTAGGGCAGCAGAAGCAGGAGACATCCTGTCCCGGCCAGCAACGCAAATTGGAGAGGAACTTTCTGCAGAGATTTTGCAGGTATGGGGAGCAGCTGGCTCCAGGGATGGGTAATAGGATACGCAGCCCTCCAGCTCAGCATCATTAGCTCAGGTGTCATGCGGGCAGGAGGAACCTGCAAGTTATGTGCTCTGATGGAGCCTGTTATTTATTCACAGCAGCACCTGCCTCACAGAAGGTGCATTCCAAGCCCTTAAAAAGCGTGATTATTCCCACCTCCCACAAATATGCAAGTCACACTTCAGGCATCTTTGACAAATCTTTGTCACGGGACCGATTTGATTTGCTTGATGTGACACAGTGCTGAAGATTGCAAAGCCCCCAGCAGGGCTGCAGGTGGCAGAGCTGTGTTGTGCTTGAGCAGCAGTGTGGCTTTGGCTGCGTGTTTCAGCTGGGGTTCATTGAGAGGCTGATGGTTGGGCTCTCTGGGCTCTGTGCATCAGTGGTGTGTGTCCTTGGCACAGAGGTGGCCCAAGGGATCCTCCATCTCCAGTGCTTCCGGGTGCTGCCATTACGAGATCCATTTGGCCTCGCAGTTGAATATTTGCATGCTCTCATTTTCTCCTTGTGTTGTTAATGCGGAGGGATAATTAGTGGGAAAGTCCAGGTGATCTTGGTCACATAGTTACTCCAGGTGTTTTTTGTGCAGAACTCCTTTAGCAGCTGAGGCAAAAAGCATCTTGTGCTGCCTTATAATGAAGAACACATGGTGTGTCTCCTCCTTGCACTGTTTCTCAGTTCCCCCTATGTTTATGAAGTAGGACCTCTCTGTAAACAGTGGCACTGAGAGAGGAGAGATGGCATATATAGGAGAAGACAGCTTTCCCCAGTGCTGCCCATCTGATGTCCTGTTCTTCACCCATTAAAGCAGATAAGGGTGTTTCAATATGAAAACCCATTGTTCTCAGTTCTGGACCATGAGGACAAAGGCTAAATATGAAGTTTCTACAAGTTTGTGTTTGTTTTTTTTGTTTTGTTTTGTTTTTGATGCTATTGAGATGGAGAATAGGTATTTATTCATTGATATTGCATACAAGCATACAATTAATGTTGATGCAACAGTTCCTTAAGGATATAGATGCTCCCATTACCATACCATTCACCTTTTCAGTCCTCTCTTGTAGTCTTCTGCACCTTCACAAACCTGGCTGGCTGTTTCTTTTACTTTTGCAAAGTACGCATAGAGCAATGTCAGTATTTCTGAAATGGGAACTCAGTGTGATTTTTCACAGCTTAACTTCTAGCCTTAAGGATGCTGTTTCTTTGCACTTTTTATTGGTTTCCTTTTCCTTATCATTTTGGTATCTCTCCCGGTTTATCTGTGCTGACAGCTGTACTGTCTCTCATACCAGTTTATTCACCTCCATGTAAACACACTCATTATGGTCTGATTTCCTCTTATTTCTTTATGTTCCTCATCTGTTTACAGCATCTTTGCAATTTGTTGTATCTGCAGCATCAAGCTACAACTATTCTGACAATCCCTAAGATCCTCTGAAACATTCTTGGTCATTGAAATCTATGGTTTTTATTAGATTTGCCATCCTTTTGCAATTGGTTTTCTTTAAACAAACAAATAAAAACACAAAAACACAAAACAAATCAAGCTGATCATCATAACGTTCAGTTTGACCAATCTGCTACAAGAAGAAGTTTTTACATGAGTGAATAATGAAAATGGTATGCCTGGTAGTCACAGTGCTGGTATCCCATCTCCTGATGGCATCACCAGTCAGCAAGGGAAGCCAGGCTGTTGAGGATCACATCACAGTATTGGAAAAGCCTAATTCTGAATTTCAAACTCTGAAATTCTATTTACCATTATTCCTGGCATCTTAATATGGAGTTTATAAATATACACGCTATTGCCAGGTATTCGTGAAAACCAGACTCCCACTTAGTCCATACGAATAGTTGCCTGAATGGTGATACTTGATTTAAAAAAGATAAAAATGTTATTTTCTCATATAAACGAAGGAATGGTCCAGAAGATTAATCACAGAGTGACAAATGCCTCTGTGACAAATAAAGAAAATAAAAGCAGTTCCCAAACAGCCTCGAATTTGGGGTTTTCTCCAGAATTATTTAGCAATTCTTTCGAGTTGGGCTCAATGATCCTTATGGGTCCCTTCCAACTCAGGATATTCTATGATTCATAAAGTAATAATAAGTTGTGTGCACATGTGCAAGTGAAAGCGCAGCTTATGAACATAGTTGCACTTATTAAAAATACATTCCATGAATAATCCTCATGGATTCCTAAAAAACTCTCTGTATGGATGCCTGTGGAGAGAAAAGAAATAAGCAATCAGATAAAAGTTTGGAAAGCCATGGAGGAAACCATGTTTGTACAACCAGAAATTGCTACTGTCTGGTTACAGTGCTTAGATAGTGTGGAGAAAAACCTCATTATGTTGATCTAATTTGGGCAGTATGATTTCTTGTCAACCTAAAGTAAACTGTTCCTTTTTTTCTATGTGTTCAATAATGTTTCATTGAGATTTAAATTGATGTTTTGTTCAACTTGAAAGTGATAGTTTTGTTTGGAGGCATTTATTATTTGTTTACTTACATACATAGATATCTATTTTGAAAGGAAACCTAGATTCATGGAAGCAAGTAGGTGGAAGGAGATCAAGGTAGGAGTGATCTGAGACATCTGCCTTCATATCTCTTCTTGGTCACAGAAATTTAAAGTGAGCCCAAAGCGTGGGTTATGAAGACAATGATGGAAATCAATCCACTTTGGTGGGTGACCTCGTCACCATGTTGTCCTCTCGGCTTCCTTGCAGCGAGGGCTGCTATTGAGAGCTGAAAGGCGGAGATCCAGAAAAGCCTGGATTTTGGCATGAGAAATCCTCTGGGAGCAGGAAATACAGACACCGAGCCATGTCATCACTGCTACAGGGAGAGCAGCCAAGGGAAGGGAGTGAGTGTAAATGCTCCCATAGTGATGACAAGGGGGAATGGCTTTAAAATAAAAGGGGGGAAATTTAGATCAGATGTTAGGAAAAAATTCTTCACTCAGAGGACGGTGAGGCACTGGAACAGGTTGCCCAGAGAAGCTGTGAATGCCCCATCCCTGGAGATGTTCAAGGCCAGGTCAAATTGGGCCTTGGGCAGCCTGATCTGGTGGGTGGCAACTGTGCCCATGGCAGGGGGGTAGAACTGAGTGGGTTTTAAGATCCCTTCCAACCTAAGCCATTCTCTGATTCTGTGAAACGAGTTCAACTTTCTGACTCACTGAACTCAACCCAAATTTCTAAATGCTTTTGCATCAAACTGTCTCTAAAACCGTATGTGCAGCTGTAGACCTAATAGGTCTTTTCCTCTCCTGATCTCCCTCGCTCCATTATGTGGTACTGTTTTGCTGTTTTTATGTCCTATTCTTGCACTGTCCTCCTACTGGCATCAAAATCAAAACATTCAAGGTCGGGCTGGATGGGGCTCGGAACACCCTGATCTACCTGTAGGTGTTCCTGTCCATTGCAGGGGAATTGGACTAATGACCTTTAAGGATCCTTTCCAACTTCAGCAATTCCATGATTCTGTTATTCTATGGAGCCCTGTGAAGACACCCGCTCTGATCCATCACGAGGCAGGGCTCTTTGTGTGTAGTGTTGCCAAGCTGCCGTTTTCTTGTGAGATTTATGCAGATCTCATCCTTCCCCAGGGGATGGGACAGAGCAAGCACAAAGGCTTGGACATTGCTCTGGCTTGTGACTAATGCACAAGCAGGTGGGAGAGAAAGTATTGTGTTACTTTCCAATTCTCCAAGTCATAGGGCAGCTGGGCACCACCGTGGGAGTGCTATGGGAAGGCTGGAGCTCAATGGCCCAGCAGCTGGGGCTGGCAGCTGCTCGTGAGCAGCATCTGCTGTGCTCTAGGGAAGGAGTGGGAGTCAGAAGTGGCCCCCTGGAAGGGCTGTGCCTGTTATTTCTTCCCCTGTTCCTGTTCCAGCATTGTTCCTATGTCCCTTGGCTCTGACCACTCTGAAAGAAGAGTCCCTTGTCCTGCAGCATCTTCCCAAATCTGTTTGCACAGGACAACAAATGATGTGTTGGAGCTGTGCTGCATCTGAAACTGGGTCTCTGCAGACCAGCAGAGTGTGTGTTAAATCCCACGAGGAGCTTTGTTTTCGTTTCCATTCAGTTCCCTCAGATCTGGAGAAGTCTGAATAATGAATGTGGCATTTATGGTCTGGCTGAATCGAGCAGCGTTCAACTTAATTAGGGGGCTGGCTATTGAGGGAGGAAATCAACGCCTGTGTTGGGTGTGCAGCGCCACGTGTGATGAGGGAGCAGGTAGGCTAAGAGCTGCAGACAGTAAGCCAGATGCAGGCATCTACCTCCCCCTTGGACAACCAGACATATCCCGGTGCTTGCACAGATCTTTTAAGTGGCTTTTTACAGCATCCTTCTTCAGCAGTCAAATGCTTCCCGCTTAGTCCCAAGTAAAGATTTATTATTCATACTGCAGTACCACTTAAGAATCCTGCACTGGCTGAGCTGAGAGTTATCAGGACCATAAAGATGATCCTATAGCAAGCTTGAAAGGCCAGGCTGAGTTTACCCCTCATTAGAAAATAAGGCTGTAGCAGTTTACTCTCTTCTAGCTGAACAGTCATGACCTCCTTAGAGGCCTTTCAGGTTGACAGGAACAGGAAATTTCCATTTCATGCATGAGACTGGATGAAAACAAAACCACAGAACCTACTTCCAAACATACTTAAAATTTTTCCCTTTACGTGGCTGTAGAGTAGACTCATTTGCTGGTGTTTGAATACATGATGAGGTCTTGGGTAAGTTATTTCTTTCCTTTATAACTTACTTTCCTGAACAATATATTGAGGGTAATGCTGGATTTGTAGGGTGATCAATTAGCTACAGATAAATCATAGAATCATGGAATCACTAGAGCTGGAAGAGACCCTTAAAAGTCATCTAGTCCAACTCCCCTGCACTGAACAGGAACACCTACAGCTAGATCAGGTTGCTCAGAGCCCCATCCAGCCTGACCTTGAATGTCTCCAAGATGGAATGGAAACACTGTGTGGAAATCTCAGGTGTAAGTTTTTGGGGATGCAGAGATTCAACTCCCCTTTGTGCAGCATCAGCACAGTGGGATCCTGAAGGAAGACTAAATACTGGCGTATTTCAAATGAGGGTGCATGTCTGCAGCCTTCAGCTCTCCTGTGTCCTCAGAAGATATAAATTCTCTTTTTTCACTCTTAAAGATATTGCACCTTTTCATTTCTATCAATGGTTTTGTATCAGCTTCCAGCTTTCCACCAATGTGTTGTTTTCAGTCTTGTAGGGCAGTTTTTGGCCCCTGGCATGCACTTAAATTTTCTAAGACATCAACAAATTTAAAGCTCATGAGGGCAACCCCGTGGCACCAGTGGAAATACTCAATGCTCAAGCAAGACATAAATTTAATAGCCTTATTGAACAGTTTAATTCTGGAATAATGCTTCAGAAATGGGACAAGTTGCCTAAATTTATACTGAGTGTTGGGAAGCAAAATCAGAATTTAATTTACTCTACTGGCAACATCTCTGCCACCTTAATAGATTGGTGCACTGTTGTATAAATGCAGTTAACGAGGATGATTTGAGACTTCCTACATACTGTACTTTTTAAAGTTTACTGTAAGATATTGCAGTTGTAGCAGAAACTGCAGAAAGCAGCATGTCCCTATGGTACATTATGTGCAGCACTACCCAGTGGCAGTAAATGTTCTGGCTTAATCAAAAAGATCGCATTTCTTTCTCTTACTACCTGCCTGGAGAAGCTAGAATAACTTTTGACCAAGGAATACATTAGTTTAAATCTTAAATTTCAAAGCTAAATTGCACAAAGACTTGTAGATGTGATTCATATGTCCCCCATTACTTCCAATCTCTTTCTCTTTCTCAGCTAACTTAAATTTGTGTGAGTATCAAAGTGCTGCTGGCAGCAATTGCATTCGGCTCGAGCCCACATTCTGCTATCTGCTATGTTCATGGAGTGATTTCTGTGGGTCTTGGTTGCCCTTCAGGCTCTTCCCTACCCAAGTGCAGCAGGAGCACCCTCTGGCAGTTTTGTCTCTGCCCACTGAACTGTGCGAGCATCCCAAAGTGGTGAAGGGGGGACAGTGCCAGTCACACACCCACCGCATGCACACGCCATGAAGATTTATGAAGTGATATTTGCAAAGTGTGAAACATTATTTATGCCAGGTGCTGTGATCTATCAGTAAAAAATGGGATATAAACATTGGGTGGTTAAATATTTAAAGCGCAGTCTTTGGAGCTGGGACATCTGTGGCCTTCTGCAGCTCTGCTAATGGCTTCCTGCCCGTCCCTGGATGAGACATTTCACCATTCCTGCCACTCCTCTTCCCTCATCTCTTATATAATGCATCTGTTTTGTGAACACTGTGCTAAGCAGTGCTCTGATCAGGTGCTGGCTGAAGGGCTTGTACACCAGTGTCCTCAGCAGGTCCTCAAAACTTTGGCAAGAAGATGTCAACATGGTCTGAATCCAGAGATGATGATGAAGAGCAGCTCTTCCGCCAGCCACTTCCAACTCTAAATTTTCCTTTTATTCTCTGTTTCCAAAATTACATCTGATGCATAGCTCAAGATGCCACGGCTGTTTGAGGAGTCACTATGTCACAGCTCTAGGAAACCTGGCTGAAAACAGCGATAGTTCTATGATAGGCAATGGCCCAAGACAGGGGAAGTGGTTAAGGACAGACAGTTTAAGTATCTCTTCTGCTCTTGATCTCTGATTTGGTGAATTTAAAAAGTTCATTGCTGTAACTTTCATAATAATCCTTTCCACCTTTAAAGAGAAACCTTTTGTTGTTGTTTTTTTTTTTCCTCCAATCAGGATGCAGTTTCCCTAATTCTAGAGCCCAGCTGTGCAGGTATGTCATGGGGTGCCTGTCCCTTTTGAAATATTTATAGAAAAAAATACTGCAGGTACACCTCCCAGCAGTTTCTCAGACAGAATGGCTGACTTGGATTCCCTCAAACCAAAGAGCAGCCCCAACTATGAGAGATCACTGGCTGGCCCTCACTGTTTATATGATGCCTATCTGTAAATCCGAAGAATTGACCCATCGGTAGCAGAACCTCCTATTTCCCCATGTAAAATATCTTCATTCAGTCATTTACTTATGCATGTACTTCCCTTGCCCTGGATGTACATTACAGTCTAGTGTCCATGGACCTGACCACGATCTAGTGTAATACTCAGCACAGTAATCTATTATCAGTCACATCCAGGGCACTTTAATAACAGTATTACTTGATGGATCAAAGCACGGAGCACACTTTGCCCCTGGGTTCTTGGTAACAGCTTCTGACTCAACGGCAACGTGCATATTTTGAGATAGAAGATTTTTTCTGCAGTACTTAATGTTCGGAGAGAATTTAATCAAGAAACATGAGTAATTGGCATTAACATTCACTTCTGAGCAAGAGAACAGCTTTGATAGCATCTATACTCATTAGACTTTTCACTCCAAACACTGTTCATTACAGTGAGCACCCGTTGTATTGGCTTATGCTCGGTAAATACAGCACAGATTCTGTTTGGCACAGAAGTGTGTCTTGTACAAACACTCTGCAGTTGCACAAAAGTAAAAAGTTTCCAATGAGAAAATGAAACAAGCGGAGCGCTGCAAGGTCTTTGAGAAAACTTCTAAGAACTCTTCAACACAACAGAAAAGCCTGCAATGGCAGGACACAAGATTTATTTACCTTCTGCCTAATTGTAATGAGTAGGATTGATCGCACTCACATACCAAAATGAATTCTTGGGAGATCTGGTGATAGCAACTGCAACTTGGGAGGGTGGAGAAAGGTTTGTCAGGGTGCATTTATGGAGCCAGGGCCACTTTACACAGCACTGGAGCATGAACGACACCAGCAGCAAGATGGGAGGGAGGCAAACAGGTATTGTTTTTTTGCTCCTCTTCCTGCTTACAACAAAGCCCTGGAAAACAAATGGGTACCAGTCTCTGAGGAGACAGTATCAGCATGTTTGCATCGCACTCCCTGTCCTCCTACTGCCCGTATTTCAGAGCCTTACAGTCTCTGTTTACTTTTTTATTGCATCCTAACTACAGATGCATGAATAAGCACTTCCTCTGTTCTCTGTGGAAAAGAAGTACACAAAGTAATGCTGATTTTCAGTTAGATTATAAAATAACAGTAAGAATATTGTGTTACTGCGGTATCTAAAATGGCCCTAGGGCAGAAAATAGGAAATGGGTTCAGTGTCAATTCACCCCTTCTCTCCATGATTAAATTTTCACCCAAATCAAGTAGTTCAAAGTCTCAATTTGTTTAATGAGTTGACTTGACACATAGATCATTTTCTCTTTTAGCAATTACCCTGAAAATGTGAAACAGCAGGAGCCCAGATTTTCATATCTATCAATACAAGCAGACTGCAGATCTTGTTCTATTGTGTTATCACACTTAACGATTCCACACTTTTAAAGCATTTCTCAGGTATTGTGCCTCCTATTAATTCAAGTAATGCTAACGATGCTCATGTTGAGTGAAGTACAAAAATGTCAGTTGCTTTATGCCAGCATTTGAGGATAATGTGCTAATGCAAGAACTCTTGATTTCCAGTTGCCTGCTGTGACCATCTGACCTGAGTTTGACTCATTGCTGCACCCTGTAGGGTGATCTGCAGTAGCCAAATCACTTCAAAGAGCTTCAGCTTCTTTACTTGATCCACAGCTTTCTGAGTGTAGTGTAGCCAAGAGTCAGAAAATCTTAGGGACAACTGCTCATTTAGGAACTATGCTGCCCTAAGAGCACCTTTCTAATGTCTGTCATATGCCAATATCATTTGATAGTTGGGCTCTTCATCCTGCATATAGCAATGCAGCCCAAGAAATAGTGCTTTTCTTGGTGTTGGCCAGTCTGCTCTCACTGACTGTGAATTTTGCTGTGATCAAGAACAGCAGCTGAGAGCTCCAGACCAATAGTTTACCACCTGCCTTTCTCCAGGCTTAAAGTTTCATTCGTTTCTATCTTACATCCTTCAAATTTGTAGCCCAGGATAAAGTCTAAGGCAGAATCAAACCATCTTTCTCCTTTGTTGGGCTCACAGCTGATCTGGGAAGATGGTTCAGCATCGTGAGTGCAGGAAACTCCTTCATCCTCCCTGTAGGCGAAAGTATTGCCATATCTCATCTGTGACTCTTCTTCCCTCTCCTCAGTTCTCTCCCATCCTGGCAGCTGCCACAAGGCTTTTGTGGAATAACATCTACACAAAATTCTTACCAGAGCAGACCATCTTCCCACTGTCCAGCAGCAACAATGAAGGGGCTACAGCCCACAGGAGAGACACTTACCAGATGCTGGTGGCCATGGAACCCTTCACCTTCACACTGCAAATATCACTTTTCTTCTCAAAAAGTTATTAACATTGTAGTACCTTTGTTACTATTGTTACTACTACTGTACTAGTACTGATAATGCTCCTGTCACTGTGGTTGCTTCCTAATAACAGAAACATATCATGGGTTGCTTCAACTACACAACTTGCATTTCCCATTGCCTCCTTCCTAGTTGTTCCTTATTACTTTTAAGCTTTGCTCTCTTCTTTCTTAGAAATCTAGCAAAATTTTGCTGGAGTTACAATTTCCTTTCAAAAGCACACACCACCTCATGGGTTTAGGATATCGGAATGTGAATGCATGGTATGGCCAATGTGTTGTGATTTTCTACCCAAATATAAACCAAGAAAAATGACTTATTGGACTGGACCCAAAGACTGTATCTGTGAAGGCAGAATGGGGGAAAAGGACAAAGGTAAGAGTATAAGTATGGGCAGGAAGGACCAACACAAGACCTTAAGAACAGAATTAGGGATCTGGATATGATGGAAAGGGTTGGGCGCTCTCTATAAATAGGTATACAGTCTGAACAGTAATGTATAAGGAGTTTTAGCTGTGGTATGGTGAATTCTAAGGAGAGGAGCAAAATAAGGGACAAAGAGTTTGCAGTAATCCAGTTGTCCAGAAGGGACCTTGGCTCAGCTCTTTATAGCTCAGAAGCTCATTGGAAAAAAGATGGGATGCTCACGAGAATAGGCTGTCTTGGGGATTCATGAGACTTCCTGGATGGAAATAGCATAGAAAGACCTTTGCACACCAGATTTTTGTTACTGGTAGCTTGGAAGGCAAAGAAAAAGTGATTATTTTTCTTCAGCAGCCCTCAATCATTGAAATATTGAGTGAGAATTCAGCCTGTGAGTTTGTTTTAATCTATGCTGGTCTGATAAACTTGTCTCCTACAGACAATTATGCTAGGGGAGAAAACAAAGCCAGAAAAAATAAACATCACTGATGATGATCGCTGAGCAAAAAGTGGATTTTATTTCTGTTACCCTCATATATTTTACACCTCCTAAATCAAAATTCATAATAGCAATCAGAGCTAAATTTGGAGAGCTCTCTTTGCAGTAAGGAACTTGAATAAACAACCTGGTTCATCAGTATTTAGAGCATTGACTTCCCAGGAAAGCAATGGAAAGATCAAGTACTGAGTGCCTTCCAAACCAAAGTTTTAATTAATTATTAAATTCTTCTGGCCCCAAAGTCTCTGACATGTCTCCTGGCAGGTACTGGACTTCTCAGCTTGGTCTACTAGTAGAGGAGCAGTAAGTGACCCCACGAATATTCCAAGTGTTCTGTCACTGGAATTGGAAAAAAATACATCCCGGAAACATCTTCTATACTGACAGTAATAAACTTAAGAAAAAAAAGAAATATTCCATTTACTCATGGTGTTCATTCTAAACAGAAAAGAATAGTGAAGGTGAAATAGTTGAAACAAAGTACGGTACAGCGTCTTTCCAAGACTAAACAGTGGCTCACTGAAAGAGTCAGCATAGTATTTTTATGTTGATTAGTTCCATTTTGGATAAAGAACCTAATCACAAAGAGAGCAATGGAGAAATATTGCATACCTGCTTGATAACCTTGTGTGACAGCACAGTCATGATAAATACACTATACATTTAGAAGTTCATTCTGATACATAGTCTGGACTAAAGGGTTCTCTTGCAACGTGATGATCTATTGTATTGCCCAGCCAACTAGAGTAGCATTAAAATGAATTATATCAGACTCCTGGTTGGGAAATTGTCTAGTCCATTATTTTTTAAGTACAGATTTCTTAAAGGGCAGAAGGAACCTTGGAGAGAGAGAATGAATTGGAAACAAATTGTGACCGTGACATTTTGCCCTCTTTCCTCTTCTTCCCAATTTTTGGCAATTAGGGCATTATTTTCTCTTGCTTGTCAAGGACCGTCAGTATTTGAAAAAGGTCTCTTAGTCTTTTGCATTTGTTCTGACCTGCAGAAAAGGAAGAAAATAATTGTTTATCCTTCCACACCTGCCCAGCTATCTATGTGCTTACTTTTTTTTTGTTGTAGATCCTTTTGTCATTTCTTAGCGGTTTCATATACCGCTTTCATAAGAGGTCAACCAATGGTTGTTGTGGTTAACGCCTTAGCAATTTATCTGTCATCATGTCAGAGACCAAGATACATTGTACTCTTCAATCAATCTGTATGTTCACAATTTCCTGTGTATTTATAATAATCCCGTGCATTTCTAAATGTTCTTGTCCACCCAAATGAATCCTGTGTGAAAACGTCTCCACATTGTCCAAACCTTTCTCAGGTAACTACGTACGGAAATTTTGTTGTGTTCCTAGCTGTGTAGCTGCCACAGCTTTTGTATTTCTGCTGTAACAAGAACACCATCATAAGCATGCAACTTGTGTTCCCTGGTAATAACGAGTTATTTCATGATATCAAGTAGGATGATCACCAAAAAGATATACTGATATTGGCTTGTCCAACACAGCCAGTACAACGATGCAATTTCAATCCATTGCAGACTGTGTAACTCTGCAAACTTTGACATTTCCCACACAGAACACCAGTATAGGTGTTAAGTGGTATTGTGAGTCTAGCAGTTCACATCACTATTTGGTTGCAACCTGCCTCCTCATTTTCCCCTTACTTGGATTTAGCAAATGAACTTATACAGGCACTATCTTTGAATGCTGATATTTCTGGCCTTCAGAAGTGAGCAATTTAGTATGATACCCAGATAGCCCAAGTGGCAGTTGTGGGTGAATTAGTCTCAATCTTGACTTTGCTAAACTCTTGTGGAGCTAACTGAGTTTAAAGGTGGAGGAGACTCACCCATGTTTAATCTGCATTCACACACAGTGGCTTTGCATGTGCTTACTAGGAAAGTGCTCACTAAGTGATCGCTAAGCCAAAACAAAATCAAAGCCAAAAAGGAGTTCTGATTTTGTATTTAAGTCCTAACTTTGAACTGTGATGTCCAAATATGCATAAATAAGATCTTACACATTCTTAATGATGCAGAAATAAGATTTTATACATTTGTAGGTTGGTTTTTTCTTAATTGTGGTAGCTGCTAAAAACATCGCTGCAAATACCTGAGAGCTATTTTTGCTGCCTGTACCATTTACTCTTTCTTGCATGGTTTTATGTAAACTTTTATGTGTGCAGTCCCTGTGGAGTGATGATCAATTTATGTAATTTAATAATTAAAAATAATTACATATTTTGGAGTGTTCCAGTGTCAGGAGCAGCTCCTGATAAATCTACGTGCATAGTTTCTATTCGTGACCTCCCAAGGCTCTCTTGGATCTGCTCAGTGATGTTAATCATTTAAACAGCAGGGACTTTCTGGGAACAGTCCAGCCTGCTCTGGTATTAGGATCCATTTAGCAAATGGTGATAACTAATTTAATTAAGATCAGATGCTAATGCCATTTGTGAAGATGATGCCGTATGGACACAGGCCGACAGTTCTTTGGCTCTGAAGAATACGTCTCTGATTTTTGGAGTGCCATGACATACATGCACTAACACACTGACAACAGTGCACGATGAATGGCTGGGTTATTCAGTTCTTTGTCACTTAACAAAAGTATTTTATCTGCTTAGCTGTCAGATGTCATCAAGACAAGCACTTTTTCCTTTCTTGGAAGGATTAATTCCCAAAAGATTGAAGTAAAATGATCAATGTTCTGAAATTCTTATCACTTCATAGAATCACAGAATCATAGAATTGTTTGAGTTGGAAGGGACCCTTAAAGGTCATCTGGTCCAACTCCTCTGCACTGAACAGGAACACTTACAGCTAGGTCAGGTTACTCAGAGCCCATTCCAGCCTGACTTTGAACATGTCCACAGATGGGGTATCCACCATATCTGTGGGCAACCTGTTCAGTGGTTCAATACCATTGTCATAAAAAGCCTTTTCCTTATATCCAGCCTAAATCTCCCACTTTAGTCTGATACTATTTCCTTTTTGTCTTATCACAACAGGCCCTGCTAAAGAGCCTGTGCCCTTCTTTCTTATAATCCCACTTTCAATTCTGAAATGCCACTATCAGATCTCTCTAGAACTTTTTTCTGAAGCCATGCTGGTTGTCCCATATCACTTCCCTCTCTTCCATATGCCTTAGCATAGCTTCCAGGAGAATCTGCTCTGTGATCTTCCCCAGCACAGAGGTGAAGCTGGCAGGTCGGTAGTTCCCTGGGTCATCCTTCCTACCCTTCTTAAAAATGGGTGTGACATTGCCTTTTTTTCCAGTCATCCGCTATATGACTGTATGTAGATCAGTTGCTAGTGAAGACAGCCAAAAAAGTTATTGAGTACCTCAGCCTTCTCTTTGTCTGTTGTTACCAGCCTGCCTGTGTTGCTCACCTTCATGGACTTTCTTTTTCTGGTTGATGTATCTGTAGAAGCCTTTCCTATTCTTTGCATCCTTTCCACGTCCAGTTCAATGGATTATACCCACATATTTTACAGAGCCTGACTTCCATCTTCTTTCACTTTCCCCAAAAAACCTTGTTGAACAAATTGCAAGCCAAAATAATCCTGTTTATACAACTTGCACAAATTTCAGCAAAACCATAGAGCTCACTGCCACTGAATAATGTGTCAGTGGATACTAAAAGTAGCTACTAGAAGTTTCCATGGCTTTTAGAAAAAGCTAGACTGATTTATGATATCTCTTGTAGTATCTTCTCTCTGTCTAACAGTAGTGATGATAACAAAGGCCTGATATAGATAAGTGTCCTTATTTTTGTCAATCATGATAGAAGGCAGTTTGGATCATGGACGAGGTTCAAAGTACGCATATGCTCGTACTTTTTTTTCCACCTCTCATGACTTTTGTGGAAGCGACAGCTGAAATGGTAGCTGTTGAGCTGTTACTGGCAATGACTCATGTTTTTACCACAGTCAAAACTGACTGCTCTGCCTGATGTTTTATAGAGAGAAATAACAGAAAGGTTGCTAATATCTCTAGATGGACTACTGATGTTCCCGAACAGCAATGGGTGATGCAGGGACAATAGGATCAGGTTTAACAATAACCATGCGATTTTGCTTTATTTTTCTTCTATTTTTTTTTCTCTAGTTAGGTTCATTGTTGGTGTCCTGGTGGTAGATGCTGTTTATCCATTTATATTTTGCTTGTAGACTTAGCACCTGGCAGTTACACTTAGCACACAGCTAATTGACGATTTCTTGTTTGCCAGTTGAAGGCTCTTCGACATTTGCAGATATTATTGTCAGCGCTGGTCCTGATAGGAGGCCTTTTATAAATAACTGACAGCTTGCACATCTAGGCACGTCTTTAGTTGCGATGTTAGGTGTGTAGCAGGATTTGTGGATTCATAGAATCTGACAGGGATGGCGATGTAGGCATTTCTGCAGGGGTCCTGTTATATATGAATACCGAAGGAAAACACTTAGTTTTCATTTTTTATTCTCTGTGTCACTGCTTACAGGTAACTCCAGAGTGAGAAAAGCGGAATAATTATAAATTTTGCCTTGTCTCTGCATCAGAAAGCTTTAAAATATTCTTGTTGATATACTGAACATTTGAAATCCCATGAAGTATTATCTTCTTCATTTGTAATGAAGGAAGAACTGTCTTGATATGGTACCAAAATAGAGCTGAGTCTCTGAAAAAAGATTTTTAATGAAGTTTCAATTCTTTCTTATTTTGTTAGCAGATTGAGAGCATAGCTACCGTGTAACTGAGTCAGAACCCCACTACATCAGACTTGTAAATACCATACTTCAATTCTCCAAGGACTTTTCCAGTACAGGTATGAGTTAGTTTCACAAGCTCTACTTCCACAGCAAGGTTTTTCCTATTTTTTCCTCATCTTGAAGCAAAAGAAAGAGAGCAAAAATACTTTTCACCTACCCATTTCTAAATCAATCCCCAACATTTCCATGAAAACAGAAATACATATCCCCATAGAGGAGCAAATGTTGAAACAATCGGAGATGATACAGAATCACAAGGACCAGGAGTCTACAAAATACAGTCCTTCAAATCCCACACACCTTTTCTACACTTATTCACCTTTTCCACTCAGACTTACATTATTCTGAATACACGATGCAAAAGTAGCAGTGGGGTGTTCTACTTATCAAAACAAATCTGGAGTTAATTATTTTCAAGCAAACAGCATGATAATTGTTTCACCGTTAAACAAAGAATTGTAGTGCTTAGTCCTGGAAGATGAGAGAAGAGACGCATAAAGCAAATCCGTAATGCTTAAAGCAAGAAGAAAATGGCAGTAGATTTCCAGCTATAAGCCTAGGATGCTGCAGTCAAGAACTCTGATGACATTTAATGCAGTAAATGAGACTGGAAGGTAAATTTAGAGTCAACATTTGCCCTGAGGCTTTTGACAGCTAGATGTAAACTGATGGCCATCAGGAACATCTGCCAGTGGAAGAATACGTCTTAGGACATGATGAAATTCAATTATCATTGGATAAATTGAGTTGTAATAAATTAGCATTTGTATGTGCAGTCCTTTGAAATGATAGAGCAGATACTCAGGAGGAAGGACTGAGAATCTGCAGGTGTGTTTCTGGTCAGCCCAGTGCTCAGTCTTTGAGAGCTGGAAACCATGGTTTTCCTTACAAAGTTGAAGAGCTTTGTGACACAAAGCTAAACAGGATCAAGTGAACACAGAGAGACCTGACTAGGCAAGAAAATTTCTGAGTGATGCGAGTACAAGCCATTGAAAGAAAATGCTACAACATACCTGTAGCTTGATTGAGGTAGTCTGTGTGCGTTTGTGCATACATGTGTTCCCAAAATACTCACTGATTGTGAGATCATTGAGGAAACCGCTTCAGATGAAGGAGAGATTTCTATCCCCAGAGAGCAACAGTGATTTCCCCAGTGAGGACTAAATAGGAGATACTCAGAATGTATTAGAGGTAAGAAGATCTAGTATGTGGTGGGTGCAGCAATGTCTGGATAAGACATTAATGGACGTGGATAGTGTTTTCAATTTGGAGAAGAAAAATATTTTTTCCTGCTCCAAACCTGAGTTTCTGTAAGATCTGAGATTTAAAATAACCGTGACCCTTTTCTTGCAGGTGCTCAAAGTTCTCTTAGCTCCCAGCTCTCCCAGTCATACTTCTGGTTCCCAAAATGCACAAGGGTTTCAAATATCTTTTTCAGAACTTTGTTAAATTGGAATTTATTAGTAATGCAACATAAGGAAATTTTCAAAGCAACATAAGGACGTTTTTTGGAACACTTGCTTAGAGGTAAGAGTCTGCAAAACCAGGGATGATTGTTTTTGTGTATCTGTCTGTACATGAACCAGAAATTCAGAATCAAATTTTGATCCTATACATATCTGTATTTATATATATCACATTTCTATTTATACCATGTCAATACTTTTTTCCGCTACCTGTTGACTGTTGTATTTAAAGACACGGTTTCGGAATGAGTGGAAAAAAATGTGACCTCTCTTTTGCTGTTTGCTCTTCATTCAAAGGAGCACAACTGATTTCAGTAGGAGTTGCCACTGACTAAAATCAGTAAATGTAACAAAACAGTCTTCACAAATAGAGGACTATAATAGCAGGCTAAAACAACCCAAACACATTTACTCTTCAAACTAGGATTTAAAGTCCTGAAATTCTTATTTATGCAATTTTTATTTCCCTTTAACCCCTCGGCAATAGCTGGTAGGACTCCTGACATAAGCACTAATGAATTTTGCATTGAATTCTGACTCTTGGCATTTAGAGCTTAATAAAATCTTCTTTCCTTTATCTGGAAGATTCCTTTTCTGCTAATTGGTGTCAACATCAATCAAGATCAGAGGTGCAACAACACTGGTTTAAAGGCCTTTTGCTCATCTGCTTTATACCCCAAGTAACATGGAGCTGTAGGCAGCTCACACATAAAAGTGGCAATAAACATCTTTTCATTCTAAAATGCATGAAAATCTTGGAAACTTGGAAAAATTGTATTGTTGCAACAAATTAAAAGCCACTTCCAGAGATCTGTTAGTTACAGGATTGGTACTTCGAGGCTGTAGGGCTATAATGAGCATTTCATGTAGCTCTAGGAGAGATTCCTTCATACCCTGAGTGCAGTGGGTGACACCAGGCAGCTATTCCTTAGAGGAAGCTCCCCTGGAAGATGGGGGCTGGGTGACAACTCCATGCACATGCAGGTATAGTACCATTTGTAATAGACATGTTCAAGGCAATTTACAGTGCTTGTGCAGTTTTCACAAGTCATTAAGACCTGTGCTTGATTGAGGGAAAGTGCAGAAATTGGAAGAATGGTTCTAGATGTAGCTGATGAGTGGCACCTTGTTTCCATTCAAGATGACTGTCTCTTGCTTTTGTGCAAGGCTGGAAACCTTGGGTCCCATTGAATTAAGAGCAAGACCCAGACAACCAGAAGCTCCAAGTGAGCCAAGCAATGGCTGTTTCTTGCTGCCCCAGATATCTTACCATTTGATGTGGTAGTGGATCCTGAGCCAGCTAGCTTCTCCCCATCCCTGCCTGAATTCAGAAAAGGTAACACCAACTGCTTCTGCTGTTTTGTTGTGGACTTTGGGAATACCAGGGGGTGTTCCAGGGAGACCTTGTAGCAACCTCCCAGTACCTGAAGGGGACCTACAGGAAAGCTGGGGAGGGACTTTTTATAAGGGCATGTAGCAACAGGGTGAGGGGAAATGGCTTTAAACTGGAAGAGGGTAGATTTAGACTAGATATTAGGAAGACATTCTTTACTGTGAGGGTGGTGAAACACTGGAACAGATTGCCCAGCAAGATTGTGGGTGCCCCCTCCCTGGAGGTGCTCAAGGCCAGGCTGGATGGGGCTTTGAGCAACCTGGTCTAGAGGGAGGTGTCCCTGCCTATAGCATGGGGGGTTGGAAATAGATGATCTTAAAGGTCCCTTCCAACCTAAGCCATTCTATAATTCTATAATACTGTATATTTTTTCTTTTTTTTTTTCTTCTTTTCTTTTTCTAGATGAGCTGTGAATGGATGCTTTTGAAGTTAAAAACTTGACACCACAGGTCTGACCATTAAGCACACATCCCACCCAAGCTCTGATCACCATCATCCTTCATCTCCACTAAAATCAATACAGAAATCTAATCATTACAGTGACTATAGCCCTTATAGCACTGCACAAACACCAAAACTGGGGCAGTGGACTTGGAAAGGTAATTTGTAAGGAATGGCTTTTAGTAATTAGCAAAATTTGCTACTGTGTTCCTGCCCAGGGGTTATTTGTAAATGATTGATATCTTCAGTCCACGTGCCTGTGCACACATCAACGTCATCCCCAGCAGACTCACTGCACAGTCATCTCAGCAAAGCAGCCAAGGGTAAAGAAATGGTGGTCTTCACCTGCAGAAAGCATTCTTGGTCATCAGAGCTGAATGGAGACACACAGAATCATAGAATATCCTGAAATGGAAGGTACCAAAAGTATCATAGAGTTCATCTCCTGGTTCCATGCATAATTGAAACCATATTTCTGACAATGTTGTCCAAAAGCTTCTTGGACTCTACATGTGTCTGCTGACTCTTCTCACAGGTGGAAAGAAGACTTTCCATTACATAGAGCTTACTGTCCCTTCACTGACAGATGTACCTTCTTAATTAGAAAGGCTTCCTCACCACTATGAGTGCAACTGGGACTATGTTCCATATATCATGGCAAGATCAAACTGGGGGCTCCAGAGTTGACATATTTGATGAAGATCCTAATGCTTCAGTAGCACCAGCAGCCAGTTGAGGTTAACTCAACACATAATCACCCCATGTAGATCACTTTTATCAGGCTGGATGAAGACCCAGTCTGTGTCTCCTAGGCTAGAATTTTGGGAAACGTTTCAGAACTGCATGATGTGTAGCGACACCCAGTGAATCTCTAGCACCCCTTCTTCTCAGCTCTTGCAGAGGTGTCAAGGTTGCCACCTGCCCAGAGTTTTGAAAAGAGTTCTTAGCAATTTGTTACGTATTTCTAGTGACAACCTTATAGCCAAATGGAAATCTCAAAATGGAAATGATAAAATAGGCTTTCTTATCTATGATGAGATGCTATGTTGAACCTTCTGTTCCAGTGCCTCTGTTGTTGTCAGTGACTTAATTGGCTTCTCTGTTCCTGGGGTCAGTGGTGGGAGGCACAGAAGTGACGGATGATGCTGAAAGTAGCCTAACCTGTGAGTAAATGGAGGATTCTATCCTCCTGGGCTGTCAACCTTGTAACTTTGACCAGAAAAATCTTTTTTGGTGCTACTTCATTTCATGGTGCAACACAAGGGCATCCCCGGTCAGCAGACCAATGGCAAATCTTTCGATGTCCCACAGGCTGTTGTGTATTTTGAGTAATAACTGCCTGGGGAGCAAGTTAATGCCAGGAACGGACATTGTCTGCTGTAACTCACATGAATAGCTATGAACAGAAAGGCTGAATGTTGCGATGACAACACATCAATAAGCAAAGCCACTTTCTCCACCTTTTGACATGAATTACCTGTCTTGGATACTGCACTATAATCAGCACTTGTATCGCCAGGAGGAAAATAAAGGCCAGTTTGACCTTCTGGAGCAACAGAATCTGTTTTCTTGGGCAGATGAGAGAATCATTAGTCAGGAAAGTTACTTGGTCTCACTGTACAATGCACTGCCTCAGTGGAGCCACACCTGTGCGTTTAATTTATATTTTCAGCATGGAGTGAGATCTTTAAGGCCTGTTAGTGTAAATCATAGAATCATAGAATCATTAAGATTGGAAAAGACCACTGAGATCATCAAGTACAACCATCAACTCATCACCACCATGCCCACTTAAACCATGCCCCTCAGTGCAACATCTACATATTTCTTGAACACTTGCAGGGATAGTGACTCCACCACCTCCCTGGGCAGCCTGTGCCACTGCCTCAACACTCTTTTGGAGAAGAAATTCATCCTAATATCCAACCTGAACCTCCCCTGGCACAATTTAAGCCATTACATCTTTTCCTATCACTGTTATCTGGGAGAAGAGGCTGAACCCCAGCTCGCCACAACCTCCTTTCAGGGAGTTGCAGAGAGTGATAAGGTCTCCCCTGAGCCTCCACTTCTCCAGACTGAGCAATCCCAGTTCCTTCAGCCAGTCTCCATCAGACTTCTGTTCCAGACCCTTCACAGCTTCGTTGCCTTCTCTGGATATGCTTCTGGGCCCCAATATCTTTTCTGTAGTGAGAAGCTCAAAACTGAACACAGCACTTGAGGTGCAGCCTCACCAGAGCCAATTACAGAGGGATGATCACCTCCCTCCTGTTGCTCCTGCTGGCAGCACTGCTTCTGATACAAGCCAGGACACTGTTGGCCTTCTTGGCCACCTGGGCACACTGCTGCAAGACTCATGATCGAACAGTCTGCGTGACTGCATGCAGTAGCGACATGCAACCTCACTGCAGATTGAGATGCTTGGGGTGAGTCAGAGGAATACTGGGGGAGCAGCACCGTTGCCAGAACTGCCAGCATCCCTCCTGAGCAACCTGGCTGTGTCTGTGGCTAGTACACGGGCTGCTGCAAAGAAGTAATTATGACAGCGGTGGGACTGCTTCTGCATTAGAGCAGCACTCATTTTGCCAGGCAAGACAAAACAGACTGTTTTGTCTCCCTTTCACCTTCTAGGCAGATCAGTGCAGTCCTTAGTGCTGGCCTTAGCTATTTCCCTCTTCATTTCACACATATTTCAAACAAACAGGGATGACAAAAGTATTCAATTTATTGCAACACACAATGCCGGTAATTTTGCAGGATCTGAGGCCAGCTGAGCAATATGCTGCTGACCTTAAATTGCTCATTCCCCTTTGCTATTAAGTAAAAGAATAAATCAATGGGTAATTCCTTTCTCTCACTATACCTCCTCTCTCTCTCCCTCTTTTTTAAAGCCAGACATCAGTCCTTTTTATTTAGTCATGACAGTGCAGCTAGAGAAGAAAATCTTAGTACCATACCAGTGTGTTTAGTTTCTTTTGTAGTGCTAATTAGGTGTTGAAGGTATGCTTAGTGTGTCTCTGAGGAAGGCAGATGCTAGCCCAGGAAGCTCACATAACGTTACAGTCAAATTTATTTGTTTATTTAAACAGGCTTTTCTTTTTTCTTCTTCTTTTCTTTATTTTTGTCTGCAGTGGACACCTCACCTCTCCTCTAACAAACAAAGCAACCAGGGGATTGCTCCATGCTGTGGTTTGCTGTTGTCCGATACTCACGTAGCTACCTGCTGCTGTATCTTGTCTGAATGGTGTGTCTACCAACAGCACGGCACTGCTGTTTGAGGAGCTGGGAGAGGTGTAAAATCATTTCAGCCCTTTGTAGTTCTTGTCAGAGGTTCTTGAATGGCAGGGCATTATAACAAAATGGGGAAGGCTTGTTTCTAATACAAGCAAAATATGAATGAGGTACTCCTGCTGCTGTTGATTGTGTTCTTCAGTAAATGCTGCTTAGTTTGTGTTTGGAGTTAGTTCAGAGGGATCAGTGCGTTCTTTCATTTACACACAGATGGTAGCAGAAAAGGGCAGTCTGAATGGCAGTGCACCTCCAAATAAGGGAAATGGCAGATGGGTAAAGGGGATGGAATAACAGTAAAAAGCCATACCATGTATACCTGAAGTCTGCTATGCACTAATAAATGTTATATTTTGCATACGCATGTGTATGTATATATATTTACATGTTTTTTACTATATCAGGACCACACTGTCTGCTGGAGTGTATCTAGCAGCACCTTTACTATCGGACTTCTGAGGCTTGTTTTCTTCCTTCCCAGCCACTTGTATAAGGTAGTGAGCCTGTGCAATAGGGAGAAGCTATGTACAGGACCAAAGCTAAGGGCAGGCCGACACTTTATCTCAGCAGTCCATCTGGGAGCAGAAATAGGATTTCTCACCAGCACAGAAAACCATTCTAATACTAAGAAATAACTCCCAGGGAATTAAATTATAAATGTATATGCTGCCCTGAGGGTATGTCGGTTTGTATCACAGAATATCCATTACCATTCACACTTGTGCTGTTGGGCAGGGGAGCCCAGTTAAGTTACTCTACGGTAGATGAACTGTTAATATCCAAGGCACCCTTCAATAGAGAGAGGCATGGGGGCACTAAATCAATTTATTGTAATGCGGTGAAATATGAACTGCAGCAAAAATAGAGAAAAAAAAATAAATGCAATGAACAATCACATTTTGGAATATTTTTTCCCAGTGGTGGAAATTTAATAAAAAAAAGTGGAAGCCATCAGAAAATAACGAAGCATTTTCTGACTAGGGAAGAAGGTTTTTGGCGAGTTCAGAAAACCTGGCTGTGGTTCTCATCTCTGCTTCCGACCAGCCATGTCACGGAGGCCATCCTTTCTCAACAGGTTGATTTCCTTTCCTCAGACGTCATTCTGCCTATGATGGGGACCCTAGGGCTGGTTAGGCCTTTGAATTCACGCAGTGTGGCAGTGCCTACAGCGTTCCGAGTCTGTTATTTGGAAAGATGGACAATCAACAATAAATCTGAGAGGATACGTGCCCACAGAGCTGCCTTGGGTGGCACAGTGCCGCATGGCCGGTTGCCCTTGATACTCAGCAGGAGGATCTGGCTGATTATCACTGCTGGTTATTCCAAAGCACTGCCTGTGACAATGTTTTCTGTCACATCTTTGTTCTACGTGTCCTCTTACAGATACTAACTTCACAGAACCAACCTCCAATATTTCACTTGTTTTGAATCTCTCCGACATTAATCTCAAGAAGGTCCCCCTCACTTCCCCTCTTCAGTGTTTTTACCTCATTTCTCTATTAGTCTGAATGAATAACAAGAAGCCACTCAGTTTTCACTGGTTTAAGGCTTGTTATTCTGTGCTTTATGACTTAGAATAGATCTTGCCAGGCAAGGAAGCCACCAGAAAAAGAGACTTACTCAGTTCAGTCTGACAGCAGGATAGGCAGGTGTCATCTCATGATGACATTTAAAGGTGGATGAGCCCCATGAGTGAGGGATTTCAGTCTGCAGTAATCAGTGTCAACTCCGATGTAGATCATTTTTGTCATCTTTATTTATTCCCTTGAGAGATCTCCTTATAATAATAGGAAGACTGTAATTTAAAGGGCTGGGGGAGCTGGAGAATGGCTGAATTACTCACTGTTTACAGGAGGCACGTTCTCCATCCAGCCCCAGGTGTGACTGACCTACAACATCCTCCCTCTTTCTTCCTTGGTGAAATACAAAATACCTCTTTGATTCCTCAGTTAATCTGCGGGGATGGAAAATACCATCTTCCCCTTTTATTTAAGGGAGGTGTGTCACCCCTGAGACTTTACCAGACTCTTATTGGTCATCTTTCAGAGCTTTGATTTTAATAAGAAACAGTGAGAAGCACTTAGCAGCTGGCCTAAGCCAAAACATGATAGAGTTTATTGTAGCACAGATCCATGAAACACTGAAGCAAAGACTTTTGCAGGTGATTTGCTATGACCGCTGCTAATTGAACACACATGTATACACAGAGCTTTTTCCTGGCCGCCAACCATTTGATCTGCCTTGACTTCAGTCTCTGCCTTTTAAATACCTGAAGTCAAGATTACCAGTGCAGCTCAGCATCTCTAAATCTGTGCTTCATCCAGGCTGGCCTGACATGACCCTGGGGCCAGCAGCTGCTGCTGGGCCAGGGAGGCATGCATAGGGAAATATATTGGCCACAGCGTATCAAACACAGTTGCCACAGCAGCAGATCTCTTTTTCTTCCTTTCCTTCCTCCAGGAATCTTGAGTGTGTTTAAATTCAAACCTGGAAACATCTCCATGTATCCCCTAAGGACTATTTCTATTGAAAACATCTGAAATCCAATAAAATTAGCCGGTCGTTTTGATGTGTGTAAAGTGGCTGCTCACTGAGGCAGCAGGTTTGGGATACAATATCAGACTCCCACAGAAACATCTACATAGCATTTCCAATAGTGCTGATAGCTGTAATCTCCCTGCCACATATCACATTCTGCTCACTAACATTACCCTCTATTAAAAAAAAAAAAGGGGACATTGAGGAGGGTTTGTTTGTTTTATTCCTACTTCAATGTAGCATTGATTTACCTTGAGAAATCCCTTAATCAAAAAATACTTTGAACATACAGAAATCTATTCAGCAAAGGAACTCAGTTCCTAGGGAAAAGTTGATAGTACTCTCTAAATCAGGGCTTGTTTCAACTTTACCAAGGATGGAATTTTCTTCTTTTTTTTTGTGGCAAGAGGGAGAAAGCTCACAAATTCTAGCATTTAGGTTTTGGTTTAGCTATGATGCTTCACTCCCATCAACTCCCTAAAAAAGCAAATGGATAAGGACAACAGAATCTCCAGGTATTTTTCATGGCTGCAGACCCGAGCACAGCTGGGAAGAGGTGCAGCGGCAGAACCCTTTAGGATTAAGTTAACGTGCAAAATAAGCCTATGTGATTTGCCTAACAAAGTGCACTGATTCCATGCTCTGAGTCAGGGCTGGTAGAATACCAGGACAAACCTTCATGTCCCACGGAAATATTTATACCTCTTTTTAATTTGCACATCAGGCTCGAGTGCTATTCATGGAGATTAAAAATTGGAATCAGAAGGCCATAGAGGTTCTCAGCCAAATTATCACTGTCTGTCAGAAGGAACAGACTCTTTCAGCAGCAGCCACATTAACCATTGGCCTAAGTCAGTTTTCCATTGAGTAGCAGGCACTTGTCCAATTTTCTAATACATACTATTGCTTTGGCAAAGAGTAAATGGGACCTGGTGCCAAGACACTTGTATCTAGAGCACACTTTGACTCCTTGCTGTATTTGCAGAAATTCCAGGTACACATCATTAATCACAAAGCCTGTCCTATTCGTGAATTATTTAATACAATATTGGACGAGTTCTGAATTATTTAAAGCAATATGTGAAAGGTTCTCTACAATATACATGCAGAGATTATTAAGAACCTTGCTAAACAGATTCAAGTTGCCGGAACCCAATATCAGCTCGTTGTGTTCCATAGCTTTAACTCAAATAGAGAAAGAAACTGCATGCTCCTGTCCAATAGCCTCCTAAAATTTCCCCCAGAATTTACTGCAGCTGTTATAAATAAGTGAATTGACTTTAATCTATCTCATCGGTTGCTCAAAACATGACAGGCAAAAAGAAAAGGACAAACGAGTTGTAATTCCGTGGTAGAGGAGAATGGAAAAGCCAAAATATATCTGATCCTTGTGTACGTGTGAAACAGACACATGCTCTGCTGTGGGCACTATGCTCTGCAGCTGCAATGTTCAGTCCCGTGAGCAGTCCCTACACAGCCACTATTTCTGCTGTGCATACAAAAGTTCTGAGATATTTTCCGAAAAATCCTCTTTTTGTTCTCTTGCAGTGTACAACTCTCTTCAAATCACGATATTATGGACATAATGGATGACAGACACTCATCAGCACCCTCTCCCTATAATTAATCCTGAGACTAGACAGCCCATGAATCCTTATAACAAATCAAGTAGGAGAGGGAGCCCAGAATTTCTTGGCTGCCTCTGATCAGTCAGATGGCAAGATAGGTGAGTGATGGGATCTAGCCATATCCCTTATCTAGCCAAATATATTTCTAAGTATTTTTAACAGCAGATTTCCCCCTTGGAGGTACTGTAGCACTCATGCTACATGAGTGATTTCCCACCCAGAAAGAGCAGCTGGATCACCAGAAGATCAGTGCAGATGGTGCTCCAGGAACCAAACAACAAAGTTTGGCAGCAAAATGAGACTTGAGTGTAGCTTCGTGAATAATTAAACCCACCCCTAAACAGTAGTTTATATCCAGGCTTAGCAGCTAAGACCTTATTTTGGCTATGCTTTCCCATCATAGAATCATTAAGGTCAAAAAAGACCACTAAGATCATCAGATCCAACTGTCAACCCATCACCACCACTCCAGCTAAATCTTGTCCCTCAGTGCCACAAAATGGTCCTGATCCACTGACTAGAAAGATGGACTGGGGAGATTTCTATTACCTTAGAGAAGGGAGGAATGACAGCTGAGAAATTCTCAGCTCTGGCCTGCTTCTTCCTCCTCTTCCTCCTTTTCTGTTACAGGCATTTGCTAGGAAAGATGGAAAATAGCTCTTTAAAGGGCACTGAGGACAGTTGCATATAGAATTAGGACCATATAGAAAAGAATGTTCAGTTGATCATTATCAGAGATGCTGTCTCGGATCTGGTTTTGTGTTCAGACACTTTAGCAGGTGCACTAAGGTTAATTTTTCTGAAAACTTTTCTTTCTAGCCAAGAAGATGGACCGGAATTTCCTACTGAATCTTTCCCTTCAACTCAATAGAGAGAAGATGAGATTCTCTTCCAGTCTCAGGATTGCAGGGGCTGCAGCTCTGTTTGCAGGGGTACCACCTCCACCTCCTTTAACCTGGTCCAATAGGGATATGTACATTAAGATTTATTTTCAATACAAATATTCTCCTCCCTCTGTTTCTACATAATTAATATTCTTTTAAAAAAAGGCTTGGTCAGTTTTTTTTTTTCCTGAAAATTATATAGCATTTTCCAGTTGTTAACTCTGTTAACTCTAAAATATTGCAATTAAATGGAGAGGAAAGGCAGAAGAGGAATTACCAGCGTGTATTTTTTAGCCAAGTAATCACAATACAAGCATTCACCTTTCCACTCATATCAAGATGGCCATGAACATGTCATATAGCCAACTGTAATGCAACAGGATTGTATATGATGGTGGATCATCCTAGTTTATCCATTCTGCTTTCCCTATGAGCTTACAAGGGCTTAAAATCTATTTGCTTTTCACTTTGTTTAGCCTTGATTTAAAGGTATGACAGCAAGTAAGTGGATGCCTATTCTTTGTTGTCTCTCTGTATGGAGTAAAGCATGTCATACATCATTGCTGATGGCTCTGCCCTAGTAGGTAGATGGGGTATGAGTCCATGTGTGTGCAAGGGACGAAGGCAAAGACCCAAGTCTGTGCATTGGAATTTTCCCATGTTTGTCCAGCTGCATGGTAATTAGAGAAATGAGGGTCAGATTGTCCCACTGCACCTCCACCTCGAGCGTTCCTATTACTGTGTATCAGGAGGTCCTACCTCAACAGGAACTTAAATTTCTACACTTAGAAATGCCATAGAACTATTCTGAGATATATTCTGAGTTATTAGACCATCAGTAAATAGGACATAATCACTTTTATGGGCTTCAGCTGGATGCCACTAGATTTAGCCCAAATCTAACAGCTGATTGGTCCTTAAAAAAGTCTTGTTCACAAGAAGAGTTTTAATCTTCACAGCAATGATCTACAACAAAATATTTCAGTTGGAACGGATCTACAAGATAATCAAGGGTGGAGGGTTGTTCTATTCAGTTCTTTCTACTTTCTCTGGCTTGGAACATGTCCATTTTTGAACCTTCCTTTTAAAAAGCCATATAGAATAACATGCTCTCTTTCCCCATTCCTCTTCCCAGGCTTTGTTGGCATTGGCTCAGGCAGGCTTTGCCCTGCACACTTTCCAACTGCTCATTCAGTGCCACACTCTTGTTACTTCATGCACATCTAAAATTATAACATAAAAGTCAACCAACCAGTGCTTTATCTGTACTGAAGCCAATGCAATCACACCACAGGTACAGCTTGCCTTTATTTCTTTCTTTATGTTGTCAGTTTTTCCTGCAACCTTTATACAATTTTAATACAATTTTAAAATCTGCCAACAAGTTCAACGGTCATCAAGTTATGCCTTGACTGTTGAAAAAGGGCTTTATGAATATATTATTTTTGTTTCATGGAGATCCATTCTCATCACTTTATTCCTTTGAAATCAGTTTTGCATTAGTAGAACTTAAGAGCTGTGCCCTTAATCTTAACATCCTAATAAAGATATTCAATCAGTCTCTTATGTTAATCCAGTGACCACAATATCCACCATAAAATTGTTTTAAGGGCACTGTAGACTTTCAAAGGCAAACATGATGCAAAATATTGGTAATTCATATTTTTCTCAAGTTCTGAATAATTTTAATTGTCTGTGTTATCAGAAATAAATCTTTTGTTTTGTTATGCAACATTATTTTCCTGCAGAGTACTCTTTGAGCTGCACAAAAACACTGATGCAGAGATACCAATCTTCTTGTACCATTATCATAGTATTTTGAAACTTCTTTGAATTATCTGTGGTGCTGTGAGGATTAGAAGGCTCTCAGTTCGTAAAACAGAGTCTTTCATTTAATTTAAACACAGCTACTGCTGATTATTGAATGCATGCAAGATGGCACCACCACAAAGAAAAAAATGCCTGCCTAGTTCTTGCTATCACTGCAAATTGTACATCGTGCTGCAGCCTGGGGTGTGTTCTTTTGCAGCACTGCTTTCTCTGCTAAGTGAAATATTTGGGGTAACATTCTGACACCTTATTCACATTCTGCAGTAACTTCTAGCACTGAAATCAGTAAGAGTGCTCAAAGGATGAAGAGTTACATAATGTATGTTTGAGGTAGGTAGTATTTCATCCCCCAGAATTTATCTGCATTTCTTCTCCTTTCAACTCTGCTCACCAAAGAGTTTATTAGAACATGTCTAAACCAGCACTCCCCTCCTGCTCATATACAAATGCTGCTACGGGGAGAGCAAGATACAAAACAAAACTGTAATCCCTCTAAAGTATAAGACAGAGAAATTAGGAAGGGAAGCAATCACAAAAGAGCCACTAATTTAGTTATCAACAATCTGCAAAATCCATATGAAGCAATTATTGTGTTGAAAAGGAGAGAAGGAAATTGCACTACAGTCATTTGTAGAGTGTCATTCAAAATGAAAAAAAATACTGTTAGAGGTGGGAAGTCTGACAAAGTTATGGTGACCTGCAGATTTTATGTGATTCTTTATTAATAATAACAAAAAGGCATCTTAGGATAAATATTCTAACAGGCACATTTACCTAAGATGAGAAGCTGCTATTACAGTTTTGTCCAAAGCAAATGTACCGAGAAACAAGACTGCATATTGAACTTGTATGCACTGGCACTGCTGGTGTCCCTGAAGGACCCTTCTTTGACTTCTACAGCTTCTTTCGCTGCTCTCATGCCTGAACTATTTCTTCCAACAAATCACAGTACTTCCTTTGGAAGATTTCATATCCTGAGTTCAGTCAGCCTCACAGACCCCACGTCCTGGGAGACTCAGAAATCCATAGCAGAGCTGCAGAGCTCCCACGTGCTACCCTCAGTGTATGTGTTCACAAACAATTGTAGGGATATTTTATCTTTTTGACTTCTTTGCAGGTGAGCTGGAGTGTTGAAGAAAGTTCTTCAGAGACCCAAGCAGGCAGGGTATGAACCAGGCCAGTATGGGGAATGATGCAATTATCTTTACTTGGGGATCATGGAATCATAGAATGGCTTGGGTTGGAAGGGACCTCAAGGATCATCAAGTTCCAATGCCCTCCCACAGTCAGGATTGCCAACTGCTACATCAAGTACTAGAACAGATTGCCCAGGGCCCCATCCAACCTGGCCTTAAACACATCCAGATGTGTTTACAATACTCAAAGTCATATAAAATGTAACTATCTCTCCTAGCCTTGATCAGGATAAACTTAGTCTCAGGAGGGGACTGGAGGAACTCTGATCCCTTCTACCCACTGATTGCTTTGATAAACTCATAGTTCCCATTACTTGCCAGCTCTACTCAGTGGTCTTAACACATGGATTTAGAAGTTTGTTTTGAGCTGTAAGGCCTCTGATATAGCTGTGGTTAATGGCTGCATCTGCGAAGCCTGTTTACAATATGAATAAATACTTATGAGCAATGAGGATATTGCTAAAGCCAAGAGAACTGATGAAGTTGGAAGGTTTTTGTGTTTAGGCATTAATTCTAGAAAGCTGGGGATTTGCATCCATTTTCTGTCACTGACTTATATAAATAGAGCTTGGTTTCCATGTAGCAGGATCCTGGGGGTTGAATTAAGATCAATGACTAGTCATTTTAATGAATCTGTCTCCAAATCACATTGGAAAACTGAGTTTCAGTGCCTCAGTTTCCCCTAAAGAAAGCAGGGAAGGTGAAAATTTCCTTCTCCAATTCTGTTTTTCATGCTGCGTTAAGCATGTTGAGGTGGGACTGTGTTTGCTCAGCATCTGCAACAGCAGTGGCTTGCGCTCAGATGAAGTATTTAAATGGAGTTGTAATGAGCATCGTGACAACAGATTTGTTTTTCAGCTTCTTGATTATGTACTACTATAAATTTAATACAAGCAAACTTCATTATGATAGTGGGGCTTCTGGTTTGTGTTGTAGGTCTGAATCCAGACACATAGAGTTGTGATAAGAAGTTAACAATAAAGAACAGGTTAACTGAACTCTAGAATTGTTTTGACTAGGGCTTGCTCAAGTCCTGCACTAAGGTGTTTATTTTACCTGGATTAAATCACCCGTCCCTTACTGGAAAACTTACTGCCTTATGTCATTCAGCATCAAAGCACAGCAATGTTTTTCATGATCTGTATAATGATCAGTGTTTTTGCCAGTTTATCTTGTCTTTCACGTAGCAGCGATGTGCATTCCCAAGGTGCCAGATGTTTATAGCCCCAAGAAGGTGAAATGTAGTAGAAAAGGACGTTGTTTTGATGCATATAGCATATTCCTAACAGTGCTCATCTGAGTATCTGTGATGACAGTAGTAAGTAATGCTTAGTGCTCCTATAGCATAGGACACGCTCAAAATGAAATTTTAGTAGTAGCAAGCTTAGAGACCTCTAAAGAAGTGAGAATGTACTGAAGGGAGAAAGTTAACCATTGACTGTGATAAAACCAGGGCAAGCCAGGAAGTGTTCTCAGAGGAGTGACTCTTACCTAGAAAAATAATAAAAAATGCTCCACTGAGTAGGTAAAACCAGACGTACAAATGGACTCCAGGGAAATTACTGCTGAGGGAAAAGAAATTCTTTAATTTTGCACTACAGTTGAAGTTTTACCTTTGGTTTGGGTAAATATTTACATTTGAGAGAGACCTCAGCAGAAATGAACAGATGTATTTTACTTACCTGTGAGAAATGATTTACTTGCAATCCAACATGATATTACAGTGCTGTCAAGGTACAACAGAATGGTGGAAGGCTTCATTTTATCCTTTTCCTGCTACTTCAGAACAGACTGAGATTTCAGAATGGACGTGCCCTGGTCTGATGGCATACTCATGAGATGAGATGTAAAGTTGTTGTTGTCTTGAGAATACACATATAGTATTTGAGTCTGTGTTGTCATGTACCACTGAAAAGTACAAAGAAAAAAACCATGCCATTAATATTTTGGTCATTTAATTGTGTTAGTATCTTGCCACAAGTGGGTAAAGACCACTCATTCCCTAACTCCATCCTCCAGCACAGGATGCTGGATTCTGGACTCCAGGTTCTTAGTGGTCCCACTGTACAATGTCAAACCCCAAAACCCTCATGGAGAAAAGAAAGTGGAACCAGTGGAACTAAACACAACACATTAACTATTCACTTTGCAACATAAGGGAGGAGGAGATAAATATTCAAAGTCATCCCAGTAATAGCAATGCATAATATATCTGATGATTCCCAGATTATTTTTAGAAAGTGTTGCATTGCTGCAGTGTACGACTGAAATATCACCCAGTGAGACTCCAGCATAATTAAGCAATGATTAATCAATACTTAACTAAAGAAATTAAGCTCAGGAGAAACAATTAATTGAAGTTAAGTGAACTTTGACAGCTCATATTAAACTAAGGCTCTAATTAACAAAAGCATTGTGCATCCTTTAAATGGAGAGATGTGCAGGCTTCAGGTGCTAAAGATGGGGTGAGTCTTAGGCTGCAGATTTCCAGATGATGAAGAGGTGCTGACAGAGAGCTTCATTTCAGGTTTTTTAACAGAGAAGCTGATTCTTCTTCTGTATGTCCAAGATGCTATTTGGCACTACAGGTGGCTATTGGGATAAACAAATACATTGCCTTTCAGTACTGTTTGGTACGGTTTATTGTGGAAGATGATTACTGCGTGTGTGAGACTCACCCCATCTTTTCCACCTTTTCTGACCTCGTTATTACCTTCTGGTTCAAGGTCAGGGACCCAGTGAGGCACCTGCGGCACTGAGCAGCACCTGCCTTGAGCAAAACATGTTCCAGGTGGCAGAAACAACTACATACGCAGGAATAACCAAAAGAAAGTGTACTGTGAGTCCATGCCTGGGTGCTGGCCTCTATGGGCAGAAGTCAGGGCTGCCCCTTGTAGGACATAGCTGGTTTCAATGGCCTCACTGCAGGGCGCAGCTGAGCCCAGCACCAATCTGGCAGCACCTCAGGGAGAACAGATTTCAGCTCAGGCACAGGAGGCACAAGCTGAGGAGGAGGCTCCAAGCAAGGGAAAAGCAACAGAGGGGCCCCAGGCCTAAAAAGGAGGAGGGCAGGAGGGGCTCCAGGCCCACAACAGGGATCCCCCTGCAGCCCCACAGAGCCCACCTGGAGCAGATCCCCACCTGCAGCACAAGGAGTTGTTTTAAGTAGTATGATCTCTATGAAAAGCTTGATTTAAGATCAAACCTAGTTGGGAGGAATGCAGGAAACAGAAAAGATCTCAGCTGTCACCTTGGTGTCTTGGCTCTCAGATACTTCAGGAACTGGAACAGTTCCTGTTCCTGGTACTGTTCAGTAGCCAAGCCATGCCTATGGAGGGCAGACTGATGATCACCTTTAGGCTCTGGACCCATCTGTGTCAGTCCAAACAGTAGGCCTTTCACTAATTCATTTCACTGCCAGTGAAGATTTTCAGGGAGTGGTCACAAAAGCAATTTATCAGGAAGGGGAGATGCATGGAGGATGACATCTCTCCACTTGTGGCTGAATTGCAGGCAGTTGTCTCTTCCACTGGCCAGACCCCAAGAAGATTTGCGTCTACATCCTCAAGGGGCAACCCTGACATCAGAGATTATGATGCCTAGCAAGAGGCCAGTCTGTTTTCCCAGGTAACTAGCGATAGGACAAGAGGTAATGGCCTTAACTTGTGCCAGGGGAAGTTCAGGTTGGATATTAGGAAAAAGCTTCTTCTCTGAAAGAATGGTGAGGTACTGGAACTGGCTGCCCAGGGAGGTGGTTGAGTCACCATCCCTGGAGATGTTCAAGAGAAGGGTAGATGTCGCACTGAGTGACATAGTCTAGAGTAGTCACAAGCCTAGGTTGATAGTTGTACTCAGTGATCTTAGTGATCTTCCCATCCTTAATGATTCTATGATACTAAGAGCAGCATCACTCCCCAAGGTAGCATGCAATGCAAGGCTGCAACCTGGGGCTCTTTTAAGGGACAGGAATGGGGATTATAGCCTGATCTCAGCCCCACTCTTCTGAGAGGGATCTTCCTCTGGAGAGAAGGACCTTTCCTTGCTGTTTTTAGAGGCACTTGATAATGGAACAAATCTCAGAAGGGAAAAAAAATAAAAAGAGGTGATTGGCTAACGGATTAATTGCTCTGTTAATTGCTTTGCCTCTGGTGTTCTTGTCCCTGAGGAGAAAGGGCCTGAGGGTTATCCCAGCCAAAGCTAGCTCCCCTAAATGATGAGCAATTATCTCCCAGGTAATGACTGCTAAGTGTGGAGGTTGCAAAGTAGCTCCATTCAAAATGATGGATGGATCCAAAGTTGAACTTCATCTTTGGAATTAACACTCGAATTAGGAGCTGATATACTCCAATTCTGTGTGGATTGGGCCTGATGTTGCAACAATGCAAATGGCAGTCTACTACAATAATGGTTCAGATACTGAGCCCAACTCCACTGCTAGGGCCTTGTTGAAAACCCTTGTTGAACAGTTACAGATCCAATTTTCCCCTTGTTGAGGTCTCTAAAGGTTGCTCTAACCATGGAAGCGTTTCGAGTGCTCTGTATAGAGGTGGCAGCTTTTCTCCACTCGTTTCCTAAACTTGAGCTAACCTGATCCAGTGAATCTCCACTTGCAGGGCAGAGGAGCAGTTTATACACTACTGATGGAAGTAAGGTAACGATGTGATGTTTCAAAGTTACAAAGGAGGAAGTGGAAGCTAAATACTGGCACTGTTTTTCTCTGTAAGTAGTTATACATCAGTACCTCGGATCTGTGGTTGTGTGGAGGTCCTGATTCTGCAGGGTATGTGTACCATGGAGGAAGAGGTTTGCATTGCAGGAAACTGCAAATCCAAATGAGCCAGAGCTGAAAAGCAAAGTGAAACAAAACAAAACACAACTACTCGCCTACAAAAAAAAGCACAAGAAGTTAAGTGACTTGCCTGTGGACACACAGTAAGGCAATAGGAAGATGAGGAAGCACATTCTGTGCTCTTCCCATTACGGCACATTGCCTCTCCACTAAGTGAGCCTGACCAGGTGTATGATGCATAAAGTGCATGTGGGTGAGTTTTCCCAAGCAGCAATATAAACATGCATTATTGCTATGCTCCTACCTGCCATATTTCTTCTTCTTTATTCACCAAGTAGTGGGAGCTGTCTCTGTCTCATCAGTTAAACCCAAGAGTGATGATTTCCAGAGGTATTGCTACTTAGTGAAAGAAATTCATCCTTAGGCTAAAGGACAAAGCAAAAGGCCTAAGTGTTATTTAAATGGCTCATAAAGCATGTGCAAGCTCTTTAGCCAGAGTGAAAATCACCCTTTGCTAACACAGGAAATAATCCCGCTTTCCTCCGCCTTGCCCAGTCTTCTCATGATGATTAATCTCTTTCCTTCTGCTCCCCATTATTTCTGTAAATGAGAATATGCTGTAACATTGCTGAGGTTGGGCTAATTAAATCAGCACTTTCTTATCTCATTGATCTGAATTTTAAAGCTGAGCTGATTAAGGAGGGGAGACTATATTTGATTAGAAATATGTTTTTGCTGGTTAGTTACATCAAAGGGTAGATTACAGGAGAGCAGAGGAGCTGAACTCACGTGCCTACTCTTCTTCCTGGTTGTTAAAAGGAAGGAAAAATAACATGAAATAAAGCCCAAACCCTAAGACACATTTTTAATCCATATTTTTAAAAAAGCAAATGATGATACCTATACTTTCTCTTCTGAAAAAGTTGTAATAAGGGACATGTGAAACTATGATACAGATAAAACACTTCCATACGCTGCATGATGCTGCAGACAGCACCTTATCTAACATCAGGAAGAAAGCATGCTAAAACAGAAATTGCTTCCTGATTTTATGGACTGTATCAACAGAGTCATTCAACACCCCTGACCAAGCCCTTACCTGGGCTGGCAGCCAGAGCGGAGGCTCAGAGCAAGGTCCCAGGTTGATCCTCTGCATGAGCAACTTGTTCAACTCTCGTGCAGCTTTTGTAGCATTTCCAACTGGTCTCTCTGCATGCATTGTTAAAGCAAACGTTACAGCTAATGTGATTCACAGCTGGAAGAAGCTGTGACCCCCTGACAAAGTCCTTCACTAACAAGTAAGGCCCTTTAATTAAAGTCCCACATTAAGCAAACATTTTTGATTGCTCCAAGAGTGTCTCATCCTCGGCTCAGAGAGGATTTTACTGGGAGAAGGAATGGTTGGGAAAAAGGACTAGGAACAGAAGCTCCCTGATTTCTTCCTCTTTGAGTTTTTAAGGAATATTAAAGAAACTAGCTCTTGTGTGACTTCTTGCACTGAGCCACTGAAATGTCTCCTAACTTCTCAGTAGAGCTGGGACCAAAACAGTGGCTTTATTCTGCGTACCACTGTTGAAACATACTGGGAGATGGGCAAAGCCTCCTAGATTTCCCTCCTCTAGACTACCACTCATGAGGGGCTGCAATGCTGTTCTCAGACTGACGGTCAGGATGTTCCTCCTCTTTGATACCTTTGTACCTATGTACTTGTATGTCAACAGAACTGTGTCCGGTTCTGGACTCCTCTGTACAAAAGAGACCTGATCATAGTGAAAAGAGTTCAGTGAAGGGCTATGAAGCTGATCGAAGGAGGGAAGTATTGGCCCTATGAGGAAAGGCTGAGAGAGGTGGGACTCTTCAGCCTGGAGAAGTGGAGGCTCAGGAGGAACCTCATCAATATGTACAAATACCTGAAGGGAGGATACAAAGAAGAAGGAACTAGGCTCTTTTAAGTGGTACCAAAAGTCAGGCCAAGAGGCAGTGGGCACAAAGTGAAACACAGTAGCTTCCATCTGAACATCAGGAAGCAGATCTTTACTGTGCAGGTGACTGGCACAAGTTACCCAGAGATGTTGTGGAGATCTCCTCGGACATCTTCAAAAACTGTCTGGACATGGACCTGGTAAATCTGCTCTGGGTGTTCCTGATTGGGCAGCGGTTTGGACTAGATCTCCAGAAGTCCCTTCCAACTTCAGCCATTCTGTGAATCTAAGATCATTACACACGCTGCTCATTTATTCCTTCCTCATCATTATTTCATCTCAGGCTTCACTCATGGTTCTGAACTGTTCTACAACTATAACTAGTAGTAGTTTGTTGCATTCATTCCCCACAGCCAGCGTTCAGCTGATGATGTTGTGACTCCTTTTGTCAATGGTTTAATTTTGTCAGTGGGTTTGGGAGAGCAAATTAAGAGTGGGTGTTGGGATGTTTACATTCTTTGCTTGGCATGAGGTCAAGCAATCAGAACAGTAGCTACAGACAGCAGAGATAAACCCATAGATTGAGTGTTAATTGGAAAGGCAGTATAGCTGTGACAAGACATGTTAGAAGAGAGAATTTTACTCCCAGAGTGACATTATGCAATGCTACTCTTTATTAATGAAATGCCGTAAGCAGGTAGAGAGGAGCAAAGGACTAAAGAAATTTTTAATTACAGATTCCTGAATTAAGAGACCTTTTCTGAAGACCAAAAGCAATTGCAGGAGTACGTTTCTCTCTCTAGCCACCACCCCTCTCCCCATAGTATTTTACTTCAAATATTAATGTACAGAGATTGCAGATATGCAGGCATATGTGAATTCTGGCAAGTTTCACATTTTCTTCTCAAGGACAGTAATAGATGAATATAACATTCTAATTACAGGAAGATCCTTATTGAAAAAAAACCACCATGGACATCAAGACTTGTACGTCCAGGAGTTGTAACATAGTTGACTTCAGACCCAGTTCTTAAAATGTGAACAGAACACATTGAAAAGTAATCTGAAAATAAGCTTTAACCCCTAACAAAATACTGAGTGAGAACTGTGAGCTCAGCTGGCATGGGATTTCCAGAAATTCTGATCTGTAAAGAAACAAAACCAAATGTTACCAGTTTGTGCCTTAACATTTTTCATTTGTGTCAGAAGTGAGGTGATACAGGGGCTTATTTATTTACAGTGGTACAAAACCAAACATATTTATTCTTAAACGAGAATAAGAGAAATTGTTCACAAGGAATTAATCATCATATGCCATGATGAAATTTGATAAGCATGAGATGACTATTGGAATTATTTTTCTATTATTGCAGCGTATGTATTTCCAAAACTTACTGCTCAAAGAAATAGCAGAAGCTCTATTGGTATTGCTATTGATACGTATGAAATTTTCCTTGAACCAGAAATGCTCTTCAAGGAATGGGAAAAACAATGAAAGTTGCTAAAGATTGCGAGCCTCCTTCTGGGAGATTGTAATTGCTGTCAGTGGTCACTGAAGTTAGAAAGAACTGAAACAGAAGAGAAGGAATTAAGGAAAGAAGGAAGGAAGAATGTAAGGAAAAAAGAAGGGAGGAAGGGAGGAAGGGAGGAAGGGAGGAAGGGAGGAAGGGAGGAAGGGAGGAAGGGAGGAAGGGAGG